>CM066330.1:124478278-125678278 GCA_033807585.1 Hydrophis major
CCTAAACTGTACGCCATGACACCCCTGGAAATGGAAGAAATGCGCAAATACATAGGCAAAAACCTAGCAAGAGGGTTCATCAAGACAGCCAAGCCACAGGTCACAGCCCCATTCCTCTTCAAAGAGAGAAAAGATGGGACCATGAGATTATGCATGGATTTTAGAGCTATAAACAGTCTGTAAGTACACAATCTATATCCCCTCCCGCTCATGAAGGATATGCTGTCTCACTAAAGGAAAGGCCTTTACTAAATTAGACCTCAGAGAAGCATATTACCAAGTCTGCATCAGGGAGGGAGATGAATGGAAAACAGCATTCAACTGCCCCCTAGAGACCTTTAACTTCAAAATCATGGCTTTCAGATTACAGGAGGCCTCAGTGGTGTTAATGCAGCTAATAAATGAGGTGCTACATGAGCACCTCTATAAGAGGGTCCTTGTCTACCTGAAAGATATTTTCATCTACACTGAGACCATGGATGATCACATACCCATAGTTTGCCAGGTACTGGAAAAACTTCTAGCAGCAAACCTGTACATCAAACTATCAAAATATGAATTTCATCACACATGGTTAGACTACCTGGGTTAACCAAGTCTCAAATGAGGGCATAGAGATGGACCCAGCCAAAGTACAAGCCGTCCTAGGCTGGCAGCCCCCTTGCACCCACAGACAGCTACAAAGCTTCTTGGGGTTTGCAAACTTCTACCAGCAGTTCATCCCCTCCTTCATGAGGGTTACCAAACCCATGATGGCCCTCCTAAAGACAGGGAGCCCAGGAACAAAACCCAGCCCAGGACAACCCCTACAGTGGGACCTAACCTGCCAAAAAATATTTGAAACACTGAAAGAACTGTTTGCAAAAGAACCAGTGCTGAAGTATCCTGACCCTGAATAACTCTTCATCATCCAAGTGGATGCCAGCAACGTAGCAATGGGACCAGTGTTATTCCAAAGAAATAACCAAGTAAGCCTACAACCCTTCACCTATGCCTCCCATAAGCTCATGGCCCCAGAGTGGCTATGGGCTGCACGGGAAAGAGACTTTTGCAGTGAGATGGGCACTGCAAACCTGGTGCCACCTGCTGGAAGGGGGTCAGAGACTGTTCAAAGTATGGACCGACCATAAAAATCTTGAGGCCCTTAGGACCCCGTGAAAACTATCAACCAAACAAGTCTGCTGGGCTCAATACTTCAACTGATTCGACTTCGTGCTAAAACATATCCCAGCGGGGAGGAACTTTCTGGCTGACTCCCTCTCCTGCATACCCCAGTACAAATGCAAACAGGAGGAGGTTGTGAATGCCATCATCCCCTCTACCCAAATAGCTGCACAAGTGATCACCAGATGACAACACCCTGACCAGCAAAACCAATCCGCAAGTGACCTAACCATGAAACTCAAAAGTGAACTGCTAGAAGTTCCCTGGTTCCAGGACAATCAACACATCTTGACAAAAAAACATGACCTAGCATGGAAGTGGATGAAACTCTATGTCCCAGAATCCCTACACACACTAGTCCTTCAGAGGAGCCATGGCGCCAAACCAGCAGGCCACTTTGGGGTCTTAAAGACTTTACACTTAGCACGGAGGTAATTCTGGTAGCCCAGCATAAAGAAAGATGTGGACAGTTATGTGAAGTATTGTACCATCTGCACCATAATGAAAAAATGACCAGGACTGCTACAAACAGTAGCAGAGCTGACGAGGCTATGGGAGGAGATCGCAATGGACTTCATAATGGAATTACCAAAAAGTGGGGGAACATAGTGATCTGGACTATAATAGACTTATTTTCCAAACAGGCGCACTTCCAGTTAGCCAAGCTGTTCCTGAAGCACATCTACCATGGAATACCATGATGAATTATCTCAGACTGAGAGGCCCAATTCACAGCTAAGTTCTGGAAGCAGTTCCATTTAGCCAAGCTGCTCCTGAAGCATATCTAATGCCTTCATGGAGTACCATGAAGAATTATCCCAGACCGAGGGGTCCAGTTCACAGCTAAGTTCTGGAAGCAATTCCTGCGGTCTATTGGGTCATCCCAGGCTCGTAGTTCGGCCTTTCATAAGAGCACCAATGGGGGGTGCAAAGAGACTGAATGCCATGGTGAAGCAATAACTGAGGTGCTACATGAATTATCAGCAGTCCAATTGGGTAGACCTCCTGCCTTTGGCAGAGGTTGTGTACAATAATGCTGTTCACAGTAGCATGGGACTACCCCGCTTTAGAGTAGTGAGCAGTATGGACTTTGTCCCAATGCCTGAGTATCCAAGGGATCCCCCCTCATCCGTCAGCCTGGATTGGATGTCAATGCTGAGAGCAACTTGGGAGAATGTTTAAAAAGCACCGGCTAAAGTGGCACAGACTTATAAGAAACAGACAGACAAACACCGAGCACAGCAATGACCATTTCAGTTGGGGGAGGTTTCCTCTCCACCAAATATTTGAGGTTAAAACTCCCTAGCAAGAAACTGGGGCCAAAGTTTATGGGATCATTCCCCATGTAAAGATTATCAACCCAGCCACAGTGCAATTGAAATTGCCCTAATTGCTAGGGATGATTGATATACCCAGTATTCCATAGTAGCCTCTTAAAACCCATGGTTGGATCAACCCTGAGACTTCTACTTTGTGAGCCCCCAGACCCCATGGTCATAGGAGGCCAAACCCATTATGAGGTGCAGCGAATCCTCGATTTGAGGTGGCACAGGAGACAACTGCAATACTTAAGTGGAAAGACTACCCCTTATCAGAGGCATCTTGGATAAAGAGTAGGAACATCCATGCTGATTGCCTTATAGCAAGATTCCATGCAGAAAATCCAACCAAGCTTGTGGGGGGGTTTGCAACACTAAATTCTATACCTGCACTCAACTTGTTTTTACTCTGCACAGGTCACTTTCAAGAAGTGAGGTGTGATGACTCGTAGTCTCTCAAAATAACCTAAAACCCAAAACATACATTAAAGTCCAGTAATGCCTTCAATAATTAATCATATACTCCAGGAAGATAACAGGGAGAGTCCATGGGAAGAATGCCAACAAAGATAAACCTCTTTCACAGGAAACATTAAACTTTGACTCCAGCAATTTTGACTATGCAGTTACAAACTCATATACATAGCTCCCAGCTGCAAGCCACGAGGAGGATCATGGTAATCTCTTCCTGAGTAGACCTCACTTTTCCCTGATCCTCTCCTCCCTGTGTGACCTAGGATGGATAGGGGATGGGCCTGGATCCTCCTCTGATTGCTCAGCTGGCCTCTGCCCTTCCCCAGCCACCACCACCACCTCTGGAGCCACACTCCCACTCCCTGTTGGCTGTTCCTCCTCTTCCTCAGAGTCCATCTCCACCAGGGGCATGACACTATCTCCCCCCACAGAGCCCCCTCCCCCAGGACCAGGCAGATGAGGACATTGAGGAAACCGAGCGTGAAAGTCCTGGACCAAACGAGGAGCATGAACATCAGTGGCATCGACCCAGGTGAAGACCTCTGGTCCATAATCTTTCCATGCCACCAAATACTGAAATCGGCCTCACAACTGGTGTGAATCTTGGATGCTATCCACTTCATACTCCTCCTCTCCCAGAGGGGCTACTGGGGCTGGCTGTGATGAAGCTGGTCTATGCAGACTGTCGGCCGAGGCAGGGACTAACAGGGAACAATGAAAAACAGGATGGATACGCATGGTCCATGGCAGGGAGAGATGATAAGCCACAGGATTGATCACCGCCTTGACCGGAAAAGGTCCCAAGTAATGGTGATCAAGATTTTTCTATGGTCATGTCATTGGTAAGTATCGAGTAGAGAGCCAAACCTGATAGCCTACCGCTAAAAGTGGAACATCGCGATGATGTTGGTCTGCAAACTGTTTATAGTCCTCCTTGGCTCTCTCTAGTTGATCGCGGATCATATGGTGCACGGCTTTTAACTCTTACAAGAATGTATCCACTGCTGGAATGGGGGAATCAGACGGGGCTAAAGGGAAAAGTCATGGATGAAACCCTTAGTTAGCAAAGAAAGGGGACACACAGGTGGATGCATGTTGAGCATTGTTATAAGCGAATTCTGCCACCGGCAGCACTTCCACCCAATTGTCTTGTTGAGTATTGCTGAAACAGCGGAGTTACTGCTGTAAAATAGCATTCACTCTCTCTATCCCTCCATCAGTTTTGGGGTGATGAGCAGATGACAGACACGCCTGAACCTGCAGTTTCATGAGTAGGGTCTGCCAGAAGCGTGCTGTAAAGTGTATCCCACAATCTGATACCATGCTGTCTGGTAACCCATGGAACTGAAAACATGGGAGATAAATAATTGAGCCATTATCTTGGCTGATGGAAGACCCGCACACAGAATAAAGTGGGCCATTTTAGTCAACATATCCACCACCACCAAAATGGTTGTGGCACCATTTGATGGTGGTAGCTCAATGATGAAATCCAATGAAACTGCCCCCCATGGTTGTTCTGGCATGGGCAAGGGCTGCAAGAGACCAGGGGGCACACCAGGAGCATACTTGGCTTGGTGACAGATGCCACAGGATGCTACATATCCTGTCACATCATGTTAAGACTTGGCCACAAAATGTCCTAGAGATGAGGTGCAGTGTTTTGAACATCCCAAAGTGTCCTGCCACCGGACTATCATGACATTGACATAGGATAAGGCCACGAAGAGGACCTCCAGGCATGTAAATGCGATCATGGAACCACAACAGATCCCCAATATACACCCAAGGAGACTCTTGTCTCCCATTCTCATCCAATTCTCTACATCGAGCTGCCACAAATGGGTCCTGCCGCTGCACCTCCTGAATCCTCACTTGGAGGTCCACAGGTTCCTCGGTGGCCGCAAACCGCTCCAACGGAATCATCGTCTGGGGCAAGATTTTATCCTTCCTTTGGGTATACTCGGGCTTCTGAGATAGGGCGTCGGCATGTTGATTCCCTCACTTGGAACATAGGTCACCCAGAAATCAAATCAAGCAAAGAATAAGGACCATCTCACCTGACACTGGTTCAACATCCGAGCTGTATGTAGGTGTTCCAAATTGCGATAGGTCTGAACCTCGATTTGGTGACAACCTCCCTCCAGGTGGTGCTGCCATGTTTCAAAAGTGACCTTAACTGCAAATAGCTCCTTGTCCCAAATCGTATAGTTGCGCTCTGGAGCCAACAACTTCCGGGAATAATAAGTGCACAGGAACAAGGTGCCTGCGGGAGCATAGGCCCGGAGGAGCACCGCACCAACAGCCACATCGGAAGTATCTGTTTCCACCACAAATGGCTGGCCTGGATCAGGCTGTTTGAGGATAGGCTCAGAAGCAAAGGCGACTTTCAATGTCTTGAAAGCTGCCTGCTCCTCAGCATCCCAATGGAACTTCTCCCCCTTCTTGAGCAGATTAGAAAGGGGAGCAGTCAAGGCAGCAAAGCAGGGAATAAATGTGCGGTAGTAGTTCACAAACCCAAACAGTCGTTGCACATCCTTAACCCGCTGTGTAATTTCCCATGCCTGCAACGATTGTATTTTTTCTGGGTCCATTTCCACCCCGGCAGGTGAAATATGATGTCCCAAGAAGTCAATCGTGGTTTGTGCAAACTGACACTTCTCATGCTTAGCAAACAGGTGGTTATCACACAAATGTTGCAACACCAGCCACACATGTTGCCAGTGTTCCTGCAGGGAGTCTGAGTAAATTAAAATGTCATCTAAATAAATGACCATGAGTTGATCCAACAAATCACGGAAAACATCGTGCATGAAATGCATGAACACAGGTGGGATATTGGTTAACCCAAAAGGCATCACGGTATACTCAAAATGCCCATACCTCCTCCAGGGAGTTCTGGTTTTCAGCGCTTCGGGGCAGGCAGGAATCCATGACTGTACGCGGTTTCTGCCTGCGCTCACTGCCCGAGTGCCCCAAGCTGCCCGGCTTCGGGGCTAAGCCAACTCCATAGGAGGTGGCAAAGACAGGGGGATCTGGCAGGGTCGAGAGATATTGCACCTCTCTTCCCTAGCCAGCTAAACCCCCTTTTCCGAAGGCAGCTGAGCGGTGGTCAGCAATGGCTGTCACATAGAAAAGCTCAGCCAGAAAAAGAAAGTGCAGGAGGAACTGTGAAGAAGTGAAAGTGTTTTTGCTGACTGGGACAAAGTAACAGTGAAAGTACCCTGGAACTTAAAACTTGCCAAAGATACATCATTTCCAGAGTGTGATAAGCAGTGAATGGAAGTTAAAGGAAAAGTTTTTTTTTCTTTTCACTCTCCTTCCTAACGTGACAGCGATAGAACTCCAAAAGAAATCGGAAAACTCGCATTGGAGGTAATTAAATGTTAAAGGGATATGGATTTCTGAACATTTAAAGAAAAATCTTTTTTTTGCTGTAAGTGGGAAGGGAGAGGAAAAAAAATTGGAGCAGAATTTGAAAATAAGGAGGAGATTGCCTAGAATTCTAAAGAGCTATTAAATATTAACAAGACTTCTAAAAGATGTATCTTAATTGGAACTTTGTGATTAAACAGCAACCCCAGAAAGAGAAATGGAAGAAAGAAAAAAGTGCTAAAAGAAATAGTTTATTTGGATTGTTTGGTGACTTTGGAACTCTTGGGAATTATTTTTGATTAAAAGCACTTGGGTGGTTGTTTTGGAAAACCTTTTTCTCTTTACAATGGCATCGCTTGTGGATGAACTGAAAATTGAATATCAAAAATACAAAAAAGAAGAACAAGAAGGGAAAGATTTTTTGGACACTCTTTTTCAATTTCTAGAAATGGCGGTTTGTACCTATGAAAAACTGACTGCGCAGCAGGACGACTGGGATAAAGAAGAAGCCATCTTCGATGAACAAGTGATTCTATTTGGGGAAGGAAAGGAGAAAGAGGAAAAGAAAAAGGGGACTTTAAGACTTGAAAAAACAACCAAAAAAGAGAAAATATGGTGAAAGGTGGATTCAAGGTTAGAAAACAACAGAAAGGGGAAAGCAGAAGAAGAAAAGGGAGGTGGAAAGACAAAGGGGTAAAAAGGGCAAGGAGAAGAATAAGAAAGGGAGAAAAGAAGGGATGAGAAGCCTCAATGGTGGGAAGCAAAATGTAAAGAAACAAAATTCATTTAGAAACAATGGGTAAATTTAATTGAAAAAGAGATTCTGTAAAGGTACATAAGATTGTGTTTTTATATTTGTATTTAGAAATAATATCAGAAAATTGGAAATAACATGTAACCAAAAATGGGATAGAATATTTAGTGCAACTTAGTGAAATTTTTGTGAGGAAAAAGAAGGCAACGAAATAAATGAGACAATTGAAGTAGGAGAAATGGGAATATTTCAATGATATAATGATTTAAAATATGTGATGTGGGGGGGAAATAACTATGGAAAGTATAAGTGTTCCCATAAAAGTATGATATTTAATTGAAAAGTAACGTGTAAAATGTTTAAGATATAAATGAATATTAATATTTATGATTAGTTCTTTATTGGCATTGATAGTTGTTTTAACTACATCATATACCCATAAATTTTTTCCTTTTTTTAAAAAATTATAAAATACATTGTGTAACTTTAGAATGTATTAAACAGAATTCCAATACAAGCTATGTGTTATATTAAGTATTATAAATTTAAGGGAAAGAGTTAAAGGCATCATACTCCAATCAGTGTACAGGAGAAGTTCTGTTTACAGAGAAAAGACAAATGGATAGCTGGAAATAGAACAGACAAAGAATGATAAGTATTATGATTTGAACTGAGATGAGATAAATAAAATAAAACTAAGCAAGTTAAAAGAGGGAGAAGCTATATAGAAAATTGAAAATGGTAACAAGATATGGAATGGTATATAAAATGAATATGATTTTTGAATTTGTGTCTGCATGAAGAGTTGTAACCTGGGATCAAGCAACTTTCAGAAAAGATGTTTTATGCTTTTATGTTCTATGTTTTGTTTGTTTGTGTATTGTCTTTGAAAATCAATAAAATTCTTATTAAAAAAAAAAAAGCCCATACCTCATCCAGAAATCTGTTTTCCACTTGTCCCCTGCACAAATGCAAACCAGATTGTAGGCCCCACACAAGTCCAACTTCGTAAAGATCCTAGCTTGACGAAGCTGCTCAATCAGTTCAGGGATGAGGGGAAGCGGGTACCGATTCCTCACTGTGATTGCATTCAACTTGTGGTAATCACAATACAAACGTAGCTCCCCCGATTTCTTTTTTACAGAAATCACTGATGCAGCCAATGGGGAGGTAGAAGGCCGGATAAACTGTTTCCGGAGGTTCTTGTCAATAAAATCCCACAACGTGGCCAACTCCGGTTCTGACAGGGAATATATCCAACCCACCAGTAATTTTGCATTGGGCAACAAGTCAATTGGACAGTCATATACCTGATGTGGAGGCAACTGATCCACCTCCTTCTCCCCAAACACATCAGCAAAGTCCACCAACTCTGCAGGTAGATCCAGGTCCACGGGCATAGCCACATGTACAGGAGCTCAAGCAATGGTTGGCATATTTCCTATCAAGGAACTGTACAGCTCCAGACGACCAGACGATCTGTGGATCATGGGCCTGTAACCACTCCAAACCCAGCACCACCAGAAAATGAGGTACTGCGGTAATGTAGAACACAGTTTCCTCCACATGCTGCCCAATACGCATGCAAAGAGGTTTGGTTGCAGCAACCACATGTCCTGAACGAAGGGGTTGACCATCAATTGTCTCTACCATTACTAGTGGGGACACCTGTTGCTGAATGAACCACTGCTCTACAAAATGAGCATCCATGAAATTGGCTGTGGCCGCTGAGTCAACCAAGGCTTGGATCTCCACCTCTCCCACACCAGGCACGAACACAGTTGCAGTCAGCACTAGATGCTTCACCAATAACAATTGAGGTGGAGATTTCAAAGGTGGCAAAGATGGCAAGGTTGGTGAAGATGGCAGGCCTAAGGACTTTACACCCTGACCTATCGACCTCCGTAGGCCAAGTGATGCTCGTTTTCCACCACCGCAGGCATCACTGCTGTGGATGTCTTAGCAGGATACTTGGACACAAAATACCCTTGATTGCCACAATAGAGGCATAAACCATCATGATGACATCTATCCTTTTTTACTTGAATCAGGCGAGGGCGGCTAGCCCCCAACTGCATGGGTTCCTCCAAAGGCACTTCCACCAAGGATGCCGTCTTGCTGGAAACAGATACAGTCTCTGTCCATCATCGCACCCATCGCTGCTGAAGTCTAACATTGATACGAAGACACAGATGCATGAGTTTCTGAAAGGTGCAAGGACATTCAGTGCGCGCCAACACATCCAGGAGCTCCAATGATAAACCCTCCTGGAACTGGTCAAATAGTGCTGCCTCATTCCATTGTACATCCTGAGCAACCACCTGAAAACTAGCAATATAATCCATGAGTGAGCCACACCCGTGCTTCAACTCTCTCAAAAGTCTGTTTGCTGTTTGGCTTTGAACAGGGTCCTCAAACATGGCCTGAAACTGACGGCAAAACTTGGCGTAATTGTCCAACACCTGGTTGGGCTAGGTCAACAGACGCATTGCCCAATGTGCTACGAAGCCTGACAACAAACTAATCAAAAACCCCACCTTATCCCAGTCAGTGGGAAAGTCCTCAGGCCAAAGGCTCATGTAAAGCTTGGACTGTCCAAAATATTCTGGAAATTGGGCCAGTGAACCAATTGGGCCAGTGAACCATCAAGTTTATCTGGCACTGCCACTGGGCATTTTTGGTGTGGCCAGGCAGCTTGCATTTGTGCCACCTGTGCAGTCAAAAGAGCTACTTGCTGACTTAACCGGGCAATCTCTGCTCTGAGCTGATCCATGGTCACCCCACAGAAAGCCAAAATAAGTTGAAGGGGTCAAAATGTGATAACCCGTAGTCTTTCAAAATAACCCAAAACCCAAAACATACATTAAAGTTCGGTAATGCCTTCAACTTAACTTCACTGTTTTATTAGGCACAGTTTAAAGTCACAAAAGTAAATAATGAGGCAAAAAGAAAACCAAAACAAACCGCATTGATGAGAGTTCCAAAGCAAGCCAAGATAATTAATCATACACTCCAGGAAGATAACAGGGAGAGTCCATGGGAAGAACGCCAACAAAGATAAACCTCTTTCACAGGAAATATTAAACTTTGACTCCAGCAATTCTGACTACGCAGTTAAAAACTTATATACATAGGTCCCAGCTGTAAGCCACGAGGAGGATCATGGTAATCTCTTTCTGAGTAGACCTCACTTTTCCCTGATCCTCTCCTCCCTGTGTGACCTAGGATGGATAGGGGATGGGCCTGGATCCTCCTCTGATTGCTCAGCTGGCTTCTGCCCTTCCCCAGCCACCCCCACCACCTCTGGAGCCACACTCCCACTCCCTGTTGGCTGTTTCTCCTCTTCCTCAGAGTCAGTCTCCAGCAGGGGCATGAGATGAGGGGAGCCAAATGTCATCTTGTAAACATTCCTACACTTGTTTCCAAGTTGCCATAAGAAAGCAGGAGGGAGACTGGAGAAGCATATGGCAAATGAACTTAGAAGCATATCCCAATCTTATCTTTAAAAAGATTGTATCTAAGCATTGAAGCTTTTGCCCACAAAATACTTTAATTGGAAAATGTAATGGATGACGCCTAGCCTGTGTACATACTTAATTGGAGAAACTGATTTATAGCACACCTCGGGGGAGAGGGGGAGCAGGATCACAGGTGACTGTAATTAGGTATGCCAGAATCGGCTTCATACAGGTCATGCCAGTATGTCGCTCCTAATGAATTATTTGAAGTTTTTTGAAGTTTGGCTCAAGGCTCATGATTTAATTAAGGCGATCGCTGGAATCCTGACACCTGCCCTATATCATTTCTGACAGATGGCAGTCCAGTCTCTTCTTGAAAGCTTCCAGTGATGAAGCACCCTCAACTTCTGAAGGCAAGCTGTTCTGTTGGTTGATTGTTCTGTCAGAAAATATATCCTTATTTCTAGTTTGAATCTCTCCTTGATCAGTTTCCATCCATTATTCCTTTTCTGGCTTTTGGATGCTTGACTCCCAAAATGGATGTTGAACTTTTGTTGGAAGTACAAATGAAAAGACAACTTGTGCTCTTAACACCTTAATTTTCTTGCCTTATGTTCAAGTTCATTGTCATATCATTTGTCCCCGCATGTAAGAGAAGAAAGGGATAGTAGTATGTGGACTTGATTATGTTAGTAAGGTTCTCCAGCCACATCTTCGATTTTTGCTTCTGGGAGTCAACATAACTCCCTACATTGATTGTCCAGTCTACAGATGATTGATTCTGTTCCTGAGAAGTGAATCTCCCATTGACAACACTTGTATTTTTTTTTTCCTGGGGAAGTGTGGGCTATTTTTCTTCCTATCACAGGAACCCATGATGCTTTTCTATGTGTCTGCATGCTTTCTTCCAGGGGGAGACTAAGAAATAGATTGCTCAGCTCTAGTGGAGCTGTATTGCACCAGGCTGAATTAGACAACAGAGGCATTGTTCTTGGTTGCTGTTTTCTTCTATAAGTGACATGTTTCCATCGCTCTTGTTTCCATTGGTCTCTCTCTAAAGGTTCATGTACAGGCTCATTTTTTCTCATAGTTGTTTGTCCCTGGCTTAGGGGACAATTTTCTGGCTTAGGCTAGAGTTTCTAGTTTTGTAAGTTGAGTTTCAGAATGGTTGGAGTTGCCTCTAGAACTTTTAATTTTTCTTCCAGTAATTCATTTAGTTTACATTTGGTACATATTTAACTTGGGTCATCCATGGGCATAAGCACATATATACAATATATTTTGCAAATCATAAGAGTGTCAGTCTATTTCACTATTCACTTACTTACTTTTTGATGAGCTCAAGAAGTCAGCATAGAGAAGGTTGGTCCCTTGCTGGGCCATGTGGCATAATCAAGAAGAAAAAAATCCCATCTCTTTGGTTTCCATGGCAATCCTTTCCCCCCAGCCAGCATAAACCACAAGATTTTTTTAGTGCCACCAGGGCTAGATTTACGCTAGTCTTACGCTGGTAGAGCAAAGAAGAAATCCGATCTCTTTTGTTTCCATGCCAAACCTTTCCCCCCAGTCAGCATAAACCACTATGATATCTTCTTAGCACTGCCAGCATAAGACTAGCATAAAGCTAGAGCTGGCAGCACTAAGAAGAAATCACATTAATTAATGCTGGCTGGAGAAAAAAGGCTTGCGGGGAATAAAAATACTTTAGATGCGATTTTTTTCTTAACTTCACAGCATAAAGCTAGTGCTGGCAGTGCTAAGAAGATATCGTAGTGGTTTATGCTAGCTGGGGGAAAGGATTACCATGGAAACAAAAATGGCTGGATTTCTTCTTCTTGTTTTTGCCATGTGGCCGAGTGAGGAACTGGCCTTCTCTATGCTGACTTCCTGAGCTTGTCAAACAGTAAGCAAATGGTGATAGGAAAGTGGGGGTAGGGAGGGCTTTGGGAAACCAAGGAGCAGGAGGCAGAGCATGGGATATCTTACAGGGTGGGGAAGGCCTTTTGGCACTAGGCCTCCCTCAGTTTCTCCCATTCCTGAGTCACCTCATGTTCTACCTAACAAGCCATGCATGCATTTAACAAATGCATTGGGGGAAGCAGGGACAGGGAGATTGTTAGGTGGTTCATTTAATGTAGTCTGAGTTCTGACATGAATGGGCAGGCTCCATTAATATTGTAAGTCAAAGACTACCTGTATACTGTTTCATAGTGCTTTATAGCTCTCTCTAAGTGATTTAGAGTCAGCATATTGCCCCCAACAATCTGGGTCTTCATTTTTTTCAACCTTGGAAGGATGGAAGGCTGAGTCAACCCTGAGCCTGTCAGGATTGAACTACTCACAGTGGACAGAGTCAACCTGCAATACTGTATTCTAACCACTGGGCCACCACAGCTCTTAAAATAAGACTTAAATGCAAGTGAAGATGCCCTCTAGATATAGTTTATAATCCACAGATGTATAAAACTGGTAGATGAATATATAAAATAACAGATGAATAAAAAGATGAAAGAAAAAATAAAATCTGAAAGAAAAGATAAAGTAAAAATCTCAGCAAAAAGAAAACTGGTATCTCAGTTGAAAATAAAAACGTAATATTAGCTTGTAGTTAGTGTAAAAATATGTAAAAGTATGCACTTTAATATTAATATAAAATGAAGAAAAATTATGCAGTTTCTCACAAAATCGGCCTCTCTCCCTCTCCCTCTCCCTCCCTCCCTCCCTCCCTCTTCCTCTCTCTCTCTCTCATTAATTATTTAATGTTAATACGTCTAAAGTTGGGGAATGAACTATTAAATTAGATAGATTGAGGGGATATACCATGTGGATCCTAAATGTACTGTTTTTGTTTTATTTTTACCTTTTTTAGATTATTTAATATATAATTGGCTTAGGGAAAATTAAGGATAAGAATGTAATGTTAAATAAAATAAATTAAATAAATAAATATTAAATAAATAAATTAAATAAAATAGGTGGTAAGCTAAAAATGGAAATAATAGTGGATAAAGAACTGGGAATCTATATCTGGATAAAATTATATTGATATTGAATCAATGAATTGAAATATGAAATGGAAATTAAGTGAAATGGATAATGAGATGATATTATATAAGATTGGTGGAAATGAAAGTATGATTATGTTCAAGTGTTATAATCTGGAACCACATTGCCCACATAAAGAGATGTGTAAAAATTAAAAAATTAAAAACTTTTTGGAAAAAAAGTTTCATTTTCTTCATATATTCTAATGTTTTCAAAAAGCAGCGTTTTCTTTGTTTACCATCTATCAGTCATATTTTCAATGTAGCATAAAATCCAAATACTTTTTCACTAACCATATTATTATTAATGCAAACTACACTGCTCAAAAAAATAAAGGGAACACAAAAATAAGACATCCTAGATCTGAATGAATGAAATATTCTTATTAAATACTGTCATGTTTGGTGCATGGGCGAGAAAGAATGGAGACAAGCCTCTGAACGGTGAACCTCAGCTCTTTATTTACAGTGACTTCTCAACTCAATGGCAGTTATAACCCTCCTTATATAGGCAAACCCAATAACTATTAACCAATAACAATCGAGGAGCACTAGCTCCCTTAACCAATAGGAACTCT
This sequence comes from Hydrophis major, assembly GCA_033807585.1. NCBI lineage: Eukaryota > Metazoa > Chordata > Lepidosauria > Squamata > Elapidae > Hydrophis > Hydrophis major. The sequence goes on from CM066330.1 coordinate 124,492,445, forward strand.
CCGTTAATGGCCAATCGGATTCCCCGGAACGGGCCAATCCGATCCTGCCGTTAACAGCCAATCAGAAGTACAGGGCTAGAACCCTGCACTTTACTCCAAGCTCAAGTTATCTTTATTAAACCTTATGCATTCACAACACCACTTCCCCCTGGCTTCTGTTTGCAGGGCACAGTTACATAGTCCTTTAGGTAGGACAGTTGCTTTATTAGTCTTTTTGATTTTCGCTGTGTCATTTGGCTGCAATCTCGCTGAGGTAGATCGTTGTTTGGCAATGGGGTCGCCTCTGGATCAGAGTTCATTTCTTCGTCGTTGCCATTATTTTCGGTAATTCCCTGAGGTGCATCTGTTTCCCTCTCTGGTTCCACTTCCTGTGTCTCTATTACGCTGTTGTTCCCTTCGAATGGGTTTTCTCCTACTTGGAATTCATCTTCTTCTGTATCTCCCCCCCCCCCCAGTTTGGTCATATGGGAGTTCAGATATGCCCGACGGGAGCTGCGATCGTAATTGATCGATATGGCGTTTCCATAGTCTATTGTCAAGGCATTGTACAAGGTAGGATCTCAGGCTGGTTACACGAACTAACGAACTACTGTTGCCTCCACCCACAGCGGATCGCCCGATAGGTTTTTAGCGTATACGAAATCGCCTACCTGGAAGGCACGACAGCGGCCACTGGATCCTAGTGGTTTTTCCGGTTCATAAGCTGGGTGTAATTGGTCGAGGTGGGAGCGGAGTTTTTGTCCCATTAGCAGTTCGGCTGGAGTTTTGTTGGTGATGCTATGAGGTGTGATGTGTTGTAGAAAAAGGATTCGATTGATCTTGTCATCAATGTTATCGTAGTCTACCTTCTGCAAGGTTTTCTTAACAAATTGGACCATGCGCTCTGCTTTGCCATTGGTCGCAGGGTCTGCAGGCGAGGTGAGCGCATGTCGGATGCCGCGGTTAGCCAGGTACTGCTCGAACGATAGCGCTGTAAATTGGGGCCCGTTGTCGGATACCAGGACATCTGGTCATCCGTGGGTTGCAAATAGTCTTTCCAAGTTTTTGATAACCGCTTCAGTGGTTGTGTTCGTCATGCGATGAATCTCGAGCCAATTCAAGTAGGTGTTGACAGTTAGCAGAAAGGTGTGGCCTTTGGTCGGCCCCGCGAAGTCCAAGTTAATGCGGGACCAGGGTCCTCGTGGTGTCTCCCATTCAGTAGGTATGGCTTTAGGTGGGGAGTTGCTCACTTCTTGGCATTTATGACAAGCCTTAACCCAATTTTCAATTTGCTTGTCGATGCCCGGCCACCATGCGTAGCTTCATGCGAGGGCTTTCATTCGCATGATACCGGGGTGGCTATCGTGCAAGTTTCTCAGCAGCGCTTTCTGGAGTCGTTCTGGGATAACGACTCTATCGCCCCAGATGACACAGCCTTTTTGGGAGAACAACTCTGTTTGTCGAGTCTTGAATGGTGTGAAGTCATCTGATAATTGGTCCAATGGCCATCCACGTTCTACCCAGCCTAGGACTCGCGATAAAGTGGGGTCACGTTTGGTTTCTCTCGTGATATCTCGGGCAGTTAATGGTGGCGAGTTGAGCGTTTCAATTTGCAACGTGGTTACCATTGGTGCAGGATCGTCGAGAGTCTCTGGAAGCGGTGCTTGGCTCAATGAGTCGGCGTGGGGAATGGCTTTCCCTGGGCGGTACTGCAGCCGATAATTATAAGCAGCCAAGAATTCTGACCAGCGAGTCATCCTAGGGGAAAATATGTAGGGAGTCGGCTTATCTCTGGCTATTATCCCCAATAACGGTTTGTGGTCAGTCATGATAGTAAAAGCCCGGCCATACACATACTCGTGGAATCCTTTAACGGCCGACACGATTGCAAGGGCTTCTTTATCGATTTGGCCATAATTTCGCTCAGTTTTTGAAAGTGTCTTTGAAAAATATGCAACAGGGGCTTCGTTACCATTAGGCAGTACATGGCTCAGAATGGCGCCCACTACGAAAGGTGAAGCATCACATGTTATATTTAACGGCAAAGTCTCGTTGTACTGCATGAGTACAGAGTCAGAAGTCAGTAGTTTTTTCATGTTACGGAACACCTGTTCTTCTCTATGACCCCATGACCAGTTTGCTTTCTTATCTAACAATTGATGTAACGGTTCAGTGACCGTTGCTTTATGCGGCAAAAATACATTATAAAAGTTGATGAGGCCTAGGAATGCCTGGAGATCAGCCTTGTTCCAAGGTCTGGGAGCATTTTTTATTGCTCTAAGTTTACTTTCGGTAGGGTGAATACCCTGACTGTCAATTAGGTACCCTAAAAACTCAACACTATCTGTGCACAATTTACACTTGTTTCTTTTCACCTTAAGACCAGCGTCTTGGAATTTTTTAAGGACTAATTTTAAACGGTCCTGTAAGATTTTTTTTGTAGGTGCAGCAATTAATACATCGTCAAAATAGGGGACCACGACTTTAATTCCTTGTAGTAACCTCTCCATCAGACTCGGAAAAATCCCCAGGGTTACACTGACTCCGAATTGGAGCTGGGTACATTTAAAGGCACCTCGGTGCGTCACAATCATTTGTGCCTGTGCCGTTTTTTCATCAACAGGTAGTTGCTGATATGCCTGAGCTAAGTCTAATTTGGCGAAGACTTTTCGGCCCCCCAGGGAGCGGAGGAGGTGCTGTACCACCAGCACTGGATATGCATTCTGCTGTTGGGTGTGGTTCAGGGTGGCCCGGTAGTCCCCACAAATTCGGATCGACCCGTCTGGCTTAATGGGCGTTATGATTGGGGTTTCCCAGGGGGAGTGATCGGTAGGTTCTAGCACCCCCTGAGCTATTAGTTTGTTGAGTTGTTCGTCGATTTTCGGCTTTAAGGCAAACGGAACTCGACGGGGCTTAAGGCGGATGGGAGCTATCTTCGGGTCAAGGCTGAATGAAATTGGGGTCCCCTTGTACTCGCCTAAGCTTTCCACGAAGACGTCCTTGAACCCATGGATGAGGTCTTCCTCCCAGTCACTTTCACTGATTCGGTTTATGCCTGCCACTTCAATGCCAAGTGGCGAAAACCATTGGAGACCTAGCAGACTAGGCCAGTCTTTGTCAATCACAGTTAGCGGTAAGTACGCTGTGTGCTTCTTGAAGGAGACCTGGACTCGGCAAGAACCAACAACGGGGATTCGATTCCCTTGATAATCCTTAAGAACAAGTCTTTGAGAATGGAGGTCTTGGCGTTGAATTATGGGGATGAGTTTCTTGAGGGTCTTCCAGGACACCATCGAGAGGGATGATCCCGAGTCGACTTCCATGTGGCAAGGCTGGTTCTCAATGGCTATTGTGATTCGGATTTTCTTGGCATCCAAGGCTGAGGCGTGACCGATAGTGATAGTATGGTGAGCCTCTTCTTGCTGCAAAGTTCGATTTCTGTAGGAGTGGCTTACTGTTTCTTGCCTTACAGGACGGTTTCCTGTCGATTGGCAATAGTTAGCCCCTTTTGAGGCCTGGCTGGGTCCTGGTAAGCTTCGGCAGACCTGTCCGATGTGGCCTCGCTTCCCGCACTCAAGGCAGAGAGCGTCGCGGAATTTGCATTCGGACCTGGCATGGTTGGCTCCACAGCCAGCGCAAGGGTGTAGGGGCTTTGGATGGTGGTCCCGGTTGGACTGCAGTTGATGGACCTCTTCTTCGTCGCTGTCTGATGACGAAGAGAGGTCCTCGTGGTGCGTCGTTGAACGCTGCCCTTCTGACTTGGATAAAATTTCACTTGTCGGTTGGTGTACCGGAGCGCGGTTGCGGCGTAGTTGTGCAGCTGACTTCCTGGTTGCTCCTGCTGCAGTAGCATCTGTGATGGCGTCAGCAAGGCTGATGTCGCCTTTTGCCATCAGCTTGCTTTGCACGCCTGGCACATCTAATCCCAGAACTATGTGATCTCTCAGTGCCTCTTCCAAATCAGTGAATCCGCAGAGGCCTCCCAGGTTTCGGAGGTCCGCTATGAAGTCGGCGACACTTTCTCCTTTTCGCTGGCTTCTCTGATAGAACTCGTGCCGTCTCATGAGCGTAGGCACGGTCAGTGCGTAGTGATCTCTTAGAAGGGGCTCGAGGTCATCCCAATCCATGGCCTTCACTTCTCTTGGTTTTGCTAGTGCTTTAATCATCTTAAATACGGTTGGACCGCAATGCGTTAGGAACACCGCCCGTTTCTTCCCGGGTGTGGCGTCCTTTAAGTTGTTAGTTTCTAAGAACATTTGAAATCGATCCATGTAGGACTCCCAGTCTTCCTGCACTGGATCGATCGGAGTGGGTGGTACGACAACGCCGGACATGGTTCCATTGTGTAGCGCCGTCAGTCACGTGCTCGGTGTTCTTCTTAGTTCCGTCGGTTCAGACGTCTCCATACCCCACCTTCGTCGTCAGTGTCATGTTTGGAGCATGGGCGAGAAAGAATGGAGACAAGCCTCTGAACGGTGAACCTCAGCTTTTTATTTACATAGTGACTTCTCAACTTAATGGCAGTTATAACCCTCCTTATATAGGCAAACCCAATAACTATTAACCAATAACAATTGAGGAGCACTAGCTCCCTTAACCAATAGGAACTCTCCGTTAATGGCCAATCGGATTCCCCGGAATGGGCCAATCTGATCCTGCCATTAACAGCCAATCAGAAGTGCAGGGCCAGAACCCTGCACTTTACTCCAAGCTCAAGTTATCTTTATTAAACCTTATGCATTCACAACAAATACTTTGTTCATTACATAGTTGAATGTGTATCTATGTATATGGGGCTTTTGAATCAATGTTGCCTCCTGGTCACTGCCTGAATATGTCCTGCAGTTTTCTGGCAAGATTTCAGAAGTGATTGCCATTGCCTTCTTCCTAGTGCTTAGAGTGATTTAGCCTAAAGTCACCCAGTTGACTTTGTGCCTAAATCAGGACTATTCTCAAAGTCCCCTAGCTTCCAGCCTGATGCCTTAACCACTACACTAAATTGGCTCTTGGAGCTATATTTACGTTGTCTCATCAATACAACTGATGTTCCTTTACATTAAATATATGCACTCTTATTGTAGCTTATTTATTTTAAACTATTCTTGGCAATTTGGCAAAAAGTTTAAAAGTTAATATGATAGTAAATGTTTGAAAGCAACCAATACCCAAGATTGTTCATCCCTTCCAACTTTAGTTCCATTGGACGATGGACCTCCTCTCTTTATTGAGGCCTAATGACATAAACAGGGAAACGTAGTGATTAAAACTTCTATTTTCTGGGGTCTAAAAGCCAGTTAGGCATACCACAGCTGTATTTACATTTTTAAATCATATATGTTAATTGTGTTTATATACATTACCATCGTATCTCATCTGGCTGCTAATGTACAATAGCCAAAATATGTTAAGAGAAAGCAATTCTGACTTATCCCATCAAACACTTATTGAAGCCCTTATAAAAATTAAAATGCTTGGTACAGTTAACTCTCACAGTTCTGGTTTTATTTACATAGTCCAACGAACATCAATAAAGTATAATCATCAGCTGTTATTTGGAAGTTTTTTTTACACACTAAGCATTTTTTTCTTAATAAGTGCCAAATTTACTGAGGATTTGGTCTTTTTACAAATAGGCATTTCTCTATTCTTTCATAAACAGGATTTTAGGATGAAACCAAATTTTGTTTTTTTATAGAATTTTGTAGCATTTATAGAACTGGTACCACAATCTATATAGTAAAATGTTTATAATTCAGATCTCAAACTAAAAAAGCTAAGCAGGTCTTTAAATCGATGGGATTATATCACAGTTTTGTCTATTTTTTTTTTTTTTTGCAACTGGGGTGCTATCACTGAGAAGACCACTTTGAATCTCACTGGGAAAGGGCACTGGTTGGAGAAAGCCCTCAGAGCTTCTCCATAAGGTCACATATCCTTAGTCAAGGTTAACAGGATGATTTCAGTAAGGATCAATAAAAACAATAAAAAAGATCATGAGGCTACCTGCCCTGATGCTGCCACAGAATCAATTCATCTTGATAGCCACAAGAACTAATTTGAAGGCTTAAGATGAAACGTTGAAAGTGAGAATTGGGCTCCAGCAATGTTTTCAGCCAGCACAAATAGCTGGAAAAAAATAGGAAGAGCACATGTGGAACTAATCATTTATGTCGGCTGACAAAGAACATTTCTGCAGACTTTTCATGGGGGCTTCATTTTCAGGAAGTGCCTGTAATTACTGTTCAAGTCCAAAGTGGCTTGCTTTGGGGTTGCCTGTTCCAAAAGTGAAAAAAAAAAAACCTTTAAAAAAAATCTGAATGACCAAAAAATAAAAGAAAGCTCAACTAAAAGAATCTGAATGTTTATATGATTATATCCCTTACTAGTTGTTTCACTGAGAACTTTTTTTTTCTTTCAAAGTTACTTTAATCCATTCCAAACTGAATTTGCTGCAGTAAAAGTATACTTCTTGAGTTTTTACAGCTTTTCCATAGTGGGGCCCATTTCCTGCTCAGCTGAAGAAAAAAATCTGGCCTCAAGATGAAATGACTGCTTAACATTACACTAAAACATCTGGTACCATTTTATACACAGACCCATGTCTGAGAGCAGGCAATTCCAGCGGTCTCACCAGCGGCACAGTGCATACCCAAACCTCCCCAGGGTGACATCATCCCATATATGGATGCTCAGGCCCAACCCGCTCCCCCCACTCCTGGTCCTAAATTCATTGCCAGATCCACAGTCTACTGCAAATGTGCCACGTCAAGGCTAGAAACTGTAGCCCTACAGTGCATTTGGAGAAGTGCGGAGAACAGACCCTGATGCAAAAAAGGAACTTTTTAACCCACAGGCGAAAGGAGATTAATGTAACTCTAACCTCAACCTGCTCCGTCGCCCCAGTGTTCAGACTACCTGTTCAGGACAATGCTGTTGTACAGTAGTCTGCACATTGGTTAGACTGGGCAAGGGAATGCAGCGGTACCGACACCAGAGGAGGCCTTGTTGAAAAGACCAGGATGGCTTCTTTCAACTTTTGAGATCTAGAGCTTTGACTTTACAGGTTTTGCATGCTAAGAAGTAGGGGCTCTGTCCAAGCACACGGGAAAAGGAAGACTTTTCAGTTCTGCATAGAAGACGTTCGGGTAAGGCTTCTGTACTTCAGATGAGCTTCTGATCTACCAGGAAAGAGTAAGGGAAAAAGAGGGGAACTTCCTTACCCTGTTTTGGCAGACAAGAATAGAGAAGCTCTCCTAGTTCAAGTGCAAGACAAATAAAAATAGAGTTTAAAGCTGCAATGCACATACTAAAACCTAGAGAGCTATGGCAACAATGTATTTAGAAGTACAATTGAAACAGTGTTGTTTTGAAATTTTAATTTGCTAATACTGTTTATGTATTCCTTGTAAACTATTATCCATAACTAATGTTGAAAATATATGTTCATGTTTTACTGATATTTTTTGGTGTTCAGATATTTCAGAATTTAAAGTGGAATTTTAGAATATTATTTCTATTTGTATGAAAGAAAATTATTAAAAAAACAAAGTTGCTTATAAAAATAACTACACTTCCATTCCGATCTAGGGAAAATATTTATTTATAAGCAGCAAAATCTTGTCTACTGTCCCCTTCTCCCCAACAGAAATGCTCATATTTCAATGATATTATGAGTATTCAAATTGTTCTATGCAAGCAAACTTCTAGATGCAGGCACACAGATAACTGCATGCAAATCATGTATTAGCACATGCCTGAGATGGCAGGCAGAATCCACTCAGAGTGCAGAAATGGATCAAGCCTCCATCCATGAGATGCTCTTTGGTTTTCCACAAACAGCTAGCTTTCTGGTTAGGCTACAGAGCTAATGCAGCCCAACTTTGTCCCTCTCTCCCTCCCAGCCCAGTCATATATGCTGAACAATAGCTATTCCATATGGAGGCAAGAAATCACCCTAAGAAAAATTGTTCAGAATGAGAGTGCCAGATTAAAACCTTTTTATCTTTTAAAATGGTTCTAATCAGTTTATTATCTTGCAAAACAATTACATGGAAGCATTGCTAAGAAGGCTTTGGCTATAACAAGATGGAATTCACACTGACAATGGAATCTGAGAGAAAGAGTTTGGTTCCTTTGAATAATGGTGCCTTGGTATTAGCAGCTCAGTGTTAATTAAGAGGTCTGATTTGGGGAGGATACAGTTCTATGTTCTTGGGCAATGAATCTTACTGATAAAATTGGAATTGTAAATAGATGCAAACATTTCCTTTGGTGAGTTTCCAAATTATCCAAAGAACTGGGAAGCAGTACTGAATGAAGACTTCAGAATACTCTATGCAGAAAATGTTTGTGTTGTGATTTGATACCATCTCAACTTCATAGGCCATTTCTCTAGATTTGCTATTTGTTTATTCAGGGGGAGGAGGGAAATCCCTATTTCCATATTATAATTTAATAAATGTTCAAATTCTCTATGAGAAAGATTTTTATGTTATAATTACAAGCAAAGTATATCTGCCATGATTAAAAATGCAGTACTTCCTGAAAACAGTTAACTTTCTCTAGTAAAACCTATATAGTTTCAACATTTTATGCTTCATTGTGTTTAACATGTCTTGTTGTTATTCCAAACACAAGACTTAAGATGCTTATAGGTTAACACAGCCACAGCATGTCTCCTTGAGGAAAATCTTAGCCCAACAGATAGAAAAGATGCTCCAATCCAAAGGCAGTTTTCCTTATGGAGTGAAGAGCAACTGAAAAGCATTTACAATAAGGCAAAGAAAGCAAAACCCTTTCTTCACTTGTGCCATGATCCTGATTTGGCCTGAAATCTGTAAAGGAAAAACAAAATGTATTGATACAGACAAATTATTAATAGATGTGTTATCTAATTAGATACTATTACTTTTTTCATTAAGTGTACTATTGACCTGCCTGCCTATAACTTTGTAATTCATTGTCACTGGTTCGGTTTTATCATACTGGATATAACCTATGCAGTCTGCTCTTGGACATTTTCTGGATTTATTCCCAAGAAATCATGTATGCATTCTATATAAGATTTTATAACAAATGCAATTAACTGGAGATTTAACTTTTTACTACATATAGTAAACAGCAAACATAGCAATTGTTTTTTTTAAAAGGAGTGATTCACTAGAACACATGCACTTTAATATTTTTAAATCATTATTTTGATTACTAGATTAATTTTCTGATCAGTTTCTAGATTTGAAAATGTTAATAGCTTACTAGAAAAATGCCAAATAAAGTCTCCTCAAGATAACTGTAACAATAATAAATAATGAAGAACGTTGTAGAAGTTTCCAACTATATATTACATAATTTTAAGTTACATTTCCATTCTAAAACTCATTGTGGCAATAAAAACAGGAGTAACATTGCCGCCATTCACTATGTAAGAAAACCACTTAGCAGAACTTGCTTTGCTGCATTTCCTTTCATTATCACAACTATATCTCCCCCTCCCAAAAAAGCTCTCTTACCCAACAATGCAGACAAAGAGAATGAACAAACAAAAATCAGGGAGGAGGGAAGAAGTCTTATATAAGCAAAGAAGGGATTTTAGACTTCATGATAGGAGTCAGAATCATTCTGAGTTTTAAACTGATTCGAAATGTTATTATCAAGTAACAATAATAGGAACTAAAAAATACAAAGAGTCAAGAATGCTTAGTAAGTGATTTATAAACATTTGCAGATACGATTATTGAGAAATGAAATTTCTAGATGGATTGATCTAAAATTAAGGTTTCCTGAAGGCAGTTTTTAAAGTTTATTTAAGTAAGAAAGCAGAACATTAGGCTGCTAGAAAATCCAAACTGAAATTAAGGTTTATGGGTCCTGGCACCATCCAATCATTCATTGCTATTGAACAATAGTCTGATGTAGGAAAAATAGCCCTACAGTCCCTAATAAATTATCATCTGCAATGTAGTTCTTTAGATTGAATAAATTAAATGGTCCATATCTTTCTTTGATTCTCTATCGTCTATGAATATGATTTCACTGTAGAGAATAAATGAAAGGAATAGGTGAAACTATTGGAGAGAAGTTACTCTTGTTTTAGAATTAAATGGTTAGGGCACTATTTTTCTAATTAGGTATGTTCTGTACCTTCATTTGAATTCTTGAGATCCCCGCGCTTTGATTGGCCAAAGCACAAGGCGATTGGATTGACCAGGCGAGCCGCGCCGATTGGCTCACTGAGAATCTCCCGCAATTGGTAGATTCAAATCGCGGGAGATTCAAAGTGGTGCCATTGGCCGCGGCCACTGTGGCTTGGGAATAAAAAGCCGCAAAGTTTTTCTAAGAGCCAGTTCGGTTCCTGCCTTCAATAAAGAGCTTGATACAAAGTCACCGACTCCTGGCTTCCTTCCACGCAGACTTAACATTGGTGACGAAGGTGGGATTCTTATCCTGAACCGAAGCATGTGTCCGACGGAAGCCAGCCACAACCCCCTTCAACCCCACCAGCGAGGACTGGGAATCTTACACGGACAGATTCCACATGTTCCTCGAATGCAACGACCTGAAGGATGCCACGGGACCAAAGAAACGAGCCATCTTAATAATGCACTGCGGGCCCGCAGTGTTTAAGATGGCAAAAGCGCTAGCCAAGCCCGCCGATGTTACCGCGATGGATTGGGCGGACCTCGAGCTATTACTCCGGAAACACTACGCTCCAGCCGTACCCATCCTCATCCGACGACACAAATTTTATCGACGGGACCAGCGGTCGGGCAAGAGTTTCAGTGAATTCATCACAGAGCTGCGGCGCCTGGGAGGACTATGCGAGTTCTCCAATATGAACGAGGCCCTGCGGGACCGAATCGTGCTCGGCCTTTGGGACCCCGTTCTCCAAAGTCGGTTGATGGCTAAGGATAACATCGCTCTCGCCGATGCCATTTCCGAAGCCGCGGCAGCCGAAGCAACCCGACAATCAGCAGACCGCATGCGGAGACCGAACGCCGGGGACCGCACCGCAAACAACAACCCTGCAAGGTCGACCGAGGCCCAACCTGAAACTACCACCCACCAGGGCGAACTCCACTCCACCTCGGGCACGTCAGATGAGGAGGAAGACATCCACCGTCTCCAGGCAGACCGCGACCAGCGCAGCCGGTGGAGTCGTAAGTCAAGGACCGCGTGTGCCGGTTGCGGAGGCGACCACCCCAGATCTGAATGCTGGTTCTTTGACTCCGTTTGCCGGCACTGCGACAAAAAAGCCACATAGCCCGCGTCTGCCGCCTCAAGAAAACCCACAGCCCCAGACGATGGGACCCGAGCGAGCAGAAACGAGAGAGCCCACCCCCCAGGACCAGAGACCGCCCAGCAGACAACCGTTGGGAAAGGAACGGACGAGCCCAACGAGGGTGTGAGACCCGGCGGAGAGAAGAGATACATCAGACGGTCACCATCGGCCACGCAACAACCACAGACACCAGAAAGGTCTACGTGGAGGTAGGCATCAAAGGCGAACCCTGTAAAATGGAGGTGGACTCCGGGTCCTACCTCTCAATGGTAGCATGGCAAGAAATTAAACGCTTGGTGCCTACCATCCAGAGAAGGGAACTAGAAAACCAGAGATTAATCCTCAAAGACTACCAGGGAAACCGCATCCCTGTAGTCGGAACAGGAAAATTCACAGTGACATACAAGGGGCACACCGAAAGACTTCCCCTGACCATCGTCGATCGAGACTGACCTAGCCTGCTGGGACTTCAATGGTTCGCACCGCTAGGCATCGCAGTCATGGGCATCGACCACATCGCCGAAGCCGACTGGGAGCAGCAATTGGCCCGGGACTTCCAAGAAGTGTTCGACGGCACCCTAGGCAAGTACCGAGGGCCCCCTATATCCTTCAGCCTAGACCCAAACGTTCCCCCAAAATGCCTAAAACCAAGGCGGGTACCTTTCGCACTCAAACCGAAAATCGACGAGCAAATTGACAAGCTCGTCAAGCAAGGGGTCTTACAACCCATAGACCATGCCCGGTGGGAGACCCCCATATCACCCCAATCAAGCCTGATGGGTCAGTGAGAATCTGCGGGGACTATAAGGCCACCCTAAATGGCGCCTTGCAGCAAAGCGCTTACCCCGTCCCCGTAGTGCAGCATCTCCTACACTCACTGGGAGGGGGCAAAGTTTTCACGAAACTCGACCTGGCCCAAGCATACCAGCAACTGCCGGTTGACGAGGAAACTGCAGAGGCGCAAACCATAGTCACCCACCAGGGAGCCTTTAGATGCAACCGCCTCCAATTTGGAGTCAGCGTGGCACCTGGAATTTTCCAGAGCCTCATGGAAAGACTCTTACAAGGCATCAAGGGGGTAGTACCATACTTCGATAATGTACTAGTATCGGCAACCAACCAGGCCGAACTAGAGAGTCGCCTAAGGGAGGTGCTAACGAGATTCAAAGAAACTGGGCTTAAAGTGAAGAGGGAAAAATGCCAGCTGTACACAGAGTGGGTCGAATTCCTAGGATACCTCCTAGACCGACACGGCATTCACCCCACCAACAAAAAAAATTAAAGCCATCAAGGAAGCCCCCACACCCAGGTCAAAAACAGAACTGCAGGCATTTCTGGGGCTACTTAACTTTTATAATGTCTTCCTGCCCCAAAAGGCGACCGAGGTGGAGCCTTTGCATAGGCTTTTGGACAAGGCGGCTACCTGGACTTGGGGGAAACGCGAGGAAGCCACCTTCAGGAAAACCAAGGACCTGCTCACTTCGGATGCCATCCTCATCCAGTACGAGACCCTACCGCTAGCAATCACATGCGACGCATCACCCTTCGGCGTCAGCGCTGTCCTCAGCCACACTCTCCCTGACAGAAAGGAAGCACCCATCGCGTTCTTTTCAAGGACCCTCACCAAACCGGAGTGGAACTACAGCCAGCTGGACAAAGAGGCTTTGGCTATTGTCGCCACAGTAAAAAGGTTTCACGAGTACCTCTACGGCCGGACGTTTACCATCATCACCGACCACAAACCGCTGCTGGGAATATTCGCAGGGAACAGAGCCACCCCGAACATTCTGTCTCCCCAAATGACAAGGTGGTCCGAATTCCTGGCCGCCTGCAACTACGGGCTCACATACCGACCCGGTAAGACTATCTCCCATGCGGATGCCTTAAGCTGCTCACCGTTACCCGAACCAGACACTGACCCAGCACCCACGACAACCACCCTCAGCATAGAGACTCTACCCAACCTATCCATAACTGCGTCAGACATTGCCCGAGAAACTAATAAAGACAAACATCTGGCGTGGGTTTTGCATTCGGTAGAGAAAGGGTGGCCGGAAAAGGACAACGACGAGACCTTCAGGACATTCCGGAACCGGCAAACGGAACTCTCGTTACTAAAAGGGTGTATACTATGGGGGGATAAGGTGGTCATCCCGGAAAAACTACAAGGGAAGGTTTTGGAACTGTTACACGAGGGGCACCCAGGCATCGTTAGAACGAAAGCCCTGGCCAGAAGTTACGCTTGGTGGCCAGGGATGGACAAACAGATCGAGGCCTGGGTAGCAAGGTGTCAATGATGCCAGGAAACTAGACCAAGCCCACCCACAGCACCCATCCTAGAGTGGGAAACCCCCAGGGGACCTTGGTCTAGAATCCACATAGATTTCATACAGCACATAAACCCGAACACCACAACAAATAAAAGCCCGGCAGAACTGCTAATGGGGAGGAAAATAAGGTCCCCACTCGATAGACTACACCCCACTTACAACCCAGAGAAACCCCCAGACTCCACCAGCAAACACCGAACCTTCGCACCAGGCGACGCCGTCTACGCGAAGAACCTAAAGGGAGACCCATTATGGGTACCAGCAATCATAACACAGCTAACAGGCCCACGCTTGTACCGGCTACAAACAACTGACGGACAAGCGTGGAAACGCCACATCGATCAGTTAAGTTCGAGGACGGCCACACAAGACACCACCGACACGCAACCAAACAAAACCAACCCCCTCAACACAAACCAAGAGGGGAGGGGATACCCCGGGAACCAAAACCCAGAAAAAAGAAACCAGCCATACTCACCTGCAAGCAGCCAGCACGAAACCTCACCAGGAAGAGACAGCCAGGCCAGCTCAACCAACCCGGGAAGACCGAGTGGGAGCGGCGAAACCCGCAGCTCAACCAACCTGGGTAGCCCAGAAGGGAGCTGCGGAGAGCGGCCCGGCCAGACAGACCAGGCGGTTCTCACGACGGAGTCCGGAGAAACAGAGACCCCGACCGAACCAGCCAGGATCCAACCAACAACTGACCTGCGCAGGTCCAGTAGGCAAAGATGGAGCCCCGCCTACCTACAGGAATACACTATGTAGGACTGAATCAAGAGGGGAGGGGTGTTCTGTACCTTCATTTGAATTCTTGAGATCCCCGTGCTTTGATTGGCCAAAGCGCGGGGCAATCGGATTGGCTAGGCGAGCCGCGCCGATTGGCTCGCTGAGAATCTCCTGCGATTGGTAGATTAGAATCGCGGGAGATTCAAAGTGGTGCCATTGGCTGCGGCCGCCGCGGCTTGGGAATAAAAAGCCGCAAAGTTTTTCTAAGAGCCAGTTCGGTTCCTGCCTTCAATAAAGAGCTTGATACAAAGTCACCGACTCCTGGCTTCCTTCTATGCGGACTTAACAAGGTAATAATACATAGATCAAATAATTAATTTGGTGACTTACATAAAGATCTTAAGAACACATTTAAATTCAAGTGTCAGAATCAAGAACAACACATTTTGTTCCATTCATTCCTAGATTCCTCTATTATTCCATCAGAGCAATAATTCAAACCTTTTCACTAGCTCAGTATTCAAAATATTTCACTGTGGTATGTTTGCAGACCACCCAAGTTTCCTTATCCTATACAAGTTCTACAAAAGTAAGCAAAATTCAAATTATAAGAATTAGGAACTATGTAAGTAAAGATAAATAAGTAGCATCACTCAGCAAGATTTATGAATTACAATAATATTTCACATTTTCAAAGCTACGTTTTGCAACTTTTCACTGTACATAAATCCTAACATTTCTATTTATATATTAATTAGCAAATGGTTAGTTAATTAATTAGCAAATTGAATAGTTAATAGGAAATTGGTGAAGCATATTTTCATAAAAGCTATATAACTAAAATCTGCATACTAATCTATATAACTCCACTCCAGAAACATGTAGAATTATCTGCAAACATAAGAAAGAAAACATTAAGAAATAAAAATTTTAATGTAAACATGTATCTTCACAGAACAGTTCTACAAATTAAGTGTAGGTGAATATGATCACAAGCCAAAAATCTACCAATGAAAGGCCTACGTAACCTCTGAACATCAGTGATCTACTTTATAATGTGAACTGAGTCAGAGCAATTTTATGATAATATTGCATTCACTTCAGTTCAGAGTCTTAATTATTAACAATGTTTCATAAGAATTTATAGAGTACTTTGAAAGCATGTTGGAACATAGCAAGAGCTATATATAGCAACATAATTATAAAATTATTTTTAGTTTTAACATAAACATGTATACAATACACACACACATACACAGGGCAAGACATCAATAGCACTCAGAGGTAAAATGGTGGCTTCAATTTTTGTGTAGTTATCACGATTCAAAGAACTTTTTTTTTAAATTCTAAAATAATGACAAAACCTGGGGAGGGGGTAGTGTTAATTTGTAATATTTCTACTCATAAGAACTGACAGTGTTAGCCTTTCTTTGTGCGCAATATATTATGTGAGAGAAGTAGGAAATGAAATCTGTGCATTTTTAAGTTATGAAACTATCTCATAGAGCATTTAGGAAATGGTTTTTCCATATGCAAGGCATAATTTTTATTTTTAAGTATTATATGTAGATTTGGAAGACTCTCTATCAAAATCCTTCTGAGAATGGATCTATCTTCTTAATAACAAGTATTTTACTGTTTTAAAGATCAACACCCCATGATCATAGAAGGATCATGAAGACTGCAGACATTTGAAGTGGATTCAGAAATCATTTTTTGGAAGGATGTTTAAGGCCATGTTTCCTTGCATTCTCTTTCTGTATATTTTGCAGCATTTTTTAAAAAAATATAACCTTATAAAAGACATATTCTGAATAAAGTAAATATTGTCTCTGTTTGATAGCTCTCTAATGTGTTAAAGTTTACATTTTAATGAGTCTTTTCCTGCAACAAAGTCAGTGCTCTTAATCCCAGAGTTCCCTGTTGGAGTCAATGGGCTGGCTGGATAGAGTTGTCATGTGTCTGCCTGTCTACACTTGCTGTGCAGAACATCTTCTCACCTGTACAGCAGGCACAGACAGGCAGTCACATGACAATCCAGCCTGAAAGACAACCAGCCAGTAAGAAAGCCACTCTGAGCAGAGCACCTTCATCACGTCACTTCTGGATCTCAGTATGTTGGTTCAAGTATTAAAATCATGTATACGGTTGATTACTAGTTTGTACAAAGTTTTGAAGAAAATCAATTATGAACAGTACCTACAAAACTACAATAAAACCAACTGCTGAAATCTTTTTTTACTGTGCTTTCTATAATTCTCTTTTCCTAGTGACCTTTTGAGTAGTTCATGCTAAAATATAGTATCCTCTGTTTCATGGCACAACTGCAAAAGAAAATGGAAGAAACAATCTCTAGTTATGTCAAAACATGGAACAAAATAACAAAATTCTGTTATTCTTTGCATTCATCAATCAGGAAACAACTTTAGAGGACACAAATTTTAATGCACTCATGCCCACACTTTAAATAATTTCATTTAATTTAATCTCAGGATACTTGGATATTGCCATGTAAGTAGTGAGAATGAAATCCATTATCTTTTCAGTTTTCTCTTTGTGTACAAAGTGTGAGAGGGGAGAGAGAGGGAGGGAGGGAGGGAGGGGGAGACATGTGGGAATACTCTTATCCAGGGAGCTTAACCCAAGTTTTTTTCTCTTGTTAACATTTTAGTTGTGTTAGAAATAGAATGGCATGCTACTTGCCATGATGTTGGAAAAGGATGATTTTGATGCACATTTCTCTGGTTTTATTACATAGCCTACAAAAAAACCCCAACAAAACATACAATTTCAAAGTATCTGGGGATATGTCAACAAAACATCTTGATCATATAAGTATGGGAATGTGTGTGTGTGCATATTTTCATTAAACTTCGGCATGGAGTAAATAAGTAAAATGAATAAGGATACAGAGCATCTTATGATGTAGAATATTTGGAGGGCATTGCGGAGACATATACTAAATTGATGCTTGTAACATCTATTAAACCAGCCTGGAATATAAATCAATATACCTGTTTACAGGAGCAAAGGAAGTGTATACCAACAAATTGTTATTGTTGTTAGTTGCAAAGTCATGTCCGACCCATTGTGACCCCATGGACAATATTCCTCCAGGCCTTCCTATCCTCTACCATCTTCTGGAGTCCATTTAAGCTCACGCCTACTGTTTCAGTGACTCCATCCAGCCACCTCATTCTCTGTCATCCCATTCTTCTATTGCTCTCAACCTTTCCCCGCATTAGGCTCTTCTCCAGTGAGTCCTTCCTTCTCATTAGGTGGCCAAAATTTTTGAGTTTCATCTTCAGGATCTGGCCGTCTAAAGAGCAGTCAAGGTTGATCTCCCCTAGGATTGGCTGGTTTGATCACCTTGCAGTCCAAGGGTCTCACAGGAGTTTTCTCCAGCACCATAGTTCAAAGGCCCCAATTCTTTGGCGCTCAACTTTTCTTATGGTCCAACTTTCACAGCCATACATTGCAAGTGGGAAAACCATATCCTTGACTATACGTACTTTTGTTGGCAGGTGAGCTATACCAACAAGTAGCAGATAATAAAAAGTTGCTGTAGAATTACTCTCCATTGCCTCATTTTCAAGAAAATCTCAGTAGGTACCCCAAGGCCTTTCAGTTAGGATAATTCATTTTTCCGCTACCATGCTAGCTATGATGCTGTCATATCTAATGGATATCTTTGGATGTAGCTTCCAGGGTGAGGAGAAGGATGATGATTTGAATGAGATGAAGTCAAAATCAATTCCCTCCTCGAGTTAGATCACATTCTGCAAAGATTTTGTTTTCATCCATTCTCTCTTTTCAAGGGGGAGAAGGATTGTTTATATGATCTGTACATGGAGGTTGAAGGGAGCTTTCTTATGGATTTTCTTCTTCATAAAACAAATGCATCTGTTATTGCCTGCCCCCAGTGGCTTGTAATTGAAACCATCTTTTTCTGGAGGAAACAACATTCTCTCCAAAGCAGGGCAATACAAGTCACAATTCTCCAAACCTTGCCTGAAGCCATTTAAGCTTCTCAAAACCTGCCTCCAATTGCAAATTTTTAATCTGACACAAAAAGTCTTAAATATTGGGAGAATGATCTTTTAAGTTGCAATTAATTACTTTACATAGCATTTGGAACCACATTGATGACCATATCACTCAAGTGTTGAATGAGTTTAGGATTAAGGCTGCAATCCCAGCCTTTAAAGGATCAGATTTTGTAGTTTGAGAGGGCTACTGGCTCTAGTGTTGTAAATAGAGATACAAGATGATTTATTCTGAAGTTAAGGGTATTATCCAGGGGTGATATTCAGAAGGTTCTGACCAGTTCTGGAGAACCGGGAGAGGAAATTTTGAATATTGGAGAACTGGCAAATACCACCTCTGACTGGCCCTGCCCCCACATATTCTCTGCCTCCTGAGTCCCAGCTGATCGGCTGGGTCTTCTTTTGTTGCACAGGAGAACAGAGCTGGAAAGCAGGTTAGTGGGGTGGGGAGGGAATGGAGATTTTGCAGTATCCTTCCCCTGCCATGCCTACCAAGCCACACTCACCAAGCCACACCACACCCATCAAGCCAGGCCCATAGAACCTGTAGTAACAAAATTTGAATCCCACCACTGGAATTACTCCTAATCAGTTCAGGCCAATTAATTAGTTACTTAAACCATAAGCTTCCAGAACAAAGAAACAGTTCCTTCACTAAGCCTTACAATCTGTCAGCTTTAATTGTTTCCAAATAGACTTGCTTTGCAACAGTTACTGATATAGCCTCCAATTTGGATTATTACAATAAAAGTGGACCTGCACTGGGAACCCATCAGCTAATTGATAATTGGTAATAATTGATAACTGATAATTGATGATAACTGATAATAGCTTTTTGTTAGTTGCCAATCTCAGATGCAATTCCAACTTTGAACATTATGTAAACTAGATCAGACTATCTAAAAGGGCATTTTCTTTTATTTTTGCCAATTTTATTTTTGCCCTAAATACCTTATTCTAAATAAGGTCTACATGTAACCAAGTGCTCAGCTTATAGTAAAAGAATCTTTATTATAACATTTATTTATTATATTTATTTATTTATTATAAAATTTATTATTTATAACAGAATTACTGCTACCCTTCAAAAAGACCTTGACTATGTATCAGAATGGTCAAATGGCAACTTCAAATCTCAACAAATAAATGCTCTCTCCTACATTTTGGCAAAAAAAAAATCAGAAAATAAAATACAGGCTGAATAGTCAAGACCTTGTTGATGATCCAAACTCTGTCAAGGATCTTGGAGTACTTATCTCAAATGACCTAAGTGCTAGACCCCACTGTAACTACATAATCAAAAAGGCGTTAAGAGTTGTTAACCTAATCTTATGTAGCTTTTTCTCTGGTAATATTACACTAATAACTAGAGCATACAAAACATTTGCTTGACCAATACTCAAATACAGCTCATCAGTCTGGAAACCACATTACGTATCTGATATTAACACAGTTGAGAAAGTCCAGAAATATTTTACAAGAAGAGTTCTCCACTCCTCTACTCATTGCAGAATACCTTATGCCACCAGACTTGAAATTCTAGACCTAGAAAACCGCCTTCAGTCCGATCTAAGTATAATATATAAAATCATACATTGCAATGTCCTACCTGTCAATAAATACTTCAGCTTCAACCATAACAACACAAGAGCAAACAATAGATACAAACTCAAGGTTAAGCGCACCAAACTTGATTGCAGGAAATAGGACTTCAGCAACAGAGTGGTCAATGTCTGGAATATTCTACCTGACTCTGTGGTTTCTTCTCCAAACCCCAAAATCTTCAACATTAGACTGTCTACTACTTTCCTAAGAGAACTGTATGGGGCGTGCATAAGCGTACCAATGTGCCTACCATCCCTGTCCTATTGTTTCTTTTATATATTTTTATTTTTCTTATATGTATCCATGTATTCATAACTATGTTTTTACTTATACCTATTATCTTGTAAGCAATTGACAAATAAAAATAAATAAATAAATAAATTCTGATTTATTTATGGAGTGTACACACTGGAGAACATTGCCTGATGCCTCTGTTAAGATTTATTTTTTTTATGCCAGTTGATAATCTTATTTTATCAGTTATTTTAAAATGTCATATTTTTAGACATATTGGTTCTATCTTCATCTGGATATAAAAAAGCATCTCATTGTATACTATTATTTTAATTCTTCATATTTTTATGGTAAGTTTATTACTTTATTTTTATCATTTCTTGCAAGCTTTATTAATACATATTTTTGTTGTGTCTCAGAAAACTGCCTAGAAAAGTGAATTTACTTGGACTTCTAAAAGTATAGGTAACAAATTTAATACTTAAGACTGCAGAAGGTATGTTTTCACAGGGCAAATTAGATCATGTCTGAAATGCGGAGTGAAGAGCATCATCTTGTTCAGTAGATAAGCAGACATTCTACAGTCTAGCTATCTTCTCAAACCCGATTCTTTAGAATAACAGTTTGGGATATCCCCTGCCCCCCAGTAGATGATGCCATGGAAATCCACCTGAGAACAGTACCTGTTTCTGGCCTTGTTCCTGAGGCAGAAGATAACAGTAAGCATATTTCAAAGTATATCTACCAGTACATAGTTTTGGTCTGCTTCACAAACTGAAGGAAAACAGCTATAAGCGAGAGGAAGTGTCCAGGAACCATGTCCTGTCATTTCCTCCTCATTACTCTTCAATGTTTATTTTCTACTATTCAAACTCTCTTCACGTGTTCATAGATATTGCAAGGAGGGCAAGTGACAAAATACATATCATGGTCCACACCCCACCTTTTGTTTCAAATTTTTTATATTATTATAATTGCGTCTTTTATTTTGAGTTGAAATAGTCTACCTGATTTTAATGAACTGAGATATTAAGTTAAATTTATTTGTTTGTCAGTTTCCTCTCAATTTTGTACATAGAGCTCTGTACATTCTGTATTTAGTTTTAGTCTGATGTTTGCATTTTTGTTAAGGATAATGTGGTTGACTCTGGTCAGTGTGGAATCAGAATAGCAGATATTGATAGTAAATACTGTTTCAGAATGATTTTTTTTTCAAAATCTGCTCCCTGCTTTCTCTGTGTCCTGTATCCTCTTGCCTAAAGTTCAACTTCTGTTGGTTTATAACCTTCATTCAACTTTCTGTAACTATTCATGTATTATCTTCCTGCTTTGAAGGGACATTTAAATCTCTCTCTTCCTTGTAAACTCTGTGGCTTACACTTATGCCATTTGGACAATTTAACTATATCTCTATATCTGTACAGTAAATTTTATGAACACCCATCAACAAAGACTGGTCAGAAATTTAAGCTATTAGCCATAATATTAATTCATGTTATATTTGTATGTAGAAGAGTTCAAATGGTATGATTTAAAATGTTATTTTTGCAATGATCATCTCCTTAACAATTCACCTTTAATACATTGTCACTCAGTAATTAACTATTTACCATCCTTAATCATCACAGTCACAGCAAGTGATCTAGTATTTATGGGAATAAAGTCTTCCAGAACGCACAGCATCTCAAATATGGATATACAGTATATGCATAGATTATATATACACAGCTTCTTTACTTTTCTAACTTGCTGCACAGGTGTAAATAATCCATAAGTATTAAATTACTGAATCTCATTTCAAATTACTGAATCTCATTTCATATAAGGTGGTTCAATGTTATTGTAAATCTCTCTCACATGGCAGTGGTTTTAACAATATGACAAAGCAAGTCATAAAGTAGAAGGAAATCAAATGCTGACATTTTTATGTAGGATACAGAAACAAATGTAAATCCAAAAAAGATCCTGGCAGCAAGACTATTTTATGCAAAAAATGGAAAGACATTTTGATTTGCACCATGGTTGCTACAAAGGTTGAGTTAGCGGAGATGGATAAATTGTCTACTTTGATCAAAGAAAAAGAATACTTTTGTTTCTACTTGGAAACTGCTTCTGGACTTTGTACTTGGAGTAGAAAAAAATGAAACTTTGATTTTAGGTTTTACTGATTAGATAGGTTTATTTTTATAGAAATGGCTAGTTTATACTATTATGTAAATATAAAAAATTGATGTTTGATATTATTATCTTATTCTATTGCACCAAAGGAAATCAGAAGTCAACACCATTTTTTCCCTTTTGTACACTTCTCCCTTCCCTTCCCTTCCCCTATTTTTCCTATTTGCTTTTATATTTTTGTATTTTATATTATAAACTAATAAAACTGTAAAAAAAAGAATGTAGAATAGAATAATTCATTGTATTAGCATTGATTAAAGAAAGTGAATGTGTTAGAACAATGGATGTTTTTGTCAGTGTGCAGTTAAGAGTCAGTTGCTGAATGCGGTAAGAGCAGTATGCGATAGAAGTAAACCATGCATAGGACTAAATATCCTTAGTTCAATATTGAGCATGAAATAAGAAAAGATGACCCACTGTTTGTTTGTTAACAGATAAATCCCAAGGAGACAAAATCCTGTAACAGTTAAAGGTGTGTTTAGCCTGAGAAGACTAAGTGGAAACATGATACCAGTCTTCAAATATTGAAGAGTTATCACAGAAAAGATATAGATTTTTCCCCCCTCCTCAGCTCTTGTGGGTAGGTCAAGAATCAAGGGTGGAAGCAGAGGGAGATCCACACTTGAAAGAGGAATTTCCTGTGAGAGCCATTAAACTACTGTAATTGTGGGTGCTCTACAGGGGTGGGATTCAATTTTTTAAACAACTGGTTCTGTGGGTGTGGCTTAGTTGGTAGGTGTGGCTTGGTGGTCATGTGACTGGATGGGTGTGGCCAACTTGACATCACTCATGTCTAAGGGTCTTTCTCCTCACCTGGCCTCTCATGACAGTGGGGATGCTGTAATGGTCATAAGTGTGAAAAATGGTCATAAGCAGGGGTGGGTTTCTACCGGTTCTGTCCATCTCTGTAAAATCAGTAGCTCTGAAGAGCAGCAGACATAGAACCAGTTCTATGTCTGCTGATGTTTTTGCCCACCCGCCGACCTGGGTTCTTACTTGACCTTTATTTCCTGATTTTTTCAACTTCAGCTGCTGTGCAAGGCACAGCTGCAGTTAAAAAAGCAGGAAAAAAGAGCTTTTTGAAAGGCTGCTTCTCTGCATGCAGCATGCTGATGACAATTTACAGGCGCACACCGGCAGCATGCAGGGAAGCACACTGTAAATCACCGAACCTCATAAATGACTGAACTGGTAGTTAACCCTGTTGAATCCCACCCCTGGTCATAAGTCACTTTTTTCAGTGCCATTGTAATTTTGAATGGTCACTAAATGTACTGTTGTAAGTCAAGGATTACCTGTACAAAAATACAAAAAGCTTCTTTGCTTGCAAAAAGCTGCCCTAAATACCAATCATTAGATTAAAAATACCTGCAAGCTAGAGTTACAAATCAGGCAGGGTGCCAGAGCACCTTGAGGAATTAAAATAGTTAAAATGCAGTGATAACTATCAGCAGCCAACTCTTGCTGATAAAGTGAAACCTTTTAGCAGAGAGGTCATTTAAGCTCTCTAGAAAGAGCACACCCAGAGAAGCAATCCTTAGATCCATTTGCACCACTTAAAGACACCAGCTGGTCTCACTCACCTCACAAGGCATCCTAAGGAAATCATCCAGATTTAAGAAAAGGTCACATGCCCCCAAGAAAGGCAGTACAAAAATCAGTGCCAAGCTTGCATCCTGCCTCTTGGAAGTATACCCCAAAAGGACAGTGCCAGATACCACAAAAGCAGTGAAGGAAGACCCTCTCCCCAGATAGAAAAAGAAACCATGAGGCAGGAAAAAATTCAAACACAATACAAATAATTAAATCACAACAGTAGCTGTTGCTTGTTGAAGCTGAATAGGGAAAATTATCCCATCAATAAACACAGGATCACCAAGCACAGAATTAACCTTCACAAAAAACCTGTTTAAGACCAAAACTCAGAAAGGGTATATAAACTCACGTTTGAATGTCAATCTTTCTAGCTAGCCAAGAAGTCTTGCTGAATGTCACTCATCTTGGTTCCCTGTTATTAAAAGCTTCTTTCTGACAGTTCTGCTTCATTATTCAATGATTTCTTCAAAGTGCTGATTGTTCAGGGAAATATTTCCTCCCTACAGCAGTGTAAAAACCTTAAAACAATCCTTCCCCTTTTAAGAAAGTCAAGCCCCAGAAGCTCCAGAGAGAGGAAGTGTGAGCGTACTGGCAAGAATGTAATAAGGGTGGGAAAAAACAAAAGGAGATTGCTTCTAGCTATTGGTTCTTCAAACTGCTTAGAAAGTTAACAAGGGGTTCTATAGAACCAGTCAGAACTGGTAGAATCCCATCCCTGGTGCTCTATCACTGAAGGTTTTTAAATAGATTCGGGATATCCATTAGTTTGAAGTGCTAGGATAATTCCTACTCTGGGCAGAAATTGGCCTTAGAAGATCTCCAATTTTTCTTCCAGTCCTATGATTCTATGAAATTCTTGTAGTTATTCACACAACAGCTCTACATGGATAGGGACAGAAATGTGAGGGTATCTTTGTATGCAGATAATGTATTGTTGGCTGAGAACCTAAATGATTTGTATCCAAGGTTTATATATACAAGAAGTATGGTCCTGAAAATTAATGACCTAAGATGATGGAATCATTACACACACACACACACACACACACATACACTAACACACACATAATCACCACCATATATATCTGTGGATAAGCTGAGAATTGTGGGTGTCCCAATGCATCTAAAAATTGGCTTCAGTTTCTCCATACATTGGATTAACTATGTATACAATATTTTTAAAGTATCCATATTTCCCTTATATACTCACATACACAGTGGCCTTGCCTATTGGAAAATTCTATTTCAAGGTTTGTGTATATCTCTGGATTTAGGAAGAACTCATTGAGATGGGCCATTATCCCTAATTTGTACATCACAAATATTAAGGACTTCCTAGAAATAATGCAAGATAATTCAATGTTGTTCATCAAAACACAATTACATAACATTTCCCATAGCCAACACGAATCTGTTATCACATCAAGTTCCAGCTTTCTCCTGTTTCAGTCACACAGTTTTAGACAACACAGAGGAAATGGAAAAGTTGAAGATTTTCAGCTCTGTTGAAGAAACCACCTTTCCACCTGTAACATCCTAGTGACATCTGCTTTCTTCTCATTAAATAGTCTGGAATGATGGTACAGTAGTATAGCACTGAAACACTTTATTTTTTTATTCAAAAATGATTTTTGTAAGCCAACCTGCTCAACAGTGATGTACAAAGCAATAGATATTAAATAACCTGAACAGAACTGTTGATTCAAGAACAGTTTGCAAAGGAAATGGATAAACACCAAAATAATTAAATAGATAGGCACTTTCTAAGAGCAAACAGGCTAAATTTAACCAACAACACAGTTGTTTTCAGAAGAAATGTGAGAAGTGCAAAACTGTATATACACTGCTCAAAAAAATAAAGGGAACACAAAAATAAGACATCCTAGATCTGAATGAATGAAATATTCTTATTAAATACTTTGTTCATTACATAGTTGAATGTGCTGACAACAAAATCACACAAAAATTATCAATAGAAATAAAATTTAGCAACCCATGGAGGTCTGGATTTGGAGTTACACTCAAAATTAAAGTGGAAAAAAACACTACAGGCTGATCGAACTTTGATGTAATGTCCTTAAAACAAGTAAAAATGAGGCTCAGTAGTGTGTGTGGCCTCCATGTGCCTGTATGACCTCCCTACAATGCCTGGGCATGCTCCTGATGAGGTGGCGGATGATATCCTGAGGGATCTCCTCCCACACCTGGACTAAAGCATCCCCCAACTCCTGGACAGTCTGTGGTGCAATGTGGCGTTGGTGGATAGAGCGAGACATGATGTCCCAGATGTGCTCAATTGGATTCAGGTCTGGGGAATGGGAAGGCCAGTCCAAAGCATCAATGCCTTCATCTTGCAGGAACTGCTGACACACTCTAGCCACATGAGGTCTAGCATTGTCGTGCATTAGGAGGAACCCAGGGCCAACAGCACCAGCATATGGTCTCACAAGGGGTCTGAGGATCTCATCTCAGTACCAATAGCAGTCAGGCTACCTCTGGTGAGCGCATGGAGGGCTGTGCGGCCCCCTAAAAAAATGCCACCCCACCCCATTACTGATCCACTGCCAAACCAGTCATGCTGGAGGATGTTGCACGCAGCAGAATGTTCTCACATGTGCTCAGTGTGAAACTGCTTTCATCTGTGAAGAGCACAGGGCGCCAGTGGTGAATTTGCCAATCTTGGTGTTCTCTGGCAAATGTCAAACGTCATACATGGTGTTGGGCTGTAAGCACAACCCCCACCTGTGGACGTCAGGCCCTCATACCACTCTCATAGAGTTTGTTTCTGACCGTTTGAGCAGCCACATGCACATTTGTGGCCCGCTGGAGGTCATTTTGCAGGGCTCTGGCATTGCTCCTCCTGTCCCTCCTTGCACAAAGGCGGAGGTAGCAGTCCTGATGCTGGGTTGTTGCCCTCCTACGGCCTCCTCCACGTCTCCTAATGTACTGGCCTGTCTCCTGAAAGTGCCTCCATGCTTTGGACACTACGCTGACAGACACAGCAAACCTTCTTGTCACAGCTCGCATTGATGTGCCATCCTGAATGAGCTGTACTACCTGAGCCACTTGTGTAGGTTGTAGACTCTGTCTCATGCTACCACTAGAGTGAAAGCACCGCCAGCATTCAAAAGTGACCAAACCATCAGCCAGAAAGCACAGGAACTGAGAAGTGGTCTGTGGTCACCACTTGCAGAGCCACTCCTTTATTGGGGATGTCTTGCTAACTGCCTATGTTTTCCACCTGTTGTCTATTCCATTTGCACAACAGCATGTGAAATTGATTGTCAATCACTGTTGCTACCTAAGTGGACAGTTTGATTTCACAGAAGTGTGATTGACTTGGAGTTACATTGTGTTGTCTAAGTGTTCCCTTTATTTTTTTGAGCAGTATAGTGTTCAACTACAAACAGTCATTGATCTGGCATGATGGTATGTATGATGATTCCCATATTTTAATGAAATTACAACTTCTGGCTTGAAATGGCCTTTAATTGCAAACAGAGCAACAGTTCTATGATGGGTTATTGTTAAATCCAAAGCCTAGGACAAACTTTGAAAGATGAGAAATCAGATGAGGTTTCAAATAGCTGATCCAAAATAGAATTTAAAAAAAACATCAGAAAATGTTGAAATACATAATAGCCATTCATTTTTACATGGGCATTTTCATTTTTTGTCACATGGAATCATAAGTTATGTCTTAGTGCAAATGCATGTTTAACTTCTATCATATAGAATATAAGATCTTCTAAACAAATTAGTATTTTGTGCATCTCAAACTACTTTGTTTCTTTTCTTTAAAAGGTGCAATTTTGAATTCATGTTTTAGGATTTAGTAGGCAGATGTTCCCTCTCCATTGCACAATGTCAACTTTTGAGCTACTGTTCATTTTCTTTAATCTACTCAGGACCACAGCAGACAGGATCTTAGTATCATATTTTAGAGTGGGCAGGATTCCTGCTCATTATTTTATTTAGCTGTTATGCTTTTCTATGTTTTTAAAAGAATTGTATAGATGCAGTAAATCTTTTATACCCGTATACCTATATTTCCTTTAACTTACCAGTGAAAATAATGAGTGACTATGTCATCACTTTGCTATCAATTTTTGGTATCAAGTAGCACAGGGGAGTTTTAGTTGTAAAAAGCAAGTTCAAAAACTTTGTGGAATATTCATTCTTACTATCTTCCTATTCCCTTCTCAGTGTGCTATAGCTAAATCCTGAACCTGGTACGAAATGACTTCTTGTGAAGATATAAAAGCCTTTGTTGGGCAACACACAAACTGGAGGTCCAAATCACGAGTCCAAGGCAAGAAACACAACAAGCCAGGAACACGAAGGAAGACATGTTGTTCCAGCAATTTCCTTCTCTTTGGGCAGGCTTAAATAGTTAATAGCCCCTCACAAGCCCCTTTACAAATAGCCAGGCTGACCAACATTGTTCTTGTCACCTCTCAGCCCTGTGCACCCTTGAATTGGGGAAGGGGATAACTCATCATCATCATCTCCACTGGCCATGGCAGCTGCCCTCACTCCCTGCCTGGAGCCTCAAGGCTATCTTGCTGCAGCTGCAACTCCCTCTGCCTGACTCAGCTGATTGCCCATTCAATCAGTCCAGCTACAGTTGCTCCATTGAGTTGGAGCCTGTTGCTTCTGGATCCACTTCTCCAACAATCCCCAAGCTCACTGCCCTGTCTCCCCTGAACATGCCAGGGACCAGTTTATCCCTTGACATGAGTGACACTGAATTGGTCACACCCACCCAGTCACATGACCACCAAGCCATGCCCACCCAGTCACATGATCAAGCACGCCCACCCAGTCACATGACCACCAAGCCAAGCCCATCAAGCAAGCCATGCCCACAGAACCAGTAGTAAAACAAATTTAATCCCACCACTGGCTCCAATCCTATTAAGCCTTTTATAAGGCTTTAAAAACATGACTATGTTTCTGGACTTGGATACTGGATGTATTTAGGACCCTGTTTCCTGTCTCTGGTGATAATGGCTAAGTATCCTGCCTCTGTGTATATTTAATCTGTATGGTTTTAGTATTTTGGTTTTTTTACTGTTTTAAAATGTTTTTTAGTATTTTTAATTATTATTATTTAATTGTAAGTTGGCCAGAGTCATTGACAGAAATGGGTGGCTATAGAAATTGAATAAATAAATAAATTTATTCTTGAAAATTTCTTTGTAATCTGTAACATTAATTTGAAACCATCTAATAAGTTCTTTTTACAAGACTTTGAGGAAAAGAAAGAGGAATTTGTAGCAGACCAATGCCATCCTATGGCTAATGTCAGCTCTTCAAACTAGGTCAGATCTGGCAACAGACAGTGTATGAGCTACTGGAATTCTATTTTACTGTGATGGAGGTATATACTATTAAAACTCTCATCGTGACCTTTAACTAGGTGAAACAGTGCGTTATAGGATTTTGAACCAAAGTACCTCAAATCAGTGGTGGGATTCAGCCAGTTTGCACCAGTTCAGGAGAACCATTTGTTAACTTTCTGAGCAGTTTGGAGAACTGGTTGTTGGAAGAAATTTTCTTCCAACAACCTTTTGTTTTTCCCACTTTACAGGGCTAATCCTGTCAGGAAGGCAGGAAGGAAACATTCTGGTGTACCTCTGTGTTGTTTCTAACCTAATCCTTATCTTTAGTGTCCTGCTTTAAATGTTTTCAGAAACTGCCTCTCTGATTAAACCTTGTTACATTGTAACAACATTTCTTGGCAGTACACCCAGACTAGCTAGGGCAGTTCCTCTGGAGTGTTTTTCTTTTTTGGTGGTACTTTTAGGGGCTTGACTTTTTTAAAAGGTTTTTACACTGCTTGGGGCATACTTTTGGCGTGTAATTCCAAGAGGTGGGATGCAAGCTTAGCACTCTGTCTGATTTTTTTTTACTGCCTTTCTGGGGGCATGTGATCTTTCCTTAAATCTGGATGATTTCCTTAGGATATATGGGTGGAAAGGGGTGCTTCATCAGTTCACTGAGCACAGGAGTCTCTTATCTATGGGGATTTTCCACTCATCCAAGTCATGGTTGTACCAAATGTGTTCTTTTCAAGAGTGTTGGAAGAAATATCCATCTGATTCAGTTCCAAGTGGGAAGAAAGACACTGGAAACCTGGAGGTTGATTGGAAAGATAGCTTATTGGTGAAAAGGACCACATGGGTGTGAGGTCCTGGGCAGCTGACCAATTGGTTTGATGAGTACATGGATTTTTATACAGTTTGTTCTACAGCATTTTGTAATTTAGAGGCTTGTTTTGTGTATTTTGTTATTTAATTTTAATTAGTTTGTCTCATGAAGCCTGGCAATGAGTTGGGGGTTTTAATTTTGTTTAACAAATGTAATTAATCCTAGATGCTGGCTTCCTTGGGTTTTAATCCTGTCTTGAATGGATTACCAAATCTGCATTTTTAAAAGGTGACCTCAGTCTCTTTGGGGCTATTAAAAAGACTGAGTCTGTTTCCTGCCTTTTAAGAGCATGTTTCTCTATTTCTCATTTAGGAAATATAATTTTCTGCCTTTTTAATATTTCTCAAAATATTACATTCTTGGGGGGGGGGCAGGTGCTAACCTTCTGCAAGAGGCAATCTTGGTTACCAGAAAGTCCACTTGCCTCTTGAAAAAGTACCTTTGGGACAGGAGCCTCTTTCATCATTTTGGAGTGGCCAAGGCTCATGACTGCTCACTGATAGTAAGATTAAAAAAATATAGGAGGTAGAGGTGTGGATCCTTCAATTTGTTTTAGTCTTCTCTCATGATAATATGGCTTAATAACATGGGATCCAGGCTTGAAATTTATTTAGATATTTGTGACATGTACTAATTTTATTGTGATCCTGACAAGCTTGGGAGACTTAAGCCTGGGTCCCCTTACACTTTATTAATTTGTCTCTTTAGCTCGGCATTTTGTAGCCAAAATGTGCTCACTCACTTTCTAGAGAGCTTAAATAACCTTTCTGCTAAAGGGTTTCATTTTATGAGCAAGAGTCAGCTGCTGATAGTTATCATTGCTTTTTAACTATTTTAATTCCTCAAGGTGTTCTGGCACCCTGCCTGATTTGTAACTCTGGCTTGCAGGTATTACTCATGAAAAGGAAGGTATTCAGACAGAATGGTTTAGGTTTCCATGATGGCTGTGGCTATTGTTGATCTTCAGTGTGTATTCCCCCATTTCTAATCTAATGATTGGTATTTAGGACAGCCTTTTGCAAGCAAAAAAGCTTTTTGTATTTCTGTACAGGTAATCCTTGACTTACAACTGTTCATTTGGTGACCAAAGTTACAATGGCACTGAAAAAGTGACATGACCATTTTGCACACTTACAACTGTTGCAGCATCCCCACGGTCATGAGAGCTCAGGCGAGGTGAAGCATCCCTTGACATGAGTGATGTCGAGTTGGCCACACTCACCCAATCATATGACCACCCAGCCACACCTATCCAGCTGGTCATTAGAACAGAGAACCAGTTGTTAAATTATCTGAATCCCATCACTGCCTCAAATGGGCTAATTTACAGAATGTGTCCAAAAGCTGGTACCCATGACTCTTGAGGGAATAACCTTTGGGAAACTTGTGACTGCTTCATTGCTACTGGCTATTTCTGGGCTGTTGCTGAGGTCATGTGATCTTCATTTTCAATATTCTCTGAGCCAATTTGATAACCATAGAATATAGAATAACATGGTTGGAAGGGACTTTGAAGATCTTCTACTCCAATCTGCTGCTTTAGTAGGAGACCCTATACCATTCCAGACAAACGGTTGTCCAATCTTTCTTGAAAATTTCTAGCGATAGAGCACCCACAGTCAGGGGTAGGATTCAAATTTCTTAACAACTAATTTGTGGGTGTGGCTTGGTGGTTCATGTGTCTGGCTTGGCGTGGCTTGCTGACTGGGCATGGCTTAGTGGTCATGTGACTGGCTGGGCATGGCTTATATGTAAATATTATAAATATTTATGTAAATATTGAATTTTTTATAAAAAAGAGCAACTTTTACCATAAGCAGGCAAACCAGGCAGGCAGATTGAGTTGCTCACAGAATCATAGATTCACTATTTCTGCAATCTGCTATTTGAGTCTGTCACATAAAATTTGCCAGCAAGCAAACTCACAAAATTAACTCATAACACACCATGTATGTAAATATTGATTTTTTTTAATTAAAAAAAGAGCAACTTTTACCCAAAAGCAGGCAAAACAGGCAGGCAGATTGAGTTGCTCACAGAATCACAGATTCACTCAGAGATCTACCATTCTGCAATCTGCTATCTGAATCTGCACTGAAAAATAGAAGCTTCAGTCCTAAGGAGAGCTGAGCTCTGCTTTTAGATTAGCTAGAAAGCAAGAAATCCAATGATTTCCTGCTTTCTAGCTAATCTAAATCTCTTGGCACAGCAAACCAGCTGGTGGTTTGGGGGGGGGGAGGAAAAATAGCAACTTAGCAGACAAGTTTGCCAGGTAAAGAGTGAGTGGGTAGGGAGGGGAGGGACAAGCCAGTGGCGTGATTTGCTGGTTCTCCGAACCGGCAGAATTGTAACAACTGGTTCTATAGAACCAGTCTGACCAGATAGAATCCCACCTCTGCCCACAACCTCTGGAAGACGCCATTCCACTGTTCCCAAAGTCAAGAGATTTCACCTTAGTTCTAGACTGGATCTTTCTTTAATAATAGCAATAACATTTAAACTTACATACTGCTTCACAGTGCTTTATAGCCATCTCTAAGCAGTTTACAGAGTCAGCATATTGTTCCCAACAATCTGGGTCCTCACTTTACTGACCTCGAAAGGATAGAAGTCTGAGTCAACCTTGAGCTGGTGAGATTCAAATTGCCAATCTTCCACCCAATACTTCTTGTCTTGCCCTCAGACACTTTGGATTGTAAGTCACCCCCACTTCTCTATAATAGCCCCTCAAATATTATCTGCTATCATGTCACCTCTAATCCTTCTCTTCAGTAGCCTAGACATACCTAATTGCCTTAACTATTCATATGGTTTAGCCTCCAGACACCTTAACATCTTTATTGCTCTTCTTGGCACTCTTTTCAGGGTCTCAGCATCAGTCTTGCAATCCATAACTGCCTCCCCCACATAGGAACAGTCACCTGTCTCCTAGGAAGAGGAAGGGAGGTAGGGAGGAAGGAAGGAAAGGAAGATTTCTGATGCTTCCTACAGCTTCCCATAAGGAAAGTCAAGCAGCGCCACACCCACCAGCGCCTCTGCCTTCATGGTCTGCAGCCTACGAGTGCTTCCCTTTCACCGGGATGATCCCCCCACCTCCCCCATCCCCCCTTGGGAAAACCACAGCCACTCTCTCCCCCTCCCCCTCATCCCTTTCTGGGCACAGAGGGAGGGAAGAGGAGAGGGAAGGAGATTGGAATGAGAGGGAGGGAGGGTCTGCCTTAATGCTTGTTCATCAGCAGCCCTACTGTCCTCTCGTTATCTCCTTGCCCCCTCCTCCTGACCATTTCTGGTGATCTCTCATCCTGCAGCTGAGGATGTTTTGCTTACAAAGCCAGGTCTTCTTGAATGGAGAGGGAGATGGACTTCCTCTGACACACACACTTTGCCTCCTGGATCCACCATGAATAACTTGGCCAAGGAAAGTGAGCACAGCAGCAGCAGCCTCAAGGAGGTAAGCAAAGCTGGGTGCCCCTTCAGATAAGTGGGGCTGGGCTGTGGGGTTCCAGTGCCCCAGGAGCTCGAGGGCTGGGTTGGGCATTTGCCCTTCTCTGCCCAGGGCTCCGGGCAGCCTGTACCATTGTCTGGAGGTCCTCCACATGGTCAGAGAGGACAGTGTGGCCTGGTCTCACCTTCCTTTACTGGAGACCTCCAGCCTTGCCTGATCCCCCATAGGATGCAGTGGAAGCTGTTGCTGTGTGTGGAAATACGGAGGAGAAAGTTTGCAGGAAGCAGTTTCCTCTGAGTCTAACTTCTCCCTTGACAGATCTCTGGAGTGGAGGAGAGAATGGCAGGGGAGCTGCATGAAGAAAGGCTTCCCCAACAAGTCAGCATCCTTACCACACATGATTGGAAATGGGGATTCCCTTTCAAGAAGGGCCAGTCTCCCCGTGCAAGATCAGGAAACACTGCTCCCCTGCCTCCTTCTCCTCCTGGTCTCCAGAGATCTGTCAAAGCAAAAGTTGGACTTGGAGGAAACTTCTTCCTGAAAACTTTCTCCTCTGCACTTCCACATGTAATAGCATCATCTTCCACCTCCTGCTTTTCTGGGAGGGGGCACTGGATAGGGAAATGCCAACGATGTCTGAGATTGGAAGAAGAACATCTCCTTTGTCATGCTGTATACACATATGCATATGCACACACAGACACCATTCCAAGCTTGGGAGACTTTTATTCACATCTGAGCTTGCAAACTGACAATCATTTAGGGAGAAGGTCCTCTCTTTCCTCTGTGGATAAAAGTCCCCAAACTTAGAATGAAGTGCGCTTGTCCCAAGAACAACTTCCTCTCCCCCTTCCAGCTCTGCCTCCGCAGCCCTGCCTGGCATGGCTGGCTGCATCCTGTAAGATGGTGTTGAGCGAGGCTGTGCCCAGAGCTCCTGTGTTGGCTTAAGCCCATGGCAACCTACCTACCCAGGCGCTTCTCCCCTGGCAGATCCTGGAACAGGTTGCTGTTAGAGTTTGCAACAATCCAACTAGCACACAAGTAAATAATTCAGCAGGATTCATTCATAGAAGAAACTTGTTTATATACAGTAATATAAAGTATGATGCATGTATACAATACTCAGTCATAATCACAGAAGCAATACAAACACAGAAGCAATACACTACAAAGGCACACACACACACATATACACACATATGTGTCTGTGTGTGTGTGTAGTGTATGTGGTACACTACAGAGAGAGAGACAGAGACAGAGAGAGACACACACAGAGAGATCGATCAGTGAACCTAAGCCACGCCCAGGCTCTGAGCCATCTGGGTCACCAAACAATCCCCATTGGCTGACCTGTTACCTTGTCTATACCAATTTATGAACCTTATACACTTTCATTTCCTTCCTTCATGACTGGAATAGACAAAAAACCAAAGAATTTAAGATTCTTCCCGTGGTGTACTTCACCCAATGGCTTGATCATTATATCTGCCAGATTGTCTTCTGAAGAACAGTGAAGCAAGCTAATTAATTTACATTAGATGCCTTCTCTAACATTACAATACTTAATGTCCACATCCTTGCTTCTATTCTTTACTCTATCACCTGTTGCCATTTTAATGCAAACAGCATTATCCTCATAAACTGTTACAGCATCATTTACCTTTACGCTTAAATCCAGTAACAGCTGTACGTCCCAAGTTACCTCTGAACAAAGTTTAGGTAGAGCTATAAATTCTGCCTGTATCTATTCCAATTCCAATTCCTGGCTGACTGCTTCAGCCCATAAATGGCGTTTAATTTATACACAGTGTTAGGCCTTTTACTTTCATACCCTGGTGCTTGAACCATGTAAATTTCTTCCTGTAATTCTGCATTGAGGAATATTGTGGTTAAATAAAAATGGCCAAATTTTATGGTCATATGACATTGCCTATGCTAGTGCCAATCTTATGCTTTCACTCTTTACCGTTGGTGAGAACACCTCATCATAATGCACATTTTTCCTCTATGAAAAACCTAGTGCCACTAATCTTGCTTTATATTGAAACTGACTGTTGGATAGAACTTTCCTTTTGTATAACACTTACATCCTATGGTTTTGCAACCCTGTGGCAAAGTCATAGATGCAAACACTTTATGTTCACTCATGGAGTTCATTTCTTTGTCCATGTCTTCTTTCCACTTTACCTGTTCAATTTTGAGTAGTGCCAATACTTCCTTATAGTTCCTTGGCTCATACCACACATTATACACCTTTACTTCACTAGAAGAATACCTGTCATATGGAATTGCCTTGTTCTCAACCCTCTCTGGCTTCATATCTGAGTCATCATCTTCTCCTGACTCCTTTTTTAGTTCTTTTTCAGTTTCTCCTCCCTGAATGCTGACACCATCACTAATTGAGTTACTGTCACTAAGTGGTCATCAACACTAAGTGGATCAATCCAAAAATTGGCACCAATTCTGTTCCAATTTTGCTTTGCAAAACTATCAGACCTTGAAATCACTATTCTTTTGCTCCCATCGCTAAAGCGATAGCTCTTTGAGCCAGACTCATAGCCTGTGAACCTGAGCTTTCTAGTCTTTGGTTGTCCCTTTCTCCTGATTGCTTTTGGAATATGCACCCATGCATTACTTCCAAACACCCTTAAAATTGCCAGAGATGGCTTTCTCCCATACTGCAAATGGAGTATCGTATAGATGAACTCCATAGTCTATTGATTAAATAATTAGCAGTCAACATGGCTTCACCCCGATATGACCTACTCAGACCAGAATCTTCCAGCAGTGAATCCTTCATTGTTTGTGAGACTCCATTCTACCTCTCAGCTACACCATTCTCAGCTGCTGTGTACAGATTTGTGCGTCTGTGTTTTATACCTAACTGTCCCAACCAGGGGTGGGATTCAAAAATTTTAAGAACCAGTTCTGTGGTCATGGCTTGGTGGGCGTGGCTATGTGGTCATGTGACTGGGTGGGCATGTCTATGTGGTCATGTGACTGGGTAGGTCAAAAGGCAGAAACTCACTTTAACAATGCTCTTGCTTAGCAACCAAAATTTTGAGCTCAATTGTTGTCATAATTTGAGGACTACCTTTATAACTCTGAGGGCAGTAATATGGTTATATCACTGGATTAACATTTTTAAAAGGTTATTTAAAAATATTATATTTTGTGCAACAAATATGCAACATATAAAAATTAAAAACAGAATGGCTAAAATTACATTAATATAAAAGTTACATTGAAGTGGAAAAGTTAAAATATTATCATATTTATATATTAAGAGGTCTTGGAGAATAAAAATATTTTTGCTGTAACAACGTATGTACCAACTGTTCCTCATAGGAATGGGCAATCTACAGCTATTCCCTGCCTCCCTCAAGATAGAGGCATTAATCCACTTTTCAGCTGAGGTTGTTTGTTTAAAAATAAATTATGTTTTTAAGAATGACCATTTTCCACTGCATTTCAGGCAGGTGGTCCCAGGAAAGCATAACAATCATAATGATGTCACCTAGCATTCAAATACCCACTATCATTCATTTGCGGCTTGTATAAATAATTGTCCTTTTTAAACTCATGTTTTTGTCTAACTTATTTTATAGTAGAAATCTGCTCCCTCCCTCCCTTTCTTTTTTTCTTTCCTTTCTTTCCTTCTCCCTCCCTTCCTCTTAAAGCTACTTCCTAAATACTGCACTTTCAAATCTGAAACATTCAGTTTATAGCTGAAAGAAATTTTGCTAGATTGCACTAATTTGTTTAACTTGCTCGTTTCATTATAAGTTTGCAGTTTCATTTTGGGAACATGGTTAGGTTACTTTATAATTCCAACAGTTTTCTGCAAGCAGGTTGGTGATAGAAAAATGGTTCTTGACAAATAATATTTGGCAAGTGGCAAAAACAGGCAGAAATGGGGATAGGAACAAGTAAAGAGAACACAAGGTTACCAGGTATCATCTAATAACACTGCTTAACATTTCTCTCCCTTGGCTTTTCTTCCCAAGCATGAAATAGAATATTTCTTTTGCCTTTAATCTCAGCATCTCGGGATTTCACAGCTGCCAAGATGACTCCCCAATAATCCTGAAAATAGTGGGAGTGGTTCTGTCAATTTAGCCTAGAGAGCTTCAGATGGGAAGCTATTGCCAGGGTTAGCCATTTCTAACTTTTTCAGGTTCCAGCAAGATTTATAGCACAATCCGGTGCATGTTTTTTGAGATTTGTTGTGAATTAATAAAAGTGCTTGAATAAAGTTTGTTGAAACCTTAAAGCAAAGTGCAGGGTTCTGGCTCTGCACTTCTGATTGGCCGATAATATTGGTAATAATATCAGATTGGTCCGTTCAGGAGAATCTGATTGGCTATTAACGAGCCCTTCTCATTGGTTAAAAAGAGCTAACGTTCCTGTGTTCTCATTAGCTAAATACCCAAGAGCTTGCCTATATAAAGGGGGCTGTTGAGGCTGTTCGGGGAGCTGTTGCACCATGTTAAATAAAGAGTTGAAGTTCACTGTTCGTCAACTCGTCTCCGCTTCTTGCGCCACGCAC
Source organism: Hydrophis major (assembly GCA_033807585.1). Lineage (NCBI taxonomy): Eukaryota > Metazoa > Chordata > Lepidosauria > Squamata > Elapidae > Hydrophis > Hydrophis major. The sequence continues at coordinate 124,530,624 of CM066330.1, forward strand.
AGAACATAACCCTGGTGACGAGGATGGGATGTGGAGACGTCAGAGCTGACTGAACACTACAAAAGCGAAAACAGCACGTGGCTGAAACGCACCAACGGCGGAACCATGTCCGGCAGCGTCATACCACCCGCTCCATTCAACCCGGCACAAGAAGACTGGGACTCATATATGGATCGCTTCCAGATGTTTCTGGAGACCAACAATTTGAAGGATGCCACTACCGGAAAGAAACGGGCGGTATTCCTAACTCATTGCGGGCCAACCGTATTCAAGATGGCCAAAGCACTAGCGAAACTGGCAGAAGTGAAGTCCATGGACTGGGACTTCCTCGAACCCCTGCTAAGGGCCCACTATGCACCGACGTACCACCGCTCGTGAGAAGGCATGAATTTTACCAGAGAGATCAGCGGAAGGGCAAAAGTGTTGCAGATTTCATAGCGGATCTCCGGAATTTAGGAGTCCTATGCGGGTTTGCCGACCTTGAAGAAGCCCTGAGAGACAGAATAGTTCTGGAATTAGATGCTCCAGGCGTGCAGAGTAAGCTGATGGCGAAAGGCGACATTAGCCTTACAGATGCCATCGCTGACGCTACTGCAGCAGAAGCAACCAGGAAGTCGGCTGCTCGAATGCGCCGCACCCACGCTCCACTTCGCCAACTCGCCAGCGAAGTTTCACCTCACTTAGAAGAACCAGCAATGACAGCCCACCACGAGGACCTCGAATCGTCATCAGAAAGCGATGAAGAAGAGGTCAACCGGCTCCGGTCTGAATGAGACCAACGCCAGAAATCGCAGTACCAATGTGCTGGTTGTGGGGCAAACCACCCCCGATCAGACTGCAAATTCCTCGACGCGCTCTGCCATGTGTGCGGGAAAAGAAGCCACATCGGACAGGTCTATCGCCAATCTACAGGAAGCCATCCTGCAAAGTGAGAACCCTTGAACCACCAATGGGACAACCACTCCTACAGAAACAGACCCCTAAACCACTGAACGAAGCGAGAAGAGGCACACCAAACTATTACAATTGGTCACGCCTCATCACTGGATGCCAAGAAGATCCGGGTGAAGGTGGCCATCGAAAACCAGCCTTGTATGATGGAAGTTGATTCAGGATTGTCTCTCTCGATGGTTTCCTGGAAGACCCTCAAGCAACTCATCCCTACTGTCCGGCGACAAGACCTCCAATTCCAAAGAATCATATGCTAAGATTATCAAGGAAATCGAATTCCAGTCGTTGGATCCAGCCAAGTCCGCGTCTCCTTTAAAAATCATACTGCATCTCTACCCTTGACTGTAGTCGACAGGGATCGGCCTAGCTTGTTAGGCCTCCAATGGTTCGCTCCACTTGGAATTGAAGTAGCTGGCATTCACCGAACCTGCAGCAATGACTGGGAAGAGGATCTCGTCCAAGAATTCCAGGATGTCTTTGCAGACAAACTAGGCGAGTACAAGGGGACCCCGATATCATTTAACCTCAACCCCGAAATAGCTCACATCCGCCTTAAGCCTCGTTGAGTCCCATTCGTCCTTAAACCAAAGATTGACAAGCAGCTTGATAAATTAATAGCCCAGGAGGTGTTAGAACCAACCGACCATTCTCCCTGGGAAACCCCAATCGTGGCACCCATCAAGCCGGATGGATCGTTAAGAATTTGTGGGGACTACCGAGCCACCCTGAATCACGCCCTGCAGCAAAACACTTACCCGGTACCGGTGGTGCAACACCTTCTCCATTCCCTGGGGGATGGAAAAGTCTTCGCTAAACTAGCCCAGGCATACCAACAACTGCCTATAGACAGAAAAACGGCAGAGGCTCAAACGATCATTACACACCGAGGTGCATTTAAATATAACCGACTCCAATTCGGTGTAAGCGTGGCCCCGGGAATCTTTCAAAGTTTGATGGAAAGACTATTACAAGGGATAAAAGGTGTTGTCCCCTATTTTGATGACGTTTTAATTGCTGCTCCGACTCAAGAAATACTAAGGGAGCGCCTGGGGTTGGTTTTTCAGAGATTTAAAGACTCGGGTCTCAAAGTTAAGAAAAACAAGTGTCAACTATGCACTGATCAAGTAGAATTTTTAGGATATTTAATAAACAGAGCATTCACCCCACCGATAGCAAACTTAGGGCAATCAAAGATGCCCCAAGACCCCACAATAAGGCAGATCTCCAAGCGTTCCTAAGCCTTATCAATTTTTATAACGTCTTCCTGCCTCACAAGGCAACCGTAGCCGAACCCCTACATTGTTTACTAGACAAAAAAGCAACCTGGGTTTGGGGGCACCGAGAGGAACAGGCATTTCGACAAGTAAAAAACTTATTGACCTCCGACACTGTTTTGATGCAGTATAATGAGACTTTGCCTTTAACTGTTACTTGTGATGCATCACCCTTCGGAGTGGGCGCCATTTTGAGCCACGTTTTACCAAATGGAAGCGAAGCCCCTGTTGCCTATTTTTCAAAAACGCTGTCAAAAGCAGAACGCAATTATAGTCAAATCGATAAGGAAGCTCTTGCTATTGTATCTGCTGTTAAACGATTTCATGAATATATCTATGGGCAGGCTTTCACGATAATAACTGACCACAAACCCTTACTGGGAATAATAGTGGGAGATAATCCAACCCCTTATATATTATCTCCCAGAATGACCCACTGGTCAGAATTCTTGGCTGCCTATAATTATAAGTTGCAACACCGCCCGGGGAAAGCCATTCCCCACGCTGACGCATTAAGCCATACACCGCTTCCAGAAACCATTGACGACCTTGCTCTGACCATCACAACACTGCAGATCGAGACACTCCAAAAACTGCCGCTGACAGCTCACGATATCGCGATTGAAACTAAACACGATTCCGTTTTAGCACGTGTCCTCAGCTGGGTAGAACGTGAATGGCCATTGGACCAAATCCCTGACAATTACACTCCCTTCAAAAGTTGACAGACAGAACTGTTTTCCCAGGGCTGCATCATTTGGGGCTGCATCATTTGGGGCAATAGAGTTGTTGTCCCAGAGCAGTTGCAGCGAGTGGTACTAAGAACCTTGCACGATGGCCACCCTGGCATCGTGCGCATGAAAACACTCGCACGAAGCTATGCGTGGTGGCCGGGCATAGACAAGCAGATCGAAGCCTCAGTAAAGACTTGTTCCAAATGCCAGGAAGTCAGCAATGCCGCACCGAAAGCAACTCCAACAGAATGGGAAACACCCAGGGGACCATGGTCCCGTATTCATCTGGACTTTGCGGGACCTACAAATGGACACACATTTTTATTAGCAGTGGATGCCTACTCAAACTGGCTCGAAATCCATGAGATGAAAAATACAACAACTGAATCAGTCATCAGGAAATTGGACAGATTATTTGCAACACACGGATTACCGGACGTTCTGGTATCCGACAACAGGTCCCAGTTTACTGCGCTTTCTTTTGAACAGTACCTGGCGGACCGCAGTATTCGCCATGCATTAACTTCACCGGCGCATCCTGCGGCTAATGGAAGGGCTAAGCGCATGGTACAATTCGTCAAAAGAACTCTACATAAAATGGACTATGGTGATATCGAAGACAAGATTAACTGGATACTCCTCTTGCAGCACATCACTCCACACAGTGTCATCAACAAAACTCCCGCTGAGTTATTGATGGGACGGAAACTCCGCTCCCACCTGGACTGACTACACCCATTGTATGAACCTGAAAAACCACACGGATCCAGCAGGAAATGCCGAAATTTCCAAGTAGGCGACTTGGTTTTCGCAAGAAACTTTTATGGTGACCCATTGTGGGTCGAGGCAACTGTAATCCAAGTAACTGGACCCAGATCGTACCGAGTGAAATGTTGCAATGATAGAATATGGAAGCGCCATATTGATCAGCTGAGTTCAAGGCTGCAGTCTGGGGTCTGCGATTCTGATGATTTCCAAACTGAGAGGGGAGGAGACGCCGAGGAGGCTGAGTTTGGAACAGCAGAAAGCACAAGTGGAAGAAATGACTGCTCAGATTCAACATGTGAAGAAGGATTGGGGACAGGGGTTAACTCGCCTCAAAGGGATATCGAGGACATTAATGGTAATGGAAGTTTAGATACAGAATCAGAGGCACCCTGTTCACTAGATAACGTCCTACCCCAACAAGACTCTAGACAAATACCGGGAGGACAGCGTAAATCAAATAGACAATCAAAACAACCTGCCTACCTCAAAGACTACGTTACCGCACCCCTTAAACGGAACCTGGGGGGAAGGGGTGTTGTGAATTAATAAAAGTGCTTGAATAAAGTTTGTTGAAACCTTAAAGCAAAGTGCAGGGTTCTGGCCCTGCACTTCTGATTGGCCGATAATAGCGATATCGGATTGGTCCATTCAGGAGAATCTGATTGGCTATTAACGAGCCCTTCTCATTGGTTAAAAAGAGCTAACGTTCCTGTGTTCTCATTGGCTAAATACCCAAGAGCTTGCCTATATAAAGGGGGCTGTTGAGGCCGTTCGGGGAGCTGTTGCACCATGTTAAATAAAGAGTTGAAGTTCACTGTTCATCGACTCATCTCCGCTTCTTGCACCACGCACAGAACATAACAAGATTCATGTTAATAAGTTCAGTGCAACTTCTGATTCTGTAATTTTGTTTAGGATTACAGCCTTCACAAATGCTGGCTTTCATTACATCAGGAAAGTAAATTAAACATCATAGTAATTTGCAAGGAAATCTATGGCTGATTCAGAGAATTGAATCAAACCAGGTATAGAGAACTATAATACTTATGATAGATTCACTTCAGGGTTCTTGCCAATATTCTCTGTTGTTTAATGTTAGTCTGCTTCAATTTTCCCCAAGCATCTGCTGCTTCATACCAGGCATATTTTCATAATACAAGTAATTAAAATAATAGGAAATGTATAATTCTTTTTTTTAAGTGCCTTATTTAATTGGGCAGATTTTTAAAACGTTTGCATCATTTTTAAATGATTCCCTTCCTCTTTGTTTCTTTCTCTTTCTTTCTCCCTTTCTTTCTCTCATCCCTTTCTTTTTCTTTCTTTCACTGCACCCCACCCCGTACCATGTATTGGGCCTAGGAGGCCTCTCTGCAGCCTCCTGGGAGCAAAAACGGGGCACAGGGGGGTTGTGGCCCTCACATGCCCCATTTTTGCTCCCAGGAGGCTACAGGGAGGCGTCCTAGGCCCAAAATGGGGTGCAGGGGGGCAGCCCTCCATGCCCCATTTTGGGCCTAGCAAGCCTCCCTGGAGCCTCAGGAGAGCCAAAATGGGGCATCACACACCCACACACCCCATTTTTGCTCCCAGGAGGCCTCCCTGCACTTACCTGGGAGTCAGACAGGCCTCGTGGGGAGTCCTGGGAAGGGTGGGGAAGGCCAGCTGGTCATTGGATCTACCAGTTCAGTGAACTGGATGTAAAATTAACATCCAGCTCACCTGAACTGTCTGAATCGCAGCCCTGGTCCCAACCACTCCTCTTCTTCCCATTATTCTCTTCCTGCCCCAATTTTTCCCAATATAACTCTGTTTAATTGATTAACTGATCTTACTAAATGATTAATTAATTTTTACAATTATTTATCATTAGTAATATATTATTATAGATTATCATAGACTAGTGGTTATTGATCAGTTTGGTTAACTATTTTGAATATTAGTATAATTAGTATGTTTAGTGCAAATTAATGATTAGGACAATTAATTGACTAGTGTGTTTATTGATTAGTGTAATTAATTATAAGGGTGATTATTGATTAGTTAAATTAATTGACTAGTGTGATTAGTATAATAGACTGTTTGGCATGATATTACTTTATTGATTTCCACAATACCTTGTTTGATTGAACAACCTAATCAACAAACCATGTCAACAAACCCACCATGGCAGGAAAACAATCCAATGTCAAACCTCAACCTAAAAAGAAAGAAACCCTGCTAAAGAACCACAAGACTCTTGCTCTTGCCTTATTTGTAAGGAATCTTTAAAGGAGAATGAAGATGACATCAAATGTTCTCTTTGTAACAACTACACTCACCATAATTGCTTAGGATTACCCAAGCAAATGGATCTATTCCTAAAAACATCTGCCAATGCTTTTCCATATTTCTGTCCACCATGCAGACCCAAACTAGAAAAATACATTACCCTGTTTGAAAGAGTCAATACCATTGAAACACGTATAACATCCCTTGACACCATTGTAGCATCCCTGGACACTATACAAACTAGATTGGCAAACCTTAAAAAAAAAGAGACAGCACTAAAAACGAATATCAAACATCTACAGACTATATCTCTACTCAACAAACACAACCAAAACCCAATACACAAAAAACAACAAATCCTACAAATATTGATATCCCCATTCTCATCAAAGAAGCTGTTGAGCGTGAACAGAAGCGACCAAATGCCATCTTATTTGGTCTAAAGATCAATGACAATGATGACATCTCTAATGTTAGAAACATCAACAGAGAAAATCAAGCATCAACCATCTCCCCTGAAGAAATATTTGATATTTCCTGTGTTGGTCCTGAGCTTAAAAACAAAGACGGCTTGATGATCCCACACCTCTGCAGATTCACAAATTCATTTTCTCAATAAATTCCCTCGCAAAGAACAACAAGAACTATAAGAACCTTTGTTCTCACCTTGATCTAACTTTACAGCAATGTGTACAATCCCAGGAGCTATGTTCTGAGCTCAAAAGATTACATGAATTAGGTAATACAAATCTATACATTGATTACTGTACTGACTGTATCAAAAGCAAGAGCCTCAACCCACATCACAATATCCATCACCCAAACATCCAACATTAGGGATGCGCACCCCTTACTTTCTCCAGACCTACCACTTCATATCTTAAATGCAAACTACTTAATGCAAGAAGCCTCGCAAATAAAATGCATGAATTCCTCATCCTTCTAAGCTCAACCACATTTGACATTATATTTGTCTGCGAGACATGGTTAAATGCATCTTTCCCAGACTCCATTACCACTACAAGAGAATATCAAGTTTTTCGGTCAGATTGCGAAATCCGTAGAGGTGGTGGAGTTGCTATATTCCATAAAAAGTCTCAAAATCTAAAAAAAGATCCAAATTATACAAGAGCTTGCTCTTCCTCAGACCATCATCTGTGAACTGTCCTTAAACCTCTCAATCTGCCCAACTATGATATAATTCATGCAAACAAGCTAACTTCACTACTGACATGGGCTGCCTCCTGCCCACACCCTCTCATTTTTCTTGGTGACCTCAAGTTATTTCTTATAAATTGGACACTAAATGAATGTACATCTGAATCCATTCATACAACCCTGTACAATGCCGTTACTACACTAGGACTAGAACAACTAGTAACCAACAATACTAGACTTAACTGCCTCGATCTCATCTTCTGCAACAGTTTGAATTCAACTTATGGAATACAAATTAATGAACCTTTTCCAACAGTGACCACAGCATGATTGACTTTGTCTCAACATATGTCCTCACAAAAATCACCATAATGACAGGATCCCCAATTATAACTTCAAAAAAGGCAACTATGATCTTATAGACAACGATCTCTCATCTCTTGATTGGCAAATTCTATTCACTGGATGCAATACTGTTTGGGAGGAGCAAAGTATGCACTGGTCACTGTAGATGACTACAGCAGATTTGGGTTCTGCTATTTACCACTAGACCACTACAGCATATTTTCACTTGAAGTCGAAAGAGTCATCAAACTATATGTACCAATAACAACTCCCAAAACCAGAAAAAACAAATTACCCATAACAATAAGGAAGCTCCAATCCAAAAAGAGATCACTTTGGTGGAAAAACAAATCTGGTCACATTGCCAACTTTAAAAGCCAATACAAAAATTTATGCCACCAGATAAAGACTGAATGTACCAATTTATCATACTAAACAAGAGGAAAACCTTCTATGCACCAATTCCACCCATGCTTTCTACAATTTTGTAAACAACAAACTAAATGACTCAAGGTCCATCCCACCCCTAAAAGAACCAAATGGTAAAGACTGCAACAATGACACCATTAAAGCCAACCTCTTTAACACATTCTTTGGCTCTGTATTTTTAAACAGCAACGGATCATGCCCAATATTTCCTAGTCGAACCAGAGACAATTGAGACAACTATCTAATACATATCGATTTTACAGAAGACAATGTTGAAAAAGCACTACGCAATCTAAAACCATCTTTAGCTATTGGACCGGACGGAGTTTTTTAAAAAGCTATCCACTGCCATAGCTGAACCTCTAAGCATAATCTTTGAAAAATCTTTCAGGACCAGCTCCTTGCTAAATCTATGGTCACTAGTCACTGTTATTCCCATCTTCAAAAAGGGAGACCCCAGCCTAGTTGAAAATTACAGACCAATCTCTTTATGCTGTGTAACCTGTAAAGTCATGGAATCAATTATTAACCAATCCATTATCCTCCACTTAGAGACAAATAACCTACTCTCTAACAAACAGTTTGGTTTCAGAAGGAAACTGTCCTGTAACCTGAACTCTTGCACTGTAAAAACATATGGACTAGACAACTTGATCAGGGCAAAGCAATTGATGCAATTTACATAGACTTCTGTAAAGCCTTTGATTCAGTGGTACACAACAAACTACTCCTAAAACTAAGATCTTATAGTATTTGGATGCCTGCATAACTGGATAGAAGCATTCCTGTCAAACAGGCAACAAATGGTAAAAATTGGGAGTGTCCTATCAAATCCTGTACCTGTCAACATTGGTGTCCCCCAAGGCAGTGTTCTAGGACCAACTCTCTTCATACTCTATATTAATGACCTCTGTGATTACATTAAGAGCAACTGTGTTCTTTTCGCTGACGATGTAAAGCTATTCAAAACCACTGACAATGCTGCTACCCTTCAAAACAGGGGTGGGCAAACTACGGCCCGCGGGCCACATCCGGCCCGTTGGTCTGTCCAATCCGTCTCGCCCCTGAAAAAAAATTGCTGGGCTTGGCATATTGCCCTGTGCTGCGTGGCCCCCAAGGCTGCAAAACAGTGCGGAGCGCTCTCGGAGTAGGAAAGAAAAGAATGTTGCAAAGGCCTCGGCTGAGAGTTTGAAATCACCTTCGAGTGTGACCTCTCCGAAGGTGAGTCCCCGCTGATCCCCCTTTTTTTCCCGGGGCTTCCAGGCTTAAACTTTGCAAAGGCAAAGCTTGCAGGCGGGAGCGTCTTCCCGCTGAGGAAACGGAAGGGTTCCGCCCGGCAGGTGGGTGGGCGGGCTGCTTGGAGGAGGCGACCCGGCGGCGCTCCGGGTTTCCCCTCCACTGCGCTGTGCAAAGTTTAAGCCTGGAAGCCCTTTCGGCTTCCTTTTAACTTGCGGGCGCTCGCGCCTGGCCCCGAGCCGCGCGGTGGAGGGAAGCCCGGAGCGCCGCTGGGTCGCCTCCTCCAAGCAGCCCACCCACCCGCCAGGCTTCCCTCCGCCGCGTGGCTCGGGGCCAGGCGCGAGCGCCCGCGAGTTAAAAGGAAGCCAAAAGGGCTTCCAGGCTTAAACTTTGCAGAGGCAAAGTTTGCAGGCAGGAGCGTCTTCCCGCCGAGGAAAGGGAAGGGTTCCACCCGGTGGGCGGTTGGGCAGGCTGCTTGGAGGAGCCGACCCAGTGGCGCTCTGGGTTTCCCCTCCGCCGCACTGTGCAAAGTTTAAGCCTGGAAGCCCTTTCGGCTTCCTTTTAACTCGCGGGCATTCGCACCTGGCCCCGAGCCGCGCGGCGGAGGGAAGCCCAGAGCACTGCTGGGTCACCTCCTCCAAGCAGCCTGCCCACCCGCTAGGCTTCCCTCTGCCGCGCGGCTCGGGGTCAGGCGCGAGCGCCCGCAAGTTAAAAGGAAGCCAAAAGGGATTCCAGGCTTAAACTTTGCACAGTGCGGTGGAGGGGAAACCCGGAGCGCCACCGGGTCGCCTCCTCCAAGCAGCCCGCCCACCCGCTAGGCTTCCCTCTGCCGCGCAGCTCGGGGCCAGCGCGAGCACCCGCGAGTTAAAAGGAAGCCGAAATGGCTTCCAGGCTTAAACTTTGCACAGGCAAAGTTTACAGACAGGAGCGTCTTCCTGCCGAGGAAAGGGAAGGGTTCTGCCCGGTAAGCGGTTGGGCGGGCTGCTTGGAGGAGGTGACCCAGCGGTGCTCTGGGTTTCCCCTCCGCTGCACTGTGCAAAGTTTAAGCCTGGAAGCCTTCCAGCTTCCTTTTAACTCATGGGTGCTCGCGCCTGGCCCCGAGCCGCGCGGTGAAGGGAAGCCCGGAGTGCCGCCAGGTTGCCTCCTCCAAGCAGCCCGCCCGCCGGGCAAAACCCTTCCTGCTCATCCCTTGGGTGTCTGCCTCGTTCCTCTCCAAGTCGCTCTCTCGCTCCTCCACCAGCCCAGAAAAGAAAGAGAAAAAGAGGCGAATAGTTATTATTCTCAGCCAAAACAACCAGAAACGAAGGCAGGCAGTCAGGCAGAACGGAGCATTGGATTGAACCGTGGGTGGCTGTGTGGGGGTGAACGGGCGCTTCGGAGGAGCTGCGCTGACAGGAAGCCACCCTGCCGGCTTCTTTGAAGCAGTTTCTTCCTGGGCTGGTGGAGGAGCGAGAGAGCGACTGAGAGAGGAATGAGGCAGACACCTGAGGGATGAGTGGGAAGGGTTCTGCCTGGCAGGTGGGCTGCTTGGAGGAGGTGACCTGGTGGCGCTCCGGGTTTCCTTTCCACCGTGTGGCTTGGGGCCAGGTGCGAGCGCCCGAGAGGAAAAAGCAAGCTACAAGTTGCTGGGAAGTTGCTCGGGTGCTGGAAGCCGCTGTCGTGGTGAGTGGCTCAGAGGGCACGTACGCGAGGAGGAGGGCTTTTAAAGTGCCGCCCGAGCAGGACCGCTGAGCCAGGAAATGGGGCACCAAGGCAGGGCAAGGCTCCACCAGCAGTGGCCGAGCTTTAGGTGGGCTTGGATGCCCCTGAGCGCGGTTTGCTGTTTGTTTTCTCCTGGGACTCATGTTTGGAAAGCATGGAAAGTAGTAGCAGGAGCAGCCGCAGTGTTACTTTTTCTTATATATAATATTATATATTATATATTATAATTATATATATATATATATATATATATATATATATATATATATATATATATATATATATATATATATATATATATATATATATATATAAAATAAAGGGCCCATTATAAAATGCAGCAAATTATATATAAGAATATAATATAATATTCTTATATATAATTTATATATATTATATATTATAATATATAATATATATATATTATAAAGGGCCCATTATAAAATGCAGCAAATTATATATAAGAATATAATATATATATATATATATATGTATAAAATTTGCTGCATTTTATAATGGGCCCTTTATAATGGCCTTTTATAAAATTGGTTCGGCCCTCGAACACAGATCTGATTTTCCATGTGGCCCCCGACAGAAATTAATTGCCCACCCGCTTCAAAAAGACCTTGACTATGTGTCAGAATGGTCAAACAAATGGCAACTTCAAATCTCAACAAATAAATGCTCTATCTTACATATTGGCAAAAAAATCAAAAAAATCAAATACAAGCTGAATAGTCAAGACATTGTTGATGACAAAATTTTTGTCAAGGACCTTGGAGTACTCTTCTCAAATGATCTAAGTGCTCACTAAGAGCCCACTATAACTACATAGCCAAAAAGGCATTAAGAGTTGTTAACCTAATCCTGTTTTTTCTCCGGTAATATCACTCTACTAACTAGAACATATAAAACATTTGCCAGACCAATACTTGAACACAGCTCATCAGTCTATAACCTGCATTACATATCTATTATTAATACAATTGAGAAAGTCCAGAAATATTTTACGAGAAGAATCCTCCACTCCTCTACTTGTTGCAGAATACCTTATGCCACCAGACTTGAAATTTTAGACCTACACAACCTAGAACTATGCCGCCTTTGGTTCGATCTAAGTATAGTATATAAAATTATATATTGCAAATTATACCTATCAATGAATACTTCAGCTTCAACCAAAACAATACAAGAGCACTAAATAAATACAAACTAAAGATAAATCGCACCAAACCTGATTGCAGGAAACACAACTTCAGCAACAGAGTAGTTAATGTCTGGAATACTCTATCAACTTTGTGGTTTCTTCCCCAAACCCAAAATCTTCAACATTAGACCTCACCCCTTTCCTAAGAGGTCTGTGGGGGACATGCATAAGCGCACCAAAACATGCCTACTGTCCCTGTCCTATTGTTTCTTGTTTTTCTTATTCGTATCCATTTCATGTATTTATAACCATGTTTATACTTATATCTGTTATCTAATAATTGTTTGACAAAATAAATAAATAAATAAAACTTGCTGGCATGAATTCTGAACCTCTATCAGTTTGCAGCTGACATACCTGTTGTTTATATCTTTCTACAAAATTTTCCCATTGCTTAATTTTCTGTAGCACCTCTATTTTACACTTTAGTAAATAGCAGAACCCAAATCTGCTGTAGTCATCTACAGTGACCAGTGCATACTTTGCTCCTCCCAAAGTGGCTTGCATTGGCCCCACCAAATTTGCATGTACCAGCTCTAGAGCTCTTGTCTGCCTTGTGCTGTTCTTGCTTACTGGGAATGCCTTACACAGTTCAAGTGTGCCTTATACCATTTTAAATTTATACCATCTGCAAGCAATTGCATTTTTTGCAAAACTTTGAAGCTGGCATGGCCAAACTTCCTATGCAAGAGATGAACACATGAATCATGTTGTGCCACATTTCTAAATGTTTCGGCACATTGAACCTTTTGTCCCTGCGATACATAAAGATTATCCTGTTTTATGCCCTGTGCACATTCATTTCCATTTCTCTTTATGAAACACTTCCCATTGACAAATATGGTCTCAAACCCTTTTTGGCCTAGACCAGAGACACTCAGTAAATTATGGTCCATTTCAGGCACACGTTATTAAACTTTTCCTTCAGACATGGAATCTCCACACTGCCTTTTGCTGTGACTTTAGCCTTCTGGCCATTTGCCAAGGCCACTACATTACCTCCAGATGGATCCATTCTGAAAAATAATTTAGAATAATTAACAATTGTTTGACTATTAACCATTTGTCTCTGCTATTACAATAGCTAACTTTTGCAACAGCAGCTTGTCTATTTGTTGTCTTTCTTCCTTGCGAAGTCTTTCTTCAAATGATTCTTATCACCACAAATGAAACACCACCGCTCTTTTTTGCTAGAAAATCTTTGCTGGGATGTAATCTGGTCTCTTCCTTCTGGTCTCTGCAGAAATCCTGTCTGTTGCTTTGGAATGTGCAGACCAGAAGTGGTATTCAGAAGGTTCTGACCAGTTCTGGAGAACCGGTAGTGGAAATTTTGAGTAGTTTGGAGAACCAGCAAATACCAACTCTGACTAGAGGTTTTACAGTATCCTTCCCTTGCCACGCCCACCAAGCCACGCCCACAGAACTGGTAGTAAAATTTTTTGAATCCTACCACTGGTGCAGACATTTTATCTGTTGCTTTTTTTTTTTTCTGCTCCTTGGGATCCCACCTCAGGAATTTCTCCTTGTGGCTTTTTCTAAAATGGTGCTTGTTTTCTTCTGAAATCAAACAGGTCTTTAGAGCTTCCATTCGTAAGTCTTGTTCTGGTTTGTACTCAAAAACTGCTGAAACAATGTCCCACGTTTCATCAAGACTGTTTAACACCAACAGCACGCTCTGAAATTCAGGAATCTTCATTCCACGCTGTTCCAACTCAATAAAAGTTTGCACTTGCACCAATTGCTGCTCCACACTCGCTTGTAGCTGCAGCTGGGCTCTGTACAATTGTCTTGATAATTGCACAATATTGCATGCTGATGCACTCACATGCACACTTCTCAATTTCAGCCAAACCTCATTTGCAGTCTTTAAATCAGTTATATTCAAAAGTTCATCTTCTAAATGCCTTATCATGCTGCCTTTGATCTGCTGCTGCTAATAGTGCCTGGGGTGGATTAATAACAATATCCCAGAGCTCCTTAGCCTTTAGGAAGCATTCAAATTTTGCATCCCAAACAATATAATTCTTCTATCCCAATCGAGGCAGAGAGCTCTCCTTAAACTGAACAGCCATCCTGCAAGCTTTCTCAGCCTTGTTCTCCTTTCCTTTTAACACAGGCTGTCCTTCAGCTTTATTACAGTGCAGTCTTACTGTGTTCTCTGGGACTATAACCTGTTAAGAGTTTGTAGCAATCCAACCAACATACAAGTAAATAATTCAGCAGGATTCATTTGTAGAAGAAACTTGTTTATATACAATAATATAAAGTATGATGCATGAACCAGAACTAGAATCCAGAAGTCATAATCACAGAAGCAATATACTACAGAGGCACATGTGTGTGTGTGTGTGTGTGTGTGTGTGTAGTGTATGCAGTACACTACACACACACACAGATCAGTGAACCTAAGCCACGCCCAGGCTCCGAGCCGTCTGGGTCACCAAACAGTCCCCACTGGCTGACCTGTTACCATGTCTATTCCAATTTATGAATCTTATACAATGACAGTTACTTGGCCTGCCTGCCTTTCCTGGCTCTCCAGCCACTCTCCTTGGGTTAGGTACCTGCAGCTGACTCGATCCAGGAGGGAAGAGTTGCAGTGCTGGCCAGAGCCTTTATCCCCACAGTTCAGCTCGGAGACTGCTGGCCAATAAACAGCTGAGAGGCCAACAAGCTGAGGAAGCGACCAGCCGGGTTGGGGTGGGCAGCGGCTGCTCCCTCGCTGTCTCCAAGGCAGCCACGTGGCCAGACCTGACCCCTGGGCCTTGAGTTTGACACCCTGCAAGCTCATCACAAAGTTGTTGATAAGAAGTTACCAAAATTAAGTGATATTACAGTCAAGAAAGACTGGGAAAGTGGTCTAAAGGGAGGCTTTCCTAGGAAGTCACAGCTGTTTAAACATTTATCATGAGGGAGTTTACTATTCTTAATACTCTTTTTAGATATTTATTCTGAATCATAGCTTATTATAAACCACAACAATGCTAAGGTGCAATAAAAGCTTTTATTGTGCAATCTGAATAATTAGACAAAACTTGCATATATTCCTTTACTAACTAAGATTATACAATTAAAAAGATTTAAATCATTATTTTAAAAAGTATGATTTTAGCTGCTACTTCTATTGCAGGTGCTCCTTCATTAAAACAGTGAATTTGTCTTAAGTTTCTATGTATCAACATACAAGTCCTGCAGGATCAGACTAAAGGCCTATGTCACCCAGTATCTCTTCACATAATGAGCATCCAGAGAAATATCTTTAGAAAATTGCCAAGAAGGGCTTGAGTGCAATAGCACCATCATAGCAGATCCCTTTGTTCCCTACTGAGAGGCACAGTAAAATACTGGAGGCAATACATAGTCACAATAATTACTATTCTAAAAAAATAAGTACATTATACATTTTCTAGAGAAGTACACAATTATCTTTTCAAAACAGGGTTGAGGTTCAGCATTACATGTCTGAAAATATGGATACTTCAATAGATGGTCTGAAGAAATTTACCAGGAGTCATTAATTTATGATGAGCCATTTGTTCAGCTGCTCAAAATTACAACACATGCAGTCACATGATCAAAACTTGGGAGCTGATCTGCATTTATAACAGGAATACACCAATCCCCCCACCTGCCTAGTCCCTCCCCCACTGCTCCTTTGGCTGTCCTGATCCCTGCCTTGCAGGGTAGCAAGCAGCCCCTGAAGTGCAGTATAATGTGAAGCCTCAGCTGTCCCAGCTAGTCAAAGCAGCTGGGAAGCCAAACATTTGTTCACCTAGTTGCCTTCTCTTTCTGCAATGACCTTTCATTTTTTGCATCCAGCCATCTTGGTTGAAGCAGAAATGCTTTGTTGCCGTTGCTCTTTTCTTTTCAGAAGTACTATCCCACACAACTTAGCTTCTATGGAGAACATTTCCTACACATGGCTCCTTGAATCTTTGGAAAGCTGAGCTGCCTTCAGAAAGCTTTTGAGGTCTGCTAAAACATTGGGAATATGGCGTGCTATTTGAAGAACAGCAGCCGTTCTCAGAATACTTTGCAAGATGTCAGAAGCTTTCTGAAGGATTAGGAAACCATATGTAGGAAGCATTTGCTACAGAAACTGAGGTAGCCCTCAGCACTTTCACATTGGGCAAAACCACTTCTGACCTTCCCCATTGGGTAGCATTCTTATTTATGGTATGCCGTTGAGCCAGCCTGGGAAGCCATTTGTAGGGAGTGTCCACTTTTTCCGGGAGCTTTTTTGCAAAAGGGTATTTTGACACACCACATGGCTCAGGGCTCAGTGAGGTTTTTTTTGTATGTGGAGTCAGGGTGGGCAAGCCTTGTCAGCAAAAGAGCAAGAAAACAGCTGAGGTCAGCTGAGGCAGTATAGCTCAGGGTGGCAGGGGTCTAGAGTGCAGGGTGATGAGGGCAACTGTAACTGGGTAGTTCTGGCTTCCCAGGGCATGGCAAGCGGTCCCAGAGCTATGCAGGTCTGGGCTACTTGCCACCCCACAAAGCAGGTACAGGGCAACTAAAGGGAAGACATAGGTGAGCAAGGGGAGTTGAAGAAACCAAGTCCAGAATGGCTCAGATTCCAGTGGGCATTTGCTTAACAACCCATGACAGCAATTGGGAGGGCTGGGGTTCCTGTCATTATTTAGTATGATCCTATGATGTCTTACTTTATGATACATTGCTTAACAATGGAAATACTGGTCCCAATTGTGGTCATAAATCAAGGACCACCTGTAAATTGCAGCCTCAATTTGCTTATCTTATCTATATAGTTTACATATAGACCTTGGAAGTCTTCTGGTCCAACCCCCTGCTCAAGCAGGAGACCTTATACTATTCTTGATAAATAGCTGTCTAATCTCTTTTTAAAAACTTTCAGTGATAGAGAACCCACATGTTCTGGAGGCAAGCCATTCCAGTGATTAATTGTTCTGACAGGAAATCTCTCCTTAGTTCTAGGCTGATATACTTTGTTTGTAGGCTAGGAATAAAATACAGTATATTGTTCCAATCACAATTGGCTAGGAGTTGTGCAGAATTTCCCTTTCATAAATTGGGATAAAAGCAAAGGAAAAAAAAAAAGACAATAAACAGCCATACAATGTAATGAATATAATAATATAAAACCCAGGAATAAAACACAATCAGCAAAATAATTTCAAATTGCTTGAGGAAACAATTGTTCAAACCTCTGGGCCTACTTAAATTGTAGACATCCTAAATGCCAAAAAGAGAATTAAAAGCTTAGAAAGTGATGTTCCATAGGAGGATGGCAGCAGTAAAGAAGTCATGTTTTTGTGGCTTCTCAAGATGATATTCCCTGAGCAAAAGGATATAAAGAGAACCTCACCTACTTGATCTTCTCACCTACTCTTGTGTTACTGGATAAAGGCAGATATCCAGACCCTGAACCATGAAGGGTATTAAAAGTGACAACTTGCAGCTTTAATTACACCTAGAAGCCAATTGATAACTAATGGAAGTAGTTACAAAGGGACACTGAGAAACGCGTGTGACTATTTGTGTTGCCTCATCAGTTTTCAAAATTTCTCAAGAACAGTTGAGAGGTGATTAAGACCTAAATATTTCATGTAAAAGTTTTCATTCTAGAAGGAGTTGTAACTGTTGCACTTATTTGCTGCCCACTCCTTGAGTAGGAACTATAAAGTTGTGGGTAATGCCTTGCAGAGAAATGCTGGTGCAGAATTAAAATCAGAACATTTCTGAAATTGGGAATGAGAGACTTACAAACCAAGATCAATTTATCTCACTGGAATTAAGCCTCAGCCCGGTCCTCCTCATCCACAACTAATTAGGCTTCAAACATCAAGACAACATTTCAACAGGATCTCCTGTTTGACTCAAGGTAAATCAAGTATCATCATCAAACTGATATTTTATGCCATGAGAGCAGATGGCCTGTTTTCGGGGCTGATTAGAGTTGAGGGGAAGATGAATAGATGGCTCAGAACACACTCTTTGTTTTCAGGTGATTTTAGTTTCTGTATAAGAATTGGCTCCTTGCCCTTCCAACAAAGGTTATGTGCTTTATAGTAATGATTCAAGAAGTACAATTTCTCCGATAAACTAGCAGCATTAGAAAAAAAACTTCATTTACTGAATTTCTGCCTGGCTTTAAGAACACAATACATAGCAAAAATTCTTCACAATCTTTGCTGAAGATATATTCTTCAAGCAACCAATGTCCTATTTGACATTTAGTGGTATTAATATTTCAGTAGTTGATTCTTTTACAGTGTATTTAGTGTCTGATCGCACTGAAAACTAAAATGCAGTACATCAGGATGTGTTTCTAAGTACCCTTCTTTCTGTCAGTACTTCCCATTTTAGTGAAACTATCAAGGAACCTCTACTAATAGCTGATGATTTAGATTTATCTTGAAACTTGAAGCTCAGTTTACCCAAAGCCATTTCTATCTTCAGCATGATGCATCATAAATATAGAGTGGGCAACTTTTGTAGAGCTGATTACAAAAACAGTCAATGTTCTTTTGTGGCTAAACCACATAAAGATGGCTAGAGTAGTAGTTAGGAAACAGTATTTCATGGAAGCTACAAATAAGAAAAAAGATGCTTCCAAAGAGTCAACTGAAAGTAAGTTGCTATAAACCACCATCCAATAGTGAATAAATTACTGTGTATAGCACTGGTGAAATAATATACAATCAAAATGAATATTTGACAGTAACTGACAGTTGAAATAAGATTTCATACTTGAAACCTACTGAAATAAAAAAATGCAATTGAAATCTCAAATTTTAAAACGTTCACTTTGGATGATCAAACAGGAAATTTACTGACTTTTAGATATCCATGCATATTTGTTTCAATTTGTTAAAAAATCCCTGTGAGAGTAATAACAGAAGTAAACATGCAAAAATAGCTGGATTCCAAGCTGACTCCAATATTAAAAATAATAATATGAGTACTTATGTTGCTTTTTACATTTGGATATGTTCGTATATGAGATTGATACCATTTAACTGACATGTTCAAGGAGTACAATTAGATAGATATTCAAGCCATTAAGTTATAGACGCATATAGAAAAATGCATTGGAAAGATTCATTGACAATCTCTCTCCCCCCACTATTTCAATTTTGCAGAAAGTTAATACTGAGCAGGAAGTCACCTCCCAGGTGAACAGGTAGCCAAGAACAGATTAATTTCAGTATAGCGTGCTCAGTGCTCAACTCTTTTCTTTGGTTTCAAATGCCCACTATTGAGTGATATGCCAACATAGTAAGTGACACAAATATGAAGGGCTGAAGGATTATATGATGGACTGGAATAAAGGCATTACTAGCAAAGATTGTTCTTCCTGCCAGACAGATGGGTGGAAGGCAAAGGGAGGTACTCAAGCATCATATTGCTTTATAAGAGTTTCTCCATCTTGGATCAGGTCTAGGCTTTTTTGTTATGCTTTTTGAGAAAGGCAAACAAGATCCCAGGGTACCTGAATGGACAGAACTCCAGCTAGATTTTTGGATGGAATTTAATCACATGTATAGAATTCAAACCCAGCCCAAACTGTTGATCTAAGTTAGGAAAGGCCCATATGGAATTCCTTCCTGCTTCTGAGGGATGTGTCTATACAGAGATTTTGTTGTTGTTTTTCACCCTCATGAATTAAAATATTTATAAATGAAGCAATTTTATATATAGCAGGAACCCAAAACCTCTCCATTCAGGGCAATCAGAACAATGCCTAAAGAAATATATTCATAAGTTTCTCCAGGGAAACTGAAAGAGAACACAATATAATTTTGGGACCAGAGTGTATTCTCCTCCTCTCACCTCTCTCCAAAAATAATGCTTTGATTCTGTATTGCACTTTGAGTTAACGACTCTTATGAAATTTTGAAACAAGAAACATCTGTTAGTGATCATAATCCAGCATAGAGAGTCTCATATGAAGTACTGCTACATTTTTGTCCTGCTCATGCAATTTCATTTTCATCATTTTCATCCTATGGATATTAAAAATGCATTTGAAGAATATATCAAGAATGTCCTAATTTGGTTGCAGTTTCACCACAAATAAATTCTCACATTCAGGTTACGCAGATTATCTTTGTTGAAGCTAAAGAAACTAAACCAGAAATAGCATGTGGAATGCATTCCTATGGCTAGCTGAATGCAAGAAATCTGTTAGAAAAGAGACCTACTTTTTCCTCAAGATGCTTCCTGCTATCGCTTCCTGAGAATAGAAAGCTGCTTTCAGGGAATGTAGAGTCAATTCCAACACCTGGCTCAAGAAGTTTTCATAAAGAAACTGCTATGTTGACCAGTTTGGCTATAAAAGTGAGGCACTGTTGCAAATAAAAGAAAGTTTTACTCAAAAGACAACAAGTCTGGACTATGACTTTCACTTTCAAAGGTTGGTATCTTTGCTTCTGAAGGTGTCTTACAGCTTTGGTGTTCAGGAATGTTTTTACCAGCACTTAAATCAAGTCTAAGAGTCACATTTTCTGGGAGAGTGGAAGAAGATATACCGTGAATTGCACTTTGTTTGGGCTCCATATTCTCCTTATGAATGAGATCAGGCACATCAAATACCCTATTGCTGGTTCCAATTTCCCTCTGGGTCAATGAATTAATTTCTTTAAAAGCTGCTTCTGTATTAGTGGGTAGCCACTGAAGTTCCTGGAATTCCTTAGGAAGTAAGGTTTCTGTAGTCTTCATCTGTGGTTCAGAAGCAATCAGCAGGTCTTGAGTGGTTTTCAGAGCTCTTGGAGTACGCTTTTTGGTACTCAATGGGGGTGGATTAAGCCGTGGAATTACACTTGTTGGTGTCTGCCTAAAAGTTCAGGAAAGATTAAGATTAGTACATAAAACTTTCACTTAAGTAAAAACGTCTCCTTTCCATCCAGTATTTATTCTTAACTGTCTCCCAAGCAAGGGAAATTGTTAGTCCTAAATATCAGAACTCAAATTCACATGGAGTTATTGGCAAAATTAGGTTTTTAAGTTGGGTGGCTAAGAACAAAACTATTTTTCAATTTGAAAAATACCTGTCAGTGAGCCTATCCTACCCAGGTCTGAGTTGTTGGATTATGTGGACAAATATGGGCTCTTCCATCATCTGCTATATCACAAGAGGATGCATATAATGTGATGATCAGCCACCAAAGATCAGTCACCAAAGTTCATGATTGTCAACTATATGCCCCTCTTAGGTTTAGAATACTTAACATCCCTGGCTGAAAGAACAGCCCATTGGAATTGACTTGCAAATTGTCCTATTTCCTTCTGGGCTCTAACCTATATACTGTGAGCAGAACTGCTAAGTTTATAGTTAAGGAAGTTGATCTAAGAACCCAATATATCAACCAAATTAAGATATCCTATACAGATGATGTATTTCTCTGAATACCGATTCTTTATACTTATGTAGATATAACGTAAAGTATATTATATAAACATAAAACATGTATGTATTTTATTACTGTATTTTCTTTTATCTATTTTACCCTGGAATTAGATTCTGCATTTTATTTCTCTTTTATATTTTTGTCATAAGACTAATCAATTAATAAAGTATCTACCTTTGTTTTGCAATTAATAAACTAATAACTATACTTTTGTAATTAATCTCAGGTTACAGATTTGATTATCGGCAGCTTTTTCACTAAGAAACAACTTTTAAACTTATTAAAAGCTCTTTTTGGCAAAGAAACAGTCAATATTTTGACAACTGGAATATTTTACCTTCAGGAAGTAGAGAAGATATTTAGAGAAGACATCTTCTTTTTTATGTCTCTAGAGAAAGCATCTTCCAAAAGTCCCACACAGTAGTCCTAGTGCTCATTTACTTGAAAAAACTTAGCAACATCCCCCTCTCCAAATTTCTTCCATCAAAACCCAATTGTGATTTCCATCAGGTCTCATTCTAAGCCACCACCATCAAAGTAATTTATGTTTGATTGCATCCTTGCTGGGCTGCCTGATATCCTGAAGCTTCAACTGTATGCACCTTCTGCTTGTGCACATACATCTCTTTCCTCTTCTGACCATGGCTTGCCTCACCTATCTGTACATACTCCTCCAAGGAATACATGCACTAAAACCAAAATGAATGCCTTTTTTTGCTCTTTCAATTTCACACACTACCTCCCCAGAATAATTAAATAAATGAAGATGTTTAGGAGTAGGGGAAATATACAATGTATGTACCATCTACATACTCAGCAATGGCTAAGACAGGACAGAATTTCTATTTATTTATTGATGAAATAGTCTGAATCAGAGCCCCAGTCTCCTCATTGCAAGTAGCTGCTGCAAAGGAAAACAAAGTAGAGAAATTTAGGTTCAAAGATATGCTCTTGAATATTTCATCAGTCAAAATTCCCCCTCTGTTTTGCATTTGTTATAATACAGTTACTTGCCTTTCAAAGACCTCTTGCTTGGCCTATAGCAATATCTCTTTTAATTTTTAACATCTAGGAGTGAAAGGTGAATAGAATCATTTAACTGAATCCTCTCTTCTAGTTCCTTCCTTAGCAAAGGGAAGATTGGGGTTAGATTGGTTAGTGGCAGAGAACCAGGAAGAAATGGTTGTTGTTTTTTTAAAAAAATGTCCTTTCTGATATAACCCAGATCTGGGAAAGATGAAGAACTAACCCTAGCAAACCTTACTGAGCCACTTACCTATTTGCCTGGTCCTGGCCTCCCAGTAACGTGCCTTGTCCACAAGAGAGGGCTGCCTCTGCACACTCATTGACTTCTGTTACCCCAAAGATGCTGTGGTTGGTGGGCTCTTTCCTGCGCAGGAAATCACTGACTTTTGCACCAACAGTCATACTGAGGTTTTTTAAATGTTGACCGCCAGTTTTCCAATCTGGCTGCACTCGCAGATTTATACCAGTGGAGGACCGGAAGGCAGATTTGACAATGGGCAACTTTGCTGCCAGGGTAGTGTTTGAATTCTCAAACACACTTTGGTCAACTAAAAAAGAAAGAGAATGCCTCTGTGAATAGGAGATGTGCCAGGCAGAGATATTATCCAAGAGAACAATGGAAACAATAATGGAAGCAGCAATGGAATTCAGGTTGGTACCTATTGCAAAAAGGTGGAAAAATTTCAACTTCCTTTTTTTCCCTTGTTGATCTACTGTGCTAAATTAAAAGCAACTTTAATATTTACAAATGAAAGCTGGACCACGCAATATTTTTTCCCTAGCTCCTCCCCTAGTTCTTATTTTTTTCTTGCTATTTGGAAAATCCAACTTTAGTGAATATTTTTAAATATTTTTAATCCATCACAATGCTGATACAATTTATCTGAAAACAAAAAAAGAAAAACACTCCGACTGAGAATCTGGTGGAGGCAAAGAGAGATCTGTATTTCATAGATCTGGTCCTCTGTAGCAATTCAATTCACTCATTTGTCTTTCTTTCATTTTGATTTAGGAATTTTCTGCCATGTAGAAATAAGTCAGCAAATTAACATAAAAGAAGTAACAAACTAATTGATCACCATTAATGGTCATATTTTATTTACAATCAATACATCTTCAAGGATAGCTTTGAGGCAGTAAAGGAATTCAAGATTTGTCTGTCAAATAATCTGTAGAGAAATTGACTGTATTTGAGGGAATAAAGACCCCCCCCTTTTTTTTTGCAATGGTACACTATTCTTTGTACTGACTGAAAGGCCCAAAATGGAAAATTCAAGATAGAAACACCTGTGTTTTGATTCTTAAGAAATAGAAATTAAGAGAAGCAAAAATTTTCATTCATATTTCTGGCACATTTACGATGGTTGCAGTGTCCCATAGTCACAGGTTTACCATTTGTGATTTTCACAGCCAGCAAAGTCACTGGAGAAGAGAACAAGAAGTTGCAGGTGGTGGTCTCATAACATTTCACTTAACAACTGCAGATGATTTACTAATGATTGCAGTCAGAACTGCCATATAAATCAACAAAGTGCAAGGAGGTGATATTGAACATTGGTTAATATCTGTTAAAACCATGTGATAATTGAAGATCCAGCAAAATGAATAAGCAACAGGCCAATTACCTATTCACCAGCAACTTTCAAATTGCTAACCAGAGTTATAAGCAAAGGTCACTGAAGTTAGTATACCATGAAGGTTTCTGAGTGTAATGAAGTCTGCCCATTATGGTTGCAAGTTGAGATGGTTATTAAGAAAGACACTCACGAAATTACTTTGCTTAACCATCTCAATCACAACTCTCCCTGTTGCAGTTAAGAGGAGTCTGTGGTGTCTCAGGGATGGGGGTAGGTGCAGGCCTGGCATTGCAACACTTCCCCAGTTGACACGTGGTCTTTCCCGGGTCTCCCCAACCCTCTGAGGCAACATGTGCTCCACTTCCCACCCCACTGGGTCCCACATCCTTCTTCCACTCCTCATGCCTCAGGTTGCTTACCTTTTCCATAGATCTCTTTTGGGAAACAACCACTCCACCATGTGACCTTCCTATACTATATGGCAGATTAGATTGAGTTTTCATAGTCCACGCTTAACATGCTTACATTTTCCAATTTCTTCACTTGACACTTGTCAGGCAGGCCAAAAAAACCAAGTCAAGTGATTTTTCAAGCTGATTTCTTCATTGTCCCACTCCTATAGACAGCATTATGCAAAATGAAGAATTCTATCTGCATCTACCATATTCTCTGAGAACTGTTAGGGAGGAGCTGTCTTCACTCACTTTCTCTCACACAAAATATTTGCTGCTTATTCCTTTGGGATTCCAGCCTACTACATTCTATTGCCTCTTATTCAACACATTTCTTCTTGTAAAATTAAGTTAGGATAATAGGTCTCCTTGATTATTTCTCGTGTATGTGTGTGCCTTAAGTAGATAATTTTTATTATTTCTTTTACATTCTAAATGATAAAGTTTCAATGACAATTTGAAGCATTGTTTGATCATCTATTTTTTGTAGAATTACAGTTTCAGATCTCAGAATATTTGGAATCACTTATTATTAAAGCTCACTTATCTGCCCAAAGCAGGAGACTTTAATCCATCCTGGAAAAATGGCTGTCGAATCTTTTCTTGAAAATTTCCAATTGGAGCATCCACAACTCTGGGAGATAAGCTGTTCCACTAATTAATCATCCTTATTGTCAGGAAGCTTCTCCTATCTTCCAGGTTGGATTTCTGTTTAACAAGCTTCCACCCAACAAACTTTTTGTCCTGCCTGCAGAGGCTTTGAAGAATAAGTCAACCCCTCATCTCTGTAATTATTCAAGTACTCGAACATAGTTGTCATGTCACCCCTAATTAATCTTTTTGTCAGGCTAGACGTGCCTAGTTCCTTTAAGCGTTCAAATCATATTTTCCACTATAGTTTTATGGACAGCTTCCCTAATTACCGTATTTTTCGTAGTATAAGACACACTTTTTCTACTCCCCAAAATGGGTAGAAATGTCTTTGCATCTTATACAGCAAATGTTGCCAAAGCCCTGCCCACTCGCTGGCCCCCACCCTTTGGCCTCTGCCTCCCAGCAATTTGCTTCCTTGCAGCAAACAGCCTTGTCAGCTTCAGCACAGCTTGATTAGCAGAAGCAACTGATTGTAGGTAGGATTGGCCTCCTCACGATCAGTTGTTTCAGGCTGTAGGGATTGCCATTGCCTATAGCTGCTTCGGTGAACCCCATTTTCAGCCTCCGCAGCCCATTTTTGGCCTCCGCATGCCCCATTTTCCTCCTGAAAATGGATCGGGAGGCCGATCCTACTGACAATCAGCTGCTTGTGCTAATCAGGCTGTGCTGAAGCTGACCAGGGTATTTGCTGTTTGTTTCAAGGAGGCAAATTGCTGGGAGGCAGAGGCAGATTTTTTTTCTTGTTTTCCTTCCCAAAAGCTAGGTGTGTCTTATACTTCGGAGCATCTTATACTCTGAAAAATATGGTTAGTTGCCCTCTAGCAACATTGCAGAGAACTACCCACTTGGATTACTTGCCATATTTCCAAAAACAAACCATAGTGTTTTATAACAAAAGCTGAATCTGATGGCCCAGTTATCAAAAGGTCACCTTGAGATAAAACATATGCTCCTTTTCCTGCGAAAGCTGAGCCAGATCACTGGTAGCTTGTAACGCAGGCCCTACTAATAGATGGGGTTGGAGGAATGCCCAAACTGCAAAGAATAAACACAATTGCAAACTCAGAAATGGGCTGAAAGTATATTTCAGGAACCTAAACAAAAAGATAAAGCTCAGACCAGAGACAATATTCCCACAAATATTTCTCTGGGTCAATAAATGGTTGCATTTGTACAGCATGGTATCCTTGTTTTATTTTATTTTGTAATTTATAGTGTTTCATTAGCTTAGCTTATGTGGTTAGTTTATGGCTTAAGATAGTGTGTGAACATAGCCAGTGCTTGAAAATAAGAAAATCTAAAGGAGAGAAAAAGCCAATGTCAATAGAATAATTATGACTATATATTTAATTTTTCCTTTTAAAAGGTCGTAATGTCTACGTCAGTGATGGCTAACCTTTTCATCGTTGCATGCCGAAGAGTGTGCATGCGTGTGCGCACCTGCACTCATATTGCAATGTATGCATGACCCACCCCTGCAATCCCCACCCCCTGCACATGCGCATGTCTCCTGCATTCACCCTACACCCGCACATGTGCAGCAGATACCTGATAATCAGCTGGCTGGCAGGAGGCGGGTGTGCAAGCACAGTGGAACTGACCTGGGATGATGGCTTGTATGCTGGTAGAGATGGCTCTATGTGCCACTTCTGGCATGCGTGCCATAGGTTTGCCATCACAGGTCTATATGAGGACCAAATTTACAAATCCCTCAACATATCCAGTTAAAGCTGTCTCATTTTTCTTCTTTGCACTCATTCATTTTCAGGAAACAACCCACAAGCTCTGATCCTCCTCCCACAGCCCAGCAGACTGAGTCAGAAGCCAAAATTCTAGTTTCAGCAGAAAAACGTTTCATTCAACAACTAGAAGAGACTGCATAGCACATTTTCTAGCACATAGCACAGGAAACAAGAGATGGATGTCTGAAGGGAAGCAAAGGTGCATTTGTTACATTTTTAGGCTAGCAATTTCTTTGATTTCTTCTCCATTTTGCATAAATTTTGAAAGGAATTACTACATAAGGGATGTGAGAGGAAAGAGTTAAACAACACATTACATTTCTTGCTGTTTTTAAGAGTGGAAATGCGAAACATAGTGACCTTATGTACCACATTAATATTGCCTAGCATTTTAAAATGTTTAATAATTCATAGTTTCAATTAAGATTAAACACCCTATGCAAATGTACCTAACTTTACTGCCAACTATACATTTTGAATCTTTGCAAAAGATTAAAAATATTCTAAAAGACCCATGTTAGGTGGCAAACCTATTGGTGGTGAACATATTTTGCAGGAAAATAGAAACTAAAAACATGCAGACAGTGTATGTTTAATGATGCATTTGAAAAAGATTTTATACCTCTACTTCAGGACTTAATCCAATCAAGGCATTTAAAAATCATGAGTATACTTTGTCCACTTCTTTACATGTTTGCTGTAGAAGCACCAATTCAAAATAACTATGCTCAGTTTGGTGCATTCTGTATTCTGTTCAGCTTGCCTATTACTGAGAGTTGATCCTGTAAATTTTTTTGAAACTGTTATGGAAGAAGGCTTTTGTAAAAAATCTATAGGCTTAGATTTTTCAGCATTTAAACCTGTAGTAAAAGTAATTCCATGCATGATCAAAGAAGATTGTTTAAATACATTGTTAAGATAGAAGGTTATGGATAACCCCAGTATTTGAATAAATTAACATTGTCTAATTTCCATATATCTTCAGATTCTAAACTGCAAATATTTAGTAAGAATTGTATAATTTTCCTATTCTGAAATGATTGCTTGGAAATATGAAGCATAACCTGTGTTCATTGAAAAGTAGCATATAGTAAGTAATAGCTCTTAGAACATTTTGGGGTTTTTTGCTTGATCCTTATTTCTCATCCTTTTAACAGCATTTTGTATGTTTAACTTCTTCCTAGGAACTATGAAAGGACAATTTGCTTTGAAAACATGGGAGTTCACTGCAGTTTATAACAGTATATATCAATAATAATGCAAATAAATTTTCAACGTAATTTTCTTCCTGTGCTATTTCTCTTTTATACTGCAAGAAAAAACCTCAAGATGTAAAATAATGGAGCAAATGATTAAAATTAAAAATGATTTCTTAGAAAAAATAAAAGAAAGCATTATTCTTTTCCTGCATGTTTAATTGATATTTTTTATGAGCAGAAAAGGACTCAATTCCTGATTTACTGTGTGCCTAAGCACAGAAACCTCTTTCCATTATACAGGAATAATTGCTAGGTAGCCACCAAGAGCTTTAGAAGTCCCCTAAGCTCATTCTGAAGAGATCTTGTGTCCAGGGGTGGGATTCTACCGGTTCGCACCAGTTCAGTAAAACCAGTTGTTATGGTTCCCAGTAGTTTGGAGAACCAGTAAATCAGGCCTCTGGCTGGCCCCGCCCCTCTCCACCTGCTTCTCTGCTCCCTGCCCAGTGGTGCAATGGTGCGGCCCCATCCCGTCATCAGTGCTGGCTGGGACCTACCAACCTGTTCCCCCATCCCTGGGCTCAGCTGGCTGGCTAAGCTACCACATGGTGCTTTCCCAGCTCTCCCTACCACGTGGCGGCTTCTCATAAGAAGCACCATCGCCCCAGCACCTCTACCGCTTCTACCGGGAGCAAAATGAAAGGAAGTGGCGGAAGGAGCCAGGTCCACTGCCTCTGCCCAGTTCCTTTTCTTTTGCTGCCGCTGCCCCAGCCATCTCTGCTGCTTTTACTGGGAAATCTGCCGCCTCCACCCACTTCCTTTCATTTTGCTGCCGCCATCTGCAGAGGTACTGTATTTTGGAATGCTCCATGGCCCGGCTACCACTGCATGCCTTCCCCCTTCTTCCTTTTCCTGCTGCCCGCTGCTCACAGAATCATGCAGTTCATCCCAGACCGGGTGTTTGTGTGAGTGTGTGTGCATGTGAGAGAGAAAGACAAGAAAGAAAAAAAAGAAAGAGCAAGAAAGAAAGAGGAAAGGAAGAAAGAGAGAGAAAGAAAGGGCAAGAAAGAAAGATGAAGGGAAAGAAAGAAAGAGCAAGAAAGAAAGGAAGGGAGAGAAAAAAGAAAGAGAAAGAAAGAAAGAAAGAAAGAAAGAAAGAAAGAAAGAAAGAAAGAAAGAAAGAGGAAGGGAGTGAAAGAAAAAGAAAGATGAAGGGAAAGAAAGAGCAAGAAAGAAAGGAACGGAGAGAAAGAAAGAAAGAAAGAAAGAAAGAAAGAGATAGGAAGGGGAAAAAAAAGACCTAGGAAGGGGGGGAGAAAACTCTGTGCTGTTATTTTTAATTGTTCCATTATTTATCATATATTAATATTTTACATTGTCCCTACACCTAGAGTGATTATACAACCTTCCTTTTGCCCAGGTATTTTTCAGGGTTTATATGTCCAGAGCATAAATATATGTGTGTTTCAGAGTTGAAAGGGACTTTGGAGGTCTTCTAGTCCAACCCCCTGCTCAGACAGGAAAACAGAGGATGCCAAACTCTGCGTAGAGGTTCTGGGAAAGGTGTCAGAATAACAGAATAACATTTAGAAGGGACCTTGGGGAGAATCCTACCATTTCAGAGAAATGGCTGTCCAGTCTTTTCTTAAAAACCTCCAGTGTTGGAGCATCCAGAACTTCTGGTGGTAAGCAGTTCCACTTGTTAATTGTTCTCACTGCCAGGAAGTTTCTCCTTAGTTTGCTTCTCTCTTTGTTCAGTTTCCATCCATTGCTTCTTGTTTGCCTTCTGGTGCTTTGGAACAGGGTTCTCCAACCTTGGCAACTTTAAGACTTGTGGACTTCAACTCCCAGAATTCCTCAGCCAAGTTGCCAAGGTTGGAGACCTCTGCTTTGGAAAATACATTGTCCTCCCCTCTTTCTGGCAGCCCCCTAAAAGCCTCTTGCCTATCACATTCTTGAGCAAAGTCTGTGAGCCATTTCCTCCTTTCAGTGATCCATGAAAGTACATCTATAGTATGTAGATAACAAATGCAAAAAAAGGTGAACAACATTTTTACAGAACTATAGATAAGTTGAGGCTGGGTGTGACAAGGAATGGCTGGTAGGGGAGCAAGGCAGGCACCCCTTGATGTGAGTGACATTGAGTTGGTCAAGCCCACCCAGTCACATGACCACCAAGCCACGCCAGCCATTCATGTGACCATCAAGCCATGCCCAATCAGTAAGCCACACTCAGTCACATGACTACCAAGTCACACCACAAATTAAACCACGCCCACAGAACCGGTTGTTAAGAAATTTGAATCTCACTCCTGCTTGTGTCACTTCATTGTAGAGTGAAGATTGCTGGCCACAATCTTTTCTCTTACATTTCCCCATTAAGGAAGCTGGATACTTTCTGTCATGGGAAGTCAACAGGCTTCAAATGATGTCACTAAATATCAGCTACTGTTAAAATGTCAGCATATGTTGTATGTTAACATTCAATTAGTCCATTCAGCCACATTATTCTGGTCATTTATACATTTTCTACTGCTCTACTACTGTATCCTGTTGAATGCGCTTTCTCACAAAGAAATATTTATTTTCCTCCATGATAGTGACATTCATTAAGTGGTTTTCATAGATTAGGGCGAATGTATCAGCATTACAGAACATATCAGTTCCTTCCCACCCCAAATTTGGTCATAAATGTTGTCTGCATTTGAGACTAACTT
This sequence comes from Hydrophis major, assembly GCA_033807585.1. NCBI lineage: Eukaryota > Metazoa > Chordata > Lepidosauria > Squamata > Elapidae > Hydrophis > Hydrophis major. The sequence goes on from CM066330.1 coordinate 124,561,448, forward strand.
AGGATGTTACAGTTTAATAGAATTTATCTACCAAACTATTATAAAGAGGTTTGAGCCTCAATATCTTTCTGGATTTTGGATAAAGAGAGATGGGGAAGCTTTTCCCTTTGATACAACAAAGGAATCAATCAGTTTGAATGGATTGAGGAGACCCAGGAGGATTTCCAGGCTAACGTGACAAGACTGATCATATGGATATGGATATGGTTATCATGGAATCTGACCTGCCACTCTTACTAAGTGCCTTGATGCAGGGGGTTCCTGTAGGAAACATTTTGTGTAAAAGAAAGTTGCTGTATAGGAGAGAGACAGGACAGATTATCTCTCTATTGACAATATTAGCCATTGATTCCCATGTGGCTTTTCTCTACAGAAGATGCTTTAGCTGCAGCTTTTTAGAAACCTTGAATAAATCACCCATCTCTTTTCATGATTCAATTCACAAAATTAAAAAAAACAGCTTTGCAAAGAACAGAGAAAGTAAAGGAAGCAAAGAAAGCAGAAACAACGGTTTTGCTTTAGAAATAAGGAAGATTTATTTAGCAAAGGCCAAAAGCCAACATCACTATCCTGGGCTTAAGTGCACTTACAGAAAAAGTAATTCCATAATAACCACTCGTCTAGCAAAAGAACACAAGAGATATAGAAATACCAGGGGGCTTTCTGAAGAAAATACATGCAATATAAAAATACACTAATGTTAGGTGACCAGATGGACAACCTGAGTTATTCCTAGGGATTCAGTTCTGGATTTCCAAGAGGATGGGTGAAAGCTGCTAGAGATGGATTCTGCTAAGTAGAGCTGATGGTGTTCTTTTTACATGGTATGCTCATGGTATCTGTGAATACTACTCCTGTGGATGCTACTGCTACTGCTGTGTCGATTGCTCTAGCTTTTGCTACTTGCAGCCTCATCTTCTTAGTGTCCCATCTCCACATCTTCATACTTGCTTTCCTGCCAGTTGGATCTAAATAAGAACCATTGTGGCACAATGGTTAGAGTATAGTACTGCAGGCTATTTCTGCTGACTGCCAGCTGCCTGCAATTTGGCAGTTCGAATCTCACAATGAAGACCTAGATTATTGGGGGCAATATGCTGACTCTGTAAACCGCTTAGAGAAGTCTGTAAAGCATTATGAAGTGGTATATAAGTCTAAGTGCTATTGCTATATGCTCTTTCCATTTCTCAACATTTATTTCCTGTTCATGACCACTCACTTCCTTGCCATGCCTATTTCCTTAGCACAGCCCTCAGATTAATTTTTCACAATAGGACCTGGCCTGAGGGGTAGCCCACCAATAGGTGGAAATAATCCTCCCTCCTTCCCACTACTTTTATCATGGACACCAGAGGCCACAATGCTCTCTTTCTATCTTTCAAGTAGGTTTGCAGGATAAAAGTTAATGGTGAGGAAATAAGTCACCCACCTAATTCATTCAGAAGGCACTTTCTCCCTGAGTTGCATTCCTGAAAATCCAGCTGATGAATTAAGAATGGTCCTTGATTTATGGCTTATCTGCTCCTGTTTTAACAATGCAGGAATAGGCTATGATCTCTCTACTTCCCATTCATGTGAAGCCACAATAAAAAATAAAACTGATTTGATTTGAAATATTCCTCTGACATGTAGTGGCTTAAGTGTTTTTCCAAGGCCAGGGTACATTTTGGGCTTCACGGGGAACTAATTTAGAAAAAAAAGTTACAGACCAAGCAAGAAAGGGAGACCAGGAAAAGAACATGTGGACATTCTGCTTGTTCCTGGGAAAACCTAGGTTTTCACCTGAATGGCCTGGATCTCTGAAATTAGACCCTCAGGGGAGTTTGGGGGAGGAAGGAGAACGCCCCTCCACACACACTGCAACATAAAGGAAAGGCTTTATTTTCACCTCAGTTTTCTTCACAAATACCCATTTCAGGTTAGGCAATTGCCATGGCTGCAAGCCCTTATAGCCAGGAACACTTCTTGTCATTCAATCATCTATAACACTCTTCAAACTTCATACAATTTCCTTAGAATCCAGGGCTGCTCCAGGAACTCTGGAAACCCAGAGGGTATTCAGAAAACTGTGTTGCAAGTGACCACCTCCATAATTCTCTTTTTAAGAGTTCTCAGTAATATCAACTCCCCAAAAATATAAATAATATTATAATTAGTTCAATGGAAAAACACAACAGGCATCTATTGAATGTTTGAGGTCACCTGAGGTACATTTGGCCACATCCTATAACCAACATCAGCTGATTTTGGGAACATACAAAATGCCCAGATATGTATTATCTCTGACCTTTCATTGCTGCCAATCTTATTCCAATTTGAAAGTCTGGAGGTAATAATTCTTTAAGATTAGATGTTTTGTGAATGAAATGACATAGCTGACAAATGAAAACAGGAAAGCAAAGCGGAATTTGTTTGACAATTTTTGAAAAAGAAAAATGAAAAATGTTTCAGTTTGAGATACTGCCAATGGTAAAAGTAGGAATGAAGAAAGGGCCACCACTGCCATTGACTACCAATCATAATTATATACAGGAGCATAATTTGGAATATTTCAAAATATAAAATTAATTTTTCACTTTCTTTGCACAGAGACAGTTTAGATTAGAACATAGAATAAGAAGGTTGGAAGACACCTTCTAGTCCAACCCTGCTCAAGCAGGAGACACTATATCAATCTGGACAAATGACTGTCCAATCACTTCTTAAAAATCTCCAGCACCCACAACTTACAGAGGTAAGCCTTTTCACTGATTAACTGTTCTCAATGTCAGGAAATTCCTCCTTAGTTTTAGACTGTATATCTCTTTAATGGTCTACCACCCATTACTTTTTGTCCTAGCTTTTGGTGCTTTGGAGAATAGCTCGACCCTCTCTTCTCTGTGATAACTCCTCAAATAATGGAAGACTGCTATCATATCACCCATAATCCTTCTCTTAGTAAGACTATACATACCTACTTCCCTCAATCATTTCATAACTGGCTGACCCACCACACTCAGTGTTTAGTCCCCAATGGAACTGCATCTACACAGAGAGAAATATGCAGTGGGATACCCCAAGGCTCTGTTTTAGGCCAACTACTCTTCAACATCTTCATCAATGAATTGATGAAGATATATGTGGAACTCATCAAATTTGCAGATGACACCAAGCTGGCAGGAATAGCCAACACTCCAGAAGATAGGCTTAAGATACAGAAGCACCTTGACAAACTTGAACATTGGGCGCTATCTAACAAAATGAAATTCAAAATGAAATGGTGAAAAAAGTAAGGTTCTACATTTAGACAAGAAAAACAAAATGCACAGATACAGTATATGTGGTACCTTGCTCAATAGTAGTAACTGTGAGAGAGATCTTGGAATCTTAGTGGACAACCATTTAAATATGAGCCAGCAGTGTGCTGCAGCTGCCAAAAAAAGCCAACACAGTTCTAGGCTACATTAACAGGAATCAGGTGATGTGTTAATACCACTTTATAATGCCTTGGTAAGGCCACACTTGGAATACTGCATCCAGTCTGGTCACCATTGTTAGGGATAACATTGTTTACCTTAACTGGTTTAAGTAAAATAATAAATAAGTTATCATGGTTTGTTGGTTAAAGTGTGTGTAACTTTAACTGCAAGAATGTAATTAAGGGTGTTTTAAAAGCACCATAAAAGGAGCAAGACAATGGCAGCTCGCTCTCTGGCTTAATGATCCCTAATTACTGGATGGATTGATGACTGCGTTTTTTCCTACTGGAACGGGAGAGAGAAAGGAGTGTTGATTTCTCAACGGTGAGAAGAGATAATATGGACTGATTTATTGTAAGTGAACTGACATTGAATCCACAACACGGACTTTGCAAATTGAGTATCCCCGAATGGACTGACTGAAATGATACATGACTAATGGACTGTTTTTGACTATGCTATAACTCTTAAATGGAAAAAACTATATTTTGATAGCACAAGCGTATCTGCTTTTTACTGAGTGTTAACTAACATACAAACTTATCTCACACATTTACCTGTCTGCCTAACTGACTAACGCTGCACATTCTGTTTAGCGTGTTTCCTTAATATTGTTTGGGGGGACCAGGCTTAACAGCCATGATGTAAAAAGATGTTGAGACTTTAGAAAGAGTGCAGAGAAGAGTAACAAAGATGATTAGGAGACTGGAAGCTAAAACATAAATAATGGTTGCTGGTATTGGGTATGTCTCGTTTAATGAAAAGAAGGACTCGGGGTGACATGATAGCAGCATTCCAATATCTCAAAGGTTACCACAAGGAAGAGGGGGTCAATCTATTTTCCAAATCACTTGAGGGCAGGACAAGAAAACAATGGATGAAAGGAAACTAATCAAGGAGAGAAGCAACCTCGAACTAAGGAGAAATTTCCCGAGAGCAATTAATCAGTGGAACAACTTGCCTCCAGAAGTTGTGAATGCTCGAACACTGGAAGTGTTAAGAAGAGACAACCATTTGACTAAAATGGTATAAGGTTTCTTGCCTAAGAAGGGGGTTGGACTTGAAGACCTCCAAAGTCCCTGTTATTCTATTCTGTTCTGTTCTGTTCTGTTCTGTTCTATTCTTACTCCTATTCTTTTAATTCTATTTATCATGTTTTAGCCTCCAAATCCCTAATCTTTGTTGCTCTTCTTTGCATTCTTTTTAGGGTCTCAACATCATTTTTGCATTATGCTGAACAGAACTAGAGGCAGTATTATATTCTAAGTGTGGCCTAACCAGTGCAATATAAAGTGGTACTAACAGTTTAGGTGATCTTTAAACTATCTCTCTGTTGATGGAACACCTAGGTCATTTTCACGGTTACTACGGTCGAGCCAGGTACAATCTATTTTATACTTTGGATTTGAATTAGATTTTTCTTGCCTATGTGTAGGGCCTTATTTTTCTCACCAGTGAATTGCATTTTATTGAGTAGGACTTAGCTTTCAAGTATGTCAAGATCCTTCTGACTTTTGAGTCTATCTAAAGCATTAGCTATTTGCCACAGCTTGATGTCATCTGCAAATTCCTTCTTAATCATTTATGAAGTTATTGAAGAACACTGGGCCTAGGGCCGAATCTTCAGGTTCCCCACTGCAAGCTTCCCTCTATTTAGATGTAGTTCCATTGAGGACTAGAATTGAGTGCAGTTATATATCCAGCTGGTGGTGATGCAGTCTATCCCAGATTGTTCTATCTTACCAAGAAATAGGCTGTGGTCTACTTTGTCAAATGCCTTACTGAATTCCAAGTAAACTATCTGTTTCTGACAAACCCATGTTGACTTCTAAGTAATAGCTTTGCTTGTTTCTAGATGCTTACAAATGCAGTGCATGATTACCTTTTCCAGAATTTTCCCAGCTATTTATGGCAGGCTAATTAGTCTGTAGTTTATTAGACCCACTTTTTTCCTCTTTTTGTAATTTGGAACCACATCAGCTCTTTTCCTGTTATCTGATATTCCCTAACTCTTCTGTAGCTTTATCAAACACTGTATTCCTTAAAGTTACTACAATCAAAACTAAAAATCTGGTGATCTATTTTTCAGAAATAGATCTGAACAAAAGCAAGCTCTACAATGTGCCAAAAGGGCGCTTTTTTCAGGAGGCAACTGGACTTTCTAGTTTTTCTTTGAAGACATTTTGCTTCTCATCCAAAAAGCTTCTTCAGCTCTGGACATCATAGACATCAAGGTCTACAGTCTTAATTCCCAAGCAACAATTACAATATCAAGCAGAAAATATGTTAAATACTAATGATTAAGAAGTTAATCTGGGTATATTTCAAAGGACAGATCCAGATAAATTTATTCCACTGCCATAACATAAAGCAAGCACTAAACAACATTATCATTATCATTTGAATTAAAATACAAACTAGAAAGGAACTTCATATGCCAATTTAACCTTTTTCCACATCCACTGCAGGCACAAAGACCACTTGTGTATTTGGGCTATATGCAAATGGCATATCAGCCACACAGTTATGAGAGCAGAGACTTTACTAGATAATCAGCATGTGGAGAAGACATAGGTGAATGGCTGTGCTAAACCTCATTGCCTCAAAGATACATCTGGGTTCATACATTGCAGCAGGCAACCAAATTAAAGACAGTAATGTTAAATTGGAACCAAATAAACTACTCTCATGAGATGATTTTCTAAGGTGTCAGGCTATCCACATAATCTGCATTTGATGGACGATAGAAAAACTGATTTGACAAGGACTTTCTACTCCAAAGACAAAATACGATAGCGATTCTTTTGGAATTGGGGGAACCTTTTCTAGAACATATTCATGAATGACCAGGTTTAAATTCCAAAAGAGAATGGGTGTCAGGTTAAACAATTTATCTACATGCAATTTGTTCAAACTGAACCATTTTCTTCAAATTTCATAGACATAAGGCGGTTACTGGTTCTGTCTGAAGATTAAATAGGGAGGCTTAAACAGGAAAGGCAGAAAGTTGAAAAGTTTTGGTTAAGAACATAGGACTCTACATATTCTACCTGCAGAAGGCAGCACAATACAAACAAGGCAATTCTGTACCAAAGTGAAACACAATGTATGCAACAAGTTCTCTTTCCAAATGGCATTTTGCAAACTAGGCAAATAAAATATATTGCTTGACTTGCATAATTTATTCAGTTTCCACATTTATAGGGAGAGGTAAAGAGAAATATTGTACACTGAAGCCATGCCTCCAGGCCTCCAGTAACTTCTTCACTCCCATTGCTGGCTTTGGGTTTTTATCCATGCCCTTTCAATACTATCCTTTCACTCTCAAAATTGCTTTTCTAAAAGAAAGCTAAATTTTTGAGATTCCAATGCTCTAAAGTGATGGAAGATCAGAGATGTGTGATATCTGAGGTAATACTTGTCCTGTCAGTAGAAAAAGAGCAGTTTTTCAAGTGGCCTAACAGTGTGGACCAGGAACTATAATTCCTCAAGAGATTCACTCTTTCACAGGAAGAACCTGTACTCAGAGAGAACAGAAATAGACATGCTTGTTGAGAACTTTTAAAAGGAAATGTAAATATCATTTCAGATATCATCAGATCTAAGATACTTCATTTTCCTTTCAAAGGGCAACCGCATCTTCCAGGCTATCTCCCAGCCCCTGTTTGTCCAGGACATTGAGCAGGTGATGTGGCTCCTCTTGGGCCCACTCCTCACCCTCATCCATGTTGGATTCACTCTCAGAGGCAATACCAGACTCATGAAATTTGATGAGCTCCAGGCTGCCCAAAGGAGAGTCCGTACTAGGAAGGAAATGGAAGCATTCCAGCTTCACCAAACAGTCACTCCTACCTAAAGGGCTGCCCAGAGAACTGGAAACATTGGAGAAGCTGTTGTCAGGATGAAGAAGGTGGGTGTCTTCAGGCATAGGGGTAGTGGGGTCACACAGAACAGGCAGGACACCTGATGGGTAGGTAATTTCCAACAAGCTATCTTGAGAGTCCACTGCAAGACAAGAAGAAAGAATGGCACATCAGACCAATTACCTGTGCCATGTTTATATCAGAGAAGCTGGCTACCTTAACCATCCAAGAGAACAATTACTCGTTGCCATTATTTCTGCTGCTCTTGAAGACCACTAAGAATATACAGTTGGTCCAGAGTATGACTGCAAAAACAGTTTGGGGGGACATCACAGTATGCTTATAACACATCTCAATTCTGTGAGCTGTGCTGATTATTCATAAGCCCACTATGAATAATCAGCTCACAAAATGGAGGAGTGTTACAAGCATACTTGTCATGGTTGACTCGCTATACAGCCCCACTCACAACCAGACAACAGTAACAGAAGGAGGATGGAATATATTGGAATGTAAGGGAGGCTTAGGAGGGAAATGTGGAAAGGAAGTGTGCCGATTGGAAGCCTGAGAAGGACCCAGAACCCCAAAGTCACCAGCTGAGAATGTCTGAGGCAGACAAACTGTTCCCAAAACAAAGAGAATGCAAATGATTGGGGAACAATGGGAGATCCAGGAGGAAAAGGGAAGGTTTTCTTATGCATGAAATAGTTAGAACTGGTTTTTCTACTTCTATACCCATATGGAATTTTCAGTAAAGTTATACTCTTGGTAAAAAAATGTCCCAGGAGTTTCTTTTGCTGTCTAAGCCAGTGGGACTGTTGACAATACTATGATGAACCCCAAACTGTTTTTGCAGTCAAATTCTGGACCAACTGTGCATTCTGAGTTACAATTCAAGCTACCAGTTGTCCTCTATAACATCTTACATGGATTTGGGCCTTGTATTTATTTCTGCATTTGTCTCTGTTCATCCCATAAGATCAGACATTGTGGAAGTGCCCAAGGCCCCATGGAGTATTATGTATATCTAAAGAATAGTGTCCATAGGAGTTCCGGTCTGCAGCGCTTCGGAGCAGGCAGGAATCCGCGACTGTGAGCTGTTTCTTCCTGCTGTCGGAGTGCTCTGACCCACCGGGCTTCAGGGCTAGCCACCTCCGTAGAAGATGGCGAAGATAGGGGGATCTGGCAGGGTCGAGAGATATCGCACCTCTCTTCTCTAGCCGGCTAAACTCCCTTTTCTGAAGGCAGCTGAGTGGCGGTCAGAAATGGCCACCACATAGAAGCGCTCAGCCGGAAAAAGAAAGTGCAGGAGGAGTTGAGAAGAAGTGAAAGTTTTTTGTTTGTTTTTTGGCTGACTGGGACAAAGCAACAATGAAAGTACCCTGGAACTTAAAATTTGCGAAAGATACATCGTTTCCAGAGATTTACAAGTGGCGAATGGAAGTTAAAAGGGAAAGTTTTTCTTTTTTTTCACTCTCCTTCCTAACGTGACAGCGAATAGAAATGCAAGAGAAATCAGAAAAACCCGCATTGGCACTAATAGGTAATTAAATGCTAAAGGGATAAAGATTTCTGAATATTTTTTAAAAAAATTTTTTGCTGTAAGTGGGAAGGGAGAGGAAAAGAATTGGAGCAGGATTTGGAAGTAAGGAGGAGATTGCCTAGAATCTCAAAGAACTATTAAATACTAAACAAGACTTCTAAAAGATATATTTTAACTGGAACTTTGTAACTAAACAGTAACCCCAGAAAGAGAAAGTGAAGAACGAAGAAAGTGCTAAAAGAAACAGGTTATTTGGATTGTTTGGTGACTTTGGGGAATTATCTTTAACTAAAAACACTTGGGTGGTTGTTTTGGAAAAACTTTTTCTTTCTAGAATGGCATCACTTGTGGATGAATTGAAAATTGAATACAAAAAATACAAAGAAGAAGAACAAGAAGGGAAAGACTCTCTTGGCACTCTTTTTCAATTTTTAGAAATGGCGATTTGCACTTATGAGAAACTGACTGCGCAACAAGATGATTGGGACAAAGAAGAAGCCATCTTTGATGAACAAGTAACTTTATTTGGGGAAGAAAGGGAGAAAGGGGAAAAGAAAAAGGGGACTTTAAGACTTGAAAAAACAACCAAAAAAGAGAAAAATAAGGTGAAAAGTGGATATAATGTTAGAAAACAACAGAAAGGGGGAAAGCAGAAGAAGAAAAGGGAGGTGGAGAGACAAGGGGGTAAAAAGGGCAGGGAGAAGAACAAGCAAGGGAGGAAGGAAGGGATGAGAAGCCTTAATGGTGGGGAGCAAGATGTAAAGAAACAAGATTCATTTAGAGATAATGGGTAAATTTAATTGAAAAAGGGATTCTGCAAAGGTACATAAGATTGTATTCTTATATTTGTACTTAGAAATAATGTTAGAAAATTGGAAACAACATGTGATCAAAAAATGGGATAAAATATTTAGTGTAACTTAGTGAAATTTTTGTGAATAAAAAGAAGGCAATGAAATAAATGAGAGAATTAAAGTAGGAGGAAATGGGAATACTTTAATGATACAATGATTTAAAATATGTGATGTGGGGGGAAATAATTATGGAAAGTATATGGAAAGTATAAGTGTTCCCATAAAAGTATGATATTCAAATGAAAAGTAACATGTAAAATGTTTAAGATATAAATGAACATTAATATTAATGATTAGATTTGTATTGGCATTGATAGTTGTTTTAATTATATTATACACTTATAATTTTTTTTCTTTTTATAAAATATAATGTGTAATTTTAAAGTGTACTGAACAGAATCCCAATGGAAGCCATGTATTATATTAAGTATTATAAATTTAGGGGAAAGAGTTAAAGGCGTCACACTCCAATCAGTGTACAGGAGAAGTTTTGTTTAAAGAGAAAAGAGAAATAGATAGCTGGAAAAACAGACAAAAAATAATAAGCATTATGATTGAGATGAGATAAATAAAATAAAATTAAGAAAGTTAAAAGAGGTGAGAAGCTATATAGAAAATGGAAAATGGTAATAAGATATGGAATGGTATGTAAAATGAACATGAATTTGAATTTGTGTCTGTACGAAGAGATGTAACCCGGGGTCAAGCAGCTTTCAGAAAATATATTTTATGTTTTTATGTTTCATGTTTTGTTTGTTTGTGTATTGTCTTTGAAAATTAATAAAATTTGTTTTTTTTTAAAAGAATAGTGTCCATAGTCAAAGACGTTGACTGACTATAGCCAATCCTAGTTTAGTGGAAAAACTGAGGATATGTAACAGGGAACTCAGGGTCCCTTTAGCGTTCTGCCAACTAGATGGCTCAGTAGCAGGGGCAGCCTCTGCACATTCAACTAGAAAGTCACGTATGGCAGCACCTGTACTGTTTCAGGAGAAAAAGGGTGGGTCCCTCTGTCTATGTGTAGATTACTGTTGGCTAAATGCAATTTGCATTGAAAACATCTACCCACTATCATTGAAGTGCTGACGTTTGAATTTTCCTGGATTCCTTCTTGCTTCTTGGCTTTCTGGACTCTTTCAACTTGCCTGCTGGATTTTCTTATTTGCAGCCGTGGTGCTCACAGTATTGGACTGGACTATTTGCAGCCAGAGGCTGCATGAGGCGTGTGTGTTGTGTGTGTGTATGCGTGCGTGTCATTCTTTGGTTCTGGGACTTGCCAGGAACATGGGAGTATTTGGGGGGGGGATTTGGAGCAATAAAGCGCTGGTTTAAAATGTCAGCTGCCTGTGTTGCCTCTGTGCTGTGCCCTGAGTCATCAGACAAACTTTAACATTGGGGTGTCCCTCCCGAGCTCCATTTTCACTGGCAGAGAGTTGCAGGAGGCCGTTGTAGCCAAAAATGGAGCTTGGGTGGGCTACGCATGGCCCTCCCTAGTTCCATTTACGCTGGCAGAGGCACCACGAGCCGGTCCTTCACTGTTTCCAGGATGGCCCTGTGGGCCAGATCTAAGCACCCTATGGGTGGGCCTTGAGTTTGACACCCCTGCTATAGACATTTTACTTTTTCCTCAAGTAATTCAATTAGTTTACATTTTGTACAGATATAATTTGCTGTAAAGAAAAATATAGCATTAAAGACAAATGGAAAGTGTCTTCTGAACAGAAACTAAAGCAGGAAAAGAAATGGTTCTTATAGACAGGAGGAAAAGTCCTTACTGGTGTTGAATCCCAGCAGTTTTGCCTCCAGTTCCTGCACTTGCTTTACCAGAAGTGATATATGCTGGAGAAGATCCTTATTCTGAAGCAAGAGCTGGTATACACGAGCCTGGGCTTCAAGGCGGGCAGCTGCCTCTGTAACTAATTGGTCTTTCAACAGATGTACCTGCAGACACAGACAAAAAGGACATGGTTATACATAGCTGCAGGGAGAAGCATACAATAAAGATTTGTCTTTCTGTCAGAAACCTACACTCTGAATATAGATATGAATGGAGACTGAATATACTTCAAGATTGCTTCCCCTGATATAGCTAGTGAAACTGTCTTCTGGGCCTACAAAAAACTGAGAAGACCCAACCCACCAAATGCTTTGCAGATTCCTTAGATATTAAAGAGAAGCCAAAATATTGGCTTAAAGATAAAAACAACATTCATAATGATATCAATCTTCAGTAGAACTGCCAAGAGAGCAGTTCATAAGTAAGAATACAAATGTTGTATTGTCTCAACCACCACCAAATATTCTTAAATTTTCATTACTATCTTGGCAGTAAAGGCAAAGATATTCCACGAGAGCTATGCAATGAAGTTTGCATTAAAACTGCTGGTCTAGGGTTCTATTCCTTTAAATCTTTTGCAATATCTTAGCTAAAGGACTGCAATTGAACAGGCAACTGCTATTAGCTAAGCTCAGGTTGGAACATTTCATGCACTAACGTGGTTCAGATTATTTTGTATAGGATTTCTATGCAGCCTTTTCTTTAATTAAATCTTCCTGCAAAATAGATAATAACCTGAGCCACAGCGAATTGAGTCTGTTGTTGTTGCTGCTGCAAAAGCTGTTGCAGAAACTGCATTTGGTGATGAGCAGAGAGAGGAACCTCTGACTCAGGCAACTGGGTAGAAGAAGGGAGAAGAATCTTATGAGAAGCCATAAGGATATTCTCTTTGTGAACCAAGTCCTACGAAAAAAGCAGATGCAGTGATCAATGCAGGATTCAGTTTAGACTTTCCTATACCCAGTATACATCTCTTATTTCTCAGAAACATAATTCTTCCCCACCCAACAGGCAGAAAGGAGGAGCTACAGTCACACAATCAAAGCAGAGTTACACTCTACTTTAGGAAGGAGACCACAGAAATTCCAGTGCTCACATAACTCAGCAAGTACAGCTAACCAGGATAATCTACTCCAGCTCATTCATAATTTTGGAGAAACCATCCATATTATTTTCTTTACCCAATTAAAAAAAAAGTAACAGCATGAATCATAACAATGCATCAAGGCCTCAATCTAAGAGGATCTGATATTCTGGCTAATATGAAAAGTATCCAGTAATTTGTCATCTATGTATGTAACCATCTTAAACATCAGAGACTGACTTTAAAATATCATTGTTTCCTGCCAATATCAAATGGAGGAGGAGATGGAGAAGGTAAAGGGGTAGACATCTAGCAGTGAAACAGAAAAAAACTGCTTCTGAAATACAAAGTTTTCAAATATTGTATGGCATCAAAAATAGAGTTCATTTGCTGAGAACACTGGGAATGGGCTGACATGTATCACAATAACATTCCTTTGGAAAAGGCTCTACTGAGTAGGGTCAATTTATTTCCAATGAATGATATATTTCTCATATTCCCCACAAATGAAATATAAATGGATAATTCCCATTAATGAAATGAAATATTTATCATGAACAATGTAAGAAAAAATCAGTTTTTCAATTCAATAATGATTTGATTTGATTTGCCTTTCACTTTAGGATTAGAATAACGTACGGAAGGTAGTGGACCATATGTCAGTTAGACTTTTGATTCTATAAAAGGCAAATGCTATACTCTTCTTAGAGCTGCATTCTTTGAACATAAGCAACACTAACAAGCATACATATACCTTGATGCAAAGAAGACCAGACGTCTCTTTACCAACAGCGTCAAGATCTGTCACCCCCCTGGTAAATTCCAAGTGATCACTCCCTGGTTGTCTGATGTCCACAGCATCAATGTCTGTTTCCTCAGTAGTGTTGACAGGTTCAGGTTCAGTCAAACCAGAGGCTGTGAAAAATTATTGGTAGCAAAAATTATTGTTAAGGTTGAACCACTTTTGAACCATTTAAGTTTTATCGCTATTCAACTTGCCAACGAACTGGGTGGAGGGAAGAATGCAGATGCTCCAGAGACAAGAGAGACAAGATCCCACTAAGGATGCAGGTGTCCAACAGAGGAGTGAACTGTTCCCAAAACAAATGGATGATTCATAATTGGACAACATGATCAAATCAGGGTGGGGAGAAGGGGAAGCTACTGTTTAACTATACAAGCATTGCACAGTAAAACCAGAGTTGGTTTTGATTCTTCAGTGCTGAAATGGTGTATCCAATAAAGTTTTGCTTTCGGAATTTAAAAGTTCCTGATAGTATCTATTTTTCTTAGATTTGCTAGTCGGACCACTGCCAATTATGACAGCAATTTAGGCAGGCTCTAAGATAAGGTCCTAACATCTGGTTTAGGAGAGTCAAAAGTGAAGTCCCAGTGGGCCCACAGAGAAAGATTAATTCCACGCAGAGAAAGATTAGATCTACTCTTTCAGTTCTGTATGCAAGGGGTGAGGGCATTTTTCAACCTGCTCTGGGTGAGCCCATTCTTTACTCAAATAAATTTTTGCCATTTCTTTTTCTATCTGTCTAGACTTCAGTTTTCTGTTTGTAGAAAGACAGAACCTTTCCCATCATTGTTGTCTTTTTACCTGATGCTTCCAAATCCTTGCTGCTCTTTTCACTATGACTGTCCTCTTGGCCATCAGCATCCTGCTGTGTATGCTGAAAGCTCAATTTATGGCAGACTTCAAATGCTTGCCCCACTGTTCTGACAATGCGCATGGCTTGACTCTGCAAAGTAGAGAAAAAAGGCAATAAGAACATCCCATCTGAAGACCAAGGCTAACAGCTTTCCTGCAGAAAAAGATCTATGCCTTCTCTTAATATTCAACTAGATAAAGTACCAATAATCTAGTTGCAGTTTAAACCTGTGTCAAGTTCGGTAATAATCCATTTTCTTCTATGTGCTACTAAAGCTTTGGTTTTCTCTCATTTCTGTAGCTAACATATTGTCTCAACATAATTAGACAATCTGCTCCCAAAGAGTCCATTTTCCTATATTCTTCTTTTAAACTTTGGAGTCTTGCTCTTTATTGATGTGGAAAGAATCACAGATGAGTCTTCTAAATTTGCAAATCAGTCCATTGAATATTGTACTTCAGGATTCAGAAGCTGCATTTGATTTTAAGCTATTCATTCTGAATTTATATGTAGAAATGTACATCCTTGTAGAAATGTACATCTGATCCACATTTATAAACTTCTACCTCAATCAGAGCTGAAGAAAGAAGGGAAGTGAAAGGTAAGGGAGAAAGAGAAAGATACACCCAATTGAATGCAGAATTCCAGAGAATAGCTAGAAGAGAAAAGAATGCCTTCTTAAATGAACAGTGCAAAGAAATAGAAGAAACAATAAAATAGGGAGGACCAGAGATCTCTTCAACAAGATCTGAGATATGAAGGGAATGTTTCATGCAAAGATGGGCATGATAAAAGACCAAAATGGCAGGGACCTAACAGAGACAGAAGAGATTAAGAAGAGGCGGCAAGTGCTGTCCCAGCCAGTCTATGGGAATTGGATAGTTACTTAGGAATTATGAACTGTCCCCTTAACGGAATGCATCATGGTACATGTAGTTAAAGGTATCCTGGGAAATGTAGTTCATGTCACGTGGCTACATCTGTAATCCTGATTGGTCACTAATTTGACCCTCGATGGGTTGGGGGAGTTTTCCACACTTTTGTCTGAATTTCCTAACTCATGGCAACTGCTTTCTATCGCTATGAAATGGATTAGGAGATAACCATCTTTTACCTACAAGACAGATATGCAAAGGATTGATCATTAAAGAACTTAATCACAAATGTGAGTTATGAGGATACCTGATGAACCAATAAAAGTACTTTGTTATGGATGTTTTGTTAAGTTTATCTACCTCTGTAAAGAATACAGAAAACGGCAAACTTACACAGAACTATGCAAGAATGAGCTTAACGTCCCTGATAACCACGACGGGGTGGTCACTGACCTAGAGTCAGACATCTTAGAATCAGAAGTCAAATGGGCCTAAGGAAATCTGAGCAACAACAAAGCTAATGGAGGTGACAGTATTCTAGCTGAGCTATTCAAAATCTTAAAAGACGATGCAGTAAAAGTTCTATACTCAATTTGCCAGCAAATCTGGTAAACTCAACAGTGGCCACAGGATTGGAAAAGATCAGTTTACATTCCAATTCCAAAGAAGGGCAATGCCAAAGAATGTTCAAACTACCACACTATTGCATTCATTTTACATGCTAGAAAAGTTATGCTTAAAACCCTACAAGCTAGCCTCCAGCAGTATGTGGATCGAGAACTACCAGAAGTACAGGCAAGATTTCAAAGAGACAGAGGAACGAGAGATCAAATTGCCAACATATGCTGGATCAGGGGTTGCTAACCTTTTGGACCTCAGGGATCACCAAACTCATAATTTTAAATTCCAGGGACCACTAACCAGTTCTATGGGCATGGCCTAATTTGTGGTGTGGCTTGGTGGTCATGTGACTGGCGGGGCATGGCTTGTATGTAAATATTATCAATATTTATATAAACATTGATTTTTTTATAAAAAAGAGTAACTTTTACCCAAAATCAGGCAAAGTAGGCAGGCAGATTGAATTGCTCACAGAATCACAGATTCATTCCGATATCTATCTATATGCCATCGTCTAGCTCAGTCTGTCAAATAAAATTTGCTTGCAAGCAAACTCATAAAATTAATTCACAACACACCATATATGTAAATATTGATTTTTTTTTATTAAAAAAGAGCAACTTTTACCCAAAATCAGGCGAAGCAGACAGGCAGATTGAGTTGCTCATAGAATCATTCAACCATCATCAATCATTCATATCTATCTGCCATCGGCTAGCTCAGTCTCTCAAATTTGCTTGCCATGAGTCTGCATTAATAATAGAAACTTCGGTCCTAAGGGAGGTTCAGCTGTGCTTAAAAGCAGAGCCGAAGATCTAAAGACTAGCTAGAAAGCAAGAAATCCAACCATTTCCGGCTTCCTAGCTAATCTAAATCTCCCGGCACAGCAGAACAGATGATGGTTGGAAAAAGGAAAAATAGCAATTTAGCAGGCAAGTTTGCCGGGTAAGGAGTGAGTGGGCAGGGGGAGGGTTCCCAGGGGCCATGTGGGCTGTGTAGTCTTGTGTTTCTGCGCAGCCTGGATTAATTGCTTTGGGGAGGTGCTCTGGGGTGAGATTTCTCTGTGGCCCACCAAAATTTTCTCATGGCCCACTAGTGGGCCGTGGCCCACCAGTTGGCGACTGCTGCGCTGGATCATGGAGAAAGCTAGGGACTTCAAAAAAAAAAATCTACTTCTGCTTCATTGACTATGCTAAAGCTTTTGATTGTGTAGATCACAACAAATTGTGGCAAGTTCTAAAAGAGATGGGAGTACCAGACCATCTTATTTGTCTCTTGAGAAATCTATATGCAAGTCAAGAAGCAGCAGTGAGAACTGGACACGGAACCACTGATTGGTTCAAAATTGGGAAAGGAGTCCGGCAAGGCTGTATACTGTTGTCCTGCCTATTTAACTTATATGCAGCGCACATCATGAGAAAGGTGGAGCTAGTTGAATCAAAAGTTTGAATTAAGATTGTCAGGAGAAATATCAACAACTTCAGATATGCAGATGATACCACTCTAATGGCAGAAAGTGAAGAGGAACTAAAGAGCCTCTTGAGGCGGCTGAAGAAGGAGAGTGCAAAAGTTGGCTTGAAACTCAACATTAATAAAACTAAGATCATGGCATCCGGCCCTCTCAATTCCTGGCAAGTAGATGGGGAAAAAATGGAGGTAGTGACAGATTTTATTTTCCTGGGCTCCAAGATCAAGATTGGGACTACAGCCAAGATATTAAAAGACACTTGTTCCTGGGAGGAAAGCTATGGCAAATCTAGACAGCATATTAAAAAGCAGAGACATCACTCTGCCAACAAATATGTGTATAATCAAAGCTATGGTTTTCCCAGTTGCAATGTATGGCTGTGAAAGTTGGACCATAAGAAAGGCTGAGTGCCAAAGAATCGAGGCCTTTGAATTATGGTGTTAGAGAAGACTCCTGTGAGTCCCTTGGACTGCAAGATGATCAAACCGGCCAGTCCTAAAGGAGATCAACCCTGACTGCTCTTTAGAAGGCCAGATCCTGAAGATGAAACTCAAATACTTTGACTACCTTATGAGAAGGAAGGACTCACTGGAGAAGAGCCTAATGCGGGGAAAGATTGAGGGCAATAGAAGAAGGGGACAACAGAGAATGAGGTGGTTGGATAGAGTCACTGAAGCTCTAGGCATGAGCTTAAATGGACTCCAGAGGATAGTAGAAGGCCTGGAGGAATGTTGTCCATGGTGTTGCGATGGGTCGGACACGACTTTGCAACTAACAACAATCTCAGTCAGAAGGCAGATATAGAACACTATTCTGAATTTTGAGTAAGCAACAAACTAGATACATTTTTGCAATAATATGTAGTTTGTCACTTAGACATGAGGGCATAACAAGGAATACATTTTTGGAGTGACCATTCCTGAATTATATTCCCAGAGAGCAAATAATAACTATCATAAAAGTTATAGTGTAATTTAGGTTTAAATGGTTTTTTTTAATGTAAAAGGTAAAGTTTTCCCTGTCAGTCATATCCGACTCTAGAGGATGCTACTCATCTCACTTTCTTGGCTGAGGGAGCCAGCACTGTCTGAAGACAATTTCCATGGTTATGTGGCCAGCATGGCTATATGCCAAAGGCACAATTTAAGCTGTTACCTTCCCACCAAAGTAGCACCTATTAATCTACTTACATTTGCATGCTTTTGAACTGCTAGCTGGATAGGAACTAGTGCAAGTTCACCCGTTGCATGGAACTCAGGTCTTGAACCTGAGCTATCAGCTCTCCAGCTGACAAGCTCAGCATCTTTAAAAGTAAACCAATTTAAACCTAGAAACGAACAGTGTTTTCCAACCTGACCAATCTTCAGTCAATGGGATGTCAATTTCCATTATTCTCAGCAATAGCCAATGTGTAAGGATAATTCTCTCTGTCTTTCATCCCAGATAACCAAAACACATTGGCTTTGCCTCAAAGCAAGCAATGTGACATGCTCTGGCTCTGTTAAGGAAAAAGGTCTGCCTAACGCCTTCTGCTCCAAGTTAAAAAACAATCTTGCCTATTTGAAACTGAGAGAGCGAAAATGGAATGAAAATAAGGAAGATGTATTTGAATAAAGAGAAAGGGCATTGGTACTTACATGACACACCTGTTCTCTTTGAGCTGTGAAGAGCATCCAGTAGTGGGAGGTGCTTCAGTTCTCTGCACATCTAGGCTGGGCTTAATTTGTGGAACGCTCCTCCTACTCCACGGGACTCCTCCCCAGCATTCCCCAGTTTTGGCGAAGACGAGAGAAATAAACACCCTTGCTCTCAATGCCCTAACAATTCGTTGGCTGAAACAGGACCCCACCAGATAGAAAAGGGGTGGGGCTGGATGCTCTTCACAGCTCAAAGAGAAAGGGTGTGTCAGGTAAGTACCAACGCCCTTTCTCCCATGAGCTGATCAGAGCATCCAGTAGTGGGACATACCAAAGCTTGGCCTGTCCTATGGGAGGGACTCCGTCTGGCTTGGACTCTCCTCCTGGTGCCTGTGGACCCGTTGCAGAACTCTTCTGCCAAAGGAGGCCTCAGCGGATGCAAACACATCTATTTTATAATGCCTAATGAAGGGCGATGGAGAGGCCCAGGTTGCAGCTCGACAAATTTCAGTTATTGGTGCCTGCGTGGCCCACGCTGCCGATGTTGCGGCACTCCTTGTTGAATGAGTTGTTATGCCCCTGGGCACCTATAGTGACTAAGTCTGATACGTTTTCACTATTGCAGCCTGTAGCCAATGACCTATTGTGGAAGATGAGGCCTTGCATCCCTGAGTGTTGGGCTGAAATGACACAAATAAAGCTTCCGTTTTTCTGAAAGTTGCTGTGCGGTAAATATATATTTGCAATGCTCATCTCACATCAAGCCAATGCCATTGTAGTTCCAACCCTTGGAATGGCTGGGGACAGAAATTAGGAAGTATCAGCTCTTGTGTCCTGTGAAAAGCTGAATTAATTTTGGGTATAAACGTAGGATCAGGACAAAGGACCACTTGGTCAGAATGAAAAATGCAAAGGTCCTGTCTGATTGCCAAAGTTGCCAGTTCCGAAATACGACGAGCGGAAGTGATCGCTACAAGGAAAACTACTTTATATGTCAGAAATTGGAGACTTGATGATTTCAAGGGTTCGAAAGGGTATTTGGTGAGTGCAATGAGGACCTTGTTAAGGTCCCAAGTGGGATAATGGTGAACTGCTGGCGGGTGTAAGTTTGTGGCTCCTCGAAGGAAACTCCGTATGTGTGGGTGATGAGAAAGAGACAGTAGACCCTCACAAGTGACAACTGATGCCAAGGCCACCACCTGTCTTTTCAACATATTAGGTGATAATCCCTTGTCAAACCCCTCTTGTAAAAACTCTAGGATCTGAGCCACTGATGGAGAGATGGGATCAGTGTAAGACTTAGTACACCATTTGCAGAAACTGGACCACGTGGCATTGTAAATTCAGGGTGTTGAGAGGTGTCTGGCAACTTGGATGGTGGTGATAACTCTGTTGGAAAACGTTTCACTCTTCAGATGTCTCCTCTCAACCTCCAGACAGTCAGGAACAACCATTGAGGGTCCGGATGTTGAAGGGGTCCCTGGGTTAGCAAAACCCTGTCCGGCGGAATTCTCCATGGTGTTGATAAGGATAGAATGCGGAGGTCTGCAAACCATGGCCATCTGGGCCAGTAAGGAGCTACTAGCAGCAGCTCCGCCCTCTTGTTCAGCAGCTTCTGGATGACCTTGGGGATCAGTGGAAGTGGTGGGAATGCGCACAGAAGACCCTGGGACCAACGGTAGCGGAGTACATTTAAGTTCTCCGCTCCTTGTGAGGGGTACCTGGAAATGAATCTGGGGAGGGGGGAAGCGAACAAGTCTATCACTGGCTGCCCGAATCTCCTGACCGCCTCTTGAAACAGGGTCGGATGGAGGCACCACTCCAAGTGATCGATCGTGGCCCTGCTTAGCCAGTCTGCCTGTGTGTTTGGTAGGCAAGAAATGTGCTCTGCTCTGATGGAAAGCAGGTTGTTCTCCACCCAAAGACACAAGTGCTCCGCTTCCCGCATAAGGTGTTTCAACTGTTTGACTCCATTTGTTTATGTGAGCTTTTGCTGTTACATTGTCGGTCAATATTAGTATGTGTTGATTGCATACCTGTGGAAGGAAATTGTGGGAGAGCCAGGTGTACTGCTCGAAGCTCCAGCCAGTTTATGCTGCACGACTGTTCTATGGAGAACCAGAGGCCCTGCGCTGTGAGCAATTGAAAGTGAGTTCCCCATCCAAACAGGCTGGCATCAGTGATGATGATAAGTCTGTGGGGCTCTGTTGATGACTGGTCTGGTCCACCAGTGGAGAGATATGAGGATCTTTGATGGTACCTTGACCTTGTATTTGGAATTGCTTCAGCCAGAGCGCTGGTACGGGAGCAAGAACTACTGGAGGGATCTAGTGTGGAGCTGGACCCAAGGAATAATAGATATACATGAGATCATCTTGACTAACAATTTTGATAGTTCAGCTAGGGACACCCTCTTATGAACCCTGATCTCCTTAACGAATTGATTAAAGCTGTTTTGTCTATCTGGTGACAGGAAAACTTTGTCTTCCACCGTATCCATGACTGCCCCCAGATGGATTAATCGAATCGAAGGTGTTAAATGACTCTTTTCCCAATTGATTGAGAACCCGTGTTGTTGTAGGGATTGTAATGTAGTCTGAATATCTCTGACTGCTTGATGATGGGAAGATGACAAAATTAATATGTCATCAAGGTAACACTGGAGTCGTACAGGGATACCTCAGAGATGAGCAGCGAGAGCTGTGAGAACCTTTGTGAAGATCCTGGGGCAGAAGCTAATCTGAAAGAAGGGGCCACATATTCGAAATGGTGGTTATTATAACAGAATCTCAAAAATTTATAGTGGGAAGGCCGAATATAAATATGTAAGTATGCCTCCGTCAGATCTATAGACGTAAGGATGTCACCTTTTCTGATGCTGAGTAAGATAGATTGCAGGGTGTGCATTTTAAACTTGCGATATACTAAGAAATGGTTAAGACGTTTCAGATCTAATATTGCTCTCCACCCCCCCGGACTTTTGGGAACAACAAAGAGATGTGAATAGAAACCTTGCCCTCATTGGTTGGTAGCTGCTGGTTGGATGGCTCGTAAGTCCAGTAGATGTTGGATAGCTGTTTCCATAGATTGCGTTTAACCGGATCTCTGGAAAGAGGGCACGACATAAATAAGTTTGGGGGAGTGGATTGAAACTCCAGCGCAAGGCCAAATCTGATCGTGTCTCTGACCCAGGAATCAGATGTTGAGGAGTCCCATTGGTCTGCAAATAATCTAAGGTGTCCACCAATGGGAGTTGGGTCCAGGGAGTTATCTTGGGCACTGGAAAGACCTATTTCCTGCTCCTCGAAAGGATCTCTTGGATTGGCCACCCCTTCTGTTCCTATCCCTGAAGTTGGACCTCTCTGGCTGCTGCCCTGGTCTGAATGATGGGGGTCTCTGATATCTGGTGAGAAGGGTCCCTGATAAAAGGGCCGAAAGGATCCCCTCCGAAAGGACTGAGGGTTTCTAGAATCTGACTTCCGAAAAAGGGAAGGTAGAATTTTCTTTTTGTTTCGGGTTTTGATTAGCAGCGGGTTGAGGACAGGGCCAAACAGTCCGTCTTCCACAATAGGAGATGAAGCCAGCTTGCACTGTGTTTAATGTCCGCTTGCCAATGTTTTAACCATAATAAGCGTCGCGATGTGACATGTGAAGTAATGGCTCTGGATGAAAACTTGACCACATGATGAGTTGCGTCAGCTGAGAATTCAGCGGCTGCTATAAGTTTTGCAATATCTTGGTGCGCTCTAATGTTGAAATTAGGGACATGCTCCCGTAAGAGACAGAGCTACCTGAGAGAAGAACAGGTAAAGAAGGAAGCGGCCATGGCTGCTCTGATGGCCCACGCATCAGACTGATGGACCCTGCATAGGGCTAGCTCAGCCCATTTTTCCTCTGGCTTCAATGGCTCCAGCACTTCATTGGGAATAGAGGACAAGGATGCTAATCCTACTATAGGTTCATCTACCTCAGGAGTATTCAACAATTTTGAGAAATCAGGGGCCAAATTAAAATATTTCCTGTCATATCCCATGGGGGCAGGGTACACTGCTGCAGACGCCCACTATTTCTGTACCAGGTCCGAAAACATGAGGAACTGGAATCACATCTGCCTCGACTACCAGTTAGTTGAAAATTAGATCTTCTGGTCCCTCTTCTGAAGGAGTTGGAGTGGTACAAGAGATCGACTTGTTCAGGCACGCAATCTTTTTTGCCTTAAACAAGAATGATCTGAATAGTTGTGGGCGGAATAAGCCTGTAAATACAGGTTGATTGGGAACAAGGCCCTCATCCTCAGATATCCCCCTTTCTAAGGGGTCCGCTTCCAACAGGGCCAGGTCACTGTCATGTATTGATCCTGATTCAATCTGTTCAATTTGATCAATTTGATCCCCTTCTTCCGTCTCCCCCTCCTTCGCCGGCCCTTGGAGGAGCACTTCCCCTTGTAACTGTACCTGGGTATAGTGTTGCTCCGACCTGGTCAACGACCTTAGCGATTGAGAATCATAATCAGCAGTTACAGGATGTTCCCTGGTCAGAACTACGTGTTGAAGACCAGCTGCTATTCCCTGGAGGATTGCCTGCTCCATCCATGCCTTCATCCTCTCTGGAGCCTCCTCTGGAAGAATATCGTTCTGTCGAAGACCAGCAGCAGTTGGAGTGAATGTAGCTTCGGGAGCCCTTTGCATGGTCAGTGTTCCAGGTAACTGGGCCTGTTGACTCAGGGGAATCAAGCCATGCCTGGATGAGAGTGAGAGATCTAGAGGAGGAGGAGGGTGGGAAGAGGTAGACGGTCCTGGACTGGGGGATGGAAAGTCCTGTGAGGCCCTGTGTGCCTCCCTTGCACACTTATCTATTTGCTTTTCTAATGCTTTATGGTGGCCTGTTGGCATCCTTTTCTGAAGCTTTAGAATGACCTTTTGTCTGCTTACATTTGCACTGAGATTTAGCTTTGACCCTTAAGGTCTGAGAGCTATTACCACCTGCCATTTTGACTGAAAGAAATGCAGTATGCTCATTATTCAAAGCGATATTGTGGAGGCAGTTGGCATGCCCAGGGGCCTGATCCAAGAAGGGACTGGTTGCCCTGATAATATCTTATCCCCTTTTTCTTTTTTTGTTAAAGATATATATATGAGTCGTATCACAGTAATAATATATTTCATTATTAAGACATTAATACCGAATATTTATTATCTGTAAATTATTATAATTATAATTATAATTATTATTATTATTTATGATAATCACCAATATGTATAGATATAAATATGTTGTGACTGAAAGGATCGATCCTGCTGTGAGTTTTGACTCTGATGACTCTGAAGATGAAAGGGTGGAGCCTACTGTGAATGTGGAGTCTGAATTATCAGAGGACACAGATGTGAGCTAGGAGGATGAGAGATTATCGGACAGACAATCCTCGCCAGAGCCTTCGAATTCACTCATGCCAGCAACTGATCCACAAAATGAGTCAGAGGCTTCTAAACGCTATCACCGTGAGGAATAGCTATCCCTTGCTGCTCATTCCGGAATTGATGGAGCGGTTGTGGGAGGCTACTGTCTTCACTAAACTAGATCTGTGTAGGGCTTACAACCTGGTTCAGATGCACAAGGGGGACGAGTGGAAGATGGCGTTTGGCACTCGTTATGGTCATTTCGAGTACACCATCATGCCATTTGGTCTGACCAACGCTCCCCCTGTATTCCAGCATTTGATGAACGACATTTTCCGGGACATGCTGGATTGGTTTGTCGTGGTATATCTGGACGACATTTTAATTTACTCTCGGTCCAGAGATCACCATCTCCAACAGGTTCGTCAAGTACTTCAGCGTCTTCGGGAGCATAAACTCTACGTGAAACTAGAGAAGTGTTTCTTTTTTCAGTCATCGATAGAGTTTTTAGGACACATCATTTCTCCTGAGGGTATTGCTATGGACCCTAAAAAAGTCGAGGCCTTGTGCAGTTGGGAAGCTCCTGGTCGAGTCAAGGACGTGCAATGTCTTTTGGGATTCGCCAACTACTATAGGACCTTTATTCCGGACTTTGCTAAGTTAATGGATCCCATAACTCAGCTCCTCTGTAAGAAGGTCCCGTTTCTGTGGGGGGCCCCGCAACAACAGGCTTTTGAAATTTTAAAGAAAGTGTTTGTGGCCGAGCCGATATTGAGGCATCCTGATCCAAATTGTCCATTTGTGGTCGAGACAGATGCCTCTAATGTTGCTATCGGAGCAACATTACAAGCTCCGAAGGATGGCGTGCCTCTTTTCCCATGCGCATACTATTCTAGGAAGCTCACAGCTTCTGAGCACAATTACACCATCTGGGAAAAGGAGTTGTTGGCTGTTAAGGCTGCATTTGAGACCTGGAGACATCATTTAGAGGGGGCTCGGCACAAGGTAGAGGTTCGGATGGATCATCGCAACTTGGAACATTTGTCTACCACTAAGAAGTTGAACCAACGCCAGATTCGGTGGTCGTTGTTTTTCGCAAGGTTCAATTTCTCCGTCACTTATGTTCCAAGTGGACAGAATCGGAGGGCAGACGCGTTGTCTCAGAAGCCTGAGTATATCGGTCCCAAGGATTATCTTCCTCTATGAACGGTGTTACCACCAGAATCCTTGGCCGTACTTCAAGATCCAGTAGATTTGTGGGCTCGCATACGGGAGGCGCAGCGATTGGACACGTGGACGCAGCAGAGAAGGGGGGAAGTTGGACCCGATTCCCCATGGTCCTTTGAAGAGGGCTTGCTAAGACATCAGGATTTATTGTACGTACCCACCAGGACGCTTAGAGCCTTCATCATGACGCAATGTCATGACAACCCCGCTGCTGGTCATTTTGGTTTTCACAAAACTCTGCACTTGGTCACCCGGACTTTTTGGTGGCCTCGGGTTCACCACGAAGTGTTTTCCTATGTCGCTTCTTGCGTACAATGTCGACAAGCGAAAGCAGCGTCGGGTGCGCCTCCTGGACTTCTTCAACCATTGCCGACTCCGAGCAGACCATAGGGAGCGATCTCCATGGACTTTCTAATGCACTTGCCCCTTTCATCAGGTTATACGACGGTGCTCGTGGTGGTTGACATGCTCACTAAGATGACCCATTTCATCCTGTGTAGGAGATTACCCTCGGCTCGTGTTACTGTCCGGCTTTTCATACAACACGTGTTTCGTTTACATGGCTTACCGAACAGAGTTGTTTCAGATCACGGTGTTCAGTTCGCCGCTCAATTCTGGAAAAGTCTAATGAACGCACTACGAGTACAAGTATGTTTAGTGTCGGCGCACCATCCGGAAACCGATGGCGGGACTGAGAAAGTAATTGGCATCCTCGCCCAATACCTCAGATATTTCATAAATCAATGACAAAATGACTGGGTGACCTATCTTCCATTGGCAGAGTTTGCCTTTAATAATTCTCGGCACACCTCCACCCACATGACGCCTTTTTATGCAAATGTGGGTTACCATCCAAGGTTTTTCCCCCTGTCAATCACAGATTCTCCAGTTCCGGAGGCACGAGATTTTTTGTCAGAGTTATATGCGGTGCATCAATTAGTTTCCAAACAATTGGAACGAGCGAAAGCAGATTATAAGCGTTTCGCAGATCGTTCGCGTCGAGCGACGCCTCCGTTGGCTGTGGAGGACAAGGTGTGTTTGTCAACTAAACATCTTCGGGTCGATCGCCCGATTAGGAAGTTGAATCATCGCTTTATTGGTCCCTTCCGTATCGAGGCAGTTATTAATCCTGTGGCTTATCGACTCACTTTACCGCATTCCATGCGCATTCACCCTGTTTTTCATCGCTCCCTATTAGTACCTGACACTCCATCGTGTACTCTCTGTTCTCCAGAAGATACAGGTTCTCCATCTAGGCTCAGCACTGAACTTGTTACGGATACTACAGTGGTCGGAATTTATGATTCACGATGGCTGAAGGGACGATTCCAGTACTTCGTGGAAAGACTGGAAAATGAAACGGAGATTCGCTCTTAGCAGGATGTATCCAAGGTGCATGCCCCAGATTTTATTCGCATATATCATGCACAATTCCCTTCAAAACCACATTCTGATCGTCACTCGGGGGAAGGGCCCTGCGGTGAGGGATAGTGTTGTGACTGAAAGGATCGATCCTGCTGTGAGTTTTGACTCTGATGATTCTGAAGATGAAAGGGTGTGGCCTGCTGTGAATGTGGAGTCTGAATTATCAGAAGACACAGATGTGAGCCAGGAGGATGAGAGATTATCGGACAGACAATCCTCTCCAGAGCCTTCGAATTCACTCATGCCAGCAACTGATCCACAAAATGAGTCAGAGGCTTCTAATGGGGAAACTGACAGATCGTGGATTGATGCTAGAATCAGGAGAAGAATGAAATGCCAAGTTGAAGGGAGGCATCAAGCCAGACATTGATTAGAGAGACTGACACGCCCATCCAGGTGATTTAAGGAGGATTGCTGATTCTCAAACTTTGCTTGGAAGCAAAGTGTTTGATGTGTCGAAAGGATACGTGTGGAGAGGCCTTTGTAATTTATGGACATTCTGAATTACCAGACAGATTCCGGGAAGTCTGCCAAGGACTGGAATATAGTACTATTAACTCTTTTTTAGTCTGGCTTTGTTTTGTTTGAATATTTTGAACTGTGGAACTCTGAATTCTCACTTGTGAATATAGGTGAGACATAACATAAATATATATTTCTAAATTAATAGAAAACAGCTTGATATAGTGACGATCCAAACAGCCAAATGAAGAACTCCTGAAAAGGCCAAGATAATAAAGAGAGGCCTTCAACAGCTTCCCTGCACAGGCAGACACGGGCCTGGGTGCTCACTGTTGTGCCACTGGGTGGATAAGGCTGTGAGGGTTAAGCCAACAATAATCCATGGATGGCCTAGAATCTAATAAGAAAACGAGGTGTAATAATTCTTTAGGTTATCTGAAGAGAAACCTGATTGGGAAGGAAAACTACCTCACACAGCTCGAGTTACAAATAGCACGGCCACGCAGTCTTTAAAACAAAAGGAAAACAACGGCCATTACTTTTGGTGTGTGTGTGCTTCCCAACAACAAACTCCCGCCCCGTGAAGAAAATGCCTCTGACGACTTCTTGTGGCTAAAAAATGGCTGGGAAAGGGGTGGAAAGAATTAAGCTTTTATGCTTTCCACACCAAGAAAGGGGGAAAAAATCAAACGATACAACTTGGATGAGGGTGAAAATGTCCACGCCGCTATTGCCGATGTAAAAAAAGGCAATGCAGAATCACAATGGCAGGGGGTAGAACAAGCAGTTAGGGGGCTCGGAGTGATGCTGAAGCCGCCTGCCACTTCAGGGTGTGAAACGGCGCTGCCTGAAAATGCAAATGATCTCCGATGGCCAGATGGAGAGTTAACATCAGGAGATTGTAATGTGATTTGGAGGCTAAAAGCCTGAAAAAACAAACTGAACTATTTCCAAACCTGCTGAATAATTCTCCTGTTTCGGCCAAGGAAGAACAAAAAGCACTGCCTATCCTCAATGAGGGTGAGCCAAAACTGGGGAATGCTGGGGAGGAGTCCCATGGAGGAGGAGGAGCGTTCCACAAATTAAGCCCAGCCAGACATGCAGAGACTCAAGCACCTCCCACTACTGGATGCTCTGAACAGCTCATGGGAGAAGGGGAAAGCTAAGATTATTTAGGCCCAGTTTTAAGCTTAGATTTTCTAGAAAACTGAAAAATAAGTACAATTGTACAAGTAAAATTGAATTCTCCTGATTCAAATAAATTCCTTACTTACTAAATATTTCCTTTTATTTTCATCAATTTTTCTAACCCATCTAAGATGTTTTTCAAGTTTTATTTCTACTTCCTAAGGTTTGAGCTGTCTCACTCAATTTTGTGTAATCTGAATTTATTTTATCTTTATGTGTTAAACTAATTAACAGAAATAAATAACAAATTATAGCATTATTTTTGTTTCTGGTGCTTATTTTATTTATGCAAGCTCAGTTACTGTAATGACACTTTGGGAACTCTGTGCAACAGAATGTCCTATATAAATAGTAGATCTATTCTACCATCAGCCTTAAAGTTATCCCCATCTGTGATTTAAGCAGCATTATGTTTTTTTGAACCCAACCTTAATTATATTTTCAGATGATTATATAAAACAATTGAATTAATTTTTACAATGTTTTTCATTTTGAAAATAATGTTAGAGCCACTGTGGTGCAGTGGTTAGAATGCAGTACTGCAGGATATTTCTGTTGACTACTGGCTGTCTGCAATTTGGCATATTGAATCTCATCAGGCTCAAGGTTGACTCAGTCTTCCATCCTTCCGAGATGGATAAAATGAGGACCCAGATTCTTGGGGGCAATATGCTGACTCTGTAAAGTGCTTAGAGAGGGCTGTAAAAGCACTGTGAAGTGGCATATAAGTCTAAGTGCTGTTGCTACCTCCCAGTTGATATCTGGGGTGTATGGAAGGTTCAGGGAGGGGTAACACCTCTGGTGTAGGGACAGGTTGTGTTCTTTTAGGGCAGCTCATCCACCTTTGGTCCCCACCTGTCATTCAGCTCTCATCTGTGGCTCCTAGTAGCTGTAGAATGTGCAGCAGCCATACCCCGGGCAATAGTTTCAACCAAACCAGGTTGAGAGTAGCTGTTGGGTCATTGACCTTCAGTGAGAGGGACTTGTTTATCCCGATCATGTGAGGCAGATTCTGGCAGAGTGAGCAGATGAAATCTACCAGAATAGAACAACGGTCATGAAGGCGGTCTCTGCAAGTGATGTGGTTATGCTAAGAGGTTATGCAAGACATGAAAGGCGCCCTGGTCAACCACTGTGCTCAGCCCATCTCCAACTGTCTCGACTCTTGTCCTGCCATTGGAGCAAGATGGAATCTGGGAAAAGAGAGAGATACTGACTATGCACACTTCTCCCTCACTTTAATCCAATTCATATGCAAGTCTTGACATCCCCCAACTCCCATAAACCTTCAAAGTCCTGTGGTGATGGGTGAGTGATGAAGTAGCAGGTGTGGATACACCAGGAGCTGTAGCCGCAGACCTGCACATAGGCAGCTCAGATCTAATGGTCGTCTTCTTGCTGACCAAAGCAATAGTTGGCTTTGGCAGCCCTCTTTAGGACTATACTGCTCACCTCCGTAGTAAGAGGAAGGGGCTAAAAAAAGTGCCCTAAACACTGTTGCTTCATAGAATCCTGGCCAGCTTACCATGGATAGAGGGGGTCCCATTTTATATGGTAGAATAACAAATCTTCAAAGAAAACTTAAAGTAATACCACTCATTATTGGCACATGGAATGTATGCATGCTTCAAAACAACCCCTCAGTAGATCGACCAGAAAGAACAGCCCTGGTCACCAGAGAGGTTGCAAGATTTAACATTGATATTGCATGCCCGTGTTAAACTCATCTAGCCAACAAAAGTCAGTTCACAGAAACAGGAGATGGTTATACATTCTTCTGAAGTGGACACAGCAGTAACGAACGCTGTGAATCTGGAGTTAGTTTTGCAGTTAGGAATCATCTTGTCCGCAAACTTGCCAGTCTTCCCAAGGGCGTGAACAAATGACTCATGACACTGCATCTCCCACTATCAAGAGGAAAACAAGTCACACTGATCAGCACCTACATACCCACAAAGACGAATCCAGATGAAGTAAAAGACAAGTTTTATGAAGGTTTCGATGCCCTACTCTTATCCAGGAAGCGCACCGACAGGCTGATTCTACTTGGCAATTTCAAAGCAAAAGAAGGAACTAATCATTCTGCCTGGGATGGCATCATTGGAAAAAATAGAATCAGAAAATGTAACAGCAATAGCCTATTACTACTGAAGACATGTGTGGCTCATGATCTGATCATCACCAATACCATCTTTCGCCTGCTCACTCGCAAAAAGTTGTCCTGGATGCACCCATGCCCAGAGCACTGGCATCTTATTGAGTATGTCATCGTGCAGAGGAAAGACAGACAGGATGTATGGGTGACCAAGACCATGCCAAGTGCGGACTGTTGGACTGATCATAGACTCATCATCTCCAAATTAATCTTTCATGTCAAGCCAAAGAGACATCTGCAGGGAAACAAAGATGTGATGAAACGGATTAACGTCAGTAAACTGAGGAACCTCAACACAGCAGCTTCACTAGCAGAAGATCTTGACAACCAACTCTCAGAGCTGCAATTTAGAAGGAAATGTTGAGAAGGACTGGGACTGCTTCCAGGATACTGTGCACTCTTCTGCACTTCTTGGACCATAATACAGGAAACAGCAGGTTTGGTTTGATGAAAACAATGAAGAGATCAAGGCCCTGCTTGCTGAAAAGCATCACCTTCACCGTGTTTATCAGAATGACCCATCATCAACAGCTAAGGAAAATGTCTTCAACAACACTTGCAGGACCATACAGAGCAAACTTCACAAGATGCAGGACTCCTGGTTGAATGCCAAAGCAGATGAAATTCAGACGTCTGCTGATAGAAACAATGCCAAATGGTTCTATGAAGCCTTAAGATCCTTGTATGGACCTCAGAGAGCTCCCCTCTATTAGACTCAAATGGTGCAACTCTCATTACTGAGAAGACTCTGATTCTACAGCGTTGGGCTGAGCACTTCCAATCTGTACTGAACCATCCATCTTCCACCAACAATGATGTGATCAACAGAATGTCCCAGGTGGATATCAACCACAGCCTGGATGCCCCACCATCAAAGACTGAAACCCTACAGGCCATCAGCCAGCTGTCCAGTGGCAAGGCCCCAGGATCTGACATGATCCCAGCAGAAGTCTACAAGGATGGCGGTGCACTGCTTATCGACAAACTCACTCTGCTGTTCCAGTTCTTCTGGAATCAAGGATCCATTCGTCAGGAACTGAAAGATGCATCCACCATACATCTCTACAAGAGGAAAGGGAATTGATAAGTCTGTGATAATCATAGAGGAATATTACTGCTTTCCATCACAGGCAAGTTCCTTGCACAGGTGTTGCTGAACCACCTGACTGACCACCTGGAAGAGGGTTTATTATCTGAGACAGTGCGGTTTTTGCAAAGAGCGTGCTACTGTGGACATTGTTGAGGTAATTCCCCGTTAGGAGAATGAGCGCATACAGGGAGACGTAGTGAGAGTAATGTTGAATAATACACACACAGCACACAGATACACTGTACAGTAAATGTAGGTTTTTACTTCCAATAAACGTTTAAGCAAAGTCCAAGATAAGCAGTTCAAGTCATTCACAGGTAAAGCAGTCAGTGTTCAGTTCAGGGATAATCCAAATAACAAAGTCCAGTATCAAAAAACAGTTCAGTAACAGACTTACATCAACAATCCGTAACAGTCATTAGAAGGAATGGCAACACTCTCCAGCAGAAGAAAACAGATACTCACTGAGACTTTCTCACTCCTAACAACCCAGGTTTCTCGCTCCATCTTATGGCCGTTTGAGAAACCACACCCAATTACACTTTTTGCATTTTCTTAAAGATACAGTATTAAAATGTCTATCCTAATTTATTTATTTCCAACCCAAACTTTTAGGTGACTTATATTCCTAACAGACATGACAGCTCCAAGAGAAGTGTCAAGAGCAGAATCATGAATTGTACAACACCTTTGTGGATCTCACCAAAGCTTTTGACCCTGTCAGTTGCGAAGGTCTGTGGTGCATCATGTTGAATTTAGGTGCCCTGACAGATTCATCCTAATGGTATGTCAGTTCCCTGACAGCATATGGCTCCTGTTTTGGATGACGGAGAAGCTTCAGAGGCCTTTCCCATTACAAATGGCATCAAGTAAGGTTGTGTGTTGGCACCAAACCTGTTCAGCTTAATTTTTCAGCCATGCTGTCAGACGCTTTCCCAGAACAGTTCCTTGGGAATTAGCCTGAGATACAGGACCAATGGGAAACTGTTCAACTTGTGAAGACTCCAGGCTGTCACCAAGATAAAGGACACACCTCCTTTTTGTTAACAACTGTGTCCTGAATGATGGATCAGAGCAGGAAATGCAAGCCAGTGTGGACAAATTCTCAGCAGCATGTGGCAACTTCAGCCTCCTCATCAACACAAAGAAGACCGAAGTGATGCATCAGCCAGCTCCGAAAGCCCAACACCAATTTACATACCTTGGCAGCACCCTCTCCTGCACAGTGACAATTGACATTGAGGTCAACTGCAGAATTGCCAAGGCAAGCTCTGCATTTGGCAGACTACTGACCAACGTTTGGGACTGCCATGGAATAAGCCTTGTTACAAAGATCGAAGTTTACCGAGCAGTAGTGCTAACTACCCTGATCCATGCCAGTGAGACTTGGACTGTATACAGGAGGCATGCTTGGCAATTGAACCACTTCCACATGACCTGCCTCCACAGATTTCTGAGGACTGGTGGCAGGACAAGGTGCCAGACACAGAAATCCTCTCCAGAGCTGGCCTGCCATTAGTTCACACCCTGCTGATGAAAACCCAGACACGCTGGGCAGGCCATGTTGCAAGGATGCCAGACCACTGTATCTCTAAACAGCTCTGCTATGATGAGCTGTTTCAAGGAAAGCGATTGCTTGGGGGACAAAGGAAGTGATACAAAGACATGTTGAAAGCTTCTTTCAAGTCCCTGGATATTGACACCTCCTCCTGGGAAACCCTGGCACAAAATCGACATGGCGCACACTGACCCACCAAGGCTGCCAGACATGTGAAGTCAGAATAACAACCATATCACAAGAGAAGCAAGCACTCCGCAAAGCCAGAGCTACAAATGTTGCAACAATGGTGCCCACACGTCTGCCTGACATGGCAGAACATTTTGTGCCCATATAGACCTTACCAGCCACCTGCGGACACACTGTGGACAGCCCACAACCTGATGTCAAGGTCCTCTTTAAACACGATGGATGAACATCATGATTGCTATCTATCATGAGATACCCCATCATGCCTTAATCACACATCACACACTATAGTCCTGGGAGGTGGTGTAATAAAATGCATTATAATTTTATTTGCTTGGGTTGTTGTTATTTGCTAGTGAGGGCACAGAATATAGGATCCTTATCCATCCCACACCTCAGAGTTAAAGAGGAGGAGAGCAGGTAAAGGCATCCCCCTAAACGACAAATAATGGCAGCAGCTAAGACCAAGCAGCTACATCAAGACAAAAACACAGGGCCACAATGTAGAATTTGAAGTTTTTGGGAAAGGAGAGTGGAACAACAGGATGCAAGAGTTTTCTGTAGAGGCCAAGTTTTACCTGCCAATAAAAGATACTGTAAGTTCTATTTTCCCTGAAATTTTCCAGAAATCTTTCTGACTAAGTGGTGATCACAGATGATAATAAGCCATCTGCTAAAAGTTAGATAGTTTCACTTTTTAATTAAGAGAAGTGAGATATTTTAGTGTAGAAATAGAAATAATAGAAATAGAAATAATAGAAATAGAAATAGAACAGAACAAAACAGAACAGAGCTTTAAGGGACTTTGGAGGTCTTCAGCCCTCTGCTCAAGCAGAAGAATCTATATCATTTTAGATAAGAGACTGTAGTTTCTTCTTAAAAACCTCCAGCAATGGAGCGCCCATGATTTCTGAAGGCAAGCTGTTCCACTGGTTAACTGTCCTTAGGAAGTTTCTCCTCATTACTAGGTTGCTTCTCTCTTTGATTAGCTTCCAACCATTGTTTCTTGTTTTGCCATCTGGTGCTTTGGAGAACAAGTTGACCCCCTCTTCTTTGAGGAAGCCCCTCCAATATTGGAAGACAGCTATCATGTTACCCCTAATTCTTTTTTTTTTTCTATAGACATATAGTTTCCCATGCTTCTTGAGTTGTTTTCCCTTTTAGGATTTTCATCCATGGAATCTTTCCTCTGAGTTTCTTAAAATCAGTTCTTTTAAAGTTTAAGACACTGTTGGATTATTTTATATTGCTCGTGTTTGCATTATATGGAAGTCCAGTATGACGTGGTCACTTTCACCAAATGTTCCTGCAAATTCAACTCCCTTTAACACTTCTTCTCTATTAGTTAGAATTAGGTCCAGTATAGCCTTACTTCTAGTTTCCTCCTCTATCTTATAGATGATAAGGTTTGTTAGGGATAACATTGTTTACCCTAACTGGTTTAGGTAAAATAATAAATATGTAATCATAATTTATAAGTTAAAGTGTCTGCAACTTTAAATATAGGAATGTAATTAAGGGAGTGGTTGTGAAAGCACTTTAAAAGAAGCAAGATGACAGCTTGCTCTCTCTCTGGCTTTGATGATCCCTAATTACTGCATGGACTCAAGACTGCGTTACTCGAACGGGAGAGAGACAAAGGACTGATTTGTAAGTGGACTGACATAGGATATTCTACACGGACTTTGCTAACTGAATATCTTTGAATGGACTGAATAAATGATACATGACTAATGGACTGTTATTTTGACTATGCTATAAATAAAATAAACTATATTTTTGATAGCACAAGCGTATCTGTTATTTTTACTGTATGTTAATAAACATACAAGCTTATCTCACTCATTTATCTGTGTGCCTATCTGACTAACGCTGCACATTCTGTTTAGCTTGTCTCCTAAACCCTTGTTGGGGAACACAGGCTTAACACTGATTATGGGCCCAGAGGCTGCAAAGTCAGTTTAACTAGGATAAAACAGATTTATGTAAAAGTGAGAGTTTGTGTTGTTATACATTACAGTAAACAGACAGCTGTGTTTTATTAATTATAGTTTTATATCCATATATAAGAAAAACATGGCACAAGTCAATCTACAAAGTTTGTCCCTTATATCCAAGCTGGATGGAACAAACTATGTATCATGGTCTATGAAATGTAGTCTACTTCTACGAAGAGAAGGTCTGTGGAACATAATTGAAAATCCACCAAACGTAGAGGAATGGGATCCAGAGGATGATGAAGATAGACTAAAAATAGAATTTATGCATAAAAATGAACAAGCTATTTGCATAACAGGATTAACACTGTCTGACCAGCAACTTGTTCATATCCGTGAAGAGCAAACAGCTGTTGGGTGTTGGCAGAAGCTGAAGAGGATTTATGTTCGAGATAACGTTGGTGCTCACATAAATCTAACACGGAAGCTTTTCAGTACGCATCTCCAAACGAATGGTGATATGCTGAGTCATTTGAAAACTATGCAAAGCATTTTTCAAGAACTGCATGAGAAAGAGCTTATTTTCTCTGAACTACACCAAGTCTACATAATTCTATCTTCACTAGATGAAAGTTATGACAACTACGTCACTTCCCTTGAAATTTTGCCGAAGGAAAGTTTAACTTTAACTGATATAACTGGCAGATTGATTGAAGAGGCCAGAAGAAGACTTGAAAGAGATGAATTAAGGAGGGAACAACCTCAAAAAGAAGATAATGAATCTCCTACTGCATACGCAATTAAAAAGTGTTTTAATTGTGGAGGAAGAGGACATTTGGCAAGATTTTGTAAAAAAAGCAAAGCGCCAGAACGCTGGCCAGAATACTAAAAGTCATCAAAAGGTAAATAAAAATTTAGAGTTAGCCATGTATACTAACGGAGCTGTAAAAAATAATTTATGGGTGGTTGACAGTGGAGCATCCCACTGTATAACAAATGATAACAGAAATTTTATTAAAATGTCCAAGAGTACACAGCAGATATCGTTAGCCAATGGCTGGAAACTGAAAGCTAAAGGTCAAGGTATAGCATATTGTTCTTTCATAAAAGAGAATGTAAAAATGTTATATGTACCACAACTTAAGTTTAATTTAATTTCAGTTAGAATTTTAGTTAAACTAGGATATGTAGTTACATTTAAAGGAGATAACTGCATAATTGAGAAAGAAGATAAGAAAATTACTGCATCTTTAAAAGGTGAATTATATGTGTTAAATGATAATGGTTTAGAAGTGGCTAACACGGTTTATGATAATAAGAAACCTCATGATGAATGTATTCACTTGTTACACCGAAGGCTAGGGCATTTAAATTTTAAAATGCTTAAGAAAACTGTTGAATTATCTAAGGGAATAAGTTTGAAACCTTGTAATAAGTTTTTGCAATGTTCTATTTGCAATCAAAGCAAGAGCAAGGTCAAACCGGCTTATTGAGTTGATGGATTTACTACCAAAGAGCCTTTAGAAGTAGTATTTGCTGATTTAATAGGTCCGAAAAAACCAAGTGTAGGAGGAGCTCGATACATACTAAGTATAATGGACCATTATTCTAGATATGGGTTTTGCTATTTAATGAAGAGCAAAACTGAAATGTATCTAAATCTCTTTAATTGGATAAAATTTGCTGAAAGGAAAACTAAAAAGAAATTAGTAACTCTTATAACAGATAATGGTACGGAATTTACAAATAATAAATTCCAGAATAGACTTAGAATGTTAGGTATTCAACATAAAAAGTCTGCACCATATAGGCCACAACATAATGCCTTTATTGAGAGAAGAGGCCAAACACTACAATCAATAGCAAATACTATGTTGTCTGATTCAGGATTACCTAACAATTTATGGGGAGAAGCAATAATGTGTGGTAATCATATATTAAATAATATTGTTAATTCAACAACAGGTGAATTACCATTCACACTGTGGCATAGTACAAAACCTGATTTAAGTTACATGCACACATTTGGAGCACCAGCATGGGTGCATATCCCTACACAACTTAGACAAAAAGAACAGCATAGAGCTAAAAGATTATTTTTTGTAGGATATAAATCTAATCATAGATCTTATAGATTCTGGGAACCAGGTACATCTAGAGTTTACACCAGAGCTAGTGCAAAATTCCTAGAACATGTAGGATGGAATAGATTAGAGCAAAATTTAAATAATGAAGTAATTATTGAACCCTACAAAAGGCAAAAAGATCAGACTAGTTATACGAAGAGTCCAATTAAAGAAGTCCATGAAGAACAAATAGGACCAGAACAAGAGGAAATAATTGATCAGGAAGAGTTAGATAATCAAGAAGAGCTAATAAATGAAAGTCCACCTGTAAGTCCTGTAATACCTAGACGTACTACACGTGTAATTAGACCACCTGATAGATATCAAGCAATTATAGTTTGCCAAGTAACTAAAGTTCCAACTAGTGTAGATGAACTTAGGATGTATCCTGCTAAGGATCAGGAGAATTGGCAAAAGGCAATGGAAAAAGAACTAAATTCATTAAAGGTAATGAAAGTATATGAAGATGCTAAATTACCTCCAGGAGAAAAATTCATTGGGTGCAAATGGATATTTAAAGTAAAAACTGGAAATGATGGGACTGTTACCCATAAAGCTAGGTTGGTAGCTCAAGGATTTAATCAAACTGCATCTGATTACAATGAAGTTTTTGCACCAAGTCTTAAAGCAACATCTTTAAGAGCAGCATTAGTGTGGGCAGCTAAGAAAAACTATGTCATAAACCATTTAGATGTAGAAACTGCTTATTTGCATGCACCATTGCAGCACACTATATATTTGAAAAAGCCAATTATTATAAAAGACAATAAAGTAAATTGTAATGATTGTTGGAAACTCAAAAAGAGTCTTTACGGGTTGAAACAATCTGGCTTTGAGTGGAACCAATATATTGTGAAAGAATTAAACAATATAGGTTTTAAATCTGGTTTAGCAGATCCATGTGTATTTAAAAGAGAAAATAATGGAACGGTGTCATTATTGTTATTATTTACAGATGATATTGCTTTGATAACTAAGACTAATAATGAAACTAATGAGATTATATCATTATTAGCTAAAAAGATAAAATTAAAGCATTTAGGTGAAATTAAAAAGTATCTAGGATTGACAATTAACAAAACAAAAAATGGATTTAAGATATCTCAAGAAGATAAAATTTGCCAATTAATTAAAATGTATAAAATGGAACTTTGTAAACCGGCAAATACTCCAATGAATCAGGAACTAATGATCAAAGTCCCAAATTTGATAAGTCTATATATCAATCTTTGATTGGTAGCTTATCATATATAAGCAATTGGTCTAGGCCAGATATAGCTTATGGTGTAAATCAGCTGGCTCGTTTTAATTCAGATCCACATCAATGTCATTGGCAATCATTAAAGAGAATTTTAAGATATCTTAAAGGAACAATGAACCATGCATTGTATATAGAACCAAAGGGTGATTTGAGTCTTAGTGCCTATGCAGATGCAAGTTTTGCAACTGACATTAACACTAGAAAATCAATATCTGGGATGGCTATATTATTTGGTAAGACACTAATAGGGTGGAGGTCAATCAGACAACAGCATATCAGCTTGTCCACGATGGAAGCAGAATTTTCATGTCTGTCATTACTATGCACTGACTTAATTTTGTACAAACAGTTATTATTAGACATGGGTATACATTATTGTGTACGAGGACAACCAGGCAGCCATAAAGTTAGCTTCTAGTATTGCTGTAAAAACTAGATCAAAGCATACTGATTTAAGATACTTAAATGTTAGAGAATCTGTAAAGAATGGGCTAATTATATTGGAATATTGCATGACAGAAGAAAACATTGCAGACCAATTTTCAAAAGCTCAAGGAGTAATTAAGTTTAAAGAGAGTTGAAACAAATATGATTTAAAGTTGTAAATAGTTATATTATTATATTTATCTAAAAGGGGAGAATGTTAGGGATAACATTGTTTACCTTAACTGGTTTAGGTAAAATAATAAATATGTAATCATAGTTTATAAGTTAAAGTGTCTGCAACTTTAAATATACGAATGTAATTAAGGGAGTGGTTGTGAAAGCACTTTAAAAGAAGCAAGACGACAGCTTGCTCTCTCTCTGGCTTTGATGATCCCTAATTACTGCATGGACTCAAGACTGCGTTACTCGAACGGGAGAGAGACAAAGGACTGATTTGTAAGTGAACTGACATAGGATATTCTACACGGACTTTGCTAACTGAATATCCTTGAATGGACTGACTAAATGATACATGACTAATGGATTGTTATTTTGACTATGCTGTAAAACTCTCAGTGGAATAAACTATATTTTTGATAGCACAAGCGTATCTGTTATTTTTACTGTATGTTAATAAACATACAAACATATCTCACTCATTTATCTGTGTGCCTATCTGACTAACGCTGCACATTCTGTTTCGCTGGTCTCCTTAACCCTTGTTGGGGAACACAGGCTTAACAAGGTTGTTGGCTAGGTTGGTCAGGAATCTGTTTGATTTCCCACTAGCTGCAGAGTTGGTCTCCCAGTTCTTTTTTCTCATCATTCCCTATCTCATTGTTTGATTTTTCTTGGAATTTATGTTGGTTTTGTGTTTTAGAAACTCTTTAAAATTGATCAGCCACCCCCCTCAATTTTAGTTTAAAGCCCTTCTGATGAGTTGGGCCAGTCCCCCCTGCCCAAGTACATTTTCCCCTGTTTTCATGAGGGGCAGCCCATCCCTTGCCAAGAAGAGCCCTTCTGTCAGCTTTGGAAGCCGTATTAGCACCATAAGCTTCCACACTGTCACATTCTTGAGCGTGGGAAGATGGGAGGGGGAATTTCATGGAGTGTATGTAGTTAGACATAATAGCATTCTTCTTTAAAGTCAAAGTCATGTTATTCCTGCACCTGGCTGTGGAGTAGTAGAGGGGATGTCTCAAATTGGAACCAATGGTGATTGGGGCATGTGATGGAATGATGGGTGCAGGGGGTGGATTTGTAATTTTTTACTTATTGGAGGAAAACCCAGAACTTTCATATTTGGGTTTTCCCAGATGTGCCAGTATGCCTACTCTAATAAAAGGAACTTTGAGAAAATGTCTATCTCTGAGTTTTTAATTGGAGTTGGGGTTTTCTAGAACATTTGACACCTTCTTTTAGGTAATGCAGTCCATGGTCCAGGAAACCAAATTTTATTAGCTACACCAATCGTTTAGCTCAGTGGTCATCTCACCACCTGCTTCGCCTCATCTCATGGCAGTTCCATACATCTTCCTGTCCCACTGAGGCT
Source organism: Hydrophis major (assembly GCA_033807585.1). Classification (NCBI taxonomy): domain Eukaryota; kingdom Metazoa; phylum Chordata; class Lepidosauria; order Squamata; family Elapidae; genus Hydrophis; species Hydrophis major. The sequence continues at coordinate 124,602,338 of CM066330.1, forward strand.
GTGAGCAACCATGGGATGGAGTGGGCGGGGCTTAACTAGGGTTTTTTTTGGGGGGTAGGGCTTATATTAGGCACAGCTGTGAAAATTGGGCTAAGGCTTATTTTCGAGGAAGGTCTTATTTCCAGGAAAACACGGTACGATCTCCCCTCCACCAATTCTGCTATTGTGTTTCTCCCCTCCTCTGATTCTGCCACCACCAATTTCTCAGCCACTGTTTTCCTTTGTTGATGGGTTGCTCCAGTCCCTTTATCTTCCTCCACATGGGTCACTGAGAAGGGCTGCTGGGCTATCAGGAGGTGGGGAAGTTTCTGCTGATCTCATTGGGGAGGAATAAAATCCTCCACAATTCCTCCACCTGGAGCAGGTCAGGCTGGAAATTCGAAGGTGGATGGCTGTGGTAGTTGTGCTGCCTCTAGTTTGCTGGGCCCTGAGCCCTGGGATGCCTGGCTGCCCCCTTGAACTGGGCTGCCTAGATTGGAGTATGGGTCTAGTCAATTACCAAATATACTGTGATCCAACAGTTCGCTGCCTCCCACAACCTCCCTTCTTGCCTGCTGTTCAGCTGCTGGTTCGCTGCTCTCAGTTGCCTCTTTTCCAGGGTTGGGCTGCTTAGTTGGGCTCCTGAGCTGGATCTATTCTCTGTTGCCAGCTGCCTCCAACTCAGCCATTCATTTTTTGCTGCTGTTTTGCTGGTGAAATTTTTCTCCTTACCCTAATTTCTTTTTTTCCTTTATCCTTCTATCATTGTTATCTAACTTTCTGCTTCTTTTTTCTCCATTTCCCCTTTCTCCTTATATTTTCTTAATTAATTTAGTAACTTCTCCCTGTGATTTGATACTGCTTCTGCTGCCACCATTTTAACTTATTGCTCTGGAAGAGAAGAGTATATAAGTCCTCCATCTTGTTAGGCACTTTCACTTTTGACCTTTGTTTCTAGATGTCTTTTTACTAGCTATTTCACCAGCTGTTGAGGAAAGATGCTGGAGGAAATACATTGTTTCAAGTATCATCAACACAGCATAAATAAAAATCTTGCTTAGAAAGTACAAAGAAGCTCCTGTTAGCCCCGAAGCTATTTTGAGATGAAACCATTTTAGGAGCATCTTCAGGGCTGCCATAGCAAGGCCAGTTGGAGCTGTGGGAACAAAAGGGGGGGGAGACAGAGATAGCTGGGGATATATAACCACAACAACATTTGTTCCCATGGGAGCCAAGGATGCTCTACCAGGTGCTGATGGGAGACCTGGTTGGCCCATGTGATGGATGTGTGACCTGAACTTTGGGGTTTGATTTGGGTGGGGAAAACCTCAGGTTTTCTCCAGATATGTCAATATGACATACCTAATAAATCTATACTTTGAGAAATATGCCTGCCTTGGAGTTTTGATTCTGTTGGGTGTGTTAACTGGAAGCCTGACAGCTCCTTTCCCACAGCATGTAATCTCCTCCACCTAACGCGAGGAAAATACTGAAAACCTGTTTACAATTCCCATGTAAATAGACTTTTAGAAAATAGAGATATAAACTATGCACAATATCCAGAGTGGGATGATGACCTTCAGTTGTTAGAGGGATTTATAAGACGCCCTAAGCTTGTATCTTGTCAACTTGCAACATACCTTCTTCTTGGACTTGAAAACATTACAGTGGAAGGTGTTACTGGAACCATCCCTTGCAATATAACTGAAGATCTTCAGGTCCTGGGAATCGTGGGACACATAAAATATCCTGCAAAAATAGCAGAACTATGTATGCAATATATATGCCACATAGAAAACAAACTATTCTGTCACTGTCTTGGAGAAAAGCAAGCCAAGTCAAGGTATGAGTTCTCATTGATTGTTTGTAATTAACACTGGCAAATATAATAATATATTTCCAATACTACCATTTTGCAATTTATTTATTTTCTTTACCACTTACACATTTTTAAACCAGTTATTGTTTTAATCAGGATACGTTATTACCATCTAATATGATTAATGCTCTGGAATAATATTCCAATGCTAACCATTTCTGTTTAGTGAACTGGTTGACTCTTAAAATGCATGTAGTCAGTTACCAATTAATATTTTCTCTCATGCAAGTTATAGCTGTGGCATGACAGAATTATAATATGAATTCCAGAATTCCATCCAAAGGATTTTTAGTTCTCCTACAAATACTTCTGCATGTACAGTGCTCATGTCCTAAAGTATGAAGTTGGACTGGTGAAAAGGGAAGACTGAAATAGAAACTATCCTTCAAAGTGCTATCACTGTCACATCAAGGCCTAGAAACCCAATCTGGATTCATTCTGGACTGTGTGCAGAGTTGAAAAATACTACAACCTGGAACAAAATGATCTGGGGAAAGAGACACAAATCCATGTAAAGATCAGCTATCTACCAGCAGTTTCTACCTTCTTTAAACTCTCTAAGAGCTATGGTCTTCCATCCTTTCAAGGTCGATAAAATGAGGACCCACATTGTTGGGGGCAATATGCTGACTCTGTAAACCAGAGAGTTTTATAAAGCACTATGAAGCAGTAGTGCGTGTCAAATTTTTCAACTTTCAATTTCCAAACAGGGGTACTCAAAAGGGCCTTGGGGATTGTAAAGACATTTTGGTTACTTCAATATAATTTTGATGTGCTTGGTAAGTAACTATATAAATATAACTTTTAACATTTTGTTTATTTCATGAAGCAGTATATAAGTCCCAGTACTATTGATATTGTTCTCAATAGTCCTGTCTGCAAAATAGAACCTTATTCAAGTCATCGGAAACTTGCCTATAATATGCACACTGCTAATTAACTTTTCCTTCTCCCAGGGACAAATACTGAGGCTGCTAACCCATGCTTTTCTTACTCACAACTCTTACCTGTAGATTGGGTCATGCATCACCAGTAGCTTGCTGTCATCCCAGTCCCACTCTTTCTTCTGTAAAAGAGAGCTGCGTATAAGCAGGACAGATGCTTCACTGAGTGACACAACATTTATAAAACTTCTAACTTACTAAGGAACCAAGCACTTTCATAGCTATATTGTTCTGGGAAGGTGGTTATATCACAATCACTGAGAATGGAAAATATTGCAAATGACTGCATAGTCTGCAGCTGAAAAGTATGAAAACCTTTGAAGATTACATGTCCCTTGCCATTTGGGTTCCTCCCTGCTGCATGTCTAATTATTTTTAATCCTTTTGGTAATGCCTGGGCAGGTTTTCTCTTTCTTTTCTTTCTTTCCTTCTCTAATTATCTTCTTCCCCTCATCCCAGTGCAACCTTTCTGTTTCTTCCTTTCCCAATGCAATTAACTCTTCTCTTTACCCCATATCCAGTCTTCTCTGTTCCCCCTCCCTTCTGCTATTCCGCTGACCAGAAAAAAGAATAACAGAATAACAGAGTTGGAAGGAACATGGGAGGTCTTTTAATCCAACTCCCTCCTCAAGCAGGAGACCGCATACTATTCTAGACCACGGGTTGCCAACCTTTTAGTTCTCAGGGACCACCAAACTCATACTTTTAAATCCCGAGGACCACTAATATGAATTTTTTTTAAAGCTAGTACATTCAATATATTTTTTTATGTTAAATATAAATTTATATACATACATACATACATACATACATACATACATACATACATACATACATACACACACACACACACACACACACACACACTTACCTATTTAATTATAACAAAAATGTAAATGCTTAATGATAACAAAATAAAAAGCTCTGGGCTGGAAGCCTCCCCCCACCTGGCACTTTCCAAAGAGACAGAAGAGCGGGAGGGGTGTGCGTGTGTGTGTGTCTGAGCTGAGGGGCCTTGGGGCAATTGCTGCTAGGAGAAGCAGAGGTAGAAAGGGGGCTTTGCTCTCCTTGGGGGGCAGCGACCCTTGACTGCCACTCCAGGGCTTCTCAGCAGGCATCTGCCTGAAGAAGGATTGCCGCTCTTGGTGATTAATTTGGGGTGGGGGGGGGGGGAGAGAAAGCATCTCTCGCATTACCAGGGAAGGAAAGGAGACAAAACAAAGCTCACTCTTTCACTGAGACCTACGAAACGCCAATCTACCGTGTTCCAGGAGTTCTTCGAAATCATCAAACACTCCCACTTGCAGTTCCCATGCCTCTTGGCTCAGGTCCCTGAGATGCACGCTCCCACACACAGAGGCGGTGGCAACAACAGTCCCCTCCCCCAGCACCTGCTGTCAGCCCTCCCCATTAGTTTTCTAGCTTTGAATTGCTCCCGTCTCTCTCTCTTTCCTCCCCCCCCCATGTGCAGGCAGAAAGGAAAGGGAGATGGAGCCATGCACAGCTCTCCCCTTTTCCAGCCCTTGCTGTCTCTCCCAACATCGAAGCTTCGGAAACGCAGGCAAAGCTGCCACAGCAGTAGCGCCCTGAGTTGCTTGCTTCTCCACTATCTGCCTCCTCCTCCTCCAGCTCCTCCCACTTCTTTCTCTGGGTAGGGCGATTCTTTACTAACCGAGCATGCTAAGGCAACTCAGGACGCTACCACTGCGGTGGCTTTGCCTGCGTTTATGTGCTCATTCAGAATTCTTTTGTTGCTACCACTTTATTTCCAGTAAAAGATATCTTTTCTCTAATTAATGGAGTCTAAGTACCGTATATACTCGAGTATAAGCCGAGTTTTTCAGCCCATTTTTTGTGCTGAAAAACCCGCCCTCGGCTTATACTCGAGTCAGCCGCTACGGCACCATGCCTGGCCTGCGCTGGCATGGCTGCAACCGAACGCGCCTCCAGGGCAGCATCGCCACCCCGGCTGTCTACCCGCTGAGGGCCACACAGGCGACCCCAAGCGGCCTCTCCTTCCCCATTAATGGGCGCCCGGGGCCCCCGCAAGCTCCTGCGTTGCACGCTTCCAGTTTTGCCAACAAACCGCCAGGCTCAGGCAGCCTCCTCCGCCCCCTACCCTAGCAGCGAAGAGCTGCTCTGGGGGCAGCGAGACAAAGTGCCTGGCTGCGCCGTGGCGGGAGCCGCCGAGAGGAAGAGGGCCGCCCTTTCCTGGGGATCGCGGCGTTTGCAGCTCTCCTGTTCAGTCCCCAACGGTGAAAAGACTTTCGGAGCTGCGGGCTCTCCTTCCCCATTAACGGGCACGCTTCCAGCTTCCCCAACAAACCGCCAGGCTCAGGCAGCCTCCTCCGCCCCCCACCCTAGCAGCAAAGAGCTGCTCTGGGGGCAGCGAGACAAAGTGCCTGGCTGCGCCGTGGCGGGAGTATGGTTACCTCTCCCATCACTGGGATGGTAGTCTTAGCCTCCTCAGTGTCCATTGACCCCCTCCCCTACCCCGTCCACCCATTAGACCAGCAAAACACATGGTCCTTAAATGCTCCCCTAGCCCAACATTGACATTTGTCATAAGAAAAGGGAGGGATATGAAAGGACATTTTGACATGAATCAATCTAACCTTTGCTCTTTGCATCTGTTAAAGAAGTTGTTTGTACTATTTTGCTAAAGATGGAAGTCATTTGTTAGGAATTCATTCTGTAAGAGAACTGTATCCTTTTCTATCTGGTTTCTTGCCTCTGCAATTTGCTTCAGAGCTAAACACATCCTTGGAGACAATTCCCATGAACATTCTGCTCCATAGATAAAGGGAGGCTGCCTAGGAGCACGAACAAACAAGGATAAGGGATACTGTGTAAAATAACCAAGTATGGACAGAGCATGGACAAAGAACGCTCCACGGATAAGAAAGGGGAGGGACATTAATAACAAACCTTTGTCTCTGATTGGATAAACTTTGTTTCTATCAGCATAAAATGTATATAATACTCTGAGCCACTCTCGCAGGGTGTGGCTATTCCTTACATGCATTTTATCTGTATATTTTGGACATAGTATTCACCCAGACTTTTTGCTTTGGCCGAAGAATAAAAAGCTGTTACTTTTGCAAGCCTTGTCTCAAGTCTTACTCTTTGGCATCTCCGTGGCTCGGGGAAACTGCTGGGACCTTACAGTAACTTTGGGGAAAGGAGTCAGTATTACCCTTGAATGGTTGCTATCAGTGGTGGGATTCAGATTTTTTAACAACAGGTTCTGTGGGCGTAGCTTGGTGGGCATGATTTGGTGGTCATGTGACTGAGTGGGCGTGGCTGGGCCATCATGTGACTGGGTGGGCATGGCCAACTTGACATCCCTCACATCAAGACCCCTAACCTGTTGCCTAACCTGTTCTCTCCTCGTCTCAAAGGCCTCAACGAGATACAATTTCCCTGCCTATTTATTCACCACAACTGAACATCCAAAGTACACTATTGAATCCTATGCATATATGCCATATGTATACCTACATATTACATAGTATAGAGCAGGAGACGCCAACATTTTGGACCTCAGGGACCACCAAACTCATAATTTTAGATCCCAGGGACCACTAACTGGTTCTGTAGGCGTGGTCTAATTTGTGGGTGTGGCTTGGTGGTCATGTGACCAGCTGGGCATGGCTTATATGCAAATATTATAAATATTTATATAAATATTGAATTTTTTATAAAAAAGAGCAACTTTTACCCAAAATCAGGAAAAGCAGGCAGGCAGATTGAGTTGCTCACAGAATCACAGATTCATTCAGAAATCAATCTATCTGCCATTGGCTAGGTCAGTCTGTCACATAAAATTTGCTAGCAAGCAAACTCACAAAATTAATTCACAACACACCATGTATGTAAATATTGATTTTTTTATATATATAAAAAAGCAACTTTTATCCAAAATCAGGCAAAACAGGCAGATTGAGTTGCTCACAGAATCATTCAGTGATCTATCTATCTGCCATCAGCTAGCTCAGTCTCTCAAATTTGCTTGCCGTGAGTCTGCACTGAATTTGCTTGCAAGCAAACCTTCAGTCCTAAGGGAGGTTCAGCTGTGCTTAGCTAGAAAGCAAGAAATCCATTTCCTGCTTCCTAGCTAATCTAAATCTCCTGGCAAGCAGAACAGATGATGGTTGGAAAAAGGAAAAATAGCAACTTAGCAGACAAATTTGCCGGGTAAAAAGTGGGCAGGGAGGGTTCCTGCGGGCCATGTGGGCTAAGCAGCTTTGTGTTTCTGAGCAGCCTGGATTAATTGCTTTGGGGGGGGTGCTCTGGGGTTGAGATTTCTCTGCGGCCCACCAAAATTTTCTCACGGCCCATTGGTTGGCGACCGCTGGTATAAAGTGTGTATAGGCACACAAAAAGATAAATTATCTACTATATATACTATATGTGTATGTACACACACACACATACACACACGCGCGCACACACAGAGCTCTTCTAAAACTATACACATTCAACCTCACTTACTGCATTTGGAAAAACACACCCAGGGTCCACTTTCTGCTGCATATTTAACTATAACCTCTGTACATCAGAACGTTACACATACACAGATTTACTTCCCTAGCCTGCACATGACTGTTAGAGCCAGAAGATGTCATAGATTGAGTATAATGTGGTGAAACTCACTTAACAACGCTCTTGCTTAGCAACCAAAATTTTGGGCTCAATTGTGATCATAAGTCAAGATTATCTATCTCTACCTTCCTCTGCATGGCAGCCTTAGCCTAGTAAACTCCTCCTTTTTGGTAATTTCCCTTTCTGTTAGAGGCACCAAAATAATCCAGACGATATAAGGTTTCCTGCTGCAGCAGGGGGTTGGACTAGATGGTCTCCAAGGTCCCTTCTAACCCTGCTATTCTATGATTCTGCAAAGATCTCCTGCTGGAACAGGGGTTTGGACTAGATGACCTCCGAGATCCCTTCCAGCCCTAGACTGCTGTGCTGTTTCAAAGCGTCTTCTGAAGCCATGTCTCGTGCCAGGTCTTGTGGTCCTTCCTTCCTCTCCTTTTTTTTCTCTGTCTCCCTTCCTCCCTCCCTCCCTCCATGGATCCATCCATCCAACTATATCTCATTCACTTTCCCCTCCTTCCCTCCCTCCTTTCTCTTCCTTCCTTCCCCCCCTTTCTTTCTTGTCTATCCCTTTCCTTCCTTCCTTCCTCTTTTACTTTCTCTTTTATTTCTTTTCATTGTCTCTCTTCTCTCTCTTTTCTTTCTTTCTCTTATTTCTTGTCTTTCCCCTCCCTTTTTTTCTTTCTTTCTCTCTCTCTCTCTGTGTGTGTGTGTGTGTGTGTGTCTCTCTCTTTCTTTCCCTTCCCTTCCTCCTTCCCTCTCTCCTTCTAAGGCTAGGAGATCCACCCGAAACAAAAACTCCTTTGGATGAAACTGGCCATTGCCATTCAACTTATTCAACCCAAGACACACATGCAAACTTCTGTGATGCTCGCTAGGCTGCAAAATGTAAACTTTTTTTCAGCCCGAAGCCTTTCACAGTGTTTTCCTCTCCATTGTCACAGTGCCGGGCTGCAAGGGGGGAGACCTTAGGCATGCGCGTGCGCACACACACACACACACACACACACAGACACACACAGAGAAACAAATTTCTGTGATGCTAGCTAGGCTGCAAAATGCAAACTAACTCTTTTTTTTTTTTTGCAATAGATTGTTTTTTTTTTCAGCCTAAAGCCTCTTATGATGTTTTCCACTCCATTGTCACAATGCCAGGCTGCAAGGGGAGAGGCCTTAGGCATGCACCACATGCACACACACACAGAGAGACACATGTACACATGTTGGAGAGGTGAGTTGAGAGTCATGCAGTGGTCCATCAGGCACAGAGACAACAACATGGGCAGGGGATCAAAATGGGAAGCCTCTGCCCATTAAAAAAAAAACCTGCGGAGCTTCCCTTTTAATCCACCCACTCCTCCATTGCCTCCATGCCTGATGCCAAAAGGACAGTTCTGCTTCCGCCCCCTCCCCCCCTGCAATGCCAGAAGCCACATGCCACCACCGTTTGTCTTCCGCTTCCCTCCCAGAACTCTTGTGGCTTGCAATCTCCTATACTACTACTGCCCATGGCGTGCTGGCAGGCAGAAGCTTCCTGGGTCCCATGCCCTCTTCTTCCTGCCTCTTTCTTCTTCCACACACAGGTAGGAACATTGCTTTCCCATGTGGGGGTGGGGTGGTTCCAGGGAAAAGCTACCAAGTGGGGCATGGAGGCACTGGTGCTACCCAGGTTGGGCCTGGGTGAGGAACCAGCCTGGGCTGCAGGCATGACTCTAGGCAAGCAACCAATGCAAGATAAGGAGTGGCTGGGAGGGACCAGGTGTGGTGGGGTGGGGCCAGCTGGTGGTGCAATCAACCAGTTCGTTGAACTAGGCAAAAAGTTAACAAGGGGTTCGGCTGAACCGGACCGAACCAGTTGAATCCCACACCTGGTTGCTATTCAACTGGCCATAATCGAAGATTACTTGTACACAGATAATATTTGACACCAAAAATTCCAAAGCATTTCTAATTTACAAAAGGATACAAGTTCTAGAAATCAAAAACTTACCTTCTTCTTCTTCTTTAGTACCACTTTCACACCATCTACAGATACCAACAAATTCACTTTTTTCTTCTTTATACTTTTGGCTTTGAATTCATACTGTCAGGTGCAAAACACAGGTATAAGTAAGGTCTAACTTCAGCACTGTTCAGCAAACAATAGGAGATGCCAAACTGTGCTGGGCCTACCTTATTTTCTCACTGTTACTGTCCCCTTACAGTCACTTAATAATTAAGGCACACAACTCCCTTCTGCAACAAATGACTTGAAGCAGTGCTACATTTCTGGGTCTCTGTGATGCAATTGGATTTATGAAGTCTTTACAGTTGATCTAATTCAATTCAGCTCAGTAGCTGCTCCAAAGAAAAACGGGAACATAAGAGTGTTACAATGGACAATTTCCCATTATGTCAGATCCCTAGTGATACTGCCATTCAACTGGACAGAAGGGGGAACCTGAATGTAATCCTTTCTTATTATCTCTGACAACTACTATTTTATCATCTTTATCCTGGTGCTTAAGCGCCCTGAGATTTTCTTACCTTTGGGGGAATGTATTGGGGGGGAGGGCCATGTGGGTTGCTTCACCGGAGGAAGATGACCCTGGAACACCTGCTTATCTGGTTCTCAGGACGGCCATTACAATAATATCTTCACATCTGTGGATTGTCTGAATCCCCACTGGACTGAGGGGAGGGGTTTCTAATGCCTTATTTCTAACTGTATTGCCTGAGGGGATTTAGAGTCTGCTTTGCTTTTGTTCTGCTATCACTTCTGCTCAATAAAAGATTCCTTTTGAAATACTAAGTTTTTACTTTCTTGAGTGGGAATGAGAGGCAGGACCTTATACATTGGCAGGAACCAGTTCTTCCAATCTCCATATTCCTTTGCAATTTGCCAATAATCTTTGGAGAAATAGCTTTGCTACTTGGCACAAAATAGGAGAACAAACCCATCAGGACTAGATTCAGCAGTCCATCTATATTTAAAAGGCAAAGGCCACTCTTTTGAAGACAGCAAAATCCACATTTTGGATAGGACTGCTGGTTTGAAAGAGGAGTCAAAGAGTCCATCTATGTCAAAATTGAACAGACCTCTATCAACAGGGGAAGGAATATGACATCATCTATCTCCAGTCTACAACACAGTTCTTTAAACAATTCCAAGGCTCCACATCCATTTGCACCACTCAGCTGACCCAGGCCTTAATGACTCTCCCCAAAAAAGAAAATGACCAGATGTCTGCAAGGAGTGTCAATCCTTCCATTCCCCACCATCCAGTTAGAGCTGGTGAAGCTTCTTGGATAAGAAGCAAAATGTCTTCAATGAAAAACTAGAATATCTAGTTGCCTCTTTAAAAAGCACCTTTGGGACAACCATGATCTGAATGACTGAGAATCTCCATAGACACGTAGCTTTGCAGCTTTCCCTCTCCCAGCACCATTTCCTTTTGCTACCAATAGCTGAAATGTAGGTTTAAAGAATACAGAATAACAAATAAGAGGGGATCTTGGAGATCTTCTAATAGAATAACAGAGTTGGAAGAGATCTTGGAGGTCTTCTAGTTCAACTCCCTGTTCAAGCAGAAGACCCTGTACCATTTCAGACAAATGGCTGTCCAGTGTCTTCTTAAAAGTCTCCAATGATGGAGTACCCACAAATTCTGAAAGCAAGCCATTCCACTGGTTAATTGTTCTCACTGCCAGGAAATTTTTCCTTAGTTCTATCATGTTTCCCTGAAAATAAGACCAGTCTTTTATATATTTGTTTCCTTCCAAACGACACATTAGGGCTTATTTTCAGAGAAACATAGAACCGGAGATGGTGAGGGACCATCCCTACTACACTAGCTGTGGTCTGCCCAGCCAGGCATGCCCCACCTCCCTGGCATGCACATAAGAGGTGATGTATGCGTGCAGGCTGACAATGTCCAGCAGTAGCTGCAATCCGCCAGCCCCTTGTCCAGCAGACTCTGGGGCTATACCCATGACGGCTCTGACAGGATATCATGTCAGAACTGAAGAAGCTTCTTGGATGAGAAGTGAAACATCTTCAAAAGAAAAAACAAGAAAGTCCAGTTGCCTCCTGAAAAAGCATCTTTGGGTTAATAAAGGAGAGTTCCTGTATTTCTTTTGCAATCTGTTTCCTGACCTCTACTACCCTCAATGAGCAGACAAATGTCCAATCTAAGGAAATGTAATGGGAATGACCTTGGTAGACAGGAGGAAAAGACAAAGTAGGTAACCATCATGCAAAAGCTATCATAGCCCATAGAAGCAAAGGGTCATGGAAAGCATTTCAGAAAGAGCCCTCCCTATTTTTCCAGTAAGTAAAAGGAGAGACTTGCAAATGATGTTAACTCATTGAAATAGTCTAGCTAAAATTTTATTCTCTGGAAAATTAGGTATAGTGGAAGAAACTGGGGAAAGGCAATCAGGCTGGGCAGAGCTGGGGAGAGATAGAACAAGCGAGAGGGGGGTCAGATGAAGACCAAGGCCCACCCCTCTTCATCCTAGGGCATGCAGGGAAGAACGGAGAAGAGAGCAATGTGGGTTGCATGGCTTATGAGGGAGGAAAGGGTTCCTGATTCCCTTCACAAGGCACACCTGGGGATGGAGTTTAAAGGAGAGGCAGATGGGAGGGGCAGTTGTTGGGAACAAATGCTGAGTTCACCTAGTGTTGGCTTCTGTTATCTAAGTTCCTGGCATCCTCCCAACTGGTTTGATTTACTGCTGTTACTTTACTTCTGGAATTCCTTATCTTGTTCTGCCGGATTTATTACCTTATCTTGCCTTGTTGGATTTATAATGGGCGTTGGTCCTTACCTGACACGCCGTTTCTCTTGGACTGGGAGGATTGTCCAGAGGATGGGTGGAGCTTCAGTCTCTGCTTATTGTAGGCTGAGCTTGAATTCTGAGGAACGCTCCTCCCTCCATCATGTGGCTTGCCCTCTCGTCTCCCAGTTTATGCAAAGAAGAGAAGAAAGACACAGGCATTCGTGCTGTCCCTTTTACTAGACTTAAGGTGCCTTGGTCGAAACGAGAACCCCCCCCAGACGGTGAAAGGAAAAGGGAGGGGCTAGACAATCCTCCCAGTCCAAGAGAAACGGCGTGTCAGGTAAGGACCAACGCCCATTCTCCTTGGAACTGCTCGGATTGTCCAGAGGATGGGACATACCAAAGCTGGGGCTTGTCCTATGGGAGGGACACTGTCTGGTTTGACGAGTCCTCGGGATGCCCGAGCACCCTCTGGAGGACCCTTCTACCGAAAGACGCCTCCGCCGCGGCATACTTATCAATCCTGTAATGCCTAATAAAAGGCGACAGGGAGGACCAAGTTGCGGCCCAGCAAATGTCAAATATAGGGGCCTGTGTAGCCCAGGCAGCTGATGTCGCTGCACTCCTGGTAGAGTGAGCTGTGATATCCCTGGGTACTGGGAATGCCTGAGCCTGGTATGCCCTAGAAATGGTCTCCCTTATCCAGCGGTCTATTGTAGTAGAGGGAACCTTGAGCCCTTGTGACTTTGGTTGAAAGGAAATAAACAGGGCCTTGGATTTGCGGAATGACTGAGTACGTTTAATATAAATCCGCAAGGCCCGCCTAACATCTAAGGTGTGCCAAAGCTGTTCCTTTTCATGAGTTGGCCTGGGGCAAAAATTGGGGAGGACAAGTTCCTGAGCCCTGTGGAAAATAGAATTAATTTTTGGTAGAAAGGAAGGATCAAGTCTAAGTACTACTCGGTCAGAGTGGAAGACGCACAGGTCTTTCCTGACTGACAGAGCAGCAATCTCTGAAATCCTTCGGGCCGAAGTAATAGCCACCAGGAAAACTACTTTGTAGGATAGGAATTGGAGGGAAACTTCCCTAAGGGGTTCAAAGGGAGGTTTGGTGAGGGAGGTCAAGACCTTGTTGAGATCCCATGTTGGGTATCGGTGAAGGGACGGAGGTCGTAAGTTTGAGGCGCCTTTTAGAAAGGCCCGGATGCAGGGATGGTGAGAGAGGGAATTAGTGCCCTCTCAGGAAATTACGGTGGATAGGGCAGCTACCTGACGCTTAGAGTGTTGGGGGAGAGACCTTTACTGAGACCCTCCTGGAGAAAATCGAGGACTTTTGCTACCGATGGGCTTGATGGATCAATGTGGAGATTGGCACACCATTTGCGGAAACTGTTCCAAGTGGCGTAAATCCTTCTGGTAGAAGGACGCCTGGCTGCTAAAATGGTGTTGATGACCTCCGTGGAGAAATTCTCCCCTTTTAGACATTCCCGCTCAACCTCCAGACGGCTAGCTGTAGCCATTGGGGGTCTGGGTGAAGGAGGGGGCCTTGGGACAGAGAGATCCTGTCTGCTGGGATCCTCCAAGGTGGAGCTACTGATAGGCTGCGGAGGTCCGCAAACCAGGAGCGACAGGGCCAATAAGGAGCCACCAGAAGCAATTCCGCCCTTTCTTGAAGGACCTTCTGGAGAACTCTTGGCACCAGAGCCAGAGGGGGGAAGGTGTAAAGAAGACCCGAGGGCCACGGGCATAAGAGGGCATTGTGGTTCTCCGCCCCGAGGGACGGGAATCTGGAAATGAACCGTGGAAGTTGGGTATTGCTGGTGGAGGCAAACAGGTCTACCACTGGCAGGCCAAATATTGTTGTCACCTCCCTGAACAGGTCTGGGTGGAGGCGCCATTCCACCTGGTCTATGGTGGCCCTGCTCAACCAATCTGCCCTGGTGTTGAGGGGTGCCTGAAATGTGGTCTGCCCTGAGTGAAAGGAGGTGAGACTCTGCCCACCGACAGAGGTGCTCGGTCTCCCTCATTAGACTTGAGGATTGAGTGCCCCCCTGTCTGTTGACATGTGCCTTTGCTGTTATGTTGTCGGTGAGAATGAGGACGTGTCTGCCCTGAATATGATGGAGGAAGCTGCGGAGGGCCAGGTGGATGGCGTGAAGCTCTAACCAGTTTATGTTGCGCAGCCTCTCTGACGGTGACCATCTGCCCTGAACTGTAAGGGAGAGAAGGTGGGCGCCCCATCCTGACAGACTGGCGTCTGTGGTAACGATAAGTCTTGGAGGCTCCTTGAGGAGGCAGCCCTTGTTGATCGACGCCTTGCTCCACCAGAGGAGGGAGGTGAGAACCCTTGGCGAGACCTTGACCTTGCTCCTTGAGTTGCTTGTCCCAGCTCTTTGATACGGAAGCAGGAACCACTGGAGGGATCTGGAGTGAAAACGGGCCCAGGGAATAACGGGAATACAAGAGAACATTTTACCTAATAACTTAGATGGATCAAGGAGAGAGACCTTCCTTTGTCGTCTGATGAACCTGACTGATTGTTGGATGCTGAGTATCCTTTCTGGGGAGATGAACACTCTCCCCTTGACTGTATTAATTATGGTCCCTAAGTAGGGTAGTCTAGTGGAGGGGGCAGTTGGCTTTTCTTCCAATTTATGAGGAACCCGTGTTCCTGGAGGGAGGTGAGGGTAGTATGGATATCCCTGATAGCCTTTCCCTGGAAGGGGAGAGGATGAGAATATCATCCAGGTAACAGTGGAGCCGTACCAGGATGGATCTGAGGTGGGCAGCCAGAGCGGCCAGAACCTTGGTGAAGGTCCTGGGGGCCGAGGCTAACCCGAATGGAAGGGCCACGTACTGAAAGTGTAGGTTATTGTAGCTGAAACGGAGAAATTTAGAGTGGGAGGGTCGAATTGGGATGTGTAAATATGCCTCGGAGAGGTCTATAGAAGACAACCAGTCTCCCTGCCGAACTCCCAAAAGGATGGATTGAAGTGTGTTCATTTTGAATCTACGGTACACTAAGTGACGGTTTAAACGCTTTAAGTCCAAAATAGCCCTCCATCCCCCCGAGTGTTTGGGCACCACGAATAAACGTGAATAAAACCCCTGTCCCCTTTGGGACGGAGGAACAGGCTGGATAGCCTGAATATCCAGTAGGTGTCGAATTGCCTCCTCCATGAGGTTACGTTTGGAAGGGTTGTTGGAGTGGGGACATGAAATGTAAAAATCGGGGGGGGGGGGGAGAGAAACTCGAGGGCAAGGCCAAACCTGACTGTATCCCTGACCCAAGCGTCTGAAGTGGATGAATCCCATTGACAGGCGAAGGCTCTAAGTTGTCCGCCAACGGGAATAATGTCAGGAGGTTTATTTGGAGCGGTGGAAAGGCCTGCTGCCAGAGCCACGAAAGGGCCTCCTGAAGTTCCCGCCTCTTCTGTGCCTGTTGAAGGGGTCGGACCTGTCCTGGGACTGACCCAAACCAAAGGAGGAGGACCCTTGGTGTCTGGGAGGAAAGGGTTGGTGATAGGGACGAAAGGAAGCCCTCCGAAAGGGCTGCAGAGGTCTGGAGTCAGACTTGCGGGAAAGAGAAGGGAGGAATTTCTTTTTGTTCCTTCCCTCAACTAGGAGAGGGTCCAAAGACGTACCGAACAACTTATTTCCGGCTATGGGTGCGGAAGCTAGCTTGACCTTGTGCTTAAGATCCGCCTACCAGGGTTTTAGCCAGAGCAGGCGGCGGGCCGAGACATGAGAGGAAATGGCGCGGGAGGAGAATTTTACGGCGTGAAAGGTGGCATCAGCTGAAAACTCAGCAGCGGCCGTTATTTTGGCGATGTGTTGATGGGTGTGGATATTGGAGGCTGGGACATGTTGCTTAAGCTGGCGAAGCCAGCGAATGGAGGATCTGATAAAAAAAGAAGCGGCCGTAGCCGACCTGATTGCCCATGTGTCCGACTGGTGAGCTCGCCTTAATGCGAGCTCTGACCGCTTGTGCTCTGGTTTGAGGGCCTCTAAAGGGTCACTGAGGGCGGAGGAAGAGGACAGACCTATGACAGGCTCATCAACCTCCGGGGTACTCAGCAAGGTTGAGAGCTCCGGGTTGAGGTTGAAGAACCTTTTATCATTGGCCGAGGGGGCCGGGGGAGCAACTGAAGAGGACAGTTGCTTGGACACCAGATCCAGGAATATGGGGGGGGGTAGGGATGACCTCGGCCTCCACTACCGGTTGTTTGAACATGGAGTCCTCCTGTTCCACCGAAACGGGGAATGGGATCAGAGGGGGTCTGGGCTGTTAGGCCTGAGATGTTCCTAGCCTTGTAGAGGAGGGATTTAAAAAGCTGGGGCTTAAAGAGCCCTACAAAAGTGGGCTGGTCCGGAGAGAGACCTTCGTCCTTGGACATTTCCACCTCTGATGGGTCAGAGTCCGGAAGAGGCTCGTCGTATGGTAAGGACCACAGGTCATATTGTTCCTCCTCCTCCCTATCTAAGTCTAGGTCCCCTTCCACTTCCTCCTCGTCCTCCCTGACTGAGGGGCAAACCTCCCCTTGGGGAGGCATAAGAGAGAATGATCTTACAGATTCGGTGGCCTGCGGAGGCAACCCCGGTCTGGTCATCTGCTGCATCCCTTCTGCAATTCCCTGTCGAATGGCCATCTCCATCTAGACTCTGAACTGCTCCGGAACCGCCTGAATGAGAGGTTCCTCTTGGTGCAGGCCAGCAGCCGTGGGCATGAAGGTGGCCTTAGGAGTTCGCCTGGTTGGAGTGCCCGGGGCTTGATGTCCTTGAGAAGGCGAGCTGTGCCTGGATAGGGAGAAAAAAGCTACAGGAGGGGGAGGGTGGGTGGAGGTGGAAGGAGTGGCAGGTGCTGGAGGCACTGAGCCTGTTTGTCTAGCACGTCTGTCAATTTCTCTTTCTAGAGCCTTGTGACGTCTTAAAGCATCCTTTTGAGAGGCTTTGGTGGGCTCCTTAGCCTGACTGTGCAGGTGGTGGGTCTTTGCCTTGGCCTTCAAGGAAGGCCCCTTTGAGGGATTGCTCTCTGCCATTCCCAATAATTGGGGGTGTAAATCTGAGGCGGTTGGCGTGCCTAGGGATCGACCTACAATGAAGGCCGGCAGTCCTGGGAGTTCCTTTATACACTGATACACTTTACCCCCTTTTGCTCCGAAGATTATTTCCCCCCCACTCTGTTATTCCCCCCCCTTTTTTTTTGAAGTCAAGGCCTATGAAGAACCTGAAGAAATGACCTTGCAAGGTCTCAAATCAAGGTCCTTAAGGGCAAAAACCGGGCCTAAACCAACTGCCGACCCAGGCAACAACCGGGCGGGAGTAGTGGAAATAACTGCAGCCGCTACAGCTGGTTGCGGTGAGAGCCAACTGGGGGAGGAGGAGAAAAAACCTCCAACTGTAAAAACAAATTTTTTTTTTTTAAACCTCGGCAGGCCTAACGGACCTGCTGTTTGAATAGGCACTCAGTAAAAACGAAGAAATGAGCTCCAAAATGGCGCCCGGCCACGAGGCGAGCTTCAAAATGGCGGACGCCACTAACGGTTCTTGTGGAGATTAACCTGGCAAGGCCAGGAGGATCCCGGTAACAATCAGAGGGTCCCTAGGGAAGCCCACAGAGGATAGAGCTCAAAAAACCTTAAACGTTATGAAAAAATTCAAATGGAGCTCGGGGGGGGGGCGAACAAAACGGAACGAAACGGAGCCTTTTAAACAATTTTTACATGGCAGAAAAGCTGAGAGGAAAGGGTGGGGGAGGCAGTGCAAAGTTTTGAGCCTAACCCCTGGCAACCCCTGGGGGGGAAACCCTCCCAGGAAACCAAGCAAACGAAGGAACCAGCTGCGCAGGGCGAAGGAGATAGAAAGGAATAAGGGTTGTATACAACCTGAACAGGGAGTAAAAGGGGTGAATGAGGGGAATCCAGAAACAGCCAAGAACACACAAACACACAGCCTACTCTGCTCAAAGGCTGAGCAAAAACTGGGGAACGAGATGGCAAGCCACGTGATGGAGGGAGGAGCGTTCCTCAGAATTCAAGCTCAGCCTACAATAAGCAGAGATTGAAGCTCCACCCATCCTCTGGACAATCCAAGCAGTTCCAAGGAGAATTTGAAGTTTTCTGTTTACCACATTTGGAGTGAAGTATCTGCAGCCAAAGGATGTTGCAGGTTTGTGGGTGAGTTTTTCTCCAGACCAGAGAGGAATCAGGATATTGGGGGCAAAGTTGGAACTAATAAATAAACTTGTGTTGCCTTTGTGCCACGCCTTGGGTCATCACAAAGACAGAGAATGGTGAAATTGCCTTTTGACTTTCTTCTTTTACCTTGCCTTTTCAGGCCAAATCATCAGGAAAAGTGCTTTAGGAGTCTGATTCAAGTGTATCATGGTTTCTATTATTTTTATTCTGTTGAAATAACATTATAGTATCTCACATTCAACTGATGTGACATGAAGTGGTGTATGCATAATTTTAATGCAGAATTATATAAATTTTAAAACCATATTTATTAAGTTCTTTTTGGAACTTTCACACCAATAAAAATGTTATGGTTATATGCAATTTTCTTGTCAACAATTCCGAAGTGGTTATTTCATTCTTCTTGACTATTTTTCAACTTCTTAGTTTAGCTTGCAAACTAGGACATGGAATTTCCTGTTCTAAGTATTAATCAGATCAAACTCTACTTGGGTTTTCAAGATCAGCCAAGATCACTTAAGTGCTGCCAGCATCTAGCTGGTATTTCATGCAAATAATGAACAACAAATGCAAAGTGTGTGCTCACCAAACTGGTTATTATGCCGGTAGGCTCCCACCCCTGTTTGGGAGGGGTGTGTTTCAGATTAAATTTTAGCAAAACAAGAGTTTCTAGTTACCAGGTGACATCTGGGCAATCTTGCAACATCAGTAATCCTTCTTGAATACCTCAGCAATCTGTGGTTGAGGCCTTTGATTCATTAACATTGTTTGTATTTGTGCAAATCCTGAGGTCATCCATTCCCACTGAATGTTGGTGATGGTTTGTTCTCCAAGCTTGTTGCTTAGTTTCCAAACATTTCATCACCAGGCTAGGTAATACCATGAGCAGAATTTCAGTTGAAAAGTCTTGTTTCAGTTCTCTTCTGCCTTTATCGGCCTTAGGTGGTCCAGTTGGTCAAGTCACGTGAACGTCATCTGGTGGTGAGGTCACCCTGGCTGATCATGCATGTGAAGGACCAAGTGACTACATAAGATTGATAAAAGTAGAACTGAAACACTTCAACCAAAGTTCTGCTGATGATGTTACCTAGCCTGGTGATGAAATGTTCAGAAGCTGAACAACAAGCTTGGAGAACAAACCATCACCAACATCTACCACCCAAGCTACAAATATTTTCCAAAATACCCAGAGTCTTGTGTACTGAACTCTATGTATTGGTAAAAAGATATAGAATGTAATAGGTATAAATGTTAGTTTACTATTAATGTATTTGCTGCTAAACTAAATGTAACATTTTTATTTCAACCCTCCACCTCACTGCTTCATTGTGAGTACACAATGAATCCAGGACAGATTTCAGAGCAAAATAAAATGAAAGGATAGAGCCTAAGATAAATCATCAGGAGAAGAGAACTGCATTAATGTTTAGTGTTTTGGTAGAATGGGATTAGCAAATGGAATTCAAGTTAATTCTCAAACTGTGTGGAGCATCTTGGCAGCAGATCACAAAATCCTTAACATACACAAAGGTGAAAGGTCACAACATACAGCAATTCCAAGCATTCCAGATAAATGCCAAAGCCACCCTCCCCCCAAGCTGCTACTCTTCATGCAAAGCCAGGAGAGGTGGGAGAAATATAAAGCAGAGCAAGAAATGGAAGAGTTTGGGAAGTGCTCTAACTGGCAAAATCAGGCAGATGAGCAGAATATCAAATCAGCTTGTCCTTCCAGTTTTCTGTAGAGACAAACAAGCAGATGACTTGAAGAAACAGGGAAAAAGCTTAAACAATTCTTCATCTTTCAGATGAAACAACTTTTCGTCTGGAAGTCCCAAGAGCTCTCCTGAAAACTGAACTGGGAATGCTGGTACAGCTCTCAGTTACTTACACTCAACCTTTCTGAGATCATAAATAAAATGTTAAGAGAATATTACAGGCACTTTCACAAAACTTTTGCCATAGTTTGCTGTCAATCATAAAGCACCACTATACAGACAATATTAGTGTCATTTCTCCAACACTGAGTAATGTTATCTTTAAATATCCCATAATGCCACACGCTGATCACTATAATGATGCTTCACCACAAATACTGTAGTGTTGTTGATGGCAATTACACCAGTAATTAGATGATGCCATCAGTCATCCAGAATAATTGGCCCTGCCTGGTCTGCTTCTTGGTATATAATGTATATTGGGAAATTTTCTTCTTTTAACAAAATAATAGTCATGTAGGAATATATAGTTTTAATTAAACATATATTCTTGAAACAATAGCTTAGCTCAAGATTTATGCTACAACTAGTGTAACCAGTGTCTTATTAAGTGTGATTAGAAAATATGGAATCTACTGATCTGGACACTATCTAGAAAGATGTTCACAATTCCATGGATGTTTAGATTTGTCTTATTGAAATATGCAAAACAAATTCCAGTAACTATTTATACCCATTTTAAATGAAAAGGATTACTTTTTTCCCCAAAGGTGCTTTTTCAAAAGGCAACTGAACTTTCTGGTTTTCTTTGAAGATGTTTCACTTCTCATCCAAGAATCTTCTTCAGCTCTGACTGGATGGTGGGGACTGGAAAGATTTATACTCCTTGCAGGCAGCTGGTCATTTGCATTCTTTTAGGGCAGGCCTGTCAAACTGATCGCCCACAGACACATCGTCAGTGCATGCCACATCCACCCCAGCTCCGCAAAGGCAAAAAACATCGTGATATGTCATGATACATCATGTGACACGATCAAATTTGACACCAATGTTTTAGAGTCATTGATGCCACCTGGAGGTTTATCTGTGTTGTTGGGGTCATCTGAGTAGTGAAAATGTATGTGGCGCTTTCTTGGAATTGTTGAAAGAACTGTGTTGTAGACTGGAGATAGATGATGTTGTATCCCTCCGCCTGTTGATAGAGGGTTGTTCAATTTTGAATAGAGGAACTCTTTGACCTCTTTCAAATCAGTGGTCCTCTCTATCCAAAATGTGAACTTTGCTGTCTTCAAAAGAGTGGCCTTTGACTTTTAAATGCAGATGGACTGCTGAATATTATTCTCATGGGTTTGTTTTCCTATGTCGTGCCATGCGTTTATGAAGTGGTTGTTTCCCCCCCCAATGTACAAATCTGCACCTGGCTCACTGCATTATACTGCATATACATATTGTCAGTTTGTGTCAGGATGTCTTATTCTTTGGGATGGACAAGCTTTTGCCTTAGTATTTTCAGAATAGAATAGAATGGAATGGGAATAAGAATAGGAATAGAGCTGGAAGGAACCTTGGGGGTTAGAATTTCTAGTCCAGCACTCTGCTCAAGCATGAGATCTTATACCTGATACATATATTCTTGGGTTTGAAATGTGCATATTGTTTGAATATACTTGATATTACCACCATTCAAGTTCTAAACCTCTCTCTTATTATTACATTTATCTTATTATGTAAAATGTGTATACAGCTTTTACCCTTTGCTCTTATTTCTGTCTCTATTCTAACTTTTATTCATGTCACCATTATATTAAAAGATGTTTCCTTTCTGTCTTTCATCTCTGTTTTAACACTTTAATTCATCCTTATTTCATTATTCAATGTTACCATATTCAATTCTAATATCAATCACAATATTATTTAAACATACAGAATGATTCTGTTCATATTATATAAATTTATCCAGTCTATATGATTCTGCTATTAATACACCTGTTTATATTAAAATATATTATTTCATTATGCTCACTATTTGACTTTATTATTTCACTACTAATCATATTATTATTAGTACCATCGTTCAATCTTTAATTTTTCCATTTTTAATAGTTCTTATTCATATGTCCCATATTCCACTCTTCACATCTATCTGTATTAAAATATTCTCCTTCATTATTTCATCATTATTATTTCATTGTTCAATATTTCAATATATATTATTCTAGTATCTACCACAATACATACAAAATAATTCTATTCACATTCTTTGCTTACATCCAGTCTATATAATTCTAATGTTAACACACATTTGTTAAAATATGTTCTTAAAGAAAAATCTTTTTCTCTTTTTTTTTCCTATCCATCATCTCTTGTCCACATCAATATTTTAAGTCTTATTCTTTTTTTGACTTCCCTCTCATATTCTTCTCTTGGATCTTTGTCTCTATCTACATCCTGACTGTTCAATCTAAATATTTCTCCCATCCTTACCCTCTCCCAGGTCTAACTTTATAACTATCTGCTCTAACTCATATCTCCATTCCCAAAACATCTTCCTGCTTCTCCAATTCTCTTTTTAGATCTCTTGAAGCGTTTCTCCCCTGGTTAGATTCAGCAATCATTGTTAATGTTATTAGTATCTCCTCCTTTTTATCTTCTTTTTGCTGATTTCCCGGTTCTGCTTTGCCCTCCGTTCCTTCTGTTGGGTCCTTCTTTTCCTGAGCATCTTGATCTTTACTCATTATCACTTGTAAAATATTTTCCAGTTTTTGGTCTATGCCATCTATTAATTCCCTGGTCACTTTATGTTCTTTCTGTATAATATCCTTTATGCTTTGAAACATCAGCTCCATCTCATTTAAAGTTCCACTCATTTCCTCTTTGTATTGCATCTTTTTTCCCCCAATACATTTTTATTTAATTTCTTTAAATACATCTTTGGATGAACAGTGTGGTTCCAGGTTTTTTACATCTTAAGTCAAATATGATCACAATTACATATTCAGCTTTCTTGTCTAATTTGATATCATTACCAATTTTCCATTTTATATTCCCATAGATTACTTTTCACCAATCTCTATGTTCTTAAACTTCCTCTATTTTCATTAATCATATATTCTTGTATTCATCATAGCACAAATCTTAGATAGCCTTCAGCTGTTATGGCTTCATGGTAGCTGCCTCTTCTGCTCATTGTAGCTGAGAGGGAAAGAAAGCCCTGGGTCAGGCAGGAGAGATGTGGCTCTCTGCAACCTCCCAGGTTACCTTACAGAGTGGCTTTGGCTCCTTTCAAAGTTCACCAATGGGGAGAACTTGGCATAGGAGCGCTGATGCCATCCTCGTGTCCGATCACAACACGTCAGCCGGAAGTCCCTGGCTTCTGTCTTCCTTAATGTGTTCTGCACAGTCCAGGAAAGCTAGACTACTTTCCTTAACATCTTCCCATGTGAATTTGATGTATCTGTCCATAGAGTTGATATGTTTCCATTCATTTATTTATTTATTTTGTCAAGCATGCATTTGATAACATATATGTAAGTATAAACATGATTATTAATACATGAAATAGATACGAATAAAAGAAAACATTAAGACAGGAATGGTAGGCTCATTGGTGTGCTTATGCACACCCCAATTCCTGTGTTTTGATCTTGGCCCAAGTATCATCTACATGCCCATACCAGTGAGTGGGTGGAATTCCTGTGAAGGAGTCTTTGGTTTCTATCTCTTCCATGTAGAGATTAGTCACAATGGGGGGGGGGGGGGTCACAGGTGAACCTATGGCACAGCTGTGTTTTTGTCTGTATAAACTTTTATTGTATTAAAATAGGTAGCTCTCAGGCAGAGATCCAGCATGGCATATATGTGGTCTGGGCTGAGGTTGGTTCTGTCTACCAAGGTGCTGTTGTGTAACATCATTTCTTCACTACCATGACAGCTTCAGTTGTTGGAATGCAAGTGAAGAGGGAAGTCACATCAGAGGAAACCATGGTCTCATCCAGATCTAGTTTTAGTTTCCAAACCTTGCAGGGAAAGTCCTGTGAATTGTTATTCAAGCATACGTCGGCACCATAGGACATTGCTAACATGTCAATGACACACCAGGCAGATGTCCCGATGTGGCTGGCTGTTTCCCATAACAAAATGAACAGGAGTGATTGGTGGACATTTTGGACTGTGGTGGCCCATAGGGAGAAGGGGGAAATAACTATGCCTGCTTTTGCATAGGAAACCGAGAGCTGGTTTCACTTCTTCTATGCCAATGTGGTTTATTCAGTAAAGTTTAATACTGTTGGGAAAAAATGTTCCAGAAGTTCCTTTTTCTGGATTCACCAACCGGACACATATTTTGAATCAGCATATACACTTAAAGTAGCAGGAATAACATGAAAGTGAACTTTCATTGTGATGTTTTATGGATCAGCAGAATCAAGCACAAAAACCAGTGGCTTAATTTGTCTTCTATCTTAAAAAACAATCTAGTTATATTTGTAGCAAATGAAAGTTTGAAGCAGACCTTTATGAAAAATTCAAAGGGACTTCTGGTTGATGTTGCAGTGAGAATGGATAGAAAATAGTGGAGCTCCACTGGGCTCCATGTAGTGCAGCCAGCAACTGCTTGCTGGGACACCCTATGAAGTTAAGTTGCCCTGGAGGGGCAGTGAAGGAAGGCGAGTCACTTTGTTGATCATGAGGAAACCGCAACTTCGTTGATCCGAAGAAAGCTCTCCCAAAGAGCAGCAGGAACAATGGCCATTTTGGTCTGTCACAAACTGGGACACTAAGATCTTGTGAAGCAGTGGTGTGTGGACAGAGTAGTGAAATTAGGTGAGATAACTTCCCAACTGTTACCTTAGAGATTTAACCCAAGTAAAAAGTTCCAAAAAGGACCTTTAAATGTTAAGAAAGGGATGATTGGATTTATGGAAAAAAAATCAAAAACTAATAACTAAAGAGGAAGATGAAAGACTTAGAAGTAAAAGAAGTACCTAAAGGATGATTTAAAATATAGAAAGCCTGGAAAAGCTGAATAACATTGTTAAAAGTTATTATTGGGACAAATTGCTTTTCTAAATTCTATTTCCAACCTCCCTGAAAATCAGCTGTTTTTGACTTTTATACATGGTTGAATGCTGGAATTGGGAGCAGAGGAGCCATCTACTGGAGGAAGATTACTGCAATGTGTGAAAGGGAAGCAAAGAATGGAGAGAAAGTAAACAACACTTTGAGGTTTACTTGACCTTGACTTTATCTTAGTAGGCAATTTGGATGCTGGGAATTATTTATTAGCTTTTTGAAAATCCCTAAGGCAAACTAAACTAACCACTAAAACTTTATTGGAAATGTGCACTGGAAAGTGGATTTGAAAGATCTGAAGAAACCTGGTGGGCTAAATTGGATTTGTGTTATTAATATCATGTGACAGATTATCCTATGAGGCAAAAGAAGAAAAGCAATAGAAAGAAAAGATAAATAAGATTTTAAAATCTGGACAATTGAGAAGTGTAAACTGAAAGTTATAAAGACTGTAAAGCACAAACTTACAGCATTTTAAGGACTAGAAATTTAGAGGACTTAGAGGAATAATTCTGGGATTGGCTAAATTTTATTAATAATTGATTTTTTTGAGTTTTTAGATATTGGGATATTGAAATATTAGAGCTATATTAACTTAGTACAAAATGACCCAGCAGAAGACAATAAAGTTTAATGAAGAAATGCTACAATTGGTGACAAAGAATTATAAGGAGTTGATGGAAATATTTAAAGATAAAGATGTGAAAGTAGAAGGGCCCTCAACAAATGGGAAAAGATGAATATAACACACAGCAGATAGATGAAAAATTAAGGAATGGTGGAGGAGACAAAGCAATATAAATTACAAGATAAAAATAAGTTACAAGTAGACAAAAACACTGAAAAGACAGTAAAACAATAAATACTAAAAATCAAATAGATAATCCCTCAAGAATTTACAATAGTATGGGGGGGGGGAGAGGAAGACTTTCCAAAAATAATGAAAGGGTTATGGATGGATATTCAAAAGATGCAACAGAAGGGGATAAAGGGTAAGGCAGAGGAAACAATCAGTTTCTTTAAAAATGCTAGAAAGACATATAGGATTCCAAGAGAGAAATATAAAAAAAAATCACCAAAAAATCAATAAATGATGAAATTCTAAAAATACTGATAGATGATGGATAGAGACATAATGATTTGCAATACAGTAATTGTATTAAAAACTAATAGAAATAAGTGGAAAGGTTAAATTGGGAAAATAGTAGTACGTATATAAATATATAATGGAATTTATTATAAGCATAAATATATTTGAGATTAGGAGGTGGAAGACTATGACTAGATATATTTAAATGTATTATTATGATTAACAGAGTACAAAAAATATACTAGAACATATAGTTTTCAAGGATTATAATTAAAAAAAAACTTAAACAAACAAAACATAGAACATAAAACCATCATCAAATTACATACATACATATAGTGTGTCAGTTGGTTACATATCTTTTTTTTTTTTTTTGAAAAAAAGTTTTATTGATTTTAACAACGAACAAAAACACATAAAACATAAGACATAAAACATAAAAACATCCTCCTCCTTCATAAATTTACATACAGTGTATCGGTTGGTTTGCCACTTCTTTTTATGCATCCATTTCATAGTCTCCATTGTAATTGTATTACATAATAGCTCATATTATCAAACAACAATTATATAACCTGATATCATCATTAAACAATCATTTGACTACAATTTTATTAATTCATGCTTTAATGAGATAACTATAGTTTACTTAGTTTATTTTATAACCATCATAAAGTAATACCAAGTCTATCATAATAAAATTGTATAAATATACTATCAAAAAAAAAAAGGTTTAAATTGATTATTTCCTTAGTTTCTAAATATTCTATTATTATGTTTTATTATCTAGCCATTGATAAAAAAAGGTCCCAAACTTCATAGAATTGTTTATCTTCTTCTTCTCTAATTTCAAATGTCAATCTACTCATTTCAGCACATTCCAATATTTTCTTAATAATTTCTTCCTCTGATGGTATTTTCTCACTCTTCCAATTTTTAGCAAATACAATCCTAGCCGCTGTTAATACATTTACAATCAAATACTTCAAGTTTTTATTATATGTATCAGGTAAGATTCCCAATAAAAAAATCTCTGGCTTCAAATCTATATGTTTCTTTGTCATTTTTTCCAACCATATGCGGATTCTAGTCCAATATTTTCTAGCGTCCTCACAAGTCCACCACATATGATAATATGAGCCAGGTATCTGATGACATTTCCAGCACTTTTCAGATTTATTCTTGAACATTCTTGCTATTCTTGTCAGGGGAAAGTGCCACCTGTAAAACATCTTATACAAATTTTCTTTATATGCTGTTGACATTGTCATTTTATAGTTTTGAGACCACAATTTTTGCCATTTCTCTAAATCAATCCCATATCCAAAATTCTTCCCCCAAGCAATCATTGTTTCTTTAACTTGTTCTTCCTCTAATTTAATTTCCAGCAAATAACTATATAGTTTTTTAATCACTTTTTCATCAGTACCTGTCAAAATGCTATCGAGGTCAGTCAATTTATCATAAAATCCCTCTGTTTTAGAATCTTTAAGATACCTTAAGTGTATTTGTGCATATGAAAACCAATTCATCTTTATACCTTGTTCTTCTAGATTTTGCATCGTTTTAAGTTCACCCTTTTCATCCAATATTTCCCCATATCTAACTGTTTGTTCCTTCTTATATGTTATAGGATAAGAAAAAGCTTCAATAGTTGATAACCAAACTGGGATTTTCAAATAGCATTGTCTCTTAATTTTCTCCCAATTCAACCATAAAGACTCCCGTATATAATGTCTTCTAAAATAGCCCTGCAATTTAGTTTCCTTATACCACAGAAAAGCATGCCAGCCCAATAATAAATCATGTCCTTCTAATGTCAACAATCTAGACTTTCTTAATGTTATCCATTCTTTGACCCACATTAAATTTGCAGCTTGGTAATATGACTCCCAATTAGGAAGGCCAAATCCTCCTCTAGTTCTAGCGTCTTGTAAAAGTTTTAATTTTATTCTCGCCTTCTTACCTTGCCGTATATACTTCAACACAATTTTATTTAATTCTTCAAAATAATCTTTGCCGAGCCTAATTGGTATTGTTTGGAACAAATATAAAATTCTAGGTAAAATATTCATCTTGATTGTTGAAATTCTACCTATCAATGACAATTGTAGATTTTCCCATTTCTTCAAATCAGATGCTATCTGCTACTTAAGCTTAATATAGTTATTCTCTTTCAATGTAGTACATCTTGATGTCAAATGTATCCCCAAATATTTAACCTTGTTCGTAACTTGGATTTTCAATAAATCTGCCAGTTCTTCTCTTTGTCTTAATAACATGTTCTTTGTCAAAATCTTTGTTTTATCTTTATTTATTTTCAGACCAGCCATCTCACCATACTTCTGTATCTTTTTCAATAGTTTTAAAGCTGTCTCTAGAGGATCTTCCAGAATGAAAACCAAGTCATCCGCAAAGGCTTGCAATTTAAATTCCTCCTTTTTAATTTTCATGCCTTTTATATTTTGGTTCTTTCTAATATTTCTGTTCAACATTTCCAAAGTCAGTACAAATAGCAAAGGTGATAATGGGCATCCTTGTCTTGTGCCTTTTCTTATATTAATAGAGTCTGTAAATTCTCCCTCTATCATTACTTTTGCCGATTGCATATAGTATATGGCTTCTATTGCTTGAATAAATTTTCTGGCAAAGCCCATCTGTTCCAGTAATAATAGCATAAATCTCCAATTCACATTATCAAATACCTTTTGGGCATCTAGGAATATCAAAGCCATTTGCTTTTCAGGATGCGCCTCATAATATTCTAAAGTGTCCAGAATTACCCTCCTATTGTCTTTAATTTGTCTCTTTGGTAAAAAATCCATTCTGATCAGGGTGAATAAAATTATTTAAGTATTTTTTAAGCCTTTCTGCCAAAATTGAAGTGAAGATTTTATAGTCTGCATTCAATAAGGAAATAGGTCTGTAGTTCTTAATTTGTAATGGATCGGCCCCTTCTTTTGGAATAAGAGTAATATAAGCTTCTGACCATGTTTTAGGGATTTTCTTATTTAACATAACTTCATTCATGACTTCTAGCAGCGGTATGCTCAACGATTCTTGTAGTGTTTTATAAAATTCTGCCGGAAGCCTGTCTGGACCTGGTGCTTTCCCATTATTCTGTCTGTTGAATGCTTCAGTTAATTCCATCATTGTTATAGTACTTTCTCCTTGGAGTTGCTCGGATTGTCCAGAGGATGGGTGGAGCTTCAGTCTCTGCTTAATGTAGGCTGAGCTTGATTTCTGAGGAACGCTCCTCCCTCCATCACGTGGCTTGCCATCTCGTTCCCCAGTTTTTGCTCAGCCTTCGAGCAGAGTAGGCTGTGTGTTTGCGTGCTCTTGGCCATTTCTGGATTCCTCTCATTCGCCCTTTTTCGTACCTATTCAGGTCGTATACAACCCTTATTTCTTCCTCTCTCCTTAGCCCTGCGCAGCAGGTGCCTTGGTTGGCTTGGTTTCCTGGGAGGGCTCCCCCCCCAGGGGTTGCCAGGGGGTAGACCCAAAAATTTGTGCTGCCTCCCCCACCTTTTCCCATAGCCTCTCTGCCATTTTAAATTTGTTTAAAAGGCTCCGTTTCGTTCCGCCCCCCCGAGCTCCGTTTGAATTTTTTTATAGCGTTTGAAGTTTTTTTGGTTCAATTCTTCTGTGGACTTCCCCCTGGGACCATTGGATTGTTCCCGGGGATCCTCCTGGCCGTTGCCAGGTTTTTCCACAAGTACTGTTAGTGGTGACCGCCATTTTGAAGCTCGCCTCGTGGCCGGGCGCCATTTTGGCTTTCATTTCTTCATCTATACAGCGTTCCCATTTAATACAGCAGGACCGGTAGGCCTGCCGAGGTTTTTTTTTTTTTTTTAAAGAAGATTGCTTTTTTGCAGTTGGAGGTTTTATCTCCACCTCCCCTTGTTGGCTCTCACCGCAACCAGCTGTAGCGGCTGCGGTTATTTCCATCACTCCCGCCCGGTTGTTGCCTGGGTCGGCAGTTGGTTTAGGCCCGGTTTTGCCCTTAAGGCCCTGTAATCTGAGACCTTGCAAGGTCATTCTTCAAGTTTTCATTAGGCCTTGACTTACAAAAAAAAAAAAAGAGAAAGAACTTAGAGACACAGAAGGGGGGAATAATCATACGGAGCAAAGAATCTTATTGATTCAAGTCAATAATAAATGGGGGACGGTTGTCAATGTGTAAAAGAACTCCCGGCCTTCGTTGTAGGTCGACCCCTAGGCGCGCCAACCGCCTCAGATTGGACCACTATCTATCTGGAATGGCAGAGAGCAATCCCTCAAAGGGGCCTTCCTTGAAGGCCAAGGCAAAGACCCACCACCTGCGCAGTCAGGCTAAGGAGCCCACCAAAGCCTCTCAAAAGGACGCCTTAAGGCGTCACAAGGCGCTAGAAAGAGAGATAGACAAACGTACTAGACAGACAGGCTTATTGCCTCCAGCACCAGCCACTCCTTCCACCTCCACCCTCCCACCCCCTCCTGCAGCCTTTTCCTCCCTATCCAGGCACAGCTCGCCCTCTCAAGGGCATCAAGCCCCGGGCACACCAGCCAGGCGAACTCCTGAGGCCACTTTCACGCACACGGCCGCCGGCCTGCGCCAAGAGGAACCTCTCATTCAGGTGGTTCCGGAGAGTCTGGATGGAGATGACTATTCGACAGGGAATTGCAGAAGGGATGCAGCAGATGACCAGACCGGGGTTGCCTCCGCAGGCCACAGAATCTGTAAGATCATTCCCTCTCATGCCTCCCCAAGGGGAGGTTTGCCCTTCAGTCAGGGAGGACGAGGAGGAACTGGAAGGGGACCTAGATTTAGACAGGGAGCAGGAGGAACAATATGACCTGGGGTCCTTACCATACGACGAACCTCTTCCGGACTCAGACCCATCAGAGGCGGAAATGTCCGAGGACGAGGGTCTCTCTCCGGAACAACCCGCCTTTGTAGGGCTCTTTAAGCCCCAGCTTTTCAAATCCCTCCTCTACAAGGCCAGGAACATCTCGGGCCTAACAGCCCAGACCCCCTCTGATCCCATTTCCATAGTTCCGGAGGGGCCGGAGGACTCCATGTTCAGACAACCGATAGTGGAGGCCGAGGTCATCCCTACCCCCCCCCCCATATTCCTGGATCTGGTGTCCAAGCAACTGTCCTCTTCAGTTGCTCCCCCGGCCCCCTCGGCCAATGATAAAAGGTTCTTCAACCTCGACCCGGAGCTCTCAACCTTGCTGAGTACCCCGGAGGTTGATGAGCCTGTCATAGGTCTGTCCTCTTCCTCCGCCCTCAGTGACCCTTTAGAGGCCCTCAAACCAGAGGACAAGCGGTCAGAGCTCGCATTAAGGCAAGCTCACCAGTTGGATGCATGGGCAATCAGGACGGCTACGGCCGCTTCCTTTTTTATCAGATCTTCCATTTGCTGGCTTCGCCAGCTTAAGCAACATGTCCCAACCTCCAATATCCGCGCCCATCAACACATCGCCAAGATAACGGCCACTGCTGAGTTTTCAGCTGACGCCACTTTTCATTCCGTAAAATTCTCCTCCCGCGCCATTTCCTCCCACGTCTCGGCCCGCTGCCTGCTCTGGCTAAAACACTGGCAGGCGGATCTCAAGCACAAGGTGAAGCTAGCTTCCGCCCCCATAGCTGGAAATAAGCTGTTCGGTACTTCCTTGGACCCTCTCCTAATCGAGGGAAGGAATAAAAAGAAATTCCTCCCTTCTCTTTCCCGCAAGTCAGAACCCAGATCTCTGCAGACCTTTCGGAGGGCTCCCTTTCGTCCCTATCACCAACCCTTCCCTCCCAGACACCAAGGGTCCCCCTCCTTTGGTTCGGGACAGTCCCAGGACAGGTCTGACTCCTTCAACAGGCACAGAAGAGGTGGAAACTTCAGGAGGCCCTTTCGTGGCTCCGGCAGCAGGCCCTTCCGCCGCTCCAGATAAGCCTCCTGACATTATCCCCATTGGCGGGCGACTTAAAGCCTTCGCCTGCCAATGGGACTCATCCACTTCAGACGCTTGGGTCAGGGATACAGTCAGGTTTGGCCTTGCCCTCGAGTTTCTCTCCCCCCCCCCGATTTTTACATTACATGTCCCCGCTCCAACAACCTTACCAAACGTAACCTCATGGAGAAGGCAATTCAACACCTACTGGACATTCAGACTATCCAGCCTGTTCCTCCATCCCAAAGGGGACAGGGCTTTTATTCACATTTATTCGTGGTGCTCAAACACTCGGGGGGATGGAAGGCTATTTTGGACCTAAAGCGGTTAAACCGTCACCTAGTGTACCGCAGATTCAAAATGAACACACTGCAATCCATCCTTTTGGGAGTTCGGCAGGGAGACTGGTTGTCTTCTATAGACCTCTCTGAGGCATATTTACACATCCAAATTTGACCCTCCCACTCCAAATTTCTCCGTTTCAGCTACAATAACCTACACTTTCAGTACGTGGCCCTTCCATTCGGGTTAGCCTCGGCCCCCAGGACCTTCACCAAGGTACTGGCCGTGCTGGCTGCCCACCTCAGATCCATCCCGGTGCGTCTCCACTGTTACCTGGATGATATTCTCATCCTCTCCCCTTCCAGGGAAAGGCTATCAGGGATATCCATACTACCCTCACCTCCCTCCAGGAACACGGGTTCCTCATAAATTGGAAGAAAAGCCAACTGCCCCCTCCACTAGACTACCCCACCTAGGGACCATAATTAATACAGTCAAGGGGAGAGTGTTCATCTCCCCAGAAAGGATACTCAGCATCCAACAATCAGTCAGGCTCATCAGACGACAAAGGAAGGTCTCTCTCCTTGAACTATCCAAGTTGTTAGGTAAAATGATCTCTTGTATTCCTGTTATTCCCTGGGCCCATTTCCACTCCAGATCCCTCCAGTGGTTCCTGCTTCCGTACCAAAGAACCGGGTCAAGCAACTCAAGGCGCAAGGTCAAGGTCTCACCAAGGGTTCTCACCTCCCTCCTCTGGTGGAGCAAGGCGTCGATCAACAAGGGCTGCCTCCTCAAGGAACCTCCAAGACTTATCATCACCACAGACGCCAGTCTGTCAGGATGGGGCGCCCACCTTCTCTCCCTTACAGCTCAGGGCAGATGGTCAACGACAGAGAGGCTGCGCAACATAAACTGGTTAGAGCTTCACGCCATCCACCTGGCCCTCCGCAGCTTCCTCCATCATATTCAGGGCCGCCAAGTCCTCATTCTCACCGACAACATCACAGCAAAGGCACATGTCAACAGGCAGGGGAGCACTCAGTCCTCAAGTCTAATGAGGGAGACCGAGCACCTCTGTCGGTGGGCAGAGTCTCACCTCCTTTCACTCAGGGCAGACAACATTTCAGGCATCCTCAACACCCGGGCAGATTGGTTGAGCAGGGCCACCATAGACCAGGCGGAATGGCGCCTCCACCCAGACCTGTTCAGGCAGGCGACAGCAATTTTCGGCCTGCCTGTGGTGGACCTGTTTGCCTCCCCCCACAACACCCAACTTCCACGGTTCATCTCCAGATTTCCGTCCCTTGGGGCAGAGAACCACAACACCCTCCGATGCCCATGGCTCTTGGGCCTTCTTTACGCCTTCCCCCCTCTGGCACTGGTGCCAAGAGTACTACAGAAGATCCTTCACAAAAGGGTGGAATTGCTTCTGGTAGCTCCTTATTGGCCCCGTCGCTCCTGGTTTGCGGACCTCTGCAGCCTATCAGTAGCCCCACCCTGGAGGATCCCAGCAGAAAGGATTTCTCTGTCTCAAGGCCCCCTTCTTCACCCAGACCCCCAATGGCTACAGCTAGCCGTCTGGAGGTTGAGCGGGAACATCTAAAAAGGGAGAATTTCTCCACGGAGGTCATCAACACCATCTTAGCAGCTAGGCGTCCTTCCACCAGAAGGATTTACGATGCCACTTGAAACAGTTTCCGCAAATGGTGTGCCAATCTCCACATTGACCCAACAAACCCATTGGTAGCACAAGTCTTCGATTTTCTCCAGGAGGGTCTCGGTAAAGGTCTGTCCCCCAACACTCTAAGGCATCAGGTAGTAGCCCTATCCACCATAATTTCCTGCGAGGGGGCTAATTCCCTCTCTCACCATCCCTGCATCCGGGCATTTCTAAAAGAGGCCTCAAACTTACGACCTCCGTCCCTTCACCGATACCCAACATGGGATCTCAACAAGGTTTTGACCTCCCTCACCAAGCCTCCCTTTGAACCCCTTAGAGAAGACTCTCTCCAGTTCCTATCCTACAAAGTAGTGTTCCTGGTGGCGATTACTTCAGCCCGAAGGATTTCAGAGATCGCTGCTCTGTCAGTCAGGAAAGACCTGTGCGTCTTCCATTCTAACCGAGTGGTCCTCAGACTTGACCCTTCCTTTCTCCCAAAAATTAATTCTATTTTCCACAGGGCTCAGGAGCTTATCCTCCCCAATTTTTGCCCCAGGCCAACTCATGAAAGGGAACAGCTATGGCACACCTTAGATGTTAGGCGGGTCTTGCGGATTTATATCAAACGTACTCAGACCTTCCGCAAATCCGAGGCCCTGTTTATTTCCTTTCAACCAAAGTCACAGGAGCTCAGGGTACCCTCTACTACAATAGGCCGCTGGATAAGGGCGGCCATTTCTAGGGCATACCAGGCTCAGACACTCCCAGTGCCCAGGGGTATCACGGCTCACTCTACCAAGAGTGCGGCGACATCGGCTGCCTGGGCTACACAGGCCCCTATATTTGACATTTGCCGGGCAGCAACATGGTCTTCCCCGTCGCCTTTTATTAGGCATTACAGGATTGATAAGTATGCCGCGGCGGAGGCGTCTTTCGGTAGAAGGGTCCTCCAGAGGGTGCTCGGGGATCCCGAGGACTCGACAAACCAGACAGTGTCCCTCCCATAGGACAAGCCCCAGCTTTGGTATGTCCCATCCTCTGGACAATCCGAGCAGCTCCAAGGAGAATGGGTGTTGGTCCTTACCTGACACGCCGTTTCTCTTGGACTGGGAGGATTGTCCAGCCTCTCCCTTTTCCTTTCACCATCTGGGGGGGGGGGTTCTCGTTTCGGCCAAGGCACCTTAAGTCTAGCAAAAGGACAGCACGAATGCCTGTTTCTTTCTTCTCTTCTTCGCATAAACTGGGGGACGAGATGGCAAGCCACATGATGGAGGGAGGAGCGTTCCTCAGAAATCAAGCTCAGCCTACAATAAGCAGAGACTGAAGCTCCACCCATCCTCTGGACAATCCTCCCAGCTCAAGAGAAACAGCATGTCAGGTAAGAACCAACGCCCATTCTAACATTTTTTCAGTCTCTTCAGGTATCTTGGGTAAATGAGCATTTTGTAAATACTGTTTAATTTTTCCCTCATCAAGATCCTCTTGTTTATATAGTTGTCCATAAAAGTCTCGAATAATTTCCTTTTTCTCCTTATTGCATAACATATTTGACCTTGATCCTCTATTAACTGTAATATTTCCTTGCTTCTTTCTCCTTTCTCAGTTTGTATGCTAACCATCTACCTGGCCTGTTTGCATCTTCAAAATAGTTCTGTTTAGCACTTCTGATTTTTTGTGCCAGTTCTTCTTTCTCTACCTGGCCCATTTTATGTTTGATTATGTCCATTTTAAGTTTAATATCTTTTTTCTGCCTTCCGAGAAGGCGGAGCCACGTCGCCGCGATACAGCTGCAATCTCGGGGCTCCGAGATTGCAGCTGATATCTTCGCCCCTGCTCGGTCCTGACGGACCTAAACCGTCCCGTAGAGACGGTGACAGTAAGGGGTGCATTCTGTTGATCCCAGGGACATCGCAAGTCCCTGGTTGATCCGGGAGAAGCCCTTCTACCATCGGTGGAGAGGCAGCCATTAAGCTGCTGAAGCAGGGACAGCTCCAGGAGGAAGAGACAGAAAGACAAAGTGTATCGGCTGGTGAGGATTTTTTTAAAAAATATTTGGGACTTAAGGACACTCTAGGATGAGAAGAAACCTGTAAGATTTCTGACAAAAATTGATAAAATGGATCTAGCGGCGATTTTTTAAAGAGAAATGTCAAAGTGAGGCTTGGCTTTTTATTTTTATTTTTTTTTTCTTCACTGAACTTCTATTGCGACATAGTAACTGTAACCAGACTGGATTTTTCTCCTATATTTACTTATTTTCTTTCTCCTTTTTGACTGCTTATATTTTTTAGAACAGAGGCTCCCTTTAATAATTTTTTTAAAAAATATATATACATATATATACATGTATATTTTCTTTTTCTATTGGGCTTTTTTTGGGAAGAAGGGGGAGTGGATTAAGGAAACTTTGTAACATTGCCAACTAGAGGCTTGAAAATACTTTATTTGAAGTTGAGAGGACTGTGAAAAATTCTTCCTCAAGGACACTGGAACTTGATAAGATAGAGGAAAGAGCACTGGAGAATGTTTTTACAGGTGTCTCTCTGGGACCTCTACTATTAATTGAACATTTGAAGCTTGGCTTTGGAATTTGTGGAAAAGCCATAATAAGAGCCTTGGATACTTAAATAAAATGCAGTGTGCTCCTTTTTTATTTTCTCTTAGCTGTTTTATCCCCCCTCTTCAACCCTACAGTATTTTGTAATATTTGTATATTTATTCTTTTTTTTTATTCTATTTTTATCTTTTTTTTAAAGGGAAAGCCTCAGAATATCTTTTTTCTTTTTCTTTATTGGGATTTTTGTCTTCCCCATTTCCATTTTTGATTTACTCTTATGGTTATCTTCTACTTTTTGTGACCTTTCAATAGGATTAAGGTGTGAAGAACCTGAAGAATTTTCTTTCTCCTTTTTCTTTCTTATTATTTTTTAATATTATTGGGCATTATTCTTTTTCTCTTTATTTGTAATTTTTATTTTTGAACAACAACTGACTATCCCATAACAGGATTAAGGTTTAGAAGAACCTGAAGAACCTCCTTTTTATTTTTATTTTTAATCCTTTTTTCTTTTCAATTTTGGGCTTTTTATTTTTTATTGGCTTTTTCGTATGTTTTCCTTTTTCCTAATTGGATTATAATTGGCCACTCTACCAATTGGATTAAAAGAGCTTGAAGACCTGGAGCTATCCAAATGAGTAAGAAAATTTTACCTTCTAGCATTTCAACCTCTGCTCCTGCCTCCCCGTCAGCTGGAGGACGACTTTTAACAATGGCGAAGCAAGATAAAGCACAAATGGATCTAACGATGGTTATGCAAGGAATTCAAGAACTTAAAACGAGTATTGAACAAAGAATGGAGAACATTGAACAAAGAATTGTGAAGACCGATGAAAAAATTGAAAACATTCAACAATTGATGGTGAAATACGATGAAAGACTCCAAAAAATGGAAGAGAAAGATAAACAAAGAGATGAGACAATTGGAAACATCGACAGCAGATTAACAATGGTTGAACAAGATAGAAGTGGGATGTTGAAGTGGTAGATGAACAGATCAGAATTTTACCTCAGATTCCAAAACATAGAGGAAGAAAAAGGACAAAATTTGGCTGCAGTAATGATAGAAATCTTGGCTGGAGCTCTGAGAATAACAGAGGAAAAGATGATGGATGGAGTAGATGAGATATATCGAGTCTTCACAAGATATGCGATGAGGAACAGTCTACCAAGAGAGGTCCATGTTAGATTTACCCAAAAAACTATTAAAACACAAATATTACAAGTGACAAGAGAGAAGACGTTGAAGTATAAAGGCAAAGAGATTGTGGTCTTAAAACAAATACCCAGAAAAGTGAGAGAGATGAGAAGAGAATATCTATTCCTGACTAAAATGTTGCTGGAAAAAGAGGTGAATTACAGATGGCTGATTCCAGAAGGATTAATGTTTACATGGCAAGAACAGAGACACAGAATTGATTCAATTGAGAAAGCAGAAATATTCTACAATGAATTCTTCAAAAAAAGAGAAATAGAGATGGAAAAAGAGACCATCTCAACTGAACCTCAAGATGACCAAATGGGAATGGGAAAAGAAGAAGGTGCAATAGGTGGACAAGTGGAAACCAAAGAACAACGTGAAGTAAGATCTACGAGAGCTGTTAGACCTAAATATAAAACATAATTATGGAGGAAAAAAAATTGATTTCTATGAATATAAATGGACTGAATTCAGCTACCAAAAGAAGAAAAACTGTTCATAAATTAGAGAAATTAAAATTTGATATAATCTGCTTACAAGAAGTACATATTAAAAAACAACATCAACATTTATTGATACGATCAAAATTAGGGAAATTTTTTATTTCTTTGACTCATTGTAAGAAAAGAGGAGTAGCCTTGTATATTAAAGAATCTATTCCAGCCAAACTGATCTATAATGATGAAGATGGAAGAGTATTAATGGTTGAAATAGTGGATAATAACGCAAAAACACTCCTGGTTGCAATTTATGCCCCGAATGATAAACAAGAAGAATTTTATAAAAGGTTACATATGAAAGCAATCAAACTGGACTATATTAACATAGTTATGATGGGAGATTTCAATGGAATTGTAGATAATAAATTGGACTATACAGCGACAGCATCAAGACAAAATAGAAAGACTCTCTCTAAATCCTTCTTCAAAATGATAGATGAATTAAATTTAAAAGATATATGGAGAGAAAGAAATGCTAAAACTCAACAGTATACTTTGTATTCAAATAGGCATTTATCATGGTCCAGAATAGATATGATTTGGGTCTCAACAGAATTAATATCTAATATTCAAGAAACAAATATTGAAACAAGTACATGGGCAGACCATAATCCAATGACAACTAAATGGAAAGGACAACAAAGAAGATCTAGATGGACATTAAATAATACTATTTTAAAGGAAAAAGACTTCACACAATGGATGGAAAAAGAATTGACTTTCTTCTTTAGTGAAAATAAAAAGGAAGATACTTCAATACAGAATGTTTGGGATACAATGAAGGCATATGTGA
Organism: Hydrophis major; assembly: GCA_033807585.1. Classification (NCBI taxonomy): domain Eukaryota; kingdom Metazoa; phylum Chordata; class Lepidosauria; order Squamata; family Elapidae; genus Hydrophis; species Hydrophis major. The sequence goes on from CM066330.1 coordinate 124,641,493, forward strand.
GAGGATTAATAATAGACTATACAAAGAAAAAAAATATTAGGAAGAGGCAAGCTATTAAAGCTCTAGAAGATGACTACAAAAAACTGGAAAAAGGGTTACATATCTTTTGTGCTTCCTCTCCGTAGTCTTCACTTATCATTTATATAAATTCTAATATTATCAATCTAATATATATGTATACATTAATTATCAACTATTTATCATTTATTTGACTAAACTGTTATTTACTCATTTTATACAAGATATTCTATATTTGCTATACATTTATATTACACATTCTTCCAATGGTTATAAATTTTTATACATATATTCTATATCATTCTATTACCTTTAAATTTTTCTAACATATTTCATTTCCATATTTTTTTCTAACCATTGATAAAATAAATCCCATATCTTATAAAATTGTTTATCCTCTTGTTCTCTAATTTCAAATGTCAATTTACTCATTTCAGCACAATCCATAATTAAGGATTATAAATTCAGGGGACTTAGAGATATAATTTCAGGACTGATTAAATTTTATTAACAATTGGTTATACTGGTGCTTACAGAAAATTGACACATTGAAAATGTGGTGGAACACTGAGTGATATTTATAATATTAAAACATTAGTGACTCAGCAGGGGTTAATAAGTATATAGTAATAAGAAACGTTATTGATGTTTACATATATTTTTGCAGAAAGTAATAAAAAAATCATAAAGAGAAAATAGTATTATTTAAAGATAGTGAGGTGGATATAGAAAAACCCCAACAAATGGGAAAATAAAGAAATAAGTACAAATTAGGAAAATAGTATAATATATATTGATACATAAAAGAATCTATTATAATTATAATGAGCATATCAAGGTTAGAAGTTGAAAGAAAAAAACTCTGTATATGTAATTGTGTTATTACTGTTAGCATTGTGTGAAAAATATATACTGTCTACAAAAAATATTGGTTGTTAAAGGAAAACCACAAATACAAAAGAAAAAGAAAAAAGAAAAAGTCAAAGGACTGGAACAGTAAATGGCCAAATTCCCCTTCCTTTCTGCCTCTTAACTCAAGAAGGAATTCAGAACAACTGACTAAGACAGAAATATGTGGCATTTCTATTATTTTCTTCGTAAGCACGATAGAGCAGACGAGATATAGATACCAGTAATACATATCTGTGCAGATCAAATATCTTCAGTCAACATTACTTAACTTCCAGTCTTACAGCAAACAAAACAATCATCCTTCAACACTGATATAGAAGTGCAGACCTGTTAGGCCTCCTTATAATACAGATCAAAAGCCTTTTAAAGCTTTTCCCAACACCTGTTTTCTCAAAATGTGGGACCAATGTATAATCTTCCCCTACTAATTCATGCCTCTACCCATCTCCTGTTCCTCTCTGCCCTAAATTCTTATGGTAAACTCCTTCAGGCAGAGACAAGCCAACTTATGATTACTTTGTAATGAATACTTTGTAATGAATACAATATTTTGTAATGATGCTAAGAAAGATATATTCATGATTAAATCTATTATTAATATGTATTTTATAATGGCATAACACTACACTAATCTTCAGACTAGGGAGTTCATTTTGCCCAGGGCTGATCTTTTGTCACTCTTATACCACTGATTAGCCAAAAGCTAATGGGGGGAATGCCCTGTGCCAGAGCTGCTATTAGTATGACTACCCCCTTCCCTGCCAATCCAACTGCTTTAACTGTTGTTTTTTAAGTCCCCTCTCAACAATCCCACCTCTTCACTGATTCCTCCCCTCCCAGTTTGTCAAACACTGACTGACGTTTGCAAATCATGCAGAATAGCAAGTGTGGCTCTGGTTTTCCAAGGATAACTGCAATGTGCTTCCAGATTTTCAAGAGGTATTCTGACTGAAAGAAAATCTGGTGTGTGTATATGTGTGTGTATGTTTGTGTGTGTGTGTGTGTGTATGCACGTGTGCATATGTACTTATCAAGAGAGCAAGAGTGACAGGTCCACTACATGAATCCACTAAGGCAATGATGGCTAACCTTTTTGTTTTCGCGTGCTGAAAGTGCACGAATGCATGTGTGTGTGCACATATGCCTGCCCCCATAATGCAATGCACACATAACCCCCCGACCTCCCCTGCCCCCTACACATGCACACATGACCCCCTGCACTCCCACTGCCCTCTGCACATGCATGTGACCCCCCATGCTCTCCCTGCCCCTTGCGCATACGCATGCAACCCCTCATGCTCCCCTGCCCCCCGCTCACACGTCTCCCACAAGCACCCCACCATGACACATGTGCAGCAGAATACCTAGAAATCAGCTGGCTGGCAGGAGGCACATGCACATGTGCAGTGGAATGGTGCTGGGGCAATGGATCACGTGCCAGCAGAGATGGCTCTGCATGCCACTTCCAGCACTCATGCCATAGGTTTGCCATCACAGCTCTAAGGCATTCAAATTCAGTGCATTAGATTTTCCACCCATAGGATCTTGTTTACCGACTAATTTACTCTCCTCCCAAATAAAGCCAGATTTGGAGGAATTAATAGGATGGAGAATATTCGGAATTGAATGGTAATACTGGAGATAGCCAGTATTTAATTGAAAAGTGCACACATTTGAATGACAGTGATAGTGAATAGGGTAACCCAATCTCTCTTTGAGATGTTTCAAAGATCTATAAATAAGCTGCAATAGTATTGCCATCACTTACCCGGATGCGTCTCATAGCAGTCACAATCTCTACCCTGCTGTTTGGCCGAGGTACATCTAAACTGCCAATATACTGGAGGAGGAGAAAGAGTAGAAGGGTTAGAGCAGAATCTCAGAGTACCAAAGTATTCTAAACAGGACTGGATGGCTAAAATTTGTTTGGCAAGAAAATATTTATTGCCACTCCTCTTTGTACCCAGGAAATACATATACCAGTTTTCTCCAGACACATACATTTGTGAGGACAAGAGAATGCATGCGGCAAACTTTGCAAGTTGTACAGTTGTACTTGAAATCTGGATACAAGTATATAAGGATACAGTTTGCACAGTGAAAGAACTGTGCACAGGTGGCTTGCTCTGGACACTGGTACTTCACCAATGTATCTACATTCTCAATGTATCTGCAAAAAGATAGGTTGGGTTGGAAGAGGAATACCTATTTATTGAATAAGCTGCAACATGCATTTAGAATAATAGAAAATAGGGCTGGAAAGGACCTTTGAGTTGTTCTAGTCCAACCCCATGCCCAAGGCAAGTGTTCCATACCATTTTAGGCAAATGGTTATCCAATCTTTCCTTGGAAACCTTCAGTGATAGAGCACAAAACTCTGGGAGGCAAACTGTTTCCCTGCCAGAAAAATCTTCCTTATTTCCAAGTTGGAGCTCTCTCTGGCTTAGCTTCCACCCTTTGCTTCTTGTCCTACCCTGAGGTACTATGGAGAATAAATTGATACTGTGGACCCCTTCAGAAAGACTGCTATCATGTCTCCCCTTCATTAAATTAAAATATATATAGTTCCTTTAGCTATTCTTCACACAATTTTGTCTCCAGAGTTCTTATCATTTTTAATTGCTTTTTTCTGCATTCTCTAGGTGAGGGGTGTTAAACTCAATTTAATTGAAGGCCGCATCAGGATTATGGTTGGCTTTTGGGGGGCAGGGGGGCATGGCCAGGGATGGGTATCGCCAGCTCCCACTGCTGCTGTGCTTGCTCTCCTTGGCCATGGTGTGAGCAGGAGGACAAAGTGTGTGGGTTGGAAGCCCGCTCCACCTCCTTATGAGGAGACCTGGCTTTGTAACCAAAGATGGGAGACCACCAGGAAAGGTCAGGAGGAGGGGACAAGGGGATGGTGAAAAGCAGCAGGATTGCTGGTGGCCAAGTGCTAAGGTAGGATTTACCTCAGACCTTCACTCACTCTCATTATCATCTTCCTTCCTCCCTTCCCTTCCCTTCTTTTTCCTTCCCTCTTCATTCTCCTTTCTTTCTTCTTCCTTCCCCTTTTTCCTTTTTCTTCCTTGCTATCTTGCCCTCTTTCTTTTTCTCTTTCCTGTCCCTTCTTGGATGCTCAAATGCAAAAGAGGAAACATCAAATGCCGCTTTTGCTAGTAATTTGTGGCCATTTGTAATACTGAGAACAAACTAGGCTCGGTTTATCCCATGCTTGCATTTTGTGGGGGCTTCCACAGACTATAGGGTAATACAGAAAAACTGTCAAATGATCACTCTGATAGTTGATCAGAGCTCCTCTGTTTTTTATGTGCAACGGCTTTAGTGTTTAAGAACTAGTTAGTTGCTTTTTTATTAATATATAATCCTTAAAAGGGCTGTCCTGTAGGGACCCTGCCATGGTCTAATTCAGACTGGAAATATAGCAAAGGAAAGTATTTTCCCTACTTGCTTCATCCCATTTTCCCCACTGGAAATAGCTGCTTGCAATACATAAGGGGTGGTGGGTGTAATTTCTTAAGAGCTCAATTTAAGAACACCAATGTGCACATGAGATATCTCAGGGTGGTGAAGGCTGGGGTGGGGGGTAGTGATAGAACAGGCCCTCAAGGCCTCCCCAGCCACTAAGATACCTCATGCTTCTCCTTCCCTTCCTGCCACAAGGATTCACCTTGCAAACATCTATCTCCTCTCTGTTTCTGTTTCTTTGCCTCTGAGAAAGGGAGCGATTTGGTTTGGAAATGCTTTTCATGAGGAGAATGGATGGTCCTGGGTGCTATAATATCACACAGATTCAGGCACCCATCCTCTTTTTCAGAGTGTCAGGGTCCAAGAAACTTTCATTCTTGGTGCAAAAAGTGTTTGCCTGTCTCCTGCTCCTCCACCCCCCCAAACTACTTTCCACTTAACTACTTAATGAGACCTTGTCCCATGGAGCTGGCAGTGGCACAGGCGACAGGAGCCACCTGAGCAGCAAGGCAGTGGGGGGCAGGGGGGCCAAGAGGATTATTAAGTGCTGGAACAAGACTAATATGGCTCCCCTCAACAACATATTACGTAAGTTAACACGACCACAAGGGTCTCCCTTTCCCCTCCCCCTCATCCTGTGAGAGGCTCACTAAAAAGGGGGGAGGGCTGCCAGGGCAGATAGGGATGCGGTGGGGGGAGAGGACAAAGGACAGAGAAGCAATGTTGGAGTCTGCACAGCCCACAAGTAGATTTTTTTTCCAAGAGGGAGAAGAATGATTCACTCTAGTCTGTACAAATGAAAGAAAAATGATACTTCCCTCGCCCATCACCCTCTCCTCCAGTTTATCCTCCTGTGTTTTAAAGCCACCTCTTGCCAGTTACCCTTTGGTATGGCTCTCACACACAAATCCTCCGGACTAAGCTAACAGTGGCGCCTCCTTACTTTTGGCGTGAAGGATTTCAACAGGATGAGAAGTGGAAGTTCCTTAAGAATTGAGAAGAATGGGAGAATGAGAGAGGAAGAGGTGGAGGTGATCATTGCTGCCGCTGCTGTGTGAGGACATGCCTTCCTTCTTTACCGTTTGCCCTCTGATGAATTGATTTGATCCAGCTTTAGAGTGTTTTGCTCACAGCCTGTGAGCCACCCCACCCCACCCCCCACTCCCACTCTCGCCTGGGCATGTAATTGACACACCGTCCCACTGTTTTTCTTTTTTAAAATTTGGTTTTGTAAAAATAAAAAAAATCCCCTTCATGGGGCCCCCTTTGAGCTCCATGGGCCGCAGAACAATGTACCGGCTGAAACCCCCCATGCCCCACACTGGCTTACCTGAGCACCCCACCAGACAGGCACTGAAGTGCCACAATTGTCGCTGCAGAAACAGAGAGAGAAGGGGGACTATCCAAGCTCTCTCTGTTTGTGTATATGTATGGGAGAGAGAATGATCTTCAGCCAAGCTTCTGGTAGCAGCGCGGGCAGCAGGAGCCACCTGAGCAGTGAGGCAGTGGGGGATGAAGTAAGAAGCAAGGCTGTCCCCACACCCCACACCCCACACCAGCTTATCTGAGTGGTCTGCCACACAAGCACTGAAGTGCCACAACTGCTGCTGCAGAGAGGAGGGGGACTCTCCAAACACACTCTCTCTCTCTCTTTGTATGGGAGAGAGCGTGCAATCCCTGCTTTAGTTGGAGCATTTAAGTGGCAGCAGTGGGGGAAGGGGGCAGGAGCTATTTTTCTCCTTGTCCTCCCCATTGAAGCAGCGCAGCCACCTAATGATTGCCCCCTCCCCAACCAGCCAGCCAGCCCTACCTGCCCTGCTCCCTGCTCCCTGCTTGGCCAGCCAGCGCAAAGCCTTGCTGTTCTTCTCCTCCTCCTCCCCGCCCAAGGGTAGCAGGCTCTGCATTCCTGTCCCAGCACAGCGAACCTTGATGGGCTGGATGCAGGTGTGAAGGGTCTGGCCCTGCAGTGCTTCCTCGCTCAGTTGAAGGCTTCATTCAGCCTTCAAACAGTAAGGCCGTGTTAGGTTTTCCAGCACAAATTCAACTCCAGAAAGCACACATAGATGACTGATTCAGCAGGATTCAATAACTTCTTTATATACATAATACCATGAAGTACAGTTTACAATACCATTAGTAGTTTCTTCCAACATGGTAAAGGTTACAAGCAAAACCACAAGTAGCAGCTTCAACCAGATATCATTTTTTGTTTCACTTTAGAGCTGAGAGCTAAGCCATGCCCAGATTCCTTCCACTCTCAGCCCCCAATTCAGCTCCCATTGGCTGACCTTACTAACCATGTCTCTGCCAGTTCATGAATATTCTGACAGGCCAGCCAGGGAATCAGAATCAGCTGGGTTCAGGAACCAATGCCGTCCATGGCCCTGATGTGCTGCTCGCTTACCTGGCTGGTTGGGGAGGGGGCAATCATTAGGTAGCTGCTTCTGCCTCAGTGGGGAGAACACGGAGAAAAACAGCTCCTACCCCACTGCCGCTGCTTAAATGCTCCAACTAAAGCAGGGATTGCATGCTCCCTCTCCCGTACACACACACAAACAGAGGGAGTTTGGAGAGGTCCCCTCCTCCATCCTTCTCTCTTCAGCTGCAGTTGAGGCACTTCAGTGCATGGCTGGCGGGGCACTTAGGTAAGCCAGCAGCTTCGCATCCCGCTGCCTTGCTTCATACTCCACCTCCCACTGCCTCTCACTGTGGCCGTTGCACCAGTGCATTGCTCAGCATCCTACTAGATTATGGAGGCGAGCAAGGAGAAGAAGTGGCAAAGAACGAAATGATGCAAAAGGGGGTAGAGGATGAAGTAAGTCAGGGGGTGCAGAGCTGCCCTGACCCACCTTACCCGAGGATCCTTCAGCCAGGCCAACCAGGCCAGCCAGGCCAGCCAGGCCAAACCCTCACACGCACACTGCCACCCAGGGCAGCCATGTCCCTTCACTAACAGTTCCAGCTCCTTTTGTTGCCACCACCTGCAGAGCAACTAAAAGTAGCCTGTGGGGCTACGGTAAAAAAAAAAAAATAGTTCAGACCTTCCAAGTTCTCACGAAAAAAATAATAATATTGCGAGATTGGAAGGTCTGAACTAATTGTTTTAATGGTAGTCACACAAAATATTTCAGTTTCTCTGCATGTAGCGATGGAGAACTAGGCTGTGTGTGCACACGCACCCAGGATGGTGTGCGCCGGACCCTTAATTTCCAGGATGGCCACACGGGCCGGATTTGGCCTTGAGTTTGACACCCCTGCTCTAGGTTCTCAGCATATTTTTTTAATTTTGTGATATCCAAAACTGGAGGTAATATTCCAAATATGGATTCATTCGTGCAGTATGGAGCAGTGCTACCACTTCTTTAATTTTTATACAATTCCTCAAATTGATTCAGCCTCAAATTGCATTGACTTTTTGGGGGAAGTTCAGCATATTACTAACTCATATACTTAAGTGGTAGTATACTAGAACAGGGGTCACCAAACTTTTGGACCTCAGCGACCACCAAACTCATAATTTTAAATCCCAGGGAACACTAACCAGTTCTGTGGGCATAGCCTAATTTGTGGGTGTGGCTTAGTAGTCATGTGACTGGCTGGGCATGGCTTTTATGTAAATATTATATTTATATAAATATTGATTTTTTTTGTAAAAAAGAGCAACTTTTACCCAAAATCAGGCAAAGCAGGAAGGCAGATTGAGTTGCTCACAGAATCATTCAGTGATCTATCTGCCATTGGCTAGCTCAGTCTCTCAAATTTGCTTGCCGTGAGTCTGCACTGAATAATAGAACCTTCAGTCCTAAGAGAGGTTCGGCTGTGCTTAAAAGCAGAGCTGAAGATCTAAAGACAAGCTAGAAAGCAACAAATCCAATCATTTCCTGCTTCCTAGCTAATCTAAATCTCCCAGCACAGCAGAATAGATGATGGTCAGAAAAATGGAAAATAGCAATTTAGCAGGCAAGTTTGCCGGTAAGGAGTGAGTGGGTGGGGAGGATTTCCGCAGGCCATGTGGGCAGCGCAGCCTTGTGTTTCTACGCAGCCTGGATTAATTGCTTTGGAAGTGTGCTCTGGGGGTGAGATTTCTCTGTGGCCCACCAAAATTTTCTCATGGTCCACCGGTTGGCAACCACTGTACTAGAACACCTAGATCCTTATCATAGGCACTACTGTTGAGTCAGGTACCACCTATTCTAAACCTGTGCATTTTGTCTCAACTGTCCGACTAGCAAATCCAAGAAAAGTAGGCACTCTCAGGCATTTTAAAATCCCAAAAGTAAAACTTTATTGAATACAGCATTTCAGCATTGAAGAATTAAAACCAGCTCAGAGATTTTCCTGTGCAATGCTACATATAGTAATTAAACATTGGTTTCCCTTCTTCTCACCCATTGTGATCATGCAGTCCAATTATGAACCAGTCTTTTGTTTTGAGAACAGTTCATTTCTTTGTTGGACACCTGCAGTACTGACCTTGGTGGGTTCTTGGCTCACACAGTCTATTCTTGGATCGTCTGCATTCTTTCTCACCCTTCCCTCACCCTAGTTGGTTGGGAAGTTGAATAGCAGTTAATTGTTCAAATGGTTGAGAAATGGTTCACATTTGGCATTTGGTTTTTCCTATCTAAATGCAGGCCTTACTTTTCTCACCACCGAATTGCATCTTCTTGGATTGGGCTCAAGGATCCAATCCATCAACATCCTTCTGAATCTTGAGTCTACTTTCTTAAATGTTAGGAATTCCACCAGGCTTTAAAAAATTTTAAATATGCTGTAGCATGAGGAAATTTATGCTAGCTGTTTAATATGCCATAAAACTCTTACTTTACAGCTTATAGGTAATTGCATCCTGAATACAGCATTTATATTGTAACGTTAGCATGATTAAATCTGAAGCATGAATCTGAAAATTAATGACTTCAAAGACCACTGTAAATTGTTTTGGATAAGAAAAATGAACAATTAAAAGTTTGGTAAAAATATAAAACAGGAAAGCAAATAGATAAACATGGGGAAACATATCAAAATATTTTAAATAGCAGAAATGCTAGTAAAAAATACTGTAAGTTATAACATACAGTCTACTGTGAAGAACAAATGTTTGTTGTAATAAGTGAAAATCACTGTAGTGTATAACAGCTTGCTTCCGCTCTTTGTTATGGAACGGCAAGTTGGATTTCTCAGAAAAAACATGAGAGGGCAGGGCTTGAGCAGCAGTGGAAAGACACTTTTCTCGGAGCTCTGAGGGAAACGCTGATACCCCCACAGCTGGATGGTCCCAGTGGACCCGGACCGTCCTGGAGAGATGGTAAGTGAAAGGAGCACATCCTGTTGATCCCAGGGACATCAAAAAGTCCCTGGTTGATCCAGGAAAGCTCCTACAGTCCGGCAGTGGTGGGAAGCGGACATTAATCTTGAGCTGCTAAGAAGCTGTGCCAGCCTCGGAACAGAAGAACAGAAAAAAGAAGGTGTGTCGATCTGGGTGAGAAATTCTTATTTTTTTAAAAAAAGACAGGAGTACACCAAGTGAAAGATTTATTAAAGAAAGAAAGACAGAAAAGATAAGGGCAGTGGCGAATGGCTGGGTGATGTCAACTTTATTTGGACTTTTTTAAAAAGAAAAAGAAAAGGAAAATTTTGTTTGCTTCTTTGCTTTGAATAACTGGACTGGATTGAACATAAAAATTAAGAAGAAATTGAACTTTTTTTGTTTCTTAATTTAAAATCTCTCAAGTATTTTGTTCTTTTGACTTATTTACTTTCACTGTTTAGAATGCAGAGATACACTGTAACTAAGATAAAAGTATAAGGAAAGCTAAGCAATCTGTCATCTAGAGGTCACAAGGATATTTTTTTAAAGAACAATAGACTTTAAAGATTAAGCTATTTTGACTACAGAGAAGTGGAAAAAGATAATGAGTCAGCACTGAAAACAGGTGTTGCTCTTATATAGCTGGCATACAATTGGAAAGCTGAATAAGAAAAAGAAAAAGAAAGAAAAGAGAAGAAAAGAAAAGAGGAACTTAAAATATGAGCAGAAATGGCAAAGGAAATGGAGAAGGAACAAAGGGAGGAAAGGAGACAGGAGGAGGGAGCAGTAGGTGGCCAAATGATAATTAAAGAACCAAGAGAACAAAGATCAACAAAAGCAATAAATCCTACCTATAAAGTATAAACAATGGAAGAGGAAAAGAAACTGATTTCTATAAATGTAAATGGACTAAATTTGGCTATTAAAAGGAAAAAGATATTCATAAACTAGGAAAATTAAACATGGATATAATCTCCCTACAAGAAGTACATATTAAAAGACAACATGTACATTTGTTAAATTGCCCTAGAATTGGGAATATATTTACACCATTGGCACAACAAAAGAAAAGAGGAGTTGTTTTATATATTAAAAGTACAATTAAAGCCAAGCAAATTTATACAGATGAAGAAGGAAGAATATTGATGGTTGAAATAATAGATAATAACTCAAAAGTACTTTTAATTGCAATCTATGCTCTCAATAACCAGCAAGATCAATTCTATTAGAAGCTACACAATTAAATAATTGAACTGGAATATGATAAGATATGCATTTTTGGAGACTTTAATACAATTGTAAACACAGAATTGGACTATAAAACACAGAAACCAAATAAGAAAAATAGAAAACTACTACCGAAATCTTTTTTCAAGATAGTGGAGAAGCTGCATATTAACAATATATGGAGAGAATTGAATAGCAAAAATGGACAATTTACATTTTACTCAAATAGACATCTATCATGGTCAACAACAAATATGATTTGGATGTCAACAGATTTAATATCTAATATTCAGGAAACAAATATTTACACAAACATTTGGGCTGATCACAACCCAATAAGGATTAAATGGAAGGGACAGAAGAAAAGATTAAGATGGTCTTTTGAATAATTCGATTTTGAAAGAAAAAGAATTTATTAATAACCTGGAAAAAGAATTGGTTTTCTTCCTTAAAGAAAATAAATCAGGAGAAACCTCATTACAAAAAGTCTGGGATACCATGAAAGCATATAGTAGAGGTGTGATTATAACTTATACAAGAAGAAGGAACATTAAAAAGAGACAAACACAACAAACTTTAGAACAAGGACGTAAGAAACTGGAGAAGGATTTATAAAGATATCCACAGCACAAAAATATTAAAAATCAAATGGATATAATTAAACACAAAATTGGACTAATGGAAAAAGAAGAACTGGCACAAAAGATTAGAAGGGCTAAACAGAACTATTTTGAAAACACAAATAAACCAGTATATACATTGAACAAAGAAAAAGAATTAAAAAATACCACAATTAATAGATGAAAATGGCATGCTATGTTATGAAAATGAAGAGAAGAAAAAAATAGTACAGAGATACTATGAGAAACTATATGATCAAGAGGCAATACTAGAAAACAAAGTACAGCAATATTTACAAGACGCAGAATTACCAAGATTACCTGATGAAGCAAAGACCACGTTAGACAAGAAAATAACAATGATGGAACTGACAGAAGCAATAAATAGACAAAATATTGGGAAAGCCTCTGGCCCAGATGGACTACCAGCTGAATTTTATAAGGCAATACAGGAAATTGGAAGTATTGAATGAGGTTTTGACAAAAAATAAAGTACCTGACTGGTGGACAGAGGCACACTTATACCAAAAGAAGATACTGACCCACGACAAATAAAAAATTATAGACCAATATCCCTGCTAAATGCTGATTATAAAATATCTGCTTCAATAATGGCAGAAAGACTCAAAATATATTTAAACTATTTTATACACTCAGATCAAAATGGATTTTTACCCAAGAGGAGAATATTGAATACTCTGGAATACTATGAAACCCACTCAGAGAAACAAATGACATTAGTGTTCTTAGATGTACAGAAAGCATTTGATAATGCGAATTGGCAGTTCATGTTGATGCAACTTGAGGAGATGGATTTTGGAGACAGGTTCACTAAAGCATTGAAAGCGATATATAACAAGCAAACAGCAAGAGTAATGATAAATGGAGAACTGACAGAAAACTTTAACATTCAAAAAGGAACTAGGCAAGGCTGTCTGCTATCCCCATTATTGTTTGTACTGACTTTGGAAGTTTTGAATAGAAATATTAGGAAAAATGAAGAAATAAAGGGAATGAAAATAAAAAAGGAAGAGTATAAATTACAAGCTTTCGCAGATGATTTGGTCTTTATATTGGAAGAACCATTGGAAACAGGCCCTACATTGATTAGAGAAATAGAGGAGTTTGGCGAAGTAGAAGGACTGAAAGTAAACAAAAAAAAATCTTGGTGAAAAATATGACAGAAAAACAAAACAAAAAATTAATGGACAAATTAAATATTCAAGTTTCAAAAAAAGTGAAATATTTAGGGATACAAATGACAGCTAGATGTGGAACACTTAAAGAAGATAATTATGAGAGATTATTACAACAGATTGCACTAGACTTGGAAAAATGGAAAAACTTACAACTATCTTTAATAGGTAGAATAGCGACAATTAAAATGAACATATTGCCAAAAATATTATATTTATTCCAGATGATTCCAATAAGACTGAAAAAAAAAATACTTGGATGACTTAAATAAAATGATGTTGAAATTTATCTGGCAGGGGAAAAAGACAAGAATTAAGATAAAACTATTGCAGGATGCAAGGGTGATAGGGGGTTTTGGATTACCCAATTGGAAACTATACTATCAGGCAACAATATTGATGTGGATGAAGGAATGGATTGTATTGAAAAATGCCAGATTATTAACACTAGAAGGGCATGATTTACAATTGGGGTGCCATTCATTTTTATGGTATAAAGAAAGTAAGGTACATGGACTTTTAGGAGACACTATATTAGGGATGCTTTATTAACAGTATGGGAAAAAATAAGAGACTCTCATTATATGAAAATACCAGTCTGGTTATCAACATTAGAAGCCTTTACATATCCACAGCTTTTTAAAAAGGAACATATTATTAGATATGAAGAAATTTTAAATGAAAAGAGTGAACTCGAAACAAAGCAAGAATTAGAGTTACAAGGGATAAACATAAATTGGTATTCATACTTGCAAATACATACAAGGTATGAAAAAGACATTAAGATGGCTGGGTTGTATAAGGAATTGACTGAATTGGATAAAATCCTAACAGGCACTGAAGAGAAGTTGATCAGAAAATTATATGGTTTTTTATTAGGAGTGAAATTAGAGGAAGAACAAGTAAAAGAATCAATGATTGTGTGGGGAAATTTTTTTGAATAAATGGCAGATATTATGGTCTAAAAACTATAAATTATGTCAACGGCCTATAAAGAGAATCTGTATAAGATGTTTTACAGGTGGCATTTACCCTCAACAAGAATTGCTAAGATGTTTAAAGATAAGTTGGCGAAGTGCTGGAAATGTCAGAAGTCACTAGATCCTATTACCATATGTGGTGGAAGCTAAAATGTATTGGACTAGAGTACACATGTGGCTGGAGAAAATGATAAAACAGTGTATAGATTAAAAACCAGACACTTTTATTGGGAATTTTGCCTGAGGGTTACAACAAAGAGTTAATGTACTTGATTATCAGTGTATTTACAGTAGCTAGGATTGTATTTACACAAAATTGGAAAAATGAGAAAATTCTGATGGATGAGGAAATAAATTAAGAAAATAATGGAATGTGCAGAAATGAATAGATTGACAATGGCAATTAGAGAACAAAAAGAAAAAGATTATTATAAAATTTGGAATTTATTTTATGAATGGCTGATAGAAGAGGAAGAAATTGAAAGTACAGTATAATATATCATTATTGATAAATGAATGAGTTAAATAGAGTAAGGAAATGAATGTGAAATATATCATTGAAAGTTAATTATAATAATAAGGATAATATAATAAGTGATACATGTGATATAAAATACTGATTAGAACGATTATAAACATATATAAATAAAATATGTATGATAATGTTATTATGTGCACAAAGATATATGCACCCAACCAACACTGTTGAACAGAAAGAAGGTTTTATTTGTTTGTTTTTGTTGTAGTTATAAAAATAAAAAACCTCTTATTAAAAACAGAAGAAACATAAAAGTAAGTTCTATGCAACACTACTTGGCACTTTGTATGCAAGAATAGCTATGCAATGGGATTCTTAAGTATATGCATAATGAAATAGAGAGTGAGTAAATAATATGCTCCCTTTAATGGATCACTGCCTTGTTGTGGCGAAGGGGCTTGCATAACTCAATGAAGCTATGAGGTATACCGTGCAGGGCCACCCAAGGCGGACAGGTCGTAACAGAGAGTTCTGACAAAATGTGATCCACTGGAGAAGGAAATGGTAACCCATTCCAATATCTTTACCATGAAAACCCCATAGACAGTACCAAAAGGCAAAAAGATATGATGCTGGAAGATGAGCCCCTCAGGTCATAAGGTGTCTAATAAGCTACTGGGGAAGAGCAGAGGGCTAGTACTAGTAGTGCCAGAAAGAGTGAAGCAACTGGGCCAAAGCCGAAAGAACGCTCAACCATGGGTGCATCTGGTGGTAAAATGAAAATCCGATGCTGTAAAGATCTATGCTCCATAGGAACCTGAAATGTAAGATCCATTAATCAAGGCAAGCTGGACATGGTCAAACAAGAGATTACAAGACTGAACATCGACATCTTAGGAATCAATGAACTAAAATGGACAGGAATGGGTGAATTTAATTCAAATCACCATCAGGTATACTATTGCGAGCAAGAATCCCTCAGAAGAAATGGAGTAACCTTCCTAGTCAACAAAAGAATAGTAAAAGCAATACTGGGATACAATCCCCAAAATGACAGAATGATCTCAGTTCGAATCTAAGGCAAACCATTCAATATCACAGCAGTCCAAATCTATGCCCCAACCACTGGTGCTGAAGAGGATGAAATTGACTGGTTCTATGAAGCCCTACAGCACCTTAAAGAATTAACACCAAAAGTGATGTCCTTATCATCATGGGGGATTGGAATGCTAAAATAGGAGGCCAAAAGATAACCGGAATAACAGGCAGGTTTGGCCTTGGAGTACGAAATGAATCAGGGCACAGGCTGGTAGAATTTTGTCAAGAGAATACGATGGTCATAGCAAACACTCTTTTCCAACAACCCAAGAGACAGCTCTATACATGAACATCACCAGACAGTCAACACAGAAATCAGATTGACTATGTGCTCTGCAGCCAAAGATGAAGAAGAAGCTGTATACAGTCGGTAAAAACAAGACCAGGAGCTAACTGTGGCTCTGATTATGAGCTTCTCGTTGCAAAATTTAGTCTTAAATTGAAGAAAGTAGGGAAAACCACTAGGCTACTCAGGTATGAACTAAATCATATCCCTGATGAATATACAGTAGAGGTGACAAATAGATTTAAGGAATTAGATCTGATAGACAGAGTGCCTGAAGAACTATGGACAGAAGTTCGCAAACATTGTACAAGAGGTAGCAACTAACCATCCCAAAGAAAAAGAAATGCAAGAAAGCAAAATGGCTGTCTGAGAAAACTTTGCAAATAGCTGAGGAAAGAAGAGAAGCAAAAGGCAAGGGAGAAAGAGAAAGATACACTTGAATGCAGAATTCCAGACAACAGCTAGAAGACATAAGAATGCCTTCAATGAACAATGCAAAGAAATAGAAGAAAACAATAGAATAGGGAGGACCAGAGATCTCTTCAAGAAAATTGGAGATATGAAGGGAACGTTTCATGCAAAGGTGGGCATGATAAAAGACCAAAATGGCAGGGACCTAACAGAAGCAGAAGAGACTCATTTTATATGCTAAAGTTATGCTTAAAACTCTACAAGCTAGGCTCCAGCAGTATGTGGATTGAGAACAACCAGAAGTATAGCCAGGATTTCAAAGAGGCAGAGGAACTAGAGATCAAATTGCTAACAAACATTGCATCATGCAGAAAGCTAGGGAGTTCCAGAAAAACATCTTTTTCTGCTTCATTGACTATGCTAAAGTCTTTGGTTGTATGGATCACAACAAATTGTGGCAAGTTCTTATGGCGATGGGAGTATCAAACCATCTTATTTCTCTTGAGAAACCTATATGCGGGTCAAGAAGCAACAATGAAAACTAGACACGGAACCATTGATTGGTTCAAAATTGGGAAAGGAGTCCGGAAAGTCTGTATACTGTTGCTCTGCCTATTTAACCTATATGCAGAGCACATCATGAGAAAGGCAGGGAGAAAGGAATCAAAAGTTAGAATTAAGATTACTAGGAGAAATATCAACAATCTCAGATATGCAGATGATACCACTCTAATGGCAGAAAATGAAGAGGAACTAAAGAGCCTCTTGATGCAGCTGAAGAAGGAGAGTGCAAAAGTTGGCTTGAAACTTAACATTAAGAAAACTAAAATCATGGTATCCAGCCTTCTCAATTCCTGGCAAATAGATGGGGAAGAAATGGGGGTAGTGACAGATTTTATTTTCCTGGGTTCTAAGATCACTGCAGATAGGGTCTGCAGCCAAGAAATTAAAAGATGCTTGCTCCTGCGGAGGAAAGCTATGGCAAATCTAGACACTAAAAAGCAGAGGCATCACCCTGCCAACAAAAGTGTGTAAAGTCAAGGCTAAGGTTTTTCCAGTTGCAATGTATGGCTGTGAAAGTTGGACTATAAAAAAGGCTAAGCGCCAAAAATTGAGGCCTTTGAACTATGGTGCTGGAGAAGACTCCTGTGAGTCCCTTGGACTGCAAGGTGATCAAACCAGTCAGTCCTAGAGGAGATCAACCCTGACTGCTCTTTAGAAGGCCAGTTCCTGAAGATGAAACTCAAATACTTTGGCCTAATGAGAAGGAAGGACTCACTGGAGAAGACCCTAATGCAGGGAAAGATTGAGGGCAATAGAAGAATGGGATGACAGAGAATGAGGTGGCTGGATGGCGTCACTGTCTCGTCCATGCTGCTGCGAGATCCCAGGATGGACCATACCCAAGCCTTCATGTCCTTGGGAGGGTCCTTTTGTCCGGTCTCTCACTCCAAAGTAGGCACCACTCACTGAAGAACCTGTCTGCCAAAAGCCACACTTGTGGAGGCGTAGGAATCCAGGCGGTAGTGTCTGATGAACGGAGACAGGGATGTCCATGTAGCCACTCTGCAAATTTCCTCTAGGGGTGCCTGGGTGGCCCAGGCAGCCAAAGTTGCAGCACTTCTAGTGGAGTGTGGTACTGGCAGAGCTTTGGCTTTGTAGGCCTGTGCGATGCAAGCCCTGATCCACCTGCTTAAGGTGGCAGGAGAGGCCTTGTTCCCCCAGTGGGAAGGGGAAAAGGATACAAACATAGCCTCTGCCTTCCTGAATGTTGAAGTATGTTTGATATAAATTCTAAGAGCCTTTCTAACATCTAAGGTGTGCCATTTGTGCTTAAAGGTGTGATGTGGACGGGAACAAAAATCAGGAACTGCTATGTCTTAAGATCTGTGGAATACAGAATTTATTTTGGGTACAAACGTAGGGTCTAAATGAAGAACAACTCTATTGTTGTGAAAAGTGCAGAGGTCCTGCCAGATAGATAGAGCAGACAACTCTGACACCCTTCTAGCTGAAGTGATGGCTATTAAGAAAACCACCTTGAAGGTCAAGAATTAAAGGAACACCTTTCTGAGTGGTTCGAAGGGAGGTTCTGTTAGGGCCTGGAGGACCTTGTGAAGGACCCAGGATGGGAACCTGTGAACCACAGGAGGGCGGAGATTGGAAGCCCCTTTTAAGAATCTCTGAACTGAAGGATGATGGAACAAGGAAGGAAAAGAATCCCAGGAGATGACTGAAGCAAGAGCCGCTACTTGATGGCGTAAAGTGTTAGGAGCTAGACCTTTGTCAAGGCCATCCTGGAGGAAACGGAGGACCTGTGGTACCCCTGCTACTGTAGGAGAGAGACCTTCCCTGTGACACCAATGACAAAAAACCCTCCAGGTGGCATTGTACATACATGTCATAGAAGATTTTCGAGACACCTGGATAGTAAGGATGACCTGGTCTGGGAGATTGGCTTCTCTCAACCACCACACGGTCAATTTCAACCACTGGGGATCCGGGTGGAGTGGTGTCCCCTGATGTAGTGAGATCATGTGGTCTGGAATCCTCCAAGGAATGGCTAGACAGGTTCACCAGATCTGCAAACCAAGGTCTCCTGGGCCAATGGGGGGGGGGGCTAGGAGAATCAGCTCTGCCCATTCCTCCAACATCTTCCAAATGACCGCCAGAATGATGGGAAGAGGGGGAAAGGCATAGAGGAGACTGGTGGGCCATCTGCTCCGAAGTGCATTGGTCCCCTCCACTCACTGACAAGGAAACCTGGTGAAAAATTTGTTTACTTGAGCGTTTTGGGGAGAGGCAAAGAGGTCTACCTCCGGGGCCCCGAACCTGAGGGAGAGATCCCTGAAAATGGACTGGGGAAGGGACGATTCTGCGTGGTTTACTGGGCTCCTGCTCAGCCAATCAGTCTGGGAGTTGTTGACTTCTGAGATGTGGTCTGCTGTGATAGACAGCAGATGTCTCTCTGCAAACCTCCCCAGCCTTTCGGCTTCCCTCATGAGGGCCCTGGACCTTGTGCCCCCCTGCCGGTTGACGTGCGCCTTTGCAGCCATGTTGTCTGTCAACACGAGCACATGGGATCCCACTATACTGTCCCTGAAATGTTTCAGGGCTAAATAAATGGCTCTGAGTTCTAGCCAGTTTATGGGCCCAGTCCTGTCTAACTGGGCCCAGATCCCTTGAGCCATGAAACCCTCCATGTGGGCTCCCCAACCCAGGAGACTTGCATCGGTGGTGATGATCAGTCTGTCCAGTTTCTTGAATGGGAGACCCTTTGAAAGGGCTGGGGAAACCCACCACTTGAAGGAATGGGCGTTGGTTCTTACCTGATACGCCCCTTCTCGGTGAGCCGCGAGGAGCATCCAGAGAGTGGGATGTGCTTCCGAGTCCTCTTTTTGCAGGCTGAGCTTTAGCTGAGGAAACGCTCCGCCCCCTCACATGACTCCAAGTAGCGTTCCCCCAGTTTTTGGCGATAACGAGAAGAAAGGTTAAGAAATCCTTCTAATCAACTATTGGCTCCTTGGCTGAAACTAGAGTACCCACCAGACGGAGGAGTTAGGGTGGGGCTGGATGCTCCTCGCGGCTCGCTTAGAAGGGGCGTATCAGGTAAGAACCAACACCCATTCTCCCTCGAGCCGCTCGGAGCATCCAGAGAGTGGGACATACCAAAGCTTGGCTGTCCTACGGGTGGCACTCCGTCTGGGCCGGTAGCCCCTCCGGGTCACTGATGACCCTCTGTAGGACTCTGCTGAGGCGTATAAGTCTATTTTGTAATGTCTGATGAATGGAGACAGAGAGGCCCAAGTGGCTGCCCGACAAATGTCAGCAATTGCGTGGCCCAAGCCGCCGAAGTAGCTGAACTCCTGGTGGAATGAGTGGTTATTCCCCCAGGAGCGGGCAGAGATTGTGATAGGTAGCACCTGGCAATAGTCGCCCCAATCCAGCGACTGATGGTTGAGGGAGAGACTTTGAACCGCAATGTCCTGGGCTGAAAGGAGAGAAAGAGGGATTCTGATCTTCTCAGGGGTTGTGTACACTTAATGTATATGTGCAAGGCCCTTCTAACATCCAGGGAGTGCCAAAGGGTTTCCCTGTTCCTCGAGGGTCTGGGGCAAAGGTTTGGGAGGACCAGTTCCTGAGACCTGTGGAAGGGTAAGTTAACCTTGGGTAAGTAGGTGGGGTCGGGGCGAAGGACCACCCGATCAGCATGGAACATGCATAAATCGTTTCTGATTGACAATGCTGCTATTTCCGAGACTCTACGAGCAGAGGTAATGGTCACTGGAAACTACATTAAACGTTAGAAATTGAAGGGAGGACTCCCTCAGAGGTTCAAACGGGTGCCTTGTAAGCGAAACGAGGACCTTGTTGAGGTCCCATGTGGGGAACCTGTGAACAGTCGGAGGGCACAAGTTGGTGGCGCCCCTGAGGAAGCTCTAACCTGGGGGTGATGAGAGAGAGAACTGAAGTTATCAGAAGAAACAACGGTTGAGAGGGCAGCGACCTGCCGTCTCAGGGTGTTGGGGGCAAGCCCTTTACGTAGGCCTTCTTGAAGGAATTCCAAGACCTGTGCAATAGAGGGAGAGAGGGGGTCAACTTGGAACCTGCTACACAACTTGGAAAAACCCCTCCAAGTGGCATCATAAATTCGAGTGGTGGAGGGTCGCCTAGCAGCCAAAATAGTGTCGATTACTTGACTGGATAATTTTTCTCTTGTCAAACGGATCCGTTCAACCTCCAGAGGGCTAAGTGAAACCATTGGGGTTCCGGATGCAGAAGGGGCCCCTGAGAGAGGGAGATCCTCCATGGGAGCGCTACCGAAAGATTGCGGAGGTCCGCGAACCATGGTCTCCTGGGCCAATAGGGAGCCTCCAGGAGCAGGTCTGCCTTCTCGTGAATGAGTTTGTTTATGACTCTGGGAACTAGCGGCAGCGGAGGGAAGGTCGCCTCCCCGTCCAATGCACAGCTTCCACAGTTTTTCTCCAGGTACCCGTCTCGCGGGTCAGAGAACCACAACGCGCTAAGCTGCCCATGGGCAGCTTAGCGTGTTGTGGTTCTCTGACCCGCGAGACGGGTACCTGGAGAAAAACCGTGGAAGCTGTGCGTTGGACGGGGAGGCGAAGAGATCCAGCCTCGGGAGGCCGAATATTCTGGACGCCTCCTTGAATAGGGATGGATGGAGGCGCCATTCTGCTTGGTCCACCGTGGCCCTGCTCAGCCAATCCGCCTGGATGTTGGAGATTCCGGAGATGTGTTCGGCTTTTAGTGCGAGGAGGTTGGATTTTGCCCAATGGCAGAGGCGCTCGGCCTCCCTCATCAACTGAATAGACTGGGTGCCTCCTTGCCTGTTGATATGGGCTTTAGCCGTGGTGTCGTCCATGAGAATAAGGACGTGACGCCCGCGTACCAAGGGGAGGAATCCGAGCAGGGCCAGGTGGATGGCGTGAAGCTCCAGCCAGTTGAGGCTGCATCTTAGCTCGATTGGCAACCACTTGCCCTATGCCGAGAGCGAGTTGACGTGAGCGCCCCAACCTGATAGGCTGGCGTCCGCGATGAGGGTTAGCCGCTGAGGTTCTGAGAGGAGGTGGCCCCTGTTGATGGCGGGGTTGGTCCACCAGAGGAGGGACGTGAGGACTCTCAGAGGCACCTTGACTCTGGACTTTGAGTTGCTTCTTCCGGATCTTTGGGATGGGAGCAGGAACCACTGGAGGGATCTGCTGTGTAAACGGGCCCGAGGAATAATTGAGATGCATGAAACCATCTTACCCACTAATTTAGAAAGGTCAAGTAACGCCACCCTCCTTGATCGCCTAATCTGTTTGACCAGAGCTTGAATGCTGAGGAACCTCTCCGAGGAGAGGAAGACCTTTTCTGTAACCGAATCAATTATGGCTCCCAAGTGGATGATTCGGGTGGATGGGACCAGTTGACTCTTTTGCCAATTGGAACCCGTGTGCCAGGAGAGCGGAGAGGGTGGCTCTGGTGTCCCTGACTGCCTGGGTCTTGGATGGGGAGAGAATAAGGATATCGTCCAAATAGCAATGACGGCGGACGGGAACGCTCCTGAGCCTCCAGGGCCGCGAGGACCTTGGTGATGGTCCTGGGAGCCGAGGCCAGACCAAAGGGGAGGGCCACGTATTGATAGTGAAGGTTGTTATAACAGAACCTAAGGGATTTGTGGCGAGAGGGCCAGATTGAAATGTGTAGGTATGCCTCCGGGGGATCTATGGGGGATAACCAGTCACTCTGCCTGGTACCAAAGAGAATCGATTGCAAGGTATGCATTTTGAATTTGCGCTGGATAAGGTGGCGGTTTAGCGTTTTAAATCTAATATAGCTCTGCATCCCCCCGAATGCTTGGGCACCACAAAGGGGTGGGAGTAGAATCCTCGTCCCCTCTGGACCAGTGGAACGGGTTGTATGGCCTGAATGTCAAGCAGGTGTTGGATGGTTGCATCCATTAGTGCACGTTTGGTGGGATCTCTTGAGGTGGGGGATGTCCTGAAGAAATCAGCGAGGGGCAGACCAAAACTCAAGGGCAAGACCAAACCTGACGGTGTCCCTAACCCGTGCATGGGAGTGGATTTTCCCATTGAGCGGCGAAGTGTCTAAGGTGGCCGCCGATGGGGAGGGAGGAAGAAATTCTATCTGGGTCAGCGTTAGGGCCTCCCCCCTGATCCCCTAAAGGGCCTCTTATGGTTGCCGTCCTATTTGTTTCTGTCGCCTGAGTCCGAGCGGTCCTGAGACCGGAAGGGAGGGGGTCTCGGGTATCTGGGCGGGAAGGGGAGTTGGTAGAAGGGGCGGGGGAAGCCCCTCCGTAAGGGCTGAGGGCCTTCTGTCTCTGGCCTCCGAAAAAGGGAGGGCCGGTACTTCCTCTTGCTGCGGCCCTCAACCAGCAGGGGTTCCAAGGCCAGGCTGAACAGTTTGTCTCCCTGACGGGAGCAGTGGCCAGCTTGACTTTATTTTTACATCCGCCTGCCAGTGCTTGAGCTGCAGTAGGCGGCAAGCCGTGACATGTGATGTTATCGCTCTGGAAGAGAACCTTATCGATTGGTAAGTGGCGTCAGCTGAGAACTCGGCTGCGGCCACCAGTTTCGCTATGTCTTGGTGCGCCCTCACATTGACGCGGGGACGTTCTCTCAGCTGCCGGAGCCAGCAGATAGAGGACCCTGTGAAGAATGAAGCGGCCCTAGCCAATTTAATGGCCCAAGCGTCGGATAGATGGGCCCAGCGCAACGCCAGTTCCGTCCACTTTTGCTCAGGTTTCAAGGCCTCTAAGGCCTCACTGGGGATAGAGGAGGAGGCAAGGCCCACAATGGGGTCGTCAACCTCCGAGATGTTTAGAAGAGTAGACATTGCCAAATTGAGATTAAAGAATTTCTTGTCTTGGATAGAGGGTGTGGGGGGGCTCCCATGGAAGCAAGTTGCTTCGGTTGGGATGACCTCAGCTTCCACCACTGGTTGTGTGAAAATGGAGTCCTCTGGTCTCTCTGAGGCGGGGGGGAAGTCAGAGGGAGACTGGGGAAGAAGACCAGAGACATTTTTGGCTTTAAAGAGGAGGGATTTGAAAAAGCGTGGCTTGAACAGCCCCCCGAATACGGGTTGGTCAGGAGAAGCCCCCTCATCCTCTGACATCTCCCCCTCCATGAGGTTCGCCTCTAAGGGGGGCTCACTATAATGGGAGGATCCCATCCGGGAGTCCTGTACCTCTTCCCTGAAGTCACCAAAGTCCCCTTCCTCCTCCTCCTCCTGGGCCCCTACGGGAGGAGGGTTGTCCCTCTTAGAGAGTACCTGACCAACCGGGGGATCCAGCTGTGGAAGGGATCTGATGGATAAAGAGTCGTGGTCTGGAGCCCATGGAGAGAAGCCTGATGTGGACATGTGCTGCAGGCCTTCCGCAATGCCCTGGCGGATAGTCGATTCCGTCCAAGCCTTGATGTGGGCTGGAACCTCAGATGTAGAGGGTTTTTCCTGATGCAGACCAGCGGCCGTAGGTGTAAAGGTAGCTTCAGGGGTCTGTCTGGTCAGTGGTCCCGGGGTCAAGTGACCCTGAAGTGGGCTGCGCCTAGATAGGGAGAAGGAAGGGCTGGAGGCCCCGAGCGGGACTCCCTTGATTGCCTATCAAACTCCTTTTCCAACGCCTCGTGGCACCTTCAGGCATCTCGTTGGGAGGCCTTGGAAGGCTCCTTGTCCTGCCTGCGCAAGTAGTGGGACTTTGCCTTAGCCTTCAAGGAAGGTCGTTTAGAGAGATTGCCGTCTGCCATTTTGATAATTATAATAACATAAGGTTCCTTGTCCTGGTGATAATAATAGTAATAATAGTAAAGGGCAGTTGGCTCACCTGGAATTGGTCTGAGTGGGGTCGAGTGAGGTTTGAGCTGGCCCGCTCCCCCTTTTGGAATTTAATATGTACAGTGGTAACCGGTAGTAAGGAATAAATATATATATATATATATATATAATATGTACAGATGAGTAATCCTGATCTTTATTTTTATTTTATTTATTTATTTATTTATTTATTTATTTATTTATTTATTTATTTTTATTTTTATTTTTATATGCTATCTGCATGTAAAGGTTATCTCTGTATATACGTATAAAAACGTATAATTTCGTTTATAAAATTTTCTCTCTTTCATTTCTTTTTTCTCTCTCTCTTTTTTTTTACAACAGCAGGAAAGGAACCAAAGAGGTACCACAGTACAGGCCGTATTTACCAAATAAACGCCTGAGGCCTAGAAGGAGAGAGGCCTCTGGCAGCAAGCCTCCAGCAACAAGCCGGGGGGTGTGTGCTGCAACCTCGCCCCGATAGAGGCTGCGGGAGGCCAACAGAGACAATGAAAGCGAGCCCGAAGGAACGCTAAAAGTAACTAACTCTTGACCCCCAGGGGGTCTTGGACTTTTACTTCCACCACAGCAGCCAGGATCAGAAATAACAATGGCGCCCGACCACGATGCGGCCCCAAGATGGCAGCCGCGAGCTGAGCTATGTCGGGCGCCTTCAGGACGGCAAGGAGGGCTTGTCCGGTTAGCTCAGCACACCTGGTGCTCTTAAGGAGCGACTAGCCCTCCCGGTTGGCGTTTAGGGTGGGGGCGAATCCAGCGAAAGTTGCGCGCCACAAGGCAGCGCGAAGGCGACGCGATCTAATAATGGGGGGGTCGCCCAAAGCACTGCGAACCCGCCCGCTTGGCCCCTAGGGGCGAGGGGAGACTTCCCCTAAGTCCCAACCCTTTGTGCAGGAGGAAGAAAAGGAAATATGCGACTCGAAATTGAAGAAATAGCCAGATTAATGCACACAGTTTGAATCAGCCAAGGAACTCCTTTCAATAACAACCTGCCTCTTCGAGGCTGAGCAAAAGACTGGGGGAACGCTACTTGGAGTCACGTGAGGGAGCGGAGTGTTTCCTCAGCTAAAGCTCAGCCTGCAAGAAGAGGACTCGGAAGCACATCCCACTCTTTGGATGCTCCGAGCGGCTCGAGGGAGAACGGCAGACCTCTGGAGAGAGCAGGACCGTGGCAGATGTGTGGCTGGTTCCTGCTCATTGAAAGGGGAGCAGGAACCATTGTAGAGCCCATGAGTTTAGCCATGGCCACAGAATGATGCCTATGCATGAGATCATTTTGCCCAAAAGTTTGGACAACAGCGACAGGGAGACAGTGTGTTGACATTGGACCTGTCCAATGATCTCTGTAAGGCTCTGCCCTCGGGCTGAAGACAGAAAAACTTGGCACAGAGTTCTGTCAATGATGGCTCCCAGATGGAGCAATCTGGTTGTTGGGAAAAGATGGCTTTTCTTGGAGTAGATGGAAAAACCGTGACACTGGAGGCAATGGAGAGTGATTTGAAGATCTTGATGGATAGAGTGGATGGAGGATGACAGGATCAAGATGTCGTCCAAGTAGCATTGGATCCTCACTGGAACAGACCGGAGCGAAGCCACCAATGCCGCCAGTAACTCTGTGAAGACTCTTGGGGCAGACGAGAGCCCGAAAGGAAGGACCCGATACTGGAAGTGGGAATTCTGGTAACAGAAACGGAGAAACTGGCAATGATGAGGCCAGAGGGGAAGTGGAGGTAAGCCTCCATGAGATCAATGGAAGAGAGGAGATCGCCCTCCCGAATGCTCTCCAGAATAGAATGCAGAGTCTGCATTTTGAAGCGCCTATATGGGATAAACTCATTCAGAAATTTTAGGTCGAGAATGGCTTGCCACCACCACCACCCCGAGGCCTTAGGGAGCACAAAAAGTTGAGAATAAAGCCCACATCCATGTTGTAATTCAAGGACTGGTTGAATGGCCCTTATATCGACCAGGTAACTAATGGCCGATTCCATAAGTGCCCTTCATGAACTGTCCTGGGAAATGGGGCAGAGTAGAAATTTTTCTGGAGGTGGTGATAGAAATTCTAATTGTAACCCTGACCTTACAGTGTTGAGTACCCAGGTGTGTCATTGACTCCTCTCATCTGGAAGCAAAGGAGCCCAAACGACTCCAATGGGAGGGGAGAACGAGAGATTATTTAGAGCGACAGGAGTGACCCCCTCCCCCATGAAAGGGCCGTTTACCCGCAGCTTGTTGTCTGCCGGTAGCCTCATGGCGTTGATCTTGACACTGAGAATACGCTGTCTGAGGTCTGGAGAAGCGAGAAGTGCTTTGGGGCCTGAATGAGGGAGGCCGGAATGGGGTAGGGTGGAAGTCTGCCCTCTTTCCTGTTGATGAAAGGGCTTTCCTTTTGTCTTTTGTTTCAACAACAAATGGGTCATGGGCATCTCCAAACAGCTTCTCACTGGTACATGGGGCAGAAGCTAGTTTCCACTTCCGTCGAGGCTCTGCTTGCCAATTTTGTAGCCATAGCAGTCTCCTAGCATGGCCCTGGAAGAGAACTTGGCGGCATTGAGGGTGGCGTCCGCCAAGAACTCTGCTGCTGCTATGATCTTATTGAGATCTTGATGCGACCTACAGTCTGATGGAAGTATGCGGCCTTGAAGTTGGTGTAGCCAGCGGATGGAAGACCTTGTAAAAAATGATACAGCAGTCGAGGCTCGGATGGCCCAAGCCGAGGCTTGATGATTACGCTTCAGTGTTTGTTCAGAGAATTTGTCCTCTGCCTTGTCCTCTGCCTTAGGCTCAGTTAGAGTGCTTGAGGAGAAGGAGGCCACAACTGGGGTGTCTACTGGGGGAACTGCCAGAGACGTAGCTAAAGGGCCCATGCTGTAGAACTGCCTATCTTGGGACGATGGGCAGGGGCCTGCAGTGGGGAAAGCAAATTGTTCTTTGACTAAGTCAAAAAAGATGATGGGGGAAGGAAGGACCTCCAAATGAACAATGGGTTTGGAGAAGAGGGAATCCCCATGCCCCGATTGTACCACTTGAGGCTCGGGGGCAATTTCCTCCACTGACAATTGGGCTGTTACCAGTGCCTTGTGTAGGAGAGGTTTGAATAAAGCAGATTTGAATACAGAAGCTGATGGAGGCTGATCAGGCCTCAGATCTTCCTCTTCCTCTGAGAGGTTGGGGTCCCAGATTTCCCCCTCTTCCAGATCAGAATCAGGGGAGGGGCTGTGCTCATACTCTCTCCGAGTGAGGTCCACTCTTTCCACATAGGTAAGATGGGTTCTACACAGAGAGATATCCCCCTTGGGAAATCTGAGCTAGAGGAAAAGCTGGGAAGGAAGGCTGAGGTCTGTCTGAAGATGTGTTGAAGCCCTTCTGCCAGATCCTGTCTGATGGCTAAGGAGACTACTTTGTTGATGTCAGAAGATCTGCCACTCGATGGAGGAACCAGGGGCGAAAACCTGCTGCTGTTGGTGTAAAAAGTGGCCTCTGGTCTTGATCAAGAGCTGCTTTTGGCCACGGATGGGATAGATGAAGAAGAAAGATCCCAAGGAGTCTGGGCGAAGTTGGGACCTGACCTGCTCAAGTCTTGAGGTCCTGGTTGGATTTCAGGTTGCTCTGCGGACTAGGATTGGAGGTGGCTAAGAGGAGTGAGGTATCTTCCCTCTCCCTAGAAGTAGCTGGCTGAACAACTATAGGATTGGCTGGTTGGGAAG
Source organism: Hydrophis major (assembly GCA_033807585.1). Lineage (NCBI taxonomy): Eukaryota > Metazoa > Chordata > Lepidosauria > Squamata > Elapidae > Hydrophis > Hydrophis major. The sequence continues at coordinate 124,669,554 of CM066330.1, forward strand.
CCTGTTATAATATGCATAAACAGACACAAAGGTGCTGGAAGTGATCCTCACCATGTGTTGCCTATGCAATAGCCTGAATAGGAGCTTATGAATGGTAGAAGCTGGCCTTTGGGGGATGATGCCACCTAAAATGGCCGCTCGCTACTTTCTTTAGAAGAAGAAGCTTTCAAAATGGCTGCTCACCACATGCGGTTGAAGAAGCCGCCTCCAAATTAGCCGCTTGCAAGAGCTATAAGCTACTCAGGGGTTAAATCACTCCTTAGGCTGTAAACAGCCCCGAATGGCAAAATCGGCATTAAAAGGAAAACTGCAGTTTTAACGATCAGCTGAGTGGCATGGTTATTGCCAATGAGATCTTTAAGATCGTGGCGGCCGAAATCGCTGAGGGAAGACTGTGAGGGAGGATCAAGGGTTGCTCCCTACTTATAGTCTCCCTTGGATGAAGAAACATCGAATCCTCGGCATTGGAGAGTGGAGCCCCACTCTCCTGAAGGCACAGCTGCACCAGTTCCCCGGGAGCTATGCCAATGATGAAGAAAGCATTCACTTTTGCTGCTAACTAAACTGTGATTCTCCGCCCCTGGGGATGGGAATCTTGAAACAAATCTTGGAAGTTGGGTATTGAGGGGGGAGGCAAATAGGTCCACTACTGGTGGATCGAAAATGGATGCCGCCTCCCTGAACAGAGAAGGGTGGAGATGCCACTCTGACTGGTCTATGGTGGCCCTGCTCAATCAGTCTGCTTGGGTGTTGGAGATACCCGAGATGTGATCTGCCCTGAGGGAAAGGAGGTGAGACTCCGCCCTTCGACAGAGGCTTTCCTCATTAAGCGTGATGATTGAGTGCCCCCGTTTGTTGATGTGGGCTTTGGTTGTGATGTTGTCGGTGATGATGAGAATGTGGCGGCCACATACCTGGGGAAGAAAGCTACGGAGGGCCAGGTGGACGGCATGAAGCTCGACCCAGTTTATGTTGCACAGTTTCTCTGTTGCTGACTATCTGCCCTGTGCTGTAAGGGACTGAAGGTGAGCGCCCCATCCGACAGACTGGCGTCTGTGGTGACGGTGAGTCTTGGGGGCTCCTTGAGGAGGCAGCCCCAGAGGAGGGACATGAGCACCCTTGGTGGAGCCCTGATCTTGCGTTTTGAATTGCTTGATCCGGTTCTTTGGTACGGGAGCAGGAACCACTGGAGGGATCTGGAGTGTAAACGGGCCAAGGGAATAATGGAAATACATGATATCATTTTACCCAGTAACTGGGATAGTTCTAGAAGGGAAACCCTCTTAAGACGTCTGATGCTTCTGACAAATTTTTGGATGCTGAGGATTCTCTCCAGAGATAGGAACACCTTCCCTTTCCCAGTGTCGATTACCATCCCCAGGTGGGTTATCCTGGTGGAGGGGGATAATTGGCTTTTCTTCCAATTGATAAGGAACCCATGTTCCAGGAGAGTGGTTAGGGTAATTTGAGTATCCCTCACTGCTTGATCCCTAGATGGGGATAGGATGAGGATATCATCCAGGTAACAGTGGAGGTGCACAGGAAGGGTTCTAAGGTGGGCAGCTGGTGCGGCCAGGACCTTGGTAAAGGTTCTAGGGGCAGAGGCCAACCAAAATGGGAGAGCCACGAATTGAAAGTGGAGGTTATTGTAACAAAAACGCAGATATTTGTAATGAGAAGGTCGGATTGGAATGTGTAAGTATGCCTCTGAGAGGTCAATGGATGACAACCAGTCTCCCTGTCTAATTCCTAGCAGGATGGATTGCAACGTGTTCATTTTGAATTTGCGGTATACGAGATAGCGGTTAAACCGCTTTAAATCCAGAATCGCTCTCCATCCCCCCGAGTGTTTGGGGACCACAAATAAATGGATCCCTGTCCTCTTTGAGACTGAGGAACAGGCTGGATGGCTTGTATGTCAAGTAGGTGCTGAATCGCTGAGTCCATGAGGCTGTGCTTAGTGTGGTTCTTGGAGAGGGGGCATGGCATGAAGAAGTCGGGGGGTAGATTGAAATTCGAGGGCAAGGCCAAACCTGATGGTGTCCCTAACCCAGGTGTCAGAAGTGGAGGAGTCCCACTGGTTGGCGAAGGTCTTAAGACGCCCGCCAATGGGAACTAGATCAGGTGGCCTATCTGGAGCACCTGAAGGGCCTGCTGCCAGAGCCACGAAAGGGCCTTTTGAAGCTACCACCTCTTCTGTTTCTATCAGAGAAGTCGGACCTGTCCTGAGCCTGGCCCGACCAAAGGGAGGGGGCCTTTGGTACCTGGGAGAGGAAGCCTGGAAAAGGGGGCAAAAGGGAGCTCTCTGAAAGGGCTGCAGGGATCTTGGTTCTGGTTTTCGGGTGAGGGAAGGAATGAATTTTTTCTTATTCCTCCCTTCGACTAGAAGGGGATTCAAGGATGGACCAAACAATTTATTTCCCACGAGGGGAGCAGAAGCCAATTTTACTTTATTTTTGAGGTCTGTCTGACAATGCCTTAGCCAGAGCAGACGGCAGGCAGAGACATGGGAGAAAATAGCACGGGTGGAAAACTTGACTGAGTGGGAGGTAGCATCAGCCGAGAACTCAGCTGCGGCCTTAATTTTGGCTATGTCCTGATAAGCTCGGACATTGGAGGCTGGGACATGCTGCTTAAGTTGGCGAAGCCAGCGAATGGATGACCTGGTAAAGAAGGAGGTGGCCGTGGCCGATCTTATTGCCCAAGCATCTGACTGGTGAGCTCGGCGCAAGGCCAATTCGACTCATTTCTCCTCCAGTCTCAAGGCCTCTAAGGGGTCGCTGAGGGTGGAGGAAGAGGCCAGACCTACGATGGGCTCATCAACCTCCGGAGTGCCCAATAAATAGGAGAGTTCTGGATCTAGATTGAAAAAAGTTTTATTGTGGGCTGAAGGAGCAGGGGGGCCACCGAAGAGGCCAACTGTTTGGACACCAGGTCAAGGAAGATGGGAGGAGTTGGGATGACCTCGGCTTCCACCACTGGTTGTTTGAAAATGGAGTCCTCCGGACCTTCCGGAGCAGGGGGGAGGGATCAGAGGGGTTCTGATTCTTTAACCCCGAGATATTCCTGGCTTTGAACAGGAGGGATTTAAATAATTGGGGCTTGAATAGCCCTACAAGGGGGGGTTGGTCGGGGGTGAGACCCTCATCCTCGGATTCTCCGCCTCCGAAGGGTCCATGTCAGAAGAGGGTTCATTATAATGCAAGGTCCCCAAGTCAAAACTACTACTACTCCTCCCTTACTGAAGGGGAAACCTCCCCCTGAGGGGGTACCTGATCCTGGAGCGGTTCCAATCTGAGTGGGAGTGCTCTTACGGAATGAGACTCAGATTTGGTGGCCAGTGGATGTAGGCCTGGCCTAACTATCTTTTGGAGTCCCTCCGCGATTCCTTGGCAGATAGCCAGTTCCATCCAGGATCTCAGTTGCTCCGGAACCTCCTGTATGAGTGGTTCCTCCTGGCGTAGGCCAGCGGCTGTGTGAAGGTAGCCTCTGGTGTTCGTCTGGCCGGTGTTCCAGGAGCCTGGTGACCCTGAGAGGGCAAGCTGCACCTGGATAGGGAGGAATGGACTAAAGGAGGGGGGTTGAGTAGAGGTAGAAGGAGTGGAAGGTGGTAATACGGGAGGCACTGAGCCTGCCTGCCTAGAAACAGGACTAGAACTCATGGTCTCCTGGTTTCTAGAGTGGTGCCTTAACCACTAGACCAAACTGGTTCTCTTTGCATTTATTGATTTCTTTTTCCAGTGCCTTGTGGCGTCTTAAGGCTTCCCTCTGGGAGGCTTTGGAGGTATCCTTAGCCTGCCTGCGCAGATGGTGGGTTTTTAATTTGACCTTCAAAGAAGGGCCTCTGGAAGGATTGCCTTCTGCCATTTTAAGATAATTGAGTAAAATAAGGATCAATATGAGGCGGTTGGCACGCCTAGGGGTCGACCTACAACAAGGCCGGGAGTCCTGGAGAATTCTTTTACGCCCCCCCTTTATACTTCTTCAATATTATTGATATAAAAAATTATTTCCTCTTTCTCTTATTTTCTATTATTATTATTATTGTTGTTGTTTTGTTGTTGTTGTTGTTGTTGTTATTATTATTATTATTATTATATATATATCTTTTTTTTAAAAACAGAATAAATTATGCAGGAAAAAACCAGTCCAATCGACCAATGAACGCCAGAGGCCACAGGGAGAAAGCTAGGCCTATACCAACTGCCTTCCCAGGCGGAACTGGGCAGAAGTGGTGTAGTATTCGCCACGCCAGCTAAGGCAGGCTGCGGGGGAAGCCAACAAACAGAGTCAGAGAACAAGCCTCCAAGGCAAACTATGCAAAAGAGCTAATTTTGGGGGGGGGCTCTGAGCAGGCCTGCAGGTCCTGCTGCTTGAGTAGAGTCGCGCTGCAACGATCGGGAAGAGATAAGCCGAAAAACAAAATGGCACCCAACCACGAGGTGGCGTTTAAAATGGTGGCAGCCTGCAACGTGGAATTGCGGGGCCTCTCAGCAGCGGCAAGGAGAACTCCCCAGGGACAATCCAAGGTCCCCAAGGGAGAGGACAAGAAAGAAAGAGGCAAACAACTCTTCCGAAGGAGAAAAAAAAACGGCGTTCGGTGGGGGGGGGGGAACGGAGCAAATTAAATTAAATTACATCGTTTGAAGTGGGCAGAACGAAAGAAAAATGGCAGAGGAAGGGATGGGGGGGTAGCTTGGAGACTCTGCTAGCCTTCCCCCTGGCACCCACTGGGGCTAGGAAAAGGCTTCCAAGGGGAATTTAGTAATCCAGACCAAATGCGCAGGGCTAAGAGGGAAATATAAACAAAATACAACCTGAGAGGAGCAAAAGACAACGAGTCAACAGGGATTTCTTGAAACGGCCAAGAGAAATTCGAAACACTGACTACTCTGCACAAGGCTGAGCATAAACTGGGAAACGCTGTAATGGAGTCATGTGATGGAAGGAGGAATGTTCCTCAATAATTAAGCTCAGCCTACAACAGCAAAGACTAAAGCACCATCCACTCTCTGGATGATCCGAGCAGCTCTAAGGAGAATAGCCCGTTTTGAAAGAAGGCAGATAAGCTACATCTATGCCATATATTGACTTTGAGCACTATAGGAAAATTCTAGTATAAAATCCAACAAAAAGAATTGGGGGGGGGGGGGAGAACTAAATCAATAGACATTGTGTATTGCTGACAAGCTAGGATTTTTTTTGTTTGTAGTATCCGCTGTATGTTAACTTTATATTTTAATGATAATTTCTTTTGAATTTACTAGTGCAAGGAAAGTAGGAAATGGCAATGTTAAAAATAAATTAGAGCACTAGGTAAAATTAACAATCCTTGGCCAAATTTTAGTTTTCAGTCAAATTAATTCACTGCTGCTACTTTCCTCTTCATTTTATTTTAAAAAGAAAAGCAGGAAAATACTCCCTAATCAGTACTCAAACTTGAACAATAAAATAGAAAGATACCAAATGGATAGCTTTAGTACATCTCATTAGATTTATGTCACCCTTGGCCAGAAAAGCAGCCATTGAAATGATTTTTTCATTCCATTTGCTTAATGTAATCATTCAAAGTTCTACAGAATTCCTACAGAAGATAATTTTACAAATTGTTGCTCCAACTTTCATGCAGTTTGGCAACGTGTAAACCAACAATCATATGATAACTGTAAAAAAATAATAGAAACCCAGTCATTTGCTCACTTTAATAAAGTGACTGGTTTATAAGAGAAGAAGAATGATAAGTGCAATTAACTACAATTCCAGGTTTTCATTCACAGCATACACTGGTTACTTCTGGCTTCAAGCACACCACTTAAGAATGGGACAAAAATACAGAGCTGGCATCACAATAGTACAACACACGATCTTGATGCTCCAAGATTGCCGTCGATATCTCTGCTGCTGGATGGTCCACTGAACCTAAACCGTCCTGCAGAGACGGTGATTGATAAGGGCACGTCCTGCTGATCCCAGGAACACTGCAAAGTCCCTGGTAGATCCAGGAGAAGCCCTTTTTGCCAGTGGCCGAGAGGTAGCCATTTAAGCTACTGAAGCTGGGACAACTCCAGAACAGAAGAGATTGGAAGAAAGTGTATCAGTTTGGTGAGATGAATTTTTACTTATTATTTTTTGGAGAGAACACCCTAAAAGACTGAAAGTGAAATCAAAAGTGAAGAGAAAAAAGGCCAAGCGGCAAGATTAAGCTAGTTAAACTGAAGGTTTCCCCCCCACTTTATTGAACTTGGAATTTGACAAAGCTTCTCAATTTTAAACTGGAATGGTCTTTTTAAATTTTTTATTTTCTTTAACAATTTTCTTGAAAATCTGTTTTCCTTAAGACTCTTCTTTCTGATTTGAGATTTATTTCTTTCCCTTTTTTAAAAAAATTACTTTTTTTAATCTGTTCCTGGCTTTGGAAATATGAGGGGAAGTGAAAGTGAAGGAAAATAAGAAGCGCTGCCATCTAGAGGCTTGGATATATTGTTTTCTTTTCTCTCTTACTTGTTTGTGTATTGGTGTTACATTCAAGGACTCTGAGCTTTTTACTGAAAAAGATAGTGGGATGAGCATGGCAGATTGTTTATACAGGTGCTCATCTGTGATAGCCAGAGTCTGGAATTGAAGTTGAAAGAAAGAAGTTTGAAGTGACCTTGAAAATACTGGAACTGAGAAGTCTGATATGATTTACTAAAGAGCCTTGGATATTTAGTGGCAGTGGCTTGCTTTTTGTTAGAATTGCCATTTTTTTTACTTCTCCTCTAGCCGGATTTTTATGTTTGGATCTTAGCCTTTTAACCCAGGAACTAGACTATATTTTTCCTTTTGCTTCCTTTTTAAATGTTTTTCTTCTTTCCCTTTATCCTTTTTTAATAATCTTCTCTACTTTTTTACCTGTTCCCTTTTTCCCATTTTTTGTTTCCCCTTTTCTTTTTGCATATTACTGGAACCAATTGGATTAAGTGCCTGAATATAAGTGCCTGTATACAAGTGCCTGAAGATTTTTCTCCTCCCTTTTTATTTTTTGGAGTGGCAGCTGCTTGCTTTTGTTTTCTTTCTTTCTTTTTTTCTTTCTTTTTATTGCTAAGTATTATAAGATGACTAGAAAGACAACAGCCCCAGCTTCTTTAATACCAATAGCTTCCTCTTCACCATCCAGACGGCAAATGCTACAACAGGAGATGTTACAACAAGAGAAAGAGAAGGAAATGACATTGCAGAGGATTATGCAAGGAATTCAAAAGATTGAAAAGTGAATGGAGAATATTGAGAAAGGAACTGAAAAGACAGATGAGAAAGTAGAGAATATTCAACAGATGATGATGAAATATGAGGACAGATTTAAGAAAATTGAAGAACAAGATATACAAAGAGATAAGAAAATTGGGGATATTGATACTCAATTGAGTGAAGTTGAAAAGGGCAGGAGTGGTCCATTAGGGTGGGAAATTGATAGATCAGAATTCTGAGATTCCAAAATGTAGAAGAAAAGAGTGAAAACCTTGCTGAAATAATGATAGAAATATTGGCAGAAGCGTTAGAGATAACCAAAGAGAAGGTGATGGATGGGATGGATGAAGTGTTCCATGTCTATACAAGATATGCAATGAGAAATAAGTTGCCAAGAGAAGTTCACATCAGATTTACTAAGAAAACTATTAAAACAAAGATACTGCAGGTGGCAAGAGAGAAAACGTTAAAGTATAAAGATAAAGAAATTGTGGTGCTGAAAGGAGAGTAAGAGAGATGAGAAGAGAATATTTATTTTTGACTAAAGAGTTGCTTAAAAGAGCAGTAAATTATAGATGGTTGATACCAGAAGGTCTCTTGTTCACCTTGCAGGAACAAAGATACAGAATTGACACAGTCGAAAGAGCGGAGCTATTCTATTTAGAATATCTTAGAGGAAAGCAGGAAGACACAAGAAGAGTCACTAATCAAATTTCAAGAGGAGTGTATAGCAGTAACTGAAAAAGAAAAAGAAGAAGGTGCAGTAGGTGGTGTACCCAGAGAGCAACAAGAACTAAGATCTACTAGAGCAACAAAACCCTCCGACAAAGTCTAATATGGATGAAAGAAAATTGATTATGATTAACATCAATGGACTTAATTTAGCTCCTAAAAGAAGAAAAGTATTTCATAAATTAGAGAAATTAAAGTTTGATATAATCTGCCTACAAGAAGTACATATTAAAAAACAATATGAATATGTAGAAATATATAGAAACCAAAAAGAAGGACTTCCTCAAAATTTAGGAAACAATAAACCACAACCAGGGAGAGAAGAACCAATCACAACAACAGCAAGAAGAAAACCGAATTATCACTAGACAAAAAACTAAACAGATCTAGATAAATGGAGATAGGAAAGAAACTCCTCTCCATTAATATAAATGGTTTAAATTCAACATCTAAAAGGAAAAGGATATTAACTAAATTAATTAGACAAAACGCCGACATGATATGCCTACAAGAAACACACATTAGGAAAAAGGATGAAAGATATTTAATTTGCCCGAAACTTGGAAAACTCTTTACAGCACCAGCAGACAAACATAAAAAGAAAGGAATTGCAATATTTGTGGAAGATGATGTAAAAGCAGAACTAATCTGGTCAGATCCGGAAGGAAGAACTTTGGTTATACAAATTTGGATTAATCATATCACATTTTTATTGGTAGCAATCTACACGCCAAATGAAGAACAAGGGAAATTTTTTAAAAATCTTCATCAGAAAATAATAGGTTTCGAAAAAAGGAATATCTGCATGATAGGCGACTTCAACTCCATTGCTGATCATCAAAAAGACCATAGTAATGTGAATAAGAACAAGAAAGGGAAAAGAGAATTTTCTATGCCTTGTAAGGACATGATGAAAGAATTAAACTTAATAGACTTATGGAGAAAACTAAACCCAGAAGAGAAACAGTTCACATATTATTCAAATCCACACAAAATCTGGACCAGAATAGATATGGCCTGGATGGATGGGGAATTGGCCAATGAAATAAAAGAAATTAAAATCCTACCAAATGAATGGGCCGACCACAACCCAATACAATTAATTTGGAGAGATAGGAGAAAAACAAAGAAAAGATGGACACTAAATACTCAGTTAATAAACGAAGAAGAGTACATTAATAAGTTGAAAGAGTAATTAAATTATTTTCTAAAAGAAAATAATAATGAAGCAACCATGAAACAAAATATTTGGGATACAATGAAGGCAATTATAAGAGGAACAACAATCTCTTATAATGCCATGAGAAATAAAAGAATACATGCCCAACAAAATAAATTCCAACAACAAATTAAAGAATGAGAAATACAACTACAAAAATCCCCTAAAAACCAGAGAACACAAAATCAGTTAATAACAATTAAACATAAATTGAACTTACTTGAACAAGATAAAATAGAAATTAACTTGAAAAGGTCCAAACAAAATTATTTTGAGCATGCAAATAAACCAGGAAGATGGTTATCCCATAAACTTAAAAAAGTGAAAGAAAAGAGATTGATACACCAACTAATGGATGAGAAAGATGTCTTACAACATGAGATAGAGAAGAAAAAAGATATCATTTACAACTATTTTCAAAGATTATATAAAAAGGAGGAAGTTAATGAAGATAAAATAAGAATTTATTTAGAGGAGACGAATGACAAGGTAATTGGAGAGGAATGGATAGAATTATTGAATAAAGATATTACATGGTCTGAACTGAAGTCAGCAACGGAGAATCAAAGTAATAACAAATCTCCAGGGCCAGATGGGATTCTGGAAGAACTATATAAAGCAATAATGGAACTAGTAGGACCACTGATGCTTGAAGTGTTTAATGAGGTACTTCTGACAGCCAAGATGCCAGACTCGTGGAGGGGGGTGCTGATTTCACTAATCCCGAAGGAGGATGCAGATCATAGATACATTAACAACTATAGACTGATTGCACTTTTAAATGCCGATTATAAATTATTTACTTCTATCATAGCTAATAGAGTAAAACAAGCTTTAAATCCACATATCCACGAAGATCAAAATGGATTTCTTCCATCCTGACAAATAAAGAACAATTTAAGAACCGTTATCAATGTCCTAGAATATTATGAAGCCCACCTGGAGAAACAATCCACACATGTTTTTAGATGCTGAGAAAGCATTTGACAACTTAAATTGGCACCTTTTAATTCAAAAAATTTACAATATGAGTCTTGGCACCAAATTTGAAAACATTATAACAACAATTTACAATACACAACAGGCTAATATACTAATCAATGGCGAACAAACAGGTCCAATAAATATAGAAAAAGGTGTCAGACAGGGCTGCCCTCTCTCACCTCTTCTTTTCATTTTTGCCCTAGAATCACTCTTAACATGGGTTAGACAAAATTCTGAAATTAGAGGAGTGAGGGTCAAATCAGAAGAATATAAACTACAAGCGTTTGCTGATGATATGGTTTTCTTTTTGGAGGAACCCATGGAAAAAGGATATAATCTCATAAAAGAATTAGAATGATTTGGCGCAGTGGCAGGATTAAAAATAGAAAAAAGATGAAATTAATGACCAAAAACTTAACAGAAAACCAGAAGGAAGAATTAGAAGCAATGATGGAGATACAGGTAACAAAAAGGGTCAAATATTTAGGAATATGGTTAACACCACAAGGTAAATCACTCAAAGAGAAAAATTATGATAAACTACTTCAACAAACAAAGAAAGATTTAGAATCCTGGAATAAGCTGCAGCTCTCCTTATTGGGCAGGACTGCCTCGATTAAAATGAACATATTACCAAAATTTCTTTATTTATTCCAGACAATTCCAATTAAGTTGCTAAAAAAATTTTTCGAAGAATTAAATAAAATTACACTTAAATTTATTTGGCAGGGGAAAAAACCCACGATCAATGTAAAGGCCTTACAAGATGCAAAAAGTAGAGGGGGTCTAGCTCTTCCAAATTGGGAATTATATTATTCGGCAGCTATCCTATTATGGTTAAAAGACTGGGTGAACGTACTTAATAAAAGAATTTTAGCATTAGAAGGGCATGACCTTCAGAGAGAGTGGCATGCCTTCTTATGGGAAGTGGGGAAACCCAAGCAGTCTTACTTTCATAGACACCTCATTAGGGACTCATTATTAATTAATTGGGAAAAAATATGCAAAAAACACTATCTAAAAATTCCGATCTGGCTATCAACAATGGAGGCAATGGTACACCCCAATAATTTGGACATAACAAAAATGATTAAATATAAAGATTTATTAGATCCGCAAGGGAAATTAAAAACTCGACAAGAATTACAGGAACAGGGATTTAAAATTGATCAGTGGTTATATATACAAATCCATAGCAGATACAAACAAGATACAAAAGACTTTGGAATTTATAACAAACTGCAGTATTTAGATAAAATTTTACTAGGATCAAACAAAAAGAACATATCCAAATTCTATAAATACTTACTGGAAGTAGAATTAGAACAAGAGATAGTCAAAGAGAACATGATAGCCTGGAGCAGGAATGTCGGAAGAAGTATCACATTATCAGAATGGGAAAAGATTTGGAACAGAAATATTAAGATTACAAAATCGGCAGCATATAAAGAAAATACATACAAATGTTTTATAGATGGCACTTGCCCCCTTTGAGGTTGGCGAAAATGAACCCAAACACGAGTCCAAAATGCTGGAAATGCTGGAAATGTAAAAGCATAGAAGCATGGAAATGTAAAAGCATAGAAGGAACCTACTTTGATATGTGGTGGTCTTGCAAAGAAACCCAGAAATATTGGCAAAAAATCAGAAAATGGTTGGAGGAGATAACCAAAGAACAAATCGAATACAAACCAGAGTTCTTCCTACTAGGGATCTCCGATAAACATTTACCCAAAAAGATGAAATATGTAAAAATTCATATCCTAACTGCGGCCAGATTAGCATTCACCCAGTGTTGGAAATCACCCTATACACCTACAGAACAAATGGTCATCCAGAAAATATGTGATTGTGCAGAAATGGATAAATTAACTATAGCACTTAAAAACAAAAGAGCCTTCAATATTTTACAATAATTGGAACTCTTGGTATAATTGGTTAATCCAGAGATAAACTGCTTAATGGACAATGGGTAATTTAAACATAGATATCGATAAGATGTGTGTATTCAAATTAAGGTAGGAGAATTGGATCTTGCAGACTGTCAAAAAGGATATTGTCTGTTTTTAAATGTATCCTTTTCTTTTTTTCTCTCTTTCTTTATTTCTTTCTTTCTTTTATATCTCTTCTTCCCTTCTCTTTCTGGTTCGTAAGACCGAGTGTTCTTTTTTTGTTTTTTTCCCTTTTGTGCATGTAATGTCGATATATTTTTAATTGTAAATTTAATAAAATTTATTTATAATGAATATATATCGAAACAAAAAAAAATTAGGGAAATGATTCACATCATTGACACAATGTAAAAAAAAGAGGTGAGGTCTTATATATTAGAGATACAATTCTGGCAGAACCAATCTATGCAGATGATGATGGAAGGATTTTGATGGTGGAAATAATGGATAATAATGTAAAAACACTTTTAATAGCAATTTATGCTTGAAATGATAACCAAGAAGAATTCTACAGGAAATTAAATATGAAAATAATTGAACTGGACTATGCTAGTATTTGTATGATGGGAGATTTCAATGGAATAATAAATGATCAATTGGATTATAAAACACAGAAATCAACAAAGAAAATTAGAAAGACTCTACCAAAGTCCTTCTTTCAAATGATAAAGGAAATAAACTTAAAAGATACACGGAGAGAGAGAAATGTGGAAAATAAACAATATACTTTTTGTTCAAACAGACATGCATCATGGTCTAGAATAGATATGATATGGATGTCAGCCGAACTACTTTCTAATATACGAGAAATTGAAATAGAAACAAGTACTTGGGCAGACCATAACCCAATGACTGTTACTTGGAAAGGACAAAAGAGGAGATCTAGATGGACCTTAAACAATACGATATTGAAGGAAAAAGACTTTAAACAGAAAATGGAGAGAGAATTGGGTTTCTTTTTTAAAGAAAATAAAAAAGAGGATACATCTCTACAGAACATCTGGGACACGATGAAGGCCTACACAAGAGGCTTGATAATAGATTATATAAGGAAAAGAAATATAAAACAGAAAAGACTTTCAAAATACTGGAAGATGACTATAAGAGACTGGAAAAAGAATGGGTGTTGGTTCTTACCTGACACGCCATTTCTCTTCGAGCTGCGAGGATCATCCAGAGAGTGGGAGGTGCTTCAGTCTGTGCTGTTGTAGGCTGAGCTTAATTACTGAGGAACGCTCCACCTTCCATCACGTGGCTCCCTTACAGCGTTCCCCAGTTTATGCGAAGGTGAGAGGGAAGAGAAATTCGTACTCTAATCTTACTAGACTTAAGGGTTCATTGGCCGAAACAAGACCCCACCAGATGATGCAAAAAAAATAAGGGTGGGGCTGGATGATCCTTGCAGTTCGAAGAGAAATGGCGTGTCAGGTAAGAACCAATGCCCATTCTCCTTAGAGCTGCTTGGATCATCCAGAGAGTGGAACATACCAAAGCTTGGCTGTCCTATGGGAGGGACTCTGTCTGGTTCAGGAGCTGCTCCGGATCCTTGAGGACCCGCTGAAGGACTCGTCTGCCAAACGAAGCCTCCGCTGAGGCAAATATGTTGATCTTATAATGCCTAATGAAGGGGGACGGGGAGGCCCATGTGGCAGCCCGGCAAATATCAGTGAGTGGGGCTTGGGGGGCCCAAGCTGCCGAGGTAGCCGCACTTCTGGTGGAACATGCTGTTATTCCGCTTGGTACTGGCAGAGCCTGAGACAGGTAAGCTTTAGAAATAGTAGCTCTGATCCAGTGGCCGATGGTTGAAGGGGACACTTTGTGGCCCAATGTCCTGGGTTGAAAGGAAAGGAATAGGGATTTGGACCTCCTGAAGGGCTGGGTACGCTTAATGTAAATGCGGAGAGCCCATCTCACGTCTAGGATGTGCCAAAGCTTCTCCCTTTCCTGCGAGGGATTGGGGCAGAAGTTCGGAAATGTGAGTTCCTGTGCCCTGTGGAAGGCTGAGTTGATCTTGGGCAAGAAAGTAGGGTCCGGCCGGAGAACCATCCGGTCGGCATGGAAGATGCAAAGGTCCTTCCTCACCGACAAGGCTGCTATCTCCGATATTCGGCAAGCCGAAGTGATGGCCACAAGAAACACGACTTTGAATGTTAGAAACTGGAGTGTGGATTCCCTAAGAGGCTCAAAGGGATGTTTAGTAAGGGACACAAGGATCTTATTGAGGTCCCAGGTAGGGTATCGGTGAATGGTTGGGGGACACAGGTTAGTGGCTCCTCTGAGGAATGCCCTAATGCGAGGGTGGAGGGAAAGGGAACCCAGATTGTCACCAGCAATGACGGTTGAGAGGGCTGTGACCTGACACCTCAGGGTGTTCGGGGAAAGTCCTTTCCTCAGGCCTTCTTGGAGGAATTCCAAAACTTGAGCGATGGAGGGTGAAAGCGGGTTGATCGGGAAACTATGGCACCACTTGCAGAAACTATTCCAAGTGGCATTGTATATTCGGGTTGCTGAGGGCCGCCTGGCGGCTAAAATGGTATCAATAACCTGTTCAGAAAACTGCTCCTTTCTTTGACGTTCCCGCTCAACCTCCAAACGGCTAACTGGAGCCATTGAGGATCCGGGTGTTGGAGGGGCCCCTGAGAGAGGGATATCCTGTTTGGGGGGATTTTCCAGGGAGGGGCCACCAACAAGTTGCGGAGGTCCACAAACCATGGGCATCTGGGCCAGTAGGGGGCTACTAGAATCAGCTCTGCTTTCTCGGAGATGAGCTTCTGGATGAGTCTGGGGACTAGGGCTAATGGAGGAAATGCATATAGAAGCCCTGCGGGCCAGGGGCAACGGAGGGCGTTGTAATTCTCAGCCCCATGGGAGGGGTACCTCAAGAAAAACCTGGGGAGTTGTGTGGTGAGGGGGGATGCGAAGAGGTCTACTGACAGGAGACTGAACATCATGGTCACCTCCCTGAACAGTGATGGATGGATGCGCCACTCGGACTGGTCCACCGTGGTCCTGCTCAGCCAGTCCGCTTGGGTGTTTGAGTCCCCTGAGATGTGCTCTGCTTTGAGGAAGAGGAGATTGTGCTCCACCCAACGGCAGAGGTGCTCAGCCTCTCTCATCAAGCGTATGGACTGGGTGCCCCCTTATCGGTTGATGTGAGCCTTGGCGGTGACGTTGTCCATGAGTATAAGGACATGCCACCCGCGTACCTGAGGGAGGAAATTGCGCAGGGCCAGGTGGATGGCGCGGAGTTCCAACCAGTTTATACTGCATGCCCGTTCTACCTGTGACCATCTGCCCTGTGTCGAGAGCGAGTGGATGTGAGCACCCCATCCAGACAGGCTGGCGTCTGTGGTGAGGGTGAGGCGTTGGGGCTCCTTGAAGCAATGTCCCTTGTTGATGGCAGGACTGGTCCACCAGAGGAGAGACGTGAGGACCCTTGAAAGCACCTTGACCGTGGCCTTTGAATTGCTTCTGCCAGTCCTTTGGAACGGGAGCAGGAACCACTGTAGGGATCTGGTGTGTAAACGGGCCCAGGGAACAATGGAGATACATGAGACCATTTTACCTAGTAATTTAGACAATTCTAAAAGTGTTACCTTTCTTGATTGTCTGATATGCTTGACGGTTTCCTGGATGCTAAAGAATCTTTCCAAGGAAAGGAAAACCTTTCCTTGAACTGGGTCAATGACGGACCCCAAGTGGGTGATCCGTGTAGATGGTAACAGTTGGCTCTTTTGCCAGTTTACTAGGAACCCATGTTCTTGGAGGGCAGAGAGAGTAGCTCTGATATCCTTCTCTGCTTGGAGTCTGGAGTGAGACAGGATAAGGATGTCAACCAGGGAGGTTCCTGAGATGGGCTGCAGAGCCACAAGGACCTTAGTGAAGGTTCTCGGGGCAGAGCCAACCCAAAGAGAAAGGCCACATATTGGAAGTGGCGGTGGTTGTAGCAGAACCTGAGGAATTTGGAATGGGAGGGCCGGATTGGGATGTGAAGATACACCTCTGAAAGGTCTATAGAGGATAGCCAGTCCCCCTGCCTGATGCCCAGTAGAATGGACTGTAGGGTGTGCATCTTGAACCTGCGGTAGATCAGGTAACGGTTAAGGCGTTTCAGGTCTAGAATAGTCCTCCATCCACCTGAGGATTTGGGGACCATGAAGAAGTGGGAGTAAAACCCCTGTCCCCGCTGTCCTGAATCGGCCAAGGAGTGGAAAAATACACAGCCTAATCTCATGAAGGCTGAGCATAAACTGGGGAACGCAAGGGAGCCATGTGATGGAGGATGGAGCGTTCCTCAGTAATTAAGCTTAGCCTTCAACGACGCAGATTGAAGCACCTCCCACTCTCTGGATGATCCGAACGGCTCTAAGGAGAACATAACGATGATGGAATTAACCAAAGCCTTAAAAAAACAGAATGCTGTAAAAGCACCAGGTCCAGATGGATCGCCAGCGGAATTTTACACAACTTTTCAGGAAATACTGAATTCTTCAACTATCAGAAATCATGAATGAAGTTATGTCAAAGAAGAGAATACCCAAAACATGATCAGAAGCATATATTACACATACCGAAGGAAGACACAGACCTGCAGCAAGTTAAAACTATAGACCTATATCCCTATTAAATTCAGACCATAAAATTTATGCTTCAATCTTAGCAGAAAGACTGAAAAGATATAATACGAAAGAAAAAATAATTTTATCCATGCTGATCAAAATGGATTTCTACCAAAGAGACAAATTAAAGACAATATGAGAATAATTCTGGATACTTTGGAATACTTTTGAAACACATCCTGAAAAGCAAATGGCCTTGATTTTTTTAGATGCACAAAAAGCCTTTGATAATGTAAGTTGGCAATTTATGTTATTGCAACTGGTACAAATGGGCTTTGGTAAAAAAAATTATTCAAGCCATTGAAATGACATATCATAAACAAACTGCAAAGGTTATGATAAATAGAGAATTAACAGAGTCTATAGATATAAGAAAAGGGACTAGACAAGGTTGCCCACGGTTGCCTCTGCTGTTTGTGTTAACACTGGAAGTGCTGAATAGGAACATCAGAGAAGAAAAAGAAATAAAAGGAATGAAAATTAAAAAGGAAGAGTACAAATTGCAAGCTTTTGCAGATGACCTGGTATTTATATTAGAGGATCCATTGGAAACAGCATCTAAATTAATAAAAAAGATAGAAGAGTATGGAAAAGTAGCAGGTTTGAAAATAAATAAAATAAAATAAAATAAATAAAAGTAGCAGGTTTGAAAAGTAGCAGGTTTGAAGATAAAACAAAGCTATTAACAAAGAACATGTTAGCAAGATGAAAGAAAGAGTTGGAGGAAGCTTTAGAATACAGGTCACAAATAAGATCAAGTATTTAGGGATATACAGTATATTACACCAAGATGTAGTACACTGAAGGAGCATAACTATTTTAAACTCAAACAACAGATTGCGACAGACTTGACAAAATGGGAAAATTTACAATTATCATTGATTGGGAGATGAATGTATTGCCCAGAATTTTATATCTATTCCAGACAATTCCAATACGATTTGGGAAAGAGTTTTTTGAAGACTTAAATAAAATTGTGTTGAAATACATCTGGCAGGGTAAGAAAGCAAGAATAAAACTCAAACTGCTACAAGATGCAAGAATAAGAGGAGGTTTTGCTTTGCCCAACTGGGAATTATATTATCAGGCGATAAATCTGATGTGGGTAAAGGAATAGATAACATTAAAGAACAGTAGATTATTGACTTTAAAAGGGCATGACTTGCTGTTGGGATGGCATGCTTTCCTCTTGTATAAGGGAACTAAAACACAGGGATATTTTAGAAGACATTATATTCGAGAGGCATTGTTTTTAAATTGGGAGAAGATAAAAAGACAACATTATTTAAAAATTCCATTATGGATATCTACCATTGAAGCTTTTTCTTATCCAATAATATATAAAAAGGAACAAACAGATATAGTGAGATATTGAATGAAAAGGGTGAACTTAAATCTATGCAAGCATTGAAGAATAAAGTATAAAAATGAATTGATTTTCATATTTGCAAATACAATCTAGATTTGATAAAGATCTTAAAACAGAAGGTCTCTATGATAATCAGTCTATGATAGACTGATTTAGATAAAATTTTGATGGGTACTGATGAAAAGGTAATTTAAAAACTTTATGGATATTTATTAGAATTTAAATTAAAGGAAGAACAAGTTAAAGAAATGATTGCTTGGGGGAAAATTTTGGATATGGGATTGATTTAGAGAAATGGCAAAAATTGTGGTCCCAAAATTATAAAATGACAATGTCAACTGCTTATAAAGAAAATTTGTGTAAGATGTTTTACAGGTGGCATCTACCCCCGATGAGAATTGCGAGAATGTTTAAGAACAAATCGGATAAATGTTGGAAATGTCATCAGATACCTGGCTCATATTACCATATGTGGTGGACATGTTTGAACACAAAAAGATACTGGATTAAAATCCACACGGTTGGAAAAAATGATAAAACAACACATAGACTTCAAACCAGAGATACTTTTATTGGGAATTATATTGGAAATATACAATAAAGAACTGAAATATTTGATTGTAAATGTTTTAACAGTGGCTAGAATTGTATTTGCTAAGAATTGGAAAAATGAAAAGATACCTATGCAGGAGGAAGTTATTAAGAAAATTATGGACTGTTCTGAAATGAGTAAATTGACATTTGAAGTGAGAGAACAAGAAGATAAACAATTTTATATGATATGGGATTTGTTTTATCAATGGTTGGATAAAAAGACATGATGATGTAATAGAATAGGAAAGTTTGTAATACTGTGTTTCTCACAAAATAAGGCCGGGCCTTTTTTTCTTTTGACGGCTAGGCCGTCTTTTCAAGGGTGACTTAATTTCTTCCTTCACCTAGAGCAGGCCATACGCACATACCTCTCTGCGAGGCCACTTCTATTGGCCAACGAAAGCTCCCTGAAGGCAGAGTCCCCAGCTGCTTCAGGGCGTGGTGTGGCTGTCCGTGTCCCCTCGCCTTCAGGCAGTCTCTTTCGGGCAATGGAAGCTCCCCAAATGCAGTCACCAAGCACTTTGATCGGCCTGTAGAAATGGCCTTGGGGCGACCGCACACACACACACACACTCCCCTCACCGCAAGGCCACTTCTTTCAGCAGATAAAAGCTCCCTTGAAGGCAGAGTCCCCAGCCACTTCAGGGCGAGTCAGGGCAGCCTGTGTCCCCTTGCCTTTAGGCAGTCTCTTTCGGGTGATGGAAGCTCCCCAAATGCAGTCACCAGCCACTTCAATCAGCCGGTAGAAGCGGCCTCGGGGCGAGCGTGCGCGCACACACACACACACACACACACTCCCCTCGCTGTGAAGCCACTTCTACCGGCCGATCAAAGTGGCTGGTGACTGCATTTGGGGAGCTTCCATCACCCGAAAGAGACTGCCTAAAGGCGAGGGGACACGGGCAGTCACGCCTCGCCCCGAAGCGGCTGGGGACTCTGCCTTCAAGGGAGCTTTCGTCTGCCGAAAGAAGCAGCCTTGCAGCAAGGGGAGTGTGTGTGTGTGTGTGTGTGTACGCGCTCACCCCGAGGCCGCTTCTATTGGCCGATCAAAGTGGCTGGTGACTACATTTGGGGAGTTTCCATTGCCCGAAAGAGACTGCCTAAAGGCGAGGGGACATGGGCAGCCATGCCTCGCCCTGAAGTGGCTGAGGACTCTGTCTTCAAGGGAGCTTTTGTCGGCCAATAGAAGTGGCCTCGTGGCAAGGGGAGTGTGTGTGTGCACTCGCTCCGAGGCTGCTTCTACTGGCCGATCGAAGTGGCTGGTGACTGCACTTGGGGAGCTTCCATCATCCGAAAGAGACTGCCCTAAAGGCGAGGGGACACGGGCAGCCATGCCAGGCCCTGAAGCGGCTGGGGACTCTGCCTTCAAGGGAGCTTTCGTCTGCTGATTGAAGTAGCCTCGGGGCGAGGGTGTGTGTGTGTGTGTGTGTGTGTGTGTGCACTCGCCCCGAGGCCGCTTCTACTGGCCAATCAAAGTGGCTGGTGACTGCACTTGGGGAGCTTCTATCGCCCGAGAGACTGCCTAAAGGCGAGGGGACACGGGTAGCCACGCCATGTCCTGAAGCAGCTGGGGACTCTGCCTTCAGGGAGCTTCTATCGGCTATCAGGATATTCTAGCCTAGGTTACCTGCAGGGCACTCCTAAAGGTAAGTTTTCTCCCCATCCCCCCACCCTTCCCCCGCCTATTTGTCTTCACCTCATGTAGTTCTAACGAACGATGTGAGAAATGGTGGGGAAAAGCATGGTTTAAATAGGCCTAAATTTTGGGGGTGGGGCTTAATTTCACCTCATGCCTCGAAATCATGCTAGGCCTTCCTATTGGTGGAGGGCGTATTGTTGGAGAAACACAGTAGAAGTTCAATAGATTGATATAAAATATAATACATATATATATAACCATTGGATGAAAGTACAATACAAATTTCATAATAAAATCTAGAATATCTCGTATAAAATGATGGAATAAATAGTTTAGTTATGAATGATTAATAACTGATAAATAAATAAGCATATGTTAGTTTGACAATGTGAGAATTTATATAAACTGTGAGTAATGACTATGAAAAGATAGCACAAAAGATTTGTAACCAACTGACACACTGTATGTATATAAAACAGAAGATGGTTTTATGTTTTGTTTGTATATGTTTGTCTTAAAAAATATTTTTTTTTATAAAAGAAAGAATGGGACAAAAATTATAGTGATTAATCTAAACATAAAGCAGGAATCTAGTGCTGCAACCCAAACAAGGTACTGCCTTTGACTCCCTCCCGCATCCTTACACTAATGTTTATAATATAATAACTTTGGAGATAAATGGCATGTTGTCTAAAAAGGCAGGAGGAAGGAGGAAGAGACTCAGTAGTAAAAATAAGTCAGATTATCCTGTGACACTGAGCAAGCCAGTTCTTTTCTTTTCCAACCTTGGGACTACTGAATCATTCAAGCAAAGTAAACAAAGTGTTTATTATGAAGGAGTTGCATATGACCAAGGGGAACAATTATACACAAAATAAGCAGAATCAGTTATGATCTGAAGGAACAAGTTGTCAAATTGTGACTATTTGGTTCATAAAAGATAAAGCAACCTTTTCAGAAATATACATTTCCATAAATATACATTTCCATGTCCATCTAACACTTATCTTATACATGTACTTACAGGTATGGCACATGGAAAACAGTGACTTCCAAAAGAAAAAAGAAAAGAAAACACAGTCTTGACTTGGTTGTACCATAATTTTAATAACCTTCTGTTAAGCCTGCTATATAATTACTTAAGAGGAAGCGAGTTGCTAACTAACCACCTGTTCAGAATATTTAAAAGATAAAAATCAGGCTCTCCAACCAATTTTTATATCTTGAATATAAGCTCTCCACCTGCCTTCTCCTTTCTGGGAAAAACTAACACGATTTCAGAACCTCCCTAACCAGCCAGGTTCAGTACATAACACTCATCTTCTAAGTTCCTAGTGTTTAATTCAGAATCTTCCTCCCTGTAATTTAGAAACAGAAATCCCTTTAAATTATAGAACCAAATGCCACTACTGGATTATCATTACCAGCTGTCTGATGAGAAGTTGTAGTAAGAATGGAAGCTCTCAATGGAAGCTTTCAGAATATCCTGAACTGGAGAAGGGAAGGGAGCTGTCTCATTATTGTTACTTCACAGCCTCACTACTCCATCAACTGGGACATAGAGGGAATATTCTATTAGAATACCTTGATTAAGATTTAGAAGTCATATACAAAGGTTACTGAGACATACAACTCAATACAACTAATGTTCTATCTGTAAAATAATCTTGCAAAAGGGCAAGCAATAATTTCCTGAATGCTTTTTCTAAAGAAAGCAGCATGACAATGTTATAAAACTCCTTTCTTGTATCAATTTCTTACAAGATTTCAGATATCTTGAGTTTGGATACAGTCAATGCAAGAAATATGAAGTTACACTCACAGAAATGCTATTACTTGAATACAGCTATAAGAATTGTTACTATTCATCAAGCCAAGACCCTCAATACAGACTGACTTAAGATCCTACATAGGGATGTTGTGGGAGGAGGTAAATAATATGGATCAAGGAATATTTGATATATAGAGGTCAGGAGACAATACAATTAATTTTATAACTCTCTAGTTGATAAAGATTTTAAAGAGCCAGATGGAATCAGAACAGGGGAATATCAACTTGAGTTTTGATTTTATATGTGTGAGTGTTTCTATTTTTATTTGTATATGTATATGTATACATATGGAGTGTACATACACATGGAGTGTATGTGTCATCTTCAACTAGTCTTCAAGAACCTCTCATAAGCCTATAGATATCTTCAACTTCTGCTTATTGTATAAACTCTGCCCCCTCATCCATGTGTCATCCCTTTGCCACTGATATGTCATTTGATTTTTTTCTCTTTATGTTTGGCCTCTCCTAGCATTTCTACATTCTAGACATCAGATCTTTACCTTCTCATTCATTTTTATTATGTACTTTTTGTTACTGTTCTATCCAGAGGTTCTGACCAGTTCTGAAGAACCAGTAGCAGAAATTTTGAGTAGTTCTGGCAATACCACCTCTAACTGGATATTTTACAGTATCTTTCCCCTGCCAGACCCACCAAGCCACGCCTACAGAACCGGTAGTTTAAAAAAAATGTGAATTCCACCACTGGTTGTAACCTATAAAAATTAATTGCTCATCAGTTCAAAATCAGATGAACTATGAACTAAAGTTAGCTGGAAATTAGCTGACACTAGAATAACAAGAGAGGCTACTAGAATAGAATAGAGCTGGAAGGAACCTTGGAGGACTTTTAGTCCAGCCCTCTTCTCATGCAGGAAAACCTTTACCATCTCAGACAAGTGACTGTCCAGTCTCTTCTTAAAAACATTAAGTGATGGAGCACCCACGATTTCGGGAGGCATGTTCCACTAGTTAATTGTCCTCACTGTTAGGAAGTTTCTCTTTAATTCCAGGTTGCTTCTCTGATTAGTTTCCAACCACTGTTTCTTGTTCTGCCCTCTGGTGCTTTGGAGAATAATCTGACCCCCTCTTCTTTGGGGTAGCCCCTCAAATATTGTGTCATCCCTAATTCTTCTTTTCTTTAGACTAGTCAGACCCAAAACCTGTAGCTGTTCTTCATATGTTTTAGTCTCCATGCCTTTGATCATCTTAGTTGGTCTTCTCAGAACTTGTTCCAAAGTCTCAACATCTTTTTTGTAGTATGGTGACCAGAATTGGTTGCAGTATTCCAGGTGTGGTCTTACTAGGGTTTTGTAAAGTGGCACTAATACTTCATATGAGCTTGATTTCATGCCTCTGTATATACAGGATTGTATTAGCTTTTTTGGCTGCTACTATACATTGCTGGCTTATATTCAAATGATCATTCACTAGGACAGGGGTCGCCAACCTTTTGGACTACAGGGACCACCAAACTTATAATTTTAAATCCCAGGGACCACTAACTGGTTCTGTGGGCTTGGCCTAATTTGTGGGTGTGGCTGGCTGGGCATGGTTTGTATGTAAATATTATCAATATTTATACTGTATAAATATTGATTTTTTTTTATTTTAAAATAGAGCAACTTTTACCCAGGCAAAGCAGGCAAGCAGATTGAGTTGCTCATAGAATTATTCAGTGATCTATCTGCCATCGGCTAGCTCAGTCTCTCAAATTTGCTTGCCAAGAGTCTGCACTGAAAAATAGAAACTTCAGTCCTAAGGAAGGTTCGGCTGTGCTTAAAAGAAGAGCCAAAGATCTAACGACTAGCTAGAAAGCAAAAAATCCAACCATTTCCTGCTTCTTAGCTAATGTAACTCTCCCAGCATAGCAGAACAGATGATGGCCGGAAAAAGGGAAAATAGCAATTTAGCAGGCAAGTTTTCCGGGTAAGGAGTGAGTGGGTGGGGAGGGTTCCCGCGGGCCATGTAGGCTGCACAGCCTTGTGTTTCTGCGCAGCCTGGATTAATTGCTTTGGGTGGAGGTTCTCTGGAGGTGAGATTTTTCTGCAGCCCACCAAAATTTTCTCATGGTCCGCCTGTGGCCACTGGTTGGCGACCACTGCACTAGGACTCCAAGGTTCCCTCTCACACATAGGGTTATTCATCTAAATAGTAATGGAAGTTTTTACAGTGTAAAGTGTCCTCCACCATCTGAATAATGCAAGGAGACCTGAAGGGCCACTGTGGTTTCATTCATAGGCATGTGAATAAAGATCTTCATGGAAGGCAAAATTCTGTTTTCCCCAAAATATTCTTCCTTGTAAGACATTTGGTTGCTTTTTTCTTTTAAATACAAGGCACTGTTAAAGGTGCTGTAAAGTTATTAATAGCCAAAATATAGTGAAATTGTGTTCTTGATATTAGCATATCAACTCACCAATTTATCTCCAAACATTGATAACTACAGGTGAAACTCAAAAAATTAGAATATCGTGCAAAAGTTCATTTATTTCAGTAATGCAACTTAAAAGGTGAACCTAATATATGAGATAGACTCATTACATGCAAAGTAAGATAGTTCAAGCCATGATGTGTCATAATTGTGATGATAATGGCTTACAGCTCATGAAAACCCCAAATCCACAATCTCAGAAAATTAGAATATTGTGAAAAGGTTCAATATTCTAGGCTCAAAGTGTCCCACTCTAATCAGCTAATTAAGCCATAACACCTGCAAAGGATTCCTGTGCCTTTAAATGGTCTCTCAGTCTGGTTCAGTAGGAATCACAATCATGGGAAAGACTGCTGAGCTGACAGTTGTGCAGAAAACCATCATTGACACCCTCCATAAGGAGGGAAAGCCTCAAAAGATAATTGCAAAAGAAGTTGGATGTTCCCAAAGTGCTGTATTAAAGCACATTAATAGAAAGTTATGTGGAAGGGGAAAGATGCACAAGCAGCAGGGATGACTGCAGCCTGGAGAGGAATGTCAGGAAAAGGCCATTCAAAAGTGTTGGGGACTTTCACAAGGAGTGGACTGAGGCTGGAGTCAGTGCATCAAGAGCCACCACACACAGTCGGATCCTGTTAATGGGCTTCAAATGTCGTAATCCTCTTGTCAAGATGCTCCTGAACAACAAACAATGTCAGAAGCATCTTACCTAGGCTAAAGAAAAACAGAACTGCTCAGTGGTCCAAAGTCCTCTTTTCTGATGACAGCAACTTTTGCATCTCATTTGTAAACCAAGGACCCAGAGTATGGAGGAAGAATGGAGAGGCATACACTGCAAGATGCTTGAAGTCCAGTGTGAAGTTTCTAGAGTCTGTGTTGATTTGAGGAGCCATGTCATCTGCTGGTGTTGGTCCACTGTGCTTCATTAAGTCCAGGGTCAACGCAGCCATCTACCAGGAGATTTTGGAGCACTTCATCCTTCCTTCCGCAGATGAGCTTTATGAGGATGCTGACTTCATTTTCCAGCAGGACTTGGCACCTGCCCACACTGCCAAAAGCACGAAAACCTGGTTCAATGACTATGGGATTACTGTGCTTGATTGGCCAGCAAACTCACCTGATCTGAACCCCATAGAGAATCTATGGGGCATTGCCCATAGATGAGAGACATGAGACCGAACAATGCAGAAGAGCTGAAGGCCGCTATTGAAGTATCCTGGTCTTCCATAACACCTCAGCAGTGCCACAGGCTGATAGCTTCCATGCCACGCTGCATTGAGGCAGTAATTGCTGCAAAAGGGGCCCAAATCAAGTACTGAGTACATATGCATGCTTATACTTTTTAGAGGTCCAATATTGTTCTATGTACAATCCTTTTATTAATTGCATGTAATATTCTAATTTTCTGAGATTGTGGATTTGGGATTTTCATGGGCTGTAAGCCATAATCATCACAATTATGACACATCACAGCTTAAACTATCTTGCTTTGCATGTAATGAGTCTATCTCATATATTAGTTTCACCTTTTAAGTTGCATTACTGAAATAAATGAACTTTTGCACGATATTCTAATTTTTCGAGTTTCACCTGTAAGTGAAGACTCTGAATGAGAAGTAATCATTTTTTTTCACTGGATGAAGTGGCATGTACTCATCAATAAACATCAGATCATACAGATCATTGCCAAAATGCCAAGGATAGCATTTTCCTTAAGACGTAATCAAAAATAACCATTTATGATTCCTTTTTCCAATAACAATGACAAAATAGCTGTTCCATAAAGATTTTTGTATATGGGTTGGTAGATCAAGTTTTTTGAAATATAACTTTAATAGAATCAAAGTAGTCACACACGCAGTAATGATATCTAATGTTTTGTGATATGCTTTCCTCCTTCACATCTGCCACTTACTGAAATGAAGCATTAGGCTGGATGAGATTCTGTGCCACTGCATAAGGGAAAATCTCCCACAGTGTGCAGGGTCAAACTCAACTTTTTTTCTCTCTCTCTTATGATCACAATTTACAGGGGCATTATATCTGGCCCAAATAAATAACTACATAACATGTAATATAGTAGAAGAAGAACCTGGATCTTGCAAGTAGCACATAGTTAGTTACTCATTGCTGTCAGTCCCTAAGGATGGAACTTCTCTGTTTTTGAAGTCGAACATAAGTAGCTCATGAATCAAGCAGGGACAATAACATCACTTTTAAAAACAGGTCAATTATGTCAGAATTCTCTACAATTTAAAAAAAAAGGATTGTAGGGATAGAACAGCTTATTAGATACCTAACCAGATCTTACTTTAAAAGAAAGACAATCTTGCAAGGAGACATCTGATATGTCTGGTACACTCAATAATGAGTATAATAGAATATCAGTGCAAGACAACATAATTTTGTATGCAGTTTAATTTATGTTATGTATGTCCTGCTTTTAATTCAAGAATTCAAAGTGCTCTTATTAACTGAGAAATAATTAGCGTATCATCATACACAGCAAAACAATTTCGAAGTCTAAAAAAAAGACCAATTCTCAGCTTGTTTGTGTTATGAATGCTCCACAGACCCCAAGGGAAAATATTATAATTTTTTTCTTCAGGATACCTAACAACAGTTGTCTCCACAATGATCCCTATACCCAAATGCTTGGTTGCTATATGTGTTTCTTGGTTCATTTATCCGTCCCTGATACCCAACACTCAGCTCTTTCACTGGATCAATTGCTTATTTCTGTCTTGTATTCTTTTCATTAAGCTTTCTGATTGTCTATTTTGCACAGATAATTGAGAATATACATGATGGGAAGACTGGGAAGCCACCTCCCCATCTATGTTTCCAGCAATTGTGCAGTTTTCCAAAAACACTTGCCTTTTAAGTGAGTTTTGTTTTCTTTGTAATAAACTTGATCCTAGAGGCTCTGCAATTCTACATTTTTAAAGAATCAATGAACAGACAGCACAAGCATCACAGAAATTAAGACTGCATTGCATTAGATTCCTTATATTAAATATTAATTAGAAACAGATACATTCAAGCTACTTCATTTTCTCCTCATTACAACTTTGTAGAATATATTATGCCAGTCATTTTCTGATTCTGGACTGATGCCGGAAACAAAAAACTTCTGTATTAAATTAGTTTGGAGTATAATTTCAATCTAAAAAGTGCCTAATTGGGAGACCAAATTAGTCTTGCATAGTGACAGTTCTCTGAAAGATATCCATGGGATTTGTAGGTTAGAAGTACAGTAAGCTAAGCAATGATCCATTGCCCCTTATTGCTACCCTGAATTATAAGTTCTAAAATAGTCACAGTATAATTGCTGCATAATTTATTTGGATCGCTAGGAAAGAGAACTCCGAGAAGCTGGGTCCTTGAATAAAGACAACAATGAAAAGCATCTGCTCTTGAAACTTCGGCATTAAATCTGAGCGGAATAAAACGAGGAAGTACCTGCAGATGTAATCTAACCTGAAAACTGAATTCCCAGAATGCAAGTGGAAAGTGAACCAATGAACGGCTAGAAAAGCCAATGAGGCAGACTCAGCTACTGAGGAATCATGATTTGGAAGCGTCTTTTGCAGAACAACCATCGACTTCTCCAAAGCAACTTCATCCCATCTCCGGACTTAGCCTCGGAGGAACAAGCCTCAGAAGCCATTTGTACCGCAACGACAACAGTTTAACACCACCCCCGCTCCCGAAAAGAACTTCAAACTGCGCAAATATGCAAAGGTGGAGCTCAGTAGTTGAGACAACCACTGGAGCCGACTTAGACAGCAGGAACCGGCTTTTTCTTTCCCCGAGGGTGTTCTGCGATGGAAGCCGAAGCCTCCGACTCCATTTCAACCCTTCTTACACTTGGCGTCGGGATCCGGGTATAGAGTATAAGAACACCGCAAAGATACATCCAAACGCGACCCGAGAACGACTAAAGGAAGAACGACCTAAACTGCTCCACAACATCAGAGCGGAGGAAGTTCCGAAAGACTAATGGAGCCGAGATTCAAATCGCCTAAAGGCCCGTTTCCTCTCCTGGCCAATTCTAGTCCTCCCCGTTCTTTGGACGCGCCCCAGGGGCCGCTAAACACTCTTTGCCCGGGCCCATCAGATAGTGCCCCTTCGGCCAGCCGGCCCCTACCTTGGCCTCGAAGCCGATGCCATGCTGGAAGGCGTCGTCGTTATGCAGCGGGATGCGCAGGTCGTGTCTGTCGTCCACTAGGTTGTATCGAGACCTGACCGAGGGAGAGGCTCCCACGGGCATGGCGAGCGAAAGCGAGCGGTTCCCCTGGGAAGCCGCGTAGAACCTGGCGAGCCGCGCGCCAAGCTGGCGACTGACCGAAGGGCACGGCGGCCGTGGCAGCGGCGACAGTAGCCTCCTCCTCCTCCGGCCTATCCCGAAGCGGGGCGGAACCTGGTTGGAGGCGGGATCTGGGCTTTCTCCCGGTGGTGTCCCAAGTACAGCGGGACCCCCCGGGAAGAAAAGATACCGCGTTCCCGGGGCATGCGCAAGCCGGGCGAAGGGGAAAAGCCGGCAACCGATAGTCTGGTGGGAGGACTTTCTCCTCCTTCCGATGAATCTATTGGCGAAGCAGGCGGAGTCGGGACTGGAGAGGCGTCTGGTCGCCACTCTCGGTGGATAACAGTCCACGCGCCGTAAAAGCGTGCCCCTGAGGTTTGCTGTTCGCTGCGGGGAACTATTGGGCGATGAAAGTTGCTCTGTTTAGAAGCATCTTTGTGGAAAGGGAGAGGGGAAAAAAAGGAAAAGTGGAACAAGATCGGTTCGAGCTATTCTTTTTTCAGAGTACTGATGAAGTATCGGCCACAGTAGGAAGGTAACTCTTCAAACTCGCCAGAGCGCCACAAATAGAAAGGGACATCGGAGTTCCCAGAGAAATTCAGGGAAGGGGTCAATGCTATTTTACAGTTAAATCTCTTCTGGCAGCAAGTTCGATCCTACCTCATCCACTTTCATGGGAGCCGTCTTCCATTCTTGCACCTGGCCATTTCAGCAGTTACACTACCTGTTATGTTTTGAGCATGGGCGAGAAAGAATGGAGACAAGTTTCTGAAAGGTGACCTTCAGCTCTTTATTTACATCGTGACTTGCTCATTTAACATCAGTAGAACCTGCCTTAGATAGGCAAACCTTATAACGTTTAACCAATAACAAGCTAGGAACGCTAGCTTTTATAACTAATAAGAACTCTCTGTTAAGGGCCAATCGGATTTCCCGAAACGGGCCAATCCGGTCCAGCCGCTTAACAGCCAATCAGAAGTGCAGGGCCAGAACCTTGCACTTACTCCAGGCTCACACTTTATTAATTATATTGCATACACAACACCCCTTCCCCCTGGTTCCTTAGTTCAGGGTGCCGTTACGTAGTCCCTTAAATAGGACGGTTGTCTTTTTTAATCTATTTGATTTTCTTTGTATCAGTTGGTTGCAATCCCGCTGAGGTAGATCGTTGTCTGGCAGTGGGGCTGTCTCTGGTTCAGAGTTCACTTTATGTCGTTGCCCACATTTTCCGCGATTCCCTGAGGTGCAAACCTCCGGCTCCGCTTCCTGAGTTTCTATTAATTCGTCGTTTCCTTCGAACGGGTTTCCTAGGGCTTCATCTTCTTCCGTACCTCCTCCCCCCCCCTCAGTTTGGTCATAGGGGATTTGCGAACTGGCCGCTGCAAGCCACGACCGTAATTGGTCGATATGCCGTTTCCAAAGTTTATCGTCAAGGCATTGCACGAGGTAGGATCTAGGGCCGGTTACACATACTACTGTTGCTTCCACCCACAACGGGTCGCCCGATAGGTTTTTTGCATAAACCAGGTTTCCTACCTGGAAGGTGCGACAGCGGCCGCTGGATCCTAGTGGTTTCTCTGGTTCATACGCAGGGTGCAACCGGTCAAGGTGGGAGCGGAGCTTCCGTCCCATTAGCAGTTCAGCGGAAGTTTTGTTAGTGACGCTATGTGGGGTGATGTGTTGCAAGAAGAGGATTTGGTTGACCTTGTCGTCAATGTTGTCGTAGTCTACATTTTGCAAGGTTTTCTTCACAAATTGAACCATGCGTTCTGCTCTGCCATTGATCGCAGAGTGCGCAGGTGAGGTGAGCGCATGGCGGATGCCGCGGTTAGCGAGGTACTGCTTGAACGCTAGTGCAGTAAATTGTGGGCCGTTATCGGACACCAGGAGTCTGGTAATCTGTGGGTTGCAAAGAATCTGTTTAGAATCTTGATGACCGCCTCGGAGGTCGTAGTCGTCATGCGATGAATTTCGAGCCAATTGGAGTAGGCATCGACAGTAAGCATCGACAGTAAGCAGTAAGCAGTAACCAAGGTGTGGCCCTTGGTTAGCCCCGCGAAGTCCAGGTGAATTCGGGACCAGGGTTCATGTGGTGTCTCCCATTCAGTAGGCATGGTTTTGTTAAGCCTGGTTTCCCCAACCAGGATTAGGGAGACAAGCTAAACAGAATGTGCAGCGTTAGTCAGATAGGCACACAGATAAATGAGTGAGCTAAGTTTGTATGTTTATTAACATACAGTAAAAATAACAGATACGCTTGTGCTATCAAAAATATAGTTTATTCCATTATGAGTTCATAGCATAGTCAAAATAACAGTCCAATAGTCATGTATCATTTAGTCAGTCCATTCAGGGATATTCAGTTAGCAAAGTCCATGCAGAATATCCTATGTCAGTTCACTTACAAATCAGTCCTTTGTTTCTCTCCCGTTCGAGCAATGCAGTCTTGATTCCAAGCAGTAATCAGGGATCATCAAAGCCAGAGAGAGAGCAAGCTGTCCTCTTGCTTCTTTTAAAGTGCTTTCACAACCACTCCCTTAATTACTTTCCTTATATTTAAAGCTGCAGACACTTTAACTTATAAACCATGATAACATATTATTATTTACCTAAACCAGTTAGGGTAAAACAATGTTATCCCTAACATTCTCCCCTTTTAGGAAATAATAATAAATATAACTATTTACATCTTTAAATCATATTTGTTACAACTTTCTTTAAACTTAGTTACTCCTTGAGCTTTTGTAAATTGGTCTGCAATGTTTTCTTCCGTCATGCAGTATTCCAATTTAATTAGCCCATTCTTTACAGATTCTCTAACATTTAAGTATCTTAAATCAGTATGCTTTGATCTAGTTTTTACAGCAATACTAGAAGCTAACTTTATAGCTGCTTGATTGTCCTCGTACACAATAATAGAATCTTTTACAGTTATACCCATGTCTAATAATAGCTGTTTGTACAAAAACAAATCAGTGCATAGTAATGACAGACATGAAAATTCCGCTTCCATCGTGGACAAGCTGATATGCTGTTGTCTGATTGACCTCCACCCTATTAGTGTCTTACCAAATAATATAGCCATCCCAGATGTTGATTTTCTTGTGTTTATATCAGTTGCAAAACTTGCATCTGCATAGGCACTAAGACTCAAATCACCCTTTGGTTCTATATACAATGCATGGTTCATTGTTCCTTTAAGATATCTTAAAATTCTCTTTAATGATTGCCAATGACATTGATGTGGATCCAAATTAAAACGTGCCAACTGATTTACACTATAAGCTATATCAGGCCTTGACCAATTGCTGATATATGATAAGCTGCCAATCAAAGATTGATATATGGACTTATCAAATTTGGGACTTTGATCATTAGTTTGGCAAACTTCCTGACTCATTGGAGTCTTTGCCGGTTTACAAAGTTCCATTTTAAATGTTTTAATTAATTGGCAAATTTTATCTTCTTGAGATATCTTAAATCCATTTTTTGTTTTGTTAATTGTCAATCCTAGATACTTTTTAATTTCACCTAAATGCTTTAATTTTATCTTTTTGGCTAATAATGATATAATCTCATTAGCTTCATTATTAGTCTTAGTTATCAAAGCAATATCATCTGTAAATAATAACAATAATGACACCGTTCCATTATTTTCTCTTTTAAACACACATGGATCTGCTAAACCAGATTTAAAACCTACATTGTTAAATTCTTTCACAATATATTGGTTCCACTCAAACCCAGATTGTTTCAACCCATAAAGACTCTTTTTGAGTTTCCAACAATCATTACTATTTACTTTATTGTCTTTTATACCTACTGGTTTTCTTAAATATATAGTGTGCTGCAATGGTGCATGCAAATAAGCAGTTTCTACATCTAAATGATTAATGACATCGTTTTTCTTAGCTGCCCACACTAATGCTGCTCTTAAAGATGTTGCTTTAAGGCTTGGTGCAAAAACTTCATCGTAATCAGATGCAGTTTGATTAAATCCTTGAGCTACTAACCTAGCCTTATGGGTAACAGTCCCATCATTTCCAGTTTTTACTTTAAATATCCATTTGCACCCAATGGATTTTTCTCCTGGAGGTAATTTAGCATCTTCATAAACTTTCATTATCTTTAATGAATTTCGTTCTTTTTCCATTGCCTTTTGCCAATTCTCCTGATCCTTAGCAGGATACATCCTAAGTTCATCTACACTAGTTGGAACTTTAGTTACTTGCCAAACTTTACTTGCTTGATACCTATCAGGTGGTCTAGTTATACGTGTAGTACGTCTAGGTATTACAGGACTTACAGGTAGACTTTCATTAACTAACTCTTCTTGATTATCTAACTCTTCCTGATCAACTGTTTCCTCTTGTTCTGGTCCTATTTGCTCTTCGTGGACTTCTTCTTTAATTGGACTCTTCTAATAACTAGTCTGTTCTTTCTGCCTTTTGTAGGGTTCAATAATTACTTCATTATTTAAATCTTGCTCTAATCTATTCCATCCTACATGTTCTAGGAATTTTGCACTAGCACTGGTGTAAACTCTAGATGTACCTGGTTCCCAGAATCTATAAGATCTATGATTAGATGTATATCCTACAAAATATAATCTTTTAGCTCTATGCTGTCCTTTGTGTCTAAGTTGTGTAGGGATATGCACCTATGCTGGTGCTCCAAATGTGTGCATGTAACTTAAATCAGGTTTTGTACCATGCCGCAATGTGAATGGTAATTCACCTGTTGTTGAATTAACAACATTATTTAATATATGATTACCACACATTATTGCTTCTCCCCATAAATTGTCAGGTAATCCTGAATCAGACATCATAGTTCGTGCCATTGATTGTAATGTTTGGCCTCTTCTCTCTATAAAGGCATTATGTTGTGGCCTATATGGTGCAGACTTTTTATGTTGAATACCTAACATTCTTAGTCTATTCTGGAATTTATTATTTGTAAATTCCGTACCATTATTTGTTATAAGAGTTACTAATTTCTTTTTAGTTTTCCTTTCTGCAAATTTAATCCAATTAAAGAGATTTTGATACGTTTCAGTTTTGCTCTTCATTAAATAGCAAAACCCATATCTAGAATAATGGTCCATTATGCTTAGTATGTAACGAGCTCCTCCTACACTTGGTTTTTTCGGACCTATTAAATCAGCAAATACTACTTCTAAAGGCTCTTTGGTAGTAAATCCATCAACTCTATTAGCCGGTGTGACCCTGGCTTTGCTTTGATTACAGGCATTACATTGCAAATACTTATTACAAGGTTTCAAACTTATTCCCTTAGATAATTCAACAGTTTTCTTAAGCATTTTAAAATTTAAATGCCCTAGCCTTCGATGTAACAAGTGAATACATTCATCATGGGGTTTCTTATTTTCATAAACCGTGTTAGCCACCTTTAAACCATCATCATTTAACACATATAATTCACCTCTTAAAGATGCAGCAATTTTCTTATCTTCTTTTTCAATTATGCAGTTATCTCCCCTAAATGTAACTACATATCCTAGTTTAACCAAAATTCTTACTGAAATTAAATTAAACTTAAGTTGTGGTACATATAACATTTTTACATTCTGTTTTATAAAAGAACAATATGCTATACCTTGACCTTTAGCTTTCAGTTTCCAGCCATTGGCTAACGATATCTGCTGTGTACTCTTGGACATTTTAATAAAATTTCTGTTATCATTTGTTATACAGTGGGATGCTCCACTGTCAACCACCCATGAATTATTTTTTACAGCTCCGTTAGTATACATGGCTAACTCTAAATTTTTATTTATCTTTTGATGACTTTTTGTATTCTGGCCAGCGTTCTGGCGCTTTGCTTTTTTACAAAATCTTGCCAAATGTCCTCTTCCTCCACAATTAAAGCACTTTTTAATTGCGTATGCAGTAGGAGTTTTATTATCTTCTTTTTGAGGTTGCTCCCTCCTTAATTCATCTCTTTCAAGCCTTCTGGCCTCTTCAATCAATCTGCCAGTTATATCAGTTAAAGTTAGGCTTTCCTTTGGCAATATTTCAAGGGAAGTTACGTAGTTGTCATAACTTTCATCAAGGGAAGATAGAATTATGTAGACTTGGTGTAGTTCAGAGAAAATAAGCTCTTTCTCGTGCAGTTCTTGAAAAATGCTTTGCATAGTTTTCAAATGACTCAGCATATCACCATTCGTCTGGAGATGTGTCCTGAAAAGCTTCTGTGTTAGATTTATGTGAGCACCAACATTATTTCGAACATAAATCCTCTTCAGCTTCTGCCAACACCCAACAGCCGTTTTCTCTCCGTGGATATAAACAAGCTGTTGGTCAGTTAAGGTTAAAGCAATTATGCAAATAGCTTGTTCATTTTTATGCATAAATTCTTCTATCTTAAGTCTGTCTTCATCATCCTCTGGATCCCATTCTTCTACGTTTGGTGGATTTTCAATTATGTTCCACAGACCTTCTCTTCGTAGAAGTAGACTACATTTCATAGACCATGATACATAGTTTGTTCCATCCAGCTTGGATATAAGGGACAAACTTTGTAGATTGACTTGTGCCATGTTTTCTTATATGGATATAAAACTATAATTAATAAAACACAGCTGTCTGTTTACTGTAATGTATAACAACACAAACTCTCACTTTTTACATAAATCTGTTTTATCCTAGTTAAACTGACTTTGCAGCCTCTGGGCCCATAACCAGTGTTAAGCCTGGTTTCACCAACCAGGGTTAGGGAGACAAGCTAAACAGAATGTGCAGCGTTAGTCAGATAGGCACACAGATAAATGAGTGAGCTAAGTTTGTATGTTTATTAACATACAGTAAAAATAACAGATACGCTTGTGCTATCAAAAATATAGTTTATTCCATTATGAGTTCATAGCATAGTCAAAATAACAGTCCAATAGTCATGTATCATTTAGTCAGTCCATTCAGGGATATTCAGTTAGCAAAGTCCATGCAGAATATCCTATGTCAGTTCACTTACAAATCAGTCCTTTGTTTCTCTCCCGTTCGAGCAATGCAGTCTTGATTCCAAGCAGTAATCAGGGATCATCAAAGCCAGAGAGAGAGCAAGCTGTCCTCTTGCTTCTTTTAAAGTGCTTTCACAACCACTCCCTTAATTACTTTCCTTATATTTAAAGCTGCAGACACTTTAACTTATAAACCATGATAACATATTATTATTTACCTAAACCAGTTAGGGTAAAACAATGTTATCCCTAACAGGTTGCAATCCCGCTGAGGTAGATCGTTGTCTGGCAGTGGGGCTGTCTCTGGTTCAGAGTTCACTTCTACGTCGTTGCCCACATTTTCCGCAATTCCCTGAGGTGCAAACCTCCGGCTCCGCTTCCTGAGTTTCTATTAATTCGTCATTTCCTTCGAACGGGTTTCCTAGGGCTTCATCTTCTTCCGTACCTCCCCCCCCCTCAGTTTGGTCATAGGGGATTTGCGAACTGGCTGCTGCAAGCCACGACCATAATTGGTCGATATGCCGTTTCCAAAGTTTATCGTCAAGGCATTGCACGAGGTAGGATCTAGGGCCGGTTACACGTACTACTGTTGCTTCCACCCACAACGGGTCGCCCGATAGGTTTTTTGCATAAACCAGGTTTCCTACCTGGAAGGTGCGACAGCGGCCACTGGATCCTAGTGGTTTCTCTGGTTCATACACAGGGTGCAACCGGTCAAGGTGGGAGCGGAGCTTCCGTCCCATTAGCAGTTCAGCGGAAGTTTTGTTAGTGACGCTATGTGGGGTGATGTGTTGCAAGAAGAGGATTTGGTTGACCTTGTCGTCAATGTTGTCGTAGTCTACATTTTGCAAGGTTTTCTTCACAAATTGAACCATGCGTTCTGCTCTGCCATTGATCGCAGAGTGCACAGGTGAGGTGAGCGCATGGCGGATGCCGCGGTCAGCGAGGTACTGCTCGAACGCTAGTGCAGTAAATTGTGGGCCGTTATCGGACACCAGGAGTCTGGTAATCCGTGGGTTGCAAAGAGTCTGTTTAGAATCTTGATGACCGCCTCGGAGGTCGTAGTCGTCATGCGATGAATTTCGAGCCAATTGGAGTAGGCATCGACAGTAAGCATCGACAGTAAGCAGTAAGCAGTAACCAAGGTGTGGCCCTTGGTTAGCCCCGCGAAGTCCAGGTGAATTCGGGACCAGGGTCCATGTGGTGTCTCCCATTCAGTAGGCATGGCTTTTGATGGGGCGTTGCTGACTTCTTGGCATTTGGGACAAGCTTTAACCCACTGTTCGATTTGCTTGTCAATGCCCGGCCACCATGCGTAGCTTCGCGCAAGGGCTTTCATTCGCACGATGCCGGGGTGGCCATCGTGCAAAGTTCTCAGCAGTGCTTTTCGGAGCCGTTCTGGGATAACGACTCAATCACCCCAGATGACACAGCCTTTCTGGGAGAAGAGTTCGGTCTGTCGAGATTTGAATGGTGTGAAGTCATCTGATAACTGGTCCAATGGCCATCCGCGTTCTACCCAGCCTAGGACTCGTGCTAGGGTGTGGTCGCGTTTGGTTTCTCTCACGATATCTCGGGCGGTAAGTGGCGGCGAGTTGAGCGCTTCGATTTGCAACGTGGTTACCGTTGGTGCCGGATCGTCGAGAGTCTCTGGAAGGGGTGCTCGGCTCAATGCGTCAGCGTGGGGAATGGCCTTCCCCGGGCGGTATTGCAGCCGATAGTTATAAGCAGCTAAGAATTCTGACCATCGGGTCATCCTAGGGGATAATGTGTGGGGAGTTGGCTTATCTCCGGCTATTATCCCCAATAAAGGCTTGTGGTCAGTCACAATAGTAAAAACCCTACCATACACGTATTTGTGAAATCTTTTCACAGCTGAGACAATTGCGAGGGCTTCTTTATCAATTTGTCCATAGTTCTGCTCCATTTTTGACAGAGTCTTTGAAAAATATGCAACAGGGGCTTCGTTCCCATAAGGCAATATGTGGCTCAAAATGGCGCCCACCCCAAAAGGCGATGCATCACAGGTTATAACTAACGGCAAAGTTTCATTATATTGCATGAGTATAGAGTCAGAAGTGAGCAGTTTTTTAACATTTCGGAATGCCTGTTCTTCACGGTAACCCCATAACCAAATTGCTTTTTTATCTTACAATCGGTGTAACGGTTCAGCGACAGTTGCTTTGTGCGGTAAAAATACATTATAAAAATTGATGAGGCGTAGGAATGCCTGGAGATCGGCCTTGTTTCGTGGCCTGCGAGCGTTTTTGATCGCTTTTAATTTACTTTCGGTAGGGTGAATGCCCTGGCTATCAATCAGGTACCCTAAAAACTCAACACTGTCAGTACACAATTTACATTTGTTTTTTTTAACCTTAAGACCGGCCTCTTGGAATTTTTTTAGGACTAATTTTAACAGGTCCTGTAAGATTTTTTTTTGTAGGGGCTGCAATTAATACATCATCAAAATAGGGGACTACGCCCTTAATCCCTTGCAATAACCTTTCCATAAGGCTCTGAAAAATCCCCGGGGCTACACTTACTCCGAATTGCAGCCAGGTACATTTAAAGGCACCTCGGTGCGTCACAATAGTTGTGGCCTGTGCTGTTTTTTCATCTACTGGTAATTGGTGATATGCCTGAGCTAAATCCAATTTAGCGAAAACTTTCCCGCCCCCCAGGGAATGGAGGAGGTGCTGCACCACCAGAACTGGATATGCGTTCTGCTGCAGGGCATGGTTCAAAGTGGCCCGGTAGTCCCCACAAATTCGGATTGACCCATCTGGCTTAAGGGGTGTTACAATAGGGGTTTCCCACGGGGAGTGATCAATGGGCTCCAATACCCACTGAGCTATCAGTTTGTCGAGTTGTGCATCGATTTTCTATTTTAAGGCAAACAGAACTCGACGGGGCTTTAGGCGAATGGGAGCTATTTTTGGATCTAAGCTGAATGAGATCGGGGTCCCCTTGTACTCGCCTAAGCTGTCCGCAAAGACGTCCCTGAACTCAGAGGTAAGGTCTTCCTCCCAGTCACAGCCACCAACTCGGTTTACGCCGGCCACTTCAATGCCGAGTGGCGCGAACCATTGGAGGCCCAGTAGGCTAGGCCTATCTCTATCAATGACCGTTAAAGGTAAGTATGCTGTGTGCTTCTTGAAAGAGACTCGGACTCGGCAGGACCCGACGATGGGGATTCGATTCCCCTGGTAGTCCTTGAGGATGAGGCGTTGGAAACGGAGATCTTGGCATTGAATTGTGGGGATGAGTTGCTTGAGTGTCTTCCATGACACCATCGAGAGGGACAATCCCGAGTCGACCTCCATGTGGCAAGGCTGGTTCTCGATGGCTACCGTGACTCTGATTTTCTTAGTGTCCAAGGCTGAGGCATGACTGATAGTGATAGTATAGTGAGCCTCTTCTCTCTGCAGAGCTCAATTTCTGTAGGAGTGGTTTACTGGCTCTCGCCTTACAGGACGGTTTCCTGTCGATTGGCGATAATTAGCCCCTTTTGAGGCCTGGCTGGGTCCTGGCAAGCTGTGGCAGACCCGTCCGATGTGGCCTCGTTTCCCGCACTCATGGCAGAGTGCGTCGCGGAATCTGCATTCGGATCTGGCATGGTTGGCTCCACAGCCAGCGCAAGAGCATAAGGGCTTTGGCCGAGGGTCCCGGTCGGACTGCAGTCGATGGACCCCCTCTTCGTTGCTGTCTAACGACGAAGAGAGGTCTTCGTGGTGCATTGTCGCAAGCTGTCCTTCCAACTTGGATAAAATGTCGCTTGTCGGTGGAGGTACTGGAACGCGGTTGCGGTGTAGTTGTGCAGCCGACTTCTTGGTTGCTTTCACTGTGGTAGCATCGGCAATGGCGTCGGCAAGGCTGATGTCGCCTTTCGCCATCAGCTTGCTTTGGACGCCTGGTGCATCTAATCCCAGAACTATGCGATCTCTTAGTGCTTCTTCTAGATCGGTGAATCCGCAGAGGCCTCCCAAATTTCGGAGGTCTGCTGTGAAGTCAGCAACGCTTTCTCCTTTTCACTGGCTTCTTTGATAAAACTCGTGGCGTCTCACGAGCGTAGGCACGGTCGGGGCGTAGTGGTGTCGCAGGATAGGTTCGAGGTCGTCCCAATCCACGGCCTTCACTTCTCGGGGTTTGTCTAGTGCTTTAGCCATCTTAAATACGGTTGGACCGCAATGTGTTAGGAACACCGCCCGTTTCTTCCCAGCTGTCCTTTAAGGCGTCCTTTAAGTTGTTTGTCTCTAGGAACATTTGGAAACGATCCATGTAAGACTCCCAGTCTTCTTGTGTTGGATCGAATGGAGCGGGTGGTACGATGCCGCCGGACATGGTTCCGTTGTTGGCGTCGTCTGTCACGTGTTCAGTGTTCTTCGAAGTTTCGTTGGTTCAGATGTCTCCACATCCCATCCTCATCGCTAGTGTTATGTTTTGAGCATGGGCGAGAAAGAATGGAGACAAGTTTCTGAACGGTGAACTTCAGCTTTTTATTTACATCGTGACTTGCTCAGTAGAACCCGCCTTATATAGGCAAACCTTATAACGTTTAACCAATAACAAGCTAGGAACGCCAGTTTTTATAACCAATAAGAACTCTCTGTTAACGGCCAATCGGATTCCCCGGAACGGGCCAATCCAGTCCGGCCGCTTAACAGCCAATCAGAACCCTGCACTTACTCCAGAACCCTGCACTTACTCCAAGCTCACACTTTATTAATTATATTGCACACACAACACTACCCACAGACATGGACAGAGAAGGCTGCGCATACTAATGTGTTTAGTTTTAGAGGAAACTTAGGTCTGTTACTTTCTCCAGGCAGTAATGCTAATTTAATTTAACTCGAAAACACTATGCTCAGACAGCACATCCAGTCCGAAGTGTTAAAATCTCCAGTCCCTGAGTCTGCAGAAAAGTGTGCTGACCACATTTCAGTCACAATTCACTCTTTGACAGACAGAAGAGTGTTCACAATGGAGTGATCACTTAAGATCCACTCTCCGCCCCATGTATTATATGGAATGGCAGCTTCCCCCATTTCCCTCAGGACTAGATGGGCAGTTTATGGCAAGTGTGCTGTCCAGACAGTTTAAAGTTAATGGGATTTGGGATAGTTAATTAGGAATTGAGAGCTGTCCCCTTAAGGGAATGCATCATGGTAAATGTAATTAAGGCATCCTGGGAAATGTAGTCCATGCCATGTGGTCACATCTGTAATCCGGATTGGTCACTAAATTGACCCTTGTTGGGTTGGGGGAGGCTCCCTCAATCTTGCCTAAAACCAACAAACCATGCAGTCATATCATGGCATTGAGACCTTATTATCTTTCTACACCACAATTCAGATATGCAAAGGATTGGAGATTAAGAAGAATCCTGTCATAAATGTGAGTTGACAGGATGCCTGATGAACCAATAAAAAAGACTGTGTGGATGCTTTGTGGAGTTGATCTGTCTGCTTTATGCCATCCAAACATTAATAAGCAGAATAGTAGAAAGATAATTTAATCTTGATTCCTGGAAGCAGTCAAAAGATAAAGATAAAGTAGAAAGATAAAGGCAAAGATATTTTGAAGCCAGGAGTAAATGTGCATGCTATTCCTTTTTTCCTCAAACCTAGCATCTGTGGCTGCAGGAAGGGGTAAATTCACCCCCCTTTTCAGCAAAAGAAGTGCTGTGTCTCAAGTTACAACTCCTAACTCAAAGAACCAATTTGCAAAACAAAGGGAGAGGCCAGGTATTCCTCATCTATCCCTGTATTCATCCAATTACAAACCCTTTCCAAACACAAGGAGAAAGTTTCAGAAAACTTGCTGGTATTTCTACAAAGGAAAAT
Source organism: Hydrophis major (assembly GCA_033807585.1). Classification (NCBI taxonomy): domain Eukaryota; kingdom Metazoa; phylum Chordata; class Lepidosauria; order Squamata; family Elapidae; genus Hydrophis; species Hydrophis major. The sequence continues at coordinate 124,711,288 of CM066330.1, forward strand.
TAATTTTGCCCTGCTCATTCCAGGTGAAAGGCTTCGCATTTTTTAAGCTCTCGGCTGCATCAAAAGCCAAAAGGGGCCCTTTGCTTCTCTGGCCGTTTATTGGGGGTCGTAATTCATTACTGACAAACCGTCTTCAAAACAAAAAAGCCCATTCCCAAGACACAAGGCTAATTCAAGCAGCTATATGAACAAAGGAGCAATTTCTTTTTTGATCAAAAAATCCAGAGTTTATCCATCTTTACTAAAAAATGTAACAGTATAACTCTGCATGCAAACCTTTGGAGTGTTGCATTTGATTGATGGAATTTCTCTTCCAGCGTGGAAAAAATAAATTTCTCTGGGGCTCACCCCACCTACAGACTTAAGCAAAGCATCCCACAGCACCATTTGGTGGTCTAGGAGAAATTTCCCAGAGAATTCAAAGACTTGTCTGCCAATTTTTATAAGAACTTGTTTACAATATTTTATAAAAACTACAGGAAGTTTCCAAAATTTAACCAGTGTTTAAACAATGAAAATTCCTTTTTTTTAATTATTGTGGCAACATTAAGCAACTTAATGCAAGGTTCCAGTGCTACCTGCAGCCTAACCTGAACTTAGCAACAGTGTCTTCTTGACCTAGCAAGCAACACTAACAGGCAAACCTGCGTTTTGCTCTCACGTCTTCAGACTCAGCAGCAACGCCTACTATTGCACCCACTTGTGTAGCAAGCACGCAACGCACCCTAAAAGCAGCCATATTGTGCAGCGCCATGCACGTGCTCAAGTACTAAATTTTCCAAAATTCATCTTTTTCCATTTGAAGCATGGCAACTTCTTCAGCCATGACAGATGTCCCTGAAGTACCAGAGGACTCAAACCCTCCACCCACCCTACATGTAAATGTGGAGCCCGGTTCCCAAAACCTAGAGGCAGCTGGACCTCATGAAGCCTATGACCTCAGAAAGAATAAGAAACTTACCGAACCCATGGAAGAACACTTGAGGGACGATTGGGAGAGGTGATATCACTGCTATGCAGACTCATGGTTGGAGCTAGAGGAGATCTGTGATGCCCCAAAATACAAGCTGCCCCCTCGAGAGAATCTGCACATTGCTAGTTGACCTAGATGCCCTTCTCACACAGTGGAGAAACAGCAAAGATAAACTCAAGTCCATCCAGTCAAGAGTGGGTGGCCCAAAACTCCAAGCACAATGCTTTGAGGAGTTTCACAAAGAATGTGAAGACTGCATTGAGGAAAGTAAAAAAGCCCTCCAGGCAGCGCTCCTCGATGTGCTTCAAAAGGAACAAGGAGCAAGGAAGAGGGCCACATCCGAACTAGTCTTCAATCACAAGCAGCCTCCTCCCACCATTCTAAGAAAGCCTCCTCCCTCCATCCCAAACTGGCTAGATCACAAGCAGGTTCCAGTGTCTCGTGCCAATTCTCTGCTGCTGGGACTCACCATCCCTCCAGAGTATCCTTCTGTCACAGTGGCGCATGTAAGGCCTCCAAAGCAGCAAGTTATGCTGACCAGGCTTCAGAAGCTGAAGTAAAAGCTGCTGTAGCAGATGCAGATCTACGCACCACAGTGGAGGTAACATGGCAGAAGGCGGCAGTAGTAGCTCAACAGGCAGAAATGGCCAAAGTGCAGGCCAAATTGGAGTTGGCCGAATGGCAAAGAGACTCACAACAAAGATGGCATGGGCCACAGCATGGTGGAAGATGGCCGACAACATCTCCTTCAACTTCAACCTCAAGGACTTGGGAGAAGAGAGCCCAGATACACAGGTCAAGGCCTATGTGGATGAGCAGCTCTCGCTACAAAATGAGCAGATGGAACCGCCACAGTTGCCTAGCAGTCTCCCACAACCAGGGAAGCACAGGGATGAATCTCAACCACAGACTTTAAATGTCAGTTATGCAACTCACGTTGTACGGCCTAAAATATGAGATTCACTTCCCACCAACAGCAACTCTTCCCCAACTGATGTTGTATGACCTAAGGTCCAAGATTCTCTTCCCAGAATCAGCAACCCTACTCCAACGTCTCATGGCCTGCTGGGCAAGCAAATTAGCCCACCAGTGATCACGACGACTTCTCGACAAATAGACATGTAACCAACGACACCTGCCACACTCAATTCACAGGCAGTACCATTCCAGCCACAACCTCAACACTAGCTGAGCTTACAGGTACAACAAGATAACCACAGCCAGCCTACACAGCAGAGTGAAGCTCCACCATCGTCTCTGGAATAGCAGGACAACATCCTCCATAAGCACTGTGAGGAACACTACGACCCGTGGACATACAACCCGAACCTACCCTCTACATCAATGCCCCTTACCCAGTCCACCTCTACAGATGATGCAGACTACTAAAGGGAGTTCGCCATCAGGCAAGGAAAGCTAGATTTGGCCGCCAGCGGGGTATACAAATTATCTGATGAGCCAGGCAACGAATATCTCCTCTGGAAGAAAAGTTTCCTGTGCACTGTTCAGGATGCATGTCTGAAATCTGATGAAGAACTTGTACACTTGATAGCATGTCTAGGGCTGCAGTCTGCCAAAGCAACGAAGGCACTTTATGCCTCCCACTTGGACAACCCAGACCCTGTCCTATGGTTGGCATGGAAATGACTTGATGAACTGTATGGCACCCCCACAGCAGTAGAATCAATGCTCTTGAACAGCCTCAACAGATTTCCTAAAATTCCTATTGACAGGCCTCACCTGGTCGCAGAACTCTCTAATATACTTATACAACTGAAAGTGGCACAACGGGATCCTAGGTTACCGGGACTCACTTGTCTTGATCACGTCAACATGCAAACCAAAATTATTTGAAAACTCCCGCAGGTGCTAATTGAACAGTGACTCCAGTTGTCTGATGCCTTCATGGCCAAGGGTCACCAAAACTATATACCCTTTACCCTTTTTGAAGAATACATGGCCCATCAGGCCACAACGTGCAACAACCCCAGTGCCCGTGGACTCAGAGCTGTTAATCCTCCCAATGAAAAAAGGTACAACAGCAACTATATACTGTCCACAGGCCCTATGCCCACTGCAAGGGGAAAACCCTTCATGGTTGTCCATAAAACCAAGATCGACTCCTCATCCAGAAACAGTTCAGGAGAGGACTCATCAGATACAACCCAATTTAGATCTCTTGACTCCAAAGAGAAGCCAGTTTTGTCCTTTGCACCACACTTGATATTCGCTGAACAGGTGCCAGGGGTTTGCAGCGAAATCCCTGACCAAAAGGAAAGAGTTGATAAAAGAGCTCTAATTCTGCAACAAGTGTTGCGAATCCAAACACTCGCCCAAATACTGCACAGCCAAAGTGCAGTGTCATATCTGCAAAAGTGACATGCACCCGACTGCACTGCATCCAGACACCAATGCACCACTGCAGACATCTTGTAGCCCTCCTTTAAACAAGGAGCCTCAACATGCTACAGAAGCACACCCAGAGCCAGTGGTGAGTGTCAATTGCATAGCGGTGTGCGATGGCACACCAGCCCCTCGCTCGTGTTAGCCAAAGCCAAATCTGCTTAGCCAAAGTCTACCCCGATGGATGCCCAGAAGAATCAGTGAAGATGTATGTAATACTGGATCCTCAGAACGATTGCTCACATTCGACTTCTTTGATTTCAGAAGGAAGAAGTGCACTTCACAATATCAACCTGCACCGCACCAAGATGCATGGTGGGGAGGGAAGCTACTGGACTCTGTTTCAAGTCATTAGATGGAAGTTCCCAGTTCCTACTGCTGCCCGTGTTGGAATGGAAGAAGATACCAGATGACCACAGCCACATCACAACACCAGAGGCAGCTAGCAACATACCTCACCTGAAGCATAAGGCTCATCTATTTCCCACCCTAGATCCTGCAGCCAAGATTTTGCTCTTGCTGGGATTCGATGCCCTTGATACCTTAGTGCACATTGAAGTAATCAGAGGCCCGAAATACACACCCTTTGCCTTCAAGACAGACCTGGGTTGGGGAATCTCAGGAATTGTCAGTGTCGGGTTGGATGCAGGCCCCAACCCAGGCAGATGCCTTAGCACCATTCAATCCAATGCCCTTTAGCACCATCGAAAACAAGAATGCCGTTCCATCCTAAAAGGCTGCCGGCGACCAGTACATTTTCACTAGGACACCCTAAACAGCCGCCAGCAGCCACTAGACATCCATTAAGATGCCCTACATGGGCATATGCCTCTGCAACTCCCTTTCCAACAGCTTCCCGATGGCCTTTGACACCATGGAAGCAAGAATACCACTCCAACCCTAAAAGGCCGCCAGAAGTGACCACCAGACTTTCACCAAGAAGCTCTACACCTGACGGGTTACCGACCTAGTGTTGCTGCAGAGAAAGCCTGAACTTGAAGATTGAACCTCAAGCTTTGCATGCTTTGCTTTGTTTGATGCTTTATTAATGTTTACTGTTTCCTTCAGTTATATAGCTGTTTATTTTAGTTATATAGTTGTCTACTATTCAGTTAATATTACTCTTTACTGTTTACCTTAGTTAATTGCTCTTTACTTAGTGGAATTTACAATTCCAGGCAGGGAGTGTGCTGTCTCAACAGTTTAGAGTTAATGGGATTTGAGATAGTTAATTAGGAATTGAGAGCTGTCCCCTTAAGGGAATGCATCATGGTAAATGTAGTTAAGGCATCCTGGGAAATGTAGTCCATGTCATGTGGTCACATCTGTAATCCGGATTGGTCACTAAATTGACCCTTGTTGGGTTGGGGGAGGCTCCCCCACTCTTGCCTGAAACCACCATACCATGCAGTCACTTCAATCATTATGGGGATGAGACTTTATTATCTTTCTACACCACAATTCAGATATGCAAAGGATTGGAGATTAAGAAGAACCTCATTATAAATGTGAGTTGACAGGATGCCTGATGAACCAATAAAAAAGACTTTGCATGGATGCTTTGTGGAGTTGATCTGTCTGCTTTATGCCAACCAAACATCAATAAGCAGAACAGTGAGAATGGAGGTGGGGTGTCTGGAAGCCTCCCTTCTCCTGACACTTAGAATACAGAATAATAGAGTTGAGAAGGACCTTGGAGGTCTTGTAGTCCAACTTCCTTCTCAAATAGGAGACTCTATACTTCTATGATTCTACATGGGATAGGAGAACTGGTGTCCAGAAACACTGGTGGCTTATAAGCACAATCAACCATCTGACTAATGGACCCAATAAAAGCAGGCATTTTAAGGAACTTTAAAATCCCAAAAGCAAAACTTTATTGAGTACATCATTTCAGCACTGAAAAAAGCAAAACCAATTCTAAATTTTCCCATGCAATCCTGCAGAGTTAAAAAATGAGTTTCATCCCTCCCTCCCATGGAATGAGTCACATTGTCCAATTAGGAATCAGCCTTTTGTTTTGATAACAATCCACATCTTGGCAGACACCTGCAGAAGTGTCCTTGGCTCTCCCAGTTGAAGATTGTAGCTTCCACATTCCATCTCACCCTTCCCTCCCCCCAGTTCTTTGACAAGTTGAAAAGCAGTAATAGTCACAGGAAGATTAAACATTTTTCAGTCTTGACATGCAGGCCCTCCTGAGAAAAGGAAATACATGAAAAACATTAAACTTATATTAACATCACATTTTCATTCTCTCCCCCCTTGACATGCTTCTCTGGTTTCTGAGAATTGAATTTGCTCACTAATCGATCTGCCTTAACATTGTGGGCTTTGACACATTCTGCCTCAGATATTCGATATCAGATTCTACTGCATTAGGTACTGCAAATTTCCCTTGAAATATCTAGAATCTAAGATCCTTTTTATTTCATAGAGTTGTTCTGCCCCCACTATGATCAGGCCTGGGGTTTCTTTTCCCACCAGTCTCAACTGAAACCCCTGAGCAGGTTTTAACAAACTATAATGGAACACCAGGTGTATTTTTCCTAGTATTTTGGGTAGCTGTAACTCCACTGTAACTGGATTGATGATTTTCACAATAGGAAAAGGATCTTGGGACCTAACTTTCTACATGGTTGCTTTAAGCACAGGTACTTTGTAGATAAATACACTCCCCCCCCCCCGCAAACTCTTTTGGTAGACCTCTTTTTATCAGCTTGTTGCTTCTGCCCTTCTCTTGGCTTTCGCTAGGGCCTTCCTCACACTTCCCCAAGCCCCCTTTAGGGAGTCTAGCCACTCCATAAGAATAATTGAGAAGGGAGGCTCCTTTAGATATTCTGCCATAGGCATGAATTTCATTCCTGTGGTTACTTTCAATATGCTATCTCTGCAAATGATAAGAGCTCAGCCCAGTTGGATTGCTGATAGTTAACATAACAATAAACATAATGCTTTACCACTACATTAGCTTGTTCTATGGCCCTGTTGTAAATTGGATGGAACCCAGAGTTAAGACCCTGGGAGGACCCTATCAGTTTTACAAATTCACACCAAAACTTTACTGTGAACTGCACTTCTCAATCAAAGATGATGCTCCTGGGCACTCCATGCAGTTGATAGATGTGTTGCATGAACATCTTGTTCAGTTTCTGGGCTGATGGGAGTTTGGGATACACCACAAAGTGAGCCTGCTTGGAAAATAGATCCACGACAGTCCAAATTACAGTGTTCCCCCCATCTTTTGGTAGTTCCACTATAAAATTCATAGCTATTTCTTCCCAAAATCTGGTTGGGTCTGCCACCTGCTGTAGTTGTCCGGCTGCTGTTGCATAGAAGTGCACGTGGGCCAACTTGCCATATAGAGCTCTCTGTCCTTTTTTATCTGCCACCAAAATTGCCTTTTGGCCAAGTGTAGAGTCATTAGAAAACTGAAGTGGCCAGTTGCTTGGCATCATGATTTTGCTGCAAGACTTGCATTTGCAAGCTGTCAGAAGCATACAATTTGCCTCCTTTCCAAGCCAGTTCTCCTCTAATTGTTTTCTCTCCCTGATGGGTCTCAAACCATGCATCTTTTTTTTTTTAAACAAATTTTATTAATTTTACAAAAAACAATACACAATCCAGGCATAACAACTTGAAAAATCTTTTCTAAAAAAATAATAATAATAATTAAAGAAGAAAGCCAATAGAACATATAAAATAACTCCAAATTGTAATATCAATATTTACATTATCTATTTAACTTCATATCTTATCCAGACTTCTCCTTTTATCCAAATTATATTTCTTGCTTATTAAAATTTTATTGCCTTTCATAAACATACAAAACATAAACAAAACTAAAACATCTTTTCTGAAGGCTGCCTGATCCCGGGTTGAAACTCTTCACACAGACACAAATTCAAACATCATATTCACTTCATATATCCTTCCATATCTTATCATTTTCTTTTCTTTTTTTATAAACCAGTTTTATCAATTTTACAAAAACAGTGCACAAACAATCAAGGCATAACAGCTTATAAATTCTTTTCTAAAAAATAATAATAATAATAATTAAAGAAGAAAACCAATAGAACATAATGATTCCAAATTATAATATCAATATTTACTTTATCTATTTAACTTCATATCTTATCCCAGCTTCTCCTTTTCATCCAAATTATTTCTTGTTAATTAAAATTTTATTGCCTTTTATCAATATACAAAAAAAAAAAAATAACAAAACCTTTATATATCCTTCCATATCTTATTACCATTTTCAATAACATTCTTTGTCTGTTCTATTTCCAACTATCCATTCATCTTTTTTCTTTTACTGTACTTCTCCTATACGCTAATTGGAGTGACGCCTTTAACTCATTACCCTAACTTAAAAGTACTTCATATAACACTTAATTTATCTTGGGATTCTGTTTAGTAGATTCTAAAACTACACAGTAAATTTTATACTCTAAATACACATATAAAAACACAATCTTATATTCCTTCCAGAATCCCCCTTTTATCCTTAATTAAATTCACTCATTGTCTCTGAATAAACTTTTTTTCTTTAGATCTTGCTTCCCACCATTAAGGCTTCTCCTTCCCCCCTTTCTCTCTTGCTTATTCTTCTCCTTGCCCTTTTTACCCCTTTGTCTCTCCTCCTCTCTTTTCTTACTCCCTTTCCTTTGCTTTCTAACCTTGCATCCACCTTTCCTCTCATTTTTCTCTTTTTTGGTTATTTTTTCAAACCTTAAAATCCCCTTTTTCTTATCCTCTTTCTCCTCCTCCCTGGAAAAAACCCATTGTTCATCAAAGATGGCTTCTTGTTCCTCTTCTTCTTTGTCCCAGTCATTCTGCTGCGTAATCAATTTTTCATAAGTACATAACGCCATTTCTAAAAATTGAAATAAAGTGCCCAAAGTATCTTTTCCATCTTGTTCTTCCTTTTTATATTTTTGATATTCAGTCTTTAGATCATCCACAAGCGATGCCATCCTGAAAAGAGAAACTTTCCCCAAAACAACCACCCAAGTATTTTTAATCAAAAATAATTCAAAAAAGGTTCCAAAAGTTTATATTTTTCTTCTTTCTTCTATTTCTTTTTCTGGGGTTACTGTTTAATCAAAGAGGTCCAATTACCTTGTATCTTTCTTTGAGATTCTAGGCAATCTCCTCCTTTTTCCACTTCTGCTCCAATTTTTTTCCTCTCCCTTTCCACTTGCAACATCAATTTTTAAATGATCAGAAATCCATACCTCTAATAAGGGTTTTCCAATTTCTTAAATTTTTAAGTCCAATGTCCAAGAACTCTTTTGTCCCTTAACTTCAACTTTCAGAATAATTCACCTTCAGTGCCCAAACAAATTTCAAATCTTTATCTGCTGTTTCCGTGGGGTGGGAGAGTGAAGAAAAAAAAAGTTCCCTTTGACAGCTTCTCCGCCACTTTCGATCTTCTTAGGGATACAATGTATCCTCCAGCAATTCAGACAGCTCAATTCCAATGAATTTAAAAGATGTTGATTGACCCGGCTCAGCCAGCACTTTCACTTTTCTTGCTTCCTCCAGCATAATCTTACCCAGTTGCTGGCTTCTTCGTGGCGGCCATTGCTGACCGCCGCTTCACCACCTTGGGAAAAAGGGGTTTTCCCGGACGAGGAGTGGGTCTGCGGCACACCCAACCCCTGTCCGGCTCCCCTCTCTCTTTGGCTGTCCCTACAGGGCAGCCATATTCCCCTGACACATTTGGATCGGGGGTACCTCGGCGGCAAACGCAGCAGGAATCGCGAACGGTCACGAATTCCTGCTGCCACCGAAGCCACGTGGAACCGGAAACCAAACCATGCATCTTTTTTGAAACACTTCTTTCAACTGTTGCTCTAGATGTCATCAAGCTTACTGCGAAGTCAAATTGTTGAAATATTGGGCCCATCATATTTGCTTTGGGAAGAGTTTACAGGGGTCCCAGAGACTCCATGTTTTTGTGATCTGTCCACAGTTTAAAGGGGACCTTGCTGCCTTCTAATATGCCTCCATATTATCAGGACCTAACAAACTGTCAACTCTGAATCAAACCTGACTGAAGCCATCTTTTGCTGCCTCATAGTTGCTACACACTGTAAGGGGGAGTGGGGAGAGATAGACTGTCTGCAAACACAACAATGAACCTTCCCATGGGAACCAAGGTCACTTTGGGTACATGGATGACATCCTCATCTTCACTGAGACCATGGAGGAGAATGTTGAATTGGTTTGCCAAATTCTTAAAAAACTTCTAGCAGCAAACCTATTTCTCAAGCTATTCAAATGTGAATTCTACAAGACCTGCCTGGACTATTTAGGATATCAGATGTCCAGTGAAGGGGTTGAAATGGACCTGGGAAAAGTCAGAGCTTTCCTGGAATGGCAACCCCTTGGACCCACAAACAACTCCAGAGCTTCCTGGGAAAGCAAACTTCTACCAACAATTTATTCCCTCCTTCACAGAAATAGCCCTCTCAATCATTGAGCTACTGAAAATGGGAGGGGGAGTAAAACCCTGACCAAGTCAACCCCTAAACTGGATTTAAAATGCCAAGAGGCCTTCAAGATACTCAAAGGACTCTTTGCCTTCAAGATATTCAAAAGACTATTTGCAAAAGAACTGGTCCTCAAATACCCTGACCCAGAGGACCCTTTTGTCATCCAATCAGATACCAGCAACATGGGCAATGGCTGCAGTCCTTCAGAAAAACCTGAAGGGGAATCTGCAGCCATTCACACCCACCTCCCAAAAGCTTATTGAGGCTGAAAGGAGGTGGGCAGAGTGGGAGAAAGAAGCCCATACAGTTCATTGGGCTCTACTAATGTGGCGCCACTTCCTGGAAGCAAGTAAATTACCTTTTGAGGTATGAACTGATCACAAAAACCTGGAGATGCTTAGGACCCTATGGAAACTTTCACCCAAGCAAGTTCAATGGGCACAATACTTCAGTCATTTAAACTTCGCTCTGAATTACATCCTGGGGAATAAAGTATCTTAGCAGACGCTCTGTCACAAATGCCACATGCAACAGCAAGCACGAAGAGGTAATCCATGCCATGATTCCTTTCCCCCCAGACAGAAATCCAAGCCATTATCAGACAACAAATGTGAAAGTGATGAACCACGGGGGAGGGGGGGGAAATGGAACCTGACCCAGAACCTAAAAATTGAACTGTCCGATCCTTGATACACAGACAACAAAGAGCTACTAATCTCCAGAGAGGGACTAGCCTGAAAAGGATCTAAACTGTATGTCTCTAGTGCCCTTCACCTTCAAGTGCTCCAAAGGAGTCACAATGCAAAGCAAGCAGGACACTTTGGATTCCTAAAAACCCTACACTTGGCAAGGAGGCAATTTTGGTGACCAGGGATGATGAAAAACATTGAGAGCTATGTCAAAAGTTGTGCAGTTTGTGCCACTATGAAGAAGTGGCCAGAAAAGCCTCTTGGACTCTTCCAACAAGTGGCCACCCCATTCCATGCATCAGAAGAAATCGCCATGGTTTTAATAGTGGAGCTCCAATAAAAGGGTAAACCCTGTCATCTGGACAGCGATCGACCTCTAAGCAAGCTCATTTCATAGCCTGCCCTGGTCTCCCATCAGCCCATAAGTTAGCTAAGTTATTCATAAAACACATCTACAGCTGCATGGAATCCTGAAGACAATCATCTCAGATTGAGGAGATCAATTTACAGCTAAGTTCTGGAGGGAATTCATTAAGTTAATTGGGTCCTCCCAAGGACTTAGCTCAGTTTTCATCCAAGCACGAATGGGGTGGTAGAACAAACTAATGCAATGATAGAACAATATTTGAAGTGCTATGTCAACTACCAACAAACCAATAGGGCAGACTTGCTGCCCTTCACAGAGGTAGTGTACAATAATGCTGTACATAGCAGCACTGGGCACCCCATTCCAAATAACTACAGGAATGGAGTTTGTCCCCACACCTAAGCTTCCCCCAGAGCAATCCTTCTCCATGACCCTTACTGAATGGTTGGAGTCACAAAGGAAAGTGTGGAAAAATTGAAGTGTCTCTCAGCGAGGCTGCAAAACCCCACAAAGCCAAAGCAAACAAGCACAGATCCCCACAAGCACCATTCTGAATCAAGGACAAAGTTTACCTTTCCACCAAATACTTGAAGCTAAAGCTGCCTTGCAGGAAGCTAGGGCCAAAACTTCTAGGGCCTTTCCCTAACATAAGAAACCAATTGTAGTGCAAGGAAAAACCCATTATAAAGTAAAAAAGTAAAAAAGATTTTAGCCACCAGATTGTATAAGGAAAAACTACAATATCTAGTATAATGAAAGGGATATTTGCTGGGTAAAAAATGAGGATGTGAAAGCAGATTGGTTAACAAAAAAATTCCATGGCACCCTCAGAAGCTAAAAGAACCTCTTGGGGACTGGAGGGGTGGTTGAGGGTAAACTAATGTTTCCTATGCTTACAGTGTCCAGGAACTTCTATTGATTTAAGGGGGAAGGTCTGACTGTCAACTCTGAGTCAAACCTGACTAAAGCCATTTTTTGCTGCTTCAAAATTGCTTCATAGTTGCCATATACTCTAAGGGAGGGGGGAGAGATAGACCATCTGCACAACAAGGAGCTTTCCCATGGGAACCAAGGTCATCCCAACAGGTGGCAGTTGAAGGAGGAGGGGAGTGACCGAGGAACCTGCCGACTGCTTTAATTGGACAACGTGACCTGGGACAATTGGGGAGGGAAACAGTTGCTTTTTTTAACTATGCTATTAGCACTGAAAAGTTCAGAGTTGGCTTTCACTAGCAGTGCCAATATGATGTATCTAATAAACATATTCTTTGAGGGACCTGTCTGCCTCAGAGTTCTGATTTCTTTGGATGTATTACCCAGAACGTTGACAAAAACTACAAAGCCTCTTTCTCCCACACTGCCCAGCATCTCTCTCATTTAGTTTGTGAGATGTGTAGGCAGAGGGTTGCAATTTTTCCACTGCATTCTTCTGGAGCAGGCCCCACTGCCAGATCACTAGCATCCACCTATATTACAAATGATTCATCTGGGTTTTGGGTGTTTGAAGATGGGCTCGGTCAAAAAAAGCCGTTTGAGCTTCTTGAATGCTGCCTGGCATTCAGTAGTCCAGTTTAGCGGCTGGCTGGGCTTGGGCTTCACCCACCTCCCCCAGTCATGAACAATTCTGATTTCCAAGCTGATCTGAACAAATGAGGGAATAAACCCATAAGAAACTGCATTGGCTTTCTGGTTCAGGGGGCTTGCCACTCCACAATAACTTTCACCTTCCCTGGATCCATCTCTATTCTCTTACATGACACCTGGTACCCTAATTAGTCCAGACTGGTTTTATGAAATTTGCATTTTGACAGTTTGGCATACAGCTTAGCATCCAGGAGTTTCCTAAGCACCTGACACAATGGTTTCACATGCTCTTCCATCTCTTGGAGTAAATTAAGATGTCATCTAGATCCACAAGAACCCCTTTGTACAAATGCTCATGCAACACTGCATTTATCAGTTGCATGAACATGGTTGGTGTTCCCTGCAGCCAGAAAGGCATCACTCTAAATTGATAGCATCCCAAGGGGCAGTTAAATGTGGTCTTCCACTCATCCCCCTCTTTCATTTTCACATGGTAGATCCAGCTTAGTTAACATTTTTCCTTTGGACAAGTATCCCAACATGTCTTTCATGAGAGGGAGCAGGTACATGTTTTCCACATAGACCCCATTGATTCCACAGAAATCCATGCATAGCCTCAATGACCCATCTTTTTTTGCTGTGAACAGCTTGGGGGCTGCCACGGGCTGGATAAAACCCTTGGTTAGATTTTTATCAACAAAATCTCTTAGTTCCCCCATCTTCTTGGGGGTCATTACATACATATTAGGCTTAGGGGACTTCACCCAAGGAAGATCTCAATTGCATAGTCTGTGGAATGATAGGGGGCAAGACATTGGATCCCTTCTCACTAAACACTTCTGTGAGGTCCTTATTCCTTAGAGATGGCAGGCTATTAGAGGGGTGCTATTTCGGTAGCTAGAATAGTGTGCTTGGGCCTTTCCTTTCCCCCTGATTACAGCAATGGTGCTGTCAGAGTCTGAATCTGAGAAGGAAAATCAACAGGGAGTGTGGCTCTGTTGGCTGTGGAGGAAACTGGGGAAGGGCAAAGTCTGGCTGGGCAGAGCAAGGGTGAGGTGGAACAAGGGAGAGGGAGTTCAGAGGAAGACCCAGGCCAGGCTAGCTGTAGGCAATTGGGTTTGGCTCTCTACCTGGTACTTACTGACAACGCGGCCATCGAAAAACCTCAATCACTGCTACTTGGGACCATTTCTAGTCGAGGCGGTAATTAATCCTGTGGTGTTTCATTTCTCCCTGCCATGGGCCATGTGGATTCATCCAGTCTTTCATTGGTCTTTGTTAGTCCCAGTATCGGCTGACAGTCCACCACTGTCCTTCAGTGGCCCTTCATGGGTAGGCAGAGTACGAAATGGACAGCATCCGAGATTCACATCAGTTGTGGGGGCAGTTTCAGTGCTGGTGGCATGGAAAGGTTATGACTGGAGGACTTCACCTGAGTCGATGCCGCAGATATCCTTGTCCCTTGTCTGGTCCACAACTTCCATGCCCAGTTTGTGCAATGTCCCCATCCCCATGGTCTCAGGGGAGGGGGTCCTGCAGGGGGGGATAGTGTCATGACCCTGTTGGAGTCTGAATCTGAGGAGGAAGATGAACAACTGACAGGGAGTGGGAGTGTGGTTCTGTTGGCTGTGGAGGAAACAGGAAGGGCAAAGTCCAGCTGGGCAGATCAGAGGAGTGATAGAACAAAGGAGGGGGAGTTCAGAGGAAGACCCAGGCCAACCCCCTTTTCATAATAGGGCAGAACGGGAAGAGAGCAATGTGGGTTGTGTGGCTTATGGGGGAGAAAAGGGCCCTGATTCCCTTCATTAGCCACTGCTGGGAAGAGAGTTTAAATGAAATGCATGCTGAGTTCAGCAGCAGCTGGAGCAAACATGTTGACTTTGGTTATCTGTGTTCCTGGTGTCCTCCCAACCATGTTGAGTTTTTTTTTTTTAAGTTTTATTGATTTTAACAACGAACAAAAACACATAAAACATAAGACATAAAACATAAAAACATCATCCTCCTTCATAAATTTACATACAGTGTATCGGTTGATTTGCCACTCCTTTTTGTGCATCCATTTCATAGTCTCCATTGTAATTGTATTACATAATAGCTCATATTATCAAACAACAATTATATAACCTGATATCATTATTAAACAATCATTTGACTACAATTTTATTAATTCATGCTTTAACGAGATACTATAATATACTTAGTTTATTTTATAACCAATCATAAAGTCATACCAAGTCTATCATAATAAAATTTTATAAAGATACTATCAAGGAAAAAAAAGGTTTAAATTGATTATTTCCTTAGTTTCTAAATATTCTATTATTATGTTTTATTTTCTAGCCATTGATAAAAAAAAAAAAGGTCCTAAACTTCATAGAATTGTTTATCTTCTTGTTCTCTAATTTCAAATGTCAATCTACTCATTTCAGCACATTCCAATATTTTCTTAATAATTTCTTCCTCTGATGGTATTTTCTCACTCTTCCAATTTTTAGCAAATACAATCCTAGCCGCTGTTAATACATTTACAATCAAATACTTCAGATTTTTATTATATGTATCAGGTAAGATTCCCAATAAAAAAATCTCTGGCTTCAAATCTATATGTTTCTTTGTCATTTTTTCCAACAATATGCGGATTCTAATCCAATATTTTCTAGCGTCCTCACAAGTCCACCACATATGATAATATGAGCCAGGTATCTGATGACATTTCCAGCACTTTTCAGATTTATTCTTGAACATTCTTGCTATTCTTGTCGGGGGAAAGTGCCACCTGTAAAACATCTTATACAAATTTTCTTTATATGCTGTTGACATTGTCATTTTATAGTTTTGAGACCACAATTTTTGCCATTTCTCTAAATCAATCCCCATATCCAAAATTCTTCCCCCAAGCAATCATTGTTTCTTTAACTTGTTCTTCCTCTAATTTAATTTTCAACAAATAACTATATAGTTTTTTAATCACTTTTTCATCAGTACCTGTCAAAATCCTATCTAGGTCAGTCAATTTATCATAAAATCCCTCTGTTTTAGAATCTTTAAGATACCTTGAGTGTATTTGTGCATATGAAAACCAATTCATCTTTATACCTTGTTCTTCTAGATTTTGCATCGTTTTAAGTTCACCCTTTTCATCCAATATTTCCCCATATCTAACTGTTTGTTCCTTCTTAAATGTTATAGGATAAGAAAAAGCTTCAACAGTTGATAACCAAATAGGGACTTTCAAATAACATTGTTTCTTAATTTTCTCCCAGTTCAACCATAAAGACTCCCGTATATGTCTTCTAAAATAGCCCTGCGATTTAGTTTCCTTATACCACAAAAAAGCATGCCAGCCCAATAATAAATCATGTCCTTCTAATGTCAACAATCTAGACTTTCTTAATGTTATCCATTCTTTGACCCACATTAAATTTGCAGCTTGGTAATATGACTCTGAATTAGGAAGGCCAAATCCTCCTCTAATTCTAGCGTCTTGTAAAAGTTTTAATTTTATTCTCGCTTTGTTACCTTGCCATATATATGCTTCAACACAATTTTATTTAATTCTTCAAAATAATCTTTGCCAAGCCTAATTGGTATTGTTTGGAACAAATATAAAATTCTAGGTAAAATATTCATCTTGATTGTTGAAATTCTACCTATCAATGACAATTGTAGATTTTCCCATTTCTTCAAATCAGATGCTATCTGCTGCTTAAGCTTAATATTGTTATTCTCTTTCAATGTAGTACATCTTAATGTCAAATGTATCCCCAAATATTTAACCTTGTTCGTAACTTGGATTTTCAATTAGTCTGCCAGTTCTTCTCTTTGCCTTAATAACATGTTCTTTGTCAGAATCTTTGTTTTATCTTTATTTATTTTCAGACCAGCCATCTCACCATACTTCTCTATCTTTTCCAATAGTTTTAAAGCTATCTCTAGAGGATCTTCCAGAATGAAAACCAAGTCATCCGCAAAGGCTTGCAATTTAAATTCCTCCTTTTTAATTTTCATGCCTTTTATATTTTGGTCCTCTCTAATATTTCTATTCAACACTTCCAAAGTCAGTACAAATAGCAAAGGTGATAATGGGCATCCTTGTCTTGTGCCTTTTCTTATATTAATAGAGTCTGTAAATTCTCCCTCTATCATAACTTTTGCCGATTGCATATAGTATATGGCTTCTATTACTTGAATAAATTTTCTGGCAAAGCCCATCTGTTCCAGTAATAATAGCATAAATCTCCAATTCACATGATCAAATGCCTTTTGGGCATCTAGGCAAATCAAAGCCATTTGTTTTTCAGGATGCGCCTCATAATATTCTAAAGTGTCCAGAATTACCCTCATATTGTCTTTAATTTGTCTCTTTGGTAAAAATCCATTCTGATCAGGATGAATAAAATTATTTAAGCATTTTTAAAGTCTTTCTGCCAGAATTGAGGCAAAGATTTTATAGTCTGCATTCAATAAGGAAATAGGTCTGTAGTTCTTAATTTGTAATGGATCGGCCCGTTCTTTTGGAATAAGTGTAATATAAGCTTCTGACCATGTTTTAGGTATTTTCTTATTTGACATAACTTCATTCATGACTTCTAGCAGTGGTATGCTCAATGATTCTTGTAGTGTTTTATAAAATTCTGTCGGAAGCCCGTCTGGAACTGGTGCTTTCCCATTATTTTGTCTGTTGAATGCTTCAGTTAATTCCATCAATGTTATAGCACTTTCTAACATTTTTTCAGTCTCTTCAGGTATCTTGGGTAAATTAGCATTTTGTAAATACTGTTTAATTTTGCCCTCATCAAGATCCTCTTGTTTATATAGTTGTCCATAAAAGTCTCGAATAATTTCCTTTTTCTCCTTATTGCATAACACATTTGACCTTGATCATCTATTAACTGTAATATTTTCCTTGCTTCTTTCTCCTTTCTCAGTTTGTATGCTAACCATCTACCTGGCCTGTTTGCATCTTCAAAATAGTTCTGTTTAGCACTTCTGATTTTTTGTGTCAGTTCTTCTTTCTCTACCTGACCCATTTTAAGTTTGATTATGTCCATTTTAAGTTTAATATCTTTCTTCCGTGGCATTTTCTGTAATTCTTTTTCCAGTTTTTTGTAGTCATCTTCTAGAGCTTGAATAGCTTGCCTCTTCCTAATATTTTTTTTCTTTGTATAGTCTATTATTAATCCTCTCGCATATGCCTTCATTGTATCCCAAACATTCTGTATTGAAGTATCTTCTTTTTTATTTTCACAAAAGAAGAAGGCCAATTCTTTTTCCATCCATTGTGTGAAGTCTTTTTCCTTTAAAATAGTATTATTTAATGTCCATCTAGATCTTCTTTGTTGTCCTTTCCATTTAGTTGTCATTGGATTATGGTCTGCCCATGTACTTGTTTCAATATTTGTTTCTTGAATATTAGATATTAATTCTGTTGATATCCAAATCATATCTATTCTGGACCATGATAAATGTCTATTTGAATACAAAGTATACTGTTGAGTTTCAGCATTTCTTTCTCTCCATATATCTTTTAAATTTAATTCATCTATCATTTTGAAGAAGGATTTAGAAAGAGTCTTTCTATTTTGTCTTGATGCTGTCGCTGTATAGTCCAATTTATTATCTGCAATTCCATTGAAATCTCCCATTTTAACTTTGTTAATATAGTCCAGTTCGATTGCTTTCATATGTAACCTTTTATAAAATTCTTCTTGTTTATCATTCGGGGCATAAATTGCAACCAGGAGTGTTTTTGCTTTATTATCCACTATTTCAACCATTAATACTCTTCCATCTTCATCATTATAGATCAGTTTGTCTGGAATAGATTCTTTAATATACAAGGCCACTCCTCTTTTCTTACAATGAGTCAGAGAAGTAAAAATTTTCCCTAATTTTGATCGTATCAATAAATGTTGATATTGTTTTTTAATATGTACTTCTTGTAAGCAGATTATATCAAATTTTAATTTCTCTAATTTATGAAAAGTTTTTCTTCTTTTGATAGCTGAATTCAGTCCATTTATATTCATAGAAATCAATTTTTTTTCCTCCATAATTATGTTTTATATTTAGGTCTAACAGCTCTCATAGATCTTACTTCACGTTGTTCTTTGGTCTCCACTTGTCCACCTATTGCACCTTCTTCTTTTCCCATTCCCATTTGGTCATCTTGAAGTTCAGTTGAGATGGTCTCTTTTTCTGTCTCTATTTCTCTTCTTTTGAAGAATTCATTGTAGAATATTTCTGCTTTCTCAATTGAATCAATTCTGTGTCTCTGTTCTTGCCATGTAAACATTAATCCTTCTGGAATCAGCCATCTGTAATTCACCTCTTTTTCCAGCAACATTTTAGTCAGGAATCGATATTCTCTTCTCATCTCTCTAACTTTTCTGGGTATTTGTTTTAAGACCACAATCTCTTTGCCTTTATACTTCAACCTCTTCTCTCTTGCCACTTGTAATATTTGTGTTTTAATAGTTTTTTTTTTTGGTAAATCTAACATGGACCTCTCTTGGTAGACTGTTCCTCATCGTATATCTTGTGAAGACTCGATATATCTCATCTACTCCATCCATCATCTTTTCCTCTGTTATTCTCAGAGCTCCAGCCAAGATTTCTATCATTACTGCAGCAAAATTTTGTCCTTTTTCTTCCTCTATGTTTTGGAATCTGAGGTAAAATTCTGATCTGTCCATCTCCCACTTCAACATCCCACTTCTATCTTGTTCAACCATTGTTAATCTGCTGTCGATGTTTCCAATTGTCTCATCTCTTTGTTTATCTTTCTCTTCCATTTTTTGGAGTCTTTCATCATATTTCACCATCAATTGTTGAATGTTTTCAATTTTTTCATCAGTCTTCACAATTCTTTGTTCAATGCTCTCCGTTCTTTGTTCAATACTCATTTTAAGTTCTTGAATTCCTTGCATAACCATCGTTAGATCCATTTGTGCTTTATCTTGCTTCGCCATTGTTAAAAGTCGTCCTCCAGCTGATGGGGAGGCAGGAGCAGAGGTTGAAATGCTAGAAGGTAAAATTTTCTTACTCATTTGGATAGCTCCAGGTCTTCAAGCTCTTTTAATCCAATTGGTAGAGTGGCCAATTATAATCCAATTAGGAAAAAGGAAAACAAGAAAAAGACAATAAAAAATAAAAAGCTCAAAATTGAAAAGAAAAAAGGATTAAAAATAAAAATAAAAAGGAGGTTCTTCAGGTTCTTCTAAACCTTAATCCTGTTATGGGATAATCAGTTGTTGTTCAAAAATAAAAATTAAAAATAAAGAGAAAAAGAATAATACCCAATAATATTAAAAAATAATAAGGAAAAAAAGAGAAAGAAGATTCTTCAGGTTCTTCACACCTTAATCCTATTGAAAAGTCACAAAAAGTAAAAGATAACCATAACAGTAAATCAAAAATGGAAATGGGGAAGACAAAAGTCCCAATAAAGAAAAAGATAAAAGATATTCTGAGGCTTTCCCTTAAAAAAAAAAGATAAAAATAGAATAAAAAAAAATAAAGAATAAATATACAAATATTACAAAGTACTGTAGGGTTGAAGAGGGGGGATAAAACAGCTAAGAGAAAATAAAAAAAGGAGCACACTGCATTTTATTTAAGTATCCAAGGCTCTTATTATTGCTTCTCCACAAATTCCAAAGCCAAGCTTCAAATGTTCAATTAATAGTAGAGGTTCCAGAGAGACACCTGTAAAAACATTCTCCAGTGCTCTTCCCTCTATCTTATCAAGTTCCAGTGTCCTTGAGGAAGAATTTTTCACAGTCCTCTCAACTTCAAATAAAGTATTTTCAAGCCTCTAGTTGGCAGTGTTACAAAGTTTCCTTAATCCACTCCCCCTTCTTCCCCATAAAAGCCCAATAGAAAAAGAAAATATACATGTATATATATATATGTATATATTTTTTTTAAAAAAATTACTAAAGGGAGCCTCTATTCTAAAAAAATATAAGCAGTCAAAAAGGAGAAAGAAAATAAGTAAATATAGGAGAAAAATCCAGTCTGGTTACAGTTATTAAGTCGCAATAGAAGTTCAGCGAAGAAAAAAAAAGTAAAAGTAAAAAGCCAAGCCTCACTTTGACATTTCTTTTTAAAAAATCGCCGCTAGATCCATTTTATCAATTTTTGTCAGAAATCTTACAGGTTTCTTCTCATTCTAGAGTGTCCTTAAGTCCCAAATATTTAAAAAAAAAAATCCTCACCAGCCGATACACTTTGTCTTTCTGTCTCTTCCTTCTGAAGCTGTCCCTGCTTCAGCAGTTTAATGGCTGCCTCTCCGCCGATGGTAGAAGGGCTTCTCCTGGATCAACCAGGGACTTGCGATGTCCCTGGGATCAATGGAATGCACCCCTTACTGTCACCGTCTCTACAGGACGGTTTAGGTCCGTCAGGACCAACCAGGGGCGAAGATATCAGCTGCGATCTCGGAGCCCCGAGATTGCAGCTGTATCGCGGTGACGTGGCTCTGCCTTCTCCCAACCATGTTGAGTTATTGAGTCTTCCCAATGGTGTTGAGTTATTGAGTCCTCCCAAAAGTGTTGAGTTATTGCCATGCCTTCACTTCTGGACTTCTTGCTCCTGCCCTGCTGAACCAATTACCTCATTTTGCCTTGATTGGACTTATAGTTACAATTTTTGTTGACCATGTTCTGGACTTGATTCTCTGCAGCCAAAGGCTGTTCCTGGGAGTTTTTCTCCAGCCAGAAGGTAAGCAGGACATGGAGGCAAAGCTGGGACAGCTGAGGCAACAAAGAAATGTGCAGGAGCAGTGCAGATGAACAGTGACTGGAGCTGGGTGAGAAGATTCCTTTTCACTTAGACCCTACTTTAAAGAAAAAAAAAGAGGAAAATCCAGGAAAAGAGACTCTTAGAACAATTTTTTTAAATGGTGAACTATCTTAGAGAGAAAAATCCTAGACCTGAAAGGAACTGGGGGTAGGGGAGCTAAAGACCTTTTAAAACATAGAAATTGGGGAGTGGCAGGGCTGATGTGATGGTGATACAACACATTCCCATGGGGCTCTGTGGGGATCACACCGAAATTTGAACTGCAGGAGTTTGGATGGACCTAAATCACCTCAGAGGGGTAATGAAGTAATAGAGCACACTCCATCAATCTCAGGAAGCCTGCAAACTTCCTGATTGATCCAGGGGAAGGTTCTCAATCCAGCAGGAAGAAAAGGACAGCCATTGTGTACCTGATCAAAGATGGGACAGCTGATTTGAAAGTGTGGCAGAATGAGGAACAGTGTGAATGAGCTGGGTGAGAGATTTCTAACTTCCAATTGCTATGGATGATCAAGCCCCCAGGAAACTAGCTGGGGAGAGAGTGGGATCAAAAAAAGAGGAGGTGGTTTTGTTTTTCCACCCCCAAGGAAAGTGGCGGCTAAGCCGGAGAGCCATTTTAAATCGGAAAGAAGAGGGATTTTTTTTACCTTTGAAGTGAGTGAAAAAAGTTTAAAAGTAAGAAATTTGATTGGGACCTCAGTACAATACTGGCCAATCAGGAAAGCTGCTAGAGACTATAAAACTGGACTTAAAAGAAAATTTATTTTCTTTTTACATTTGATGGAAAATTTGGACTGGGTAATACTATATATAGAAAGAGGAAGATAAACATCTACCACCACCCAGCCAGATGCTTGCTCTCTGTACCCCATCAGAGAGGTTGAGGTGACCCTAGAAGATCCCCCAAAGCCCTGCTGGTCAATTGGAATTTGGACTTTTTCTTCAAAGAGAACAGGAAAGAAGAGACTTCACCGAAAACTGTGTGGGATACTGTTAAGGTAATATATCCGAGGCTTAGCTATAACTTACATGGAAAAAATAATAATCAGAAACAAAATAAGAAAATGCTAGAGGACAAATACAAAATATTAGAAACAGAATTACAGAAAGAACCACACACAAAAAAAATGAAATTAAAAATAATCAAATGGATTTAATAAAACACAAAATAAATCTATTGGAAAAAGACAAACTGGCACAAAAAATTAAAAATGCAAAACATTTTTTTTTTGAAAATGCGAACAAACCAGGAAGATGATTGGCATATAAACTGAAAAAGGAGAGGGGGAAAAAGATACATTGATTAATAGATGAGAAAGGGATTCTTTATTATCAGAATGAGGATAAAAAATGATAATAAAAGAGTATTATGGGAAACTGTATGAACAGGAGAAAATTCCAGAAAATAAAATACAACAATATTTGGAACAATCTGAACTCCCTAAAAATACCTGAAACAGTTAAAGTCATGTTGAATGAAAGAATAACTATTATGGAATTGACAGAAGCGATTAAGAGATAAACGAGCAATAAAACACCAGAGCCCGGTGGGTTACCAGAAGAATTTTACAGAAAGTTACAAGATATATTAGGCCCAGTGATGTTGGAAGTTTATAATTTACTTATTTATTGAATTTATGTTGCCGCCTATTCGCCCATGGCGACTTGAGGCAGCTTACAGAATGTAAAATCATATTTAAAATAAAAAACAATAAAAACTTTAAAAAGAATCAAATAAATTAATAAAGTACAATAGAACAAAATCTGGAAGAAAAAAAATAAAAAATCACCCCTTAACTCCCCCCTTCACCCTGACCACTGCAGATCACACAACCCATTTGATGGGCTCCATCCCGCTCTGGGTTCCCCAGGTCCACTGACAGAACCAGGTTTTCAGTGCCTTCCAGAAGAGTATTAGAGAGGAGGCCATTCTAATCTTCGGAGGATTGATGTTTCAGAGAGAGGGAGCCATCCCACAGAAGGCCCTTCTTCTGGGTTCCACCAGGTGTATCTCCTTCAGGGATGGAACCCTCAGCATTCCCTGCCTTCCTGCTCTAATGGGTTGGATAGATGTGACTGGCAAGAGATGTTCTCTCAGATAACCTGGTCCCAAGCCATGAACAGCTTTAAAGGTTTGCACCTTGAATTGTACCTGGAAGCAAATCGGCAACCAATGCAGTTCCCGCAGGAAAGGTGAAACATGTGCACACCGGGGTCTGCACAAAACCATGTGGGCTGCTGTATTTTGCACCAACTGGAGCTTCCGGATGTTGTTCAAGGGCAGCCCCATGTAGAGCATATTGCAATAATCAAGACAGGAAGTGACTAGGGCATGAGTCATTGTGAGTAGGGACCATTGGTCCAGGAAAGGGCATAACTGGCACACAACCTGCAGTTGCACAAAAGCCCTCCTGGCCACGACCACCACCTGCTCTTCAAGCAGGAGTTGTGAGTCCAGGAAAACCCCTAGATTACACACAGGGGCTGTTTGGGGTAATATCACCACATCCAAGACCAAAGGTGGAAATTCTTCCTGAGCCAACAAACCCCAAACCCAGAGCCACTCAGTCTTGCAAGGGTTTAGTTTCAACCTGTTGCTCCTCATCCAGCCCCTAACAGCCTGCAGGCACTGCAAGAGGGAAGACACAGCAACATTTAATTCACCATAGACCGAGACATACAACTGAGTATCATCAGCATATCAATGATACTTCAGTCCATGGTGATGGATGATCTCACCCAGCAGCTTCATATAAATGTTCAAGATGAGTAGAGACAGTACCGAACCCTATGAAACTCCATAAAGCAATGGGCGAGGGCTGGATCTCTCCCCTCCTATCAACACTGACTGAGAGTGGCCTCAGAGGAGGGAAGTGAACCAGGACAGCACAAGGCCTCTCCCACTCCCATCCCTTGAAGCCACCCCAGGAGAATCTCATGATCAATGGTATTGAAAACCACTGAGAGGTCAAGTAGAGCAAGGATAGATGCACTACCCCCATCCCACTCCTGCCAGAGATCATCCAAAAGTGCGACCAATGTCATTTCTGTCCCAAATCCAGGCCTGAATCCTGACTGGTAGGGGTTGAGATAATCTGTTTCATCCAGAAACCTCAGGAGTTGTTGCGCGACCACCTTCTCAACAAACTTTCCCAAAAAGGGAAGATTGGAGACAGGTTGGAAATTATCCATTTGGGGTCCAGCGATGGCTTCTTAAGAAGAGGGCGGACCACAGCCTCCTTAAAGTGCTGTCCCCTCCTGTAGGGAAGCATTAATCACTGGCAGAGTCCACCCATCTGTCACCTCCTGGGAAGCTTTCACAAGCCAGGAGGGACATGGCTTGAAAACAGAGGTGCTTGTGTGCCTACTCCCTAGGATCCTGTCCACTTCCTCAGGAGGAACAAGATTAAACCATTCCAGATAACAGGGCAAGAACCTTCCTCAAGAGCTTCCACTGGACCAGCATCTAACTGGGAACAAAGTCAAGCGATTTTGTCTTCCAGAAAATCTGCAAATTCCTCAGTGTGCCCCTTCAGGTGGATCTCAATCTCCTCTTTCCCTAGGAGGAGATGACTCACCTTATAGAGGGTCACTGGGCAATTATCTGCAGACACAATTAGTGTGGAGAAGTATTTACATTCGCTGCATGAATCGCCACAAGGTAGGCCTTAGTAGCAGCTCTTACCTGTGTTCAATCAAGTTAATCTCCTGTCTTCTGCCAACATCTCCTCATGCATTTCATCCTGCTCAGTTCCTCTGTATACCATGGGGCATAGAGAGGTCTATGGGTGAGGAGAGGTCGCAAGGGTGCAATCCTATCCAGAGCCTCAGTCATTTTCCTATTCCAAACAGTGACTAAGAACTCAGCTGGACTGCACAGTAGATCTGCAGTTATAACCCCTAGCTCTTTCTGGAATCCATCCGGGTCCATTAGTCAATGGGGACAGACCTATCTAATAAATCCTGCCTCCCTGCAGTTGGGGTGCAGCTTTTGAGAAACTCATTGCTACCAGACTGTGATCCGACCATGACAAAGGGGACCAAGGACAGGTCCACCAATTCCAGGTCATATATACACTGCTCCGACAAGAACATCAAATTGGGTGTTTGATTACTAGTCGGGCTCTGGGATGATCTGGGACAGGCCCATGGAAGTTATGGTTTCCATGAAATCTTGGGCTAACTTCACCCCACCCCCAGAGAAGGCAGGTTGAAATCCCCCAGAACTATAAGCTTGGGGAATTCCACCACCAGCCCTAAGGTGAAGTCCTGGAGCCCAGGTAGGAAATCTGCCATGTAGCAGGGAGGCTGGTACAGCAGCAGCAATCCCACCTGATTCCTTGAGCCCATCCTAAGAAAAAGGGTCTCACAGCTGGGTATTTGTGGAACAGTGCCTCTGGAGGTTACTAGAGATTCTCTGATAACAGCAGCCACACCTCCTCCCTGAAGTCAAGACTGGTGCCATGCTCGATAACCCACTGGGCACATTTCTACAAGGGGAACGCCTCCCTCTGGGCCCAGCCAGATCTCAATTATACAAGCCAGATCAGACTTCTCTTCAACAAATCAACAATAAGTCTAGCCTTATTGCAGGCTGATCTTACATTTAAAAGCAGCAGTCTAAGACCAGGGCCACCACAGATCTGGTGACCAGGAAAGTGAGGTGAGTGCAAGGGTGCATGACCTGAGACTGGTACTAAACACCGAGGTCACATTCCCCATGCCTGCCCCCCCCCCATCTCCCATATCTCCCATTACCCGACACCACTGAAATAGGTCACCCTCCTCTGCCTTCCCTGATAAAATCATTGGACAGATAGAACCATCCCCAACACTCTTCCTTAAAAAAAGAGGGGAAAAAACTTACTACCACTGACAGACTGTTGGGGGCAAGGTGAGCTTTACAGGCACTATAGTACTTGCTGTCAGGACCCTCAAACTCACACCACCCCTTCCTTATTGCTGCAGAGGGGTCACATCCCAACACACTCAGAATACATCCTTATCTCCCAACACACTCAGAATACATCCACTCAATGCATAAACAGCACCCTGCCCAGTTACTCTTACCACCAAGCAGGCAGCCACTCCTCCCCCCCAGTTCTCACCTGGGGGAAAGGGACCAACACACTCTCATTCAACTTCCCCCCCAGCCCCAGGATCCCCC
This sequence comes from Hydrophis major, assembly GCA_033807585.1. Taxonomy (NCBI): domain Eukaryota; kingdom Metazoa; phylum Chordata; class Lepidosauria; order Squamata; family Elapidae; genus Hydrophis; species Hydrophis major. Next base: position 124,737,785 of record CM066330.1, read on the forward strand.
AGGCAATCCTCCCAGGTCCAACCACAAAACACCCACAGGACCGCAGAAGAAAGACTGCAGAAGGTAGCCAGAAAAAAAAAAAAAACCTAGAAAGGCCTGCTATGCTACATTAGAAATTTAGCAGCTGTGTAGTCCTACAATGTCTCATGAAGTTCACAGTTCCAAGATCCCACTTATCAATTAACCTCAGGAAATCCCAACAGCAGCCTGCCACTCTCCCAGTTGCCAACGAAGGCCAGAGAAGCTTGTCTCTTCTGTCGGGTCTGCCTCCATCAGATGACCCACACCATCAATTCAGAGCTGCAGCTGGTGATTCTTGGGTTCTCTAATGAAGTTCTACTAGAAGCAAAAATACCTAACTCATGGATGGAATCAAATATTACTTTTTTTACTGAAAGATGACTCAGATTTAATGCAGATAAAGAACTTGTTAAGCCTGGGTTCCCCAACCAGGGTTAAGGAGACAAGCTGAACAGAATGTGCAGCGTTAGTCAGATAGGCACACAGATAAATGAGTGATATAAGTTTGTATGTTTGTTAACATACAGTAAAAATAACAGATACGCTTGTGCTATCAAAAATATAGTTTATTCCATTATGAGTTCATAGCATAGTCAAAATAACAGTCCATTAGTCATGTATCATTTAGTCAGTCCATTCAAGGATATTCAGTTAGCAAAGTCCGTGTAGAATATCCTATGTCAGTTCACTTACAAATCAGTCCTTTGTCTCTCTCCCGTTCGAGTAACGCAGTATTGAGTCCATGCAGTAATTAGGGATTATCAAAGCCAGAGAGAGAGCAAGCTGTCGTCTTGCTTCTTTTAAAGTGCTTTCACAACCACTTCCCTAATTACATCCCCATATTTAAAGTTGCAGACACTTTAACTTATAAACTATGATTACATATTTATTATTTTACCTAAACCAGTTAGGGTAAACAATGTTATCCCTAACAGAACTATAGGCCAATATCTCTATTGAATTCAGATTATAAAATATATGCTTCAACAATAGCAGTGAGATTAAAAAGGGTTTTGAATTAGTTTATACATCCAAATCAGAATGGATTCTTGCCACAAAGATTAAAACAATATGAGAATGATTTTGAATACATTAGAGTATTATGAAACACATCCTGGAAAACAAATGGCACTGATTTTTTTAGATGCACAGAAAGCATTTAATAATGTTAATTGGCAATGTATGCTATTACAATTAAAATATATGGACTTAGGGGAGAGATTTATTAATATGATTAAAACAATATATCACAAACAATCAGCCAAATGTGATGGTAAATGGAGACATGACAGAGAACTTTGATATAAAAAAGGCAGTAGGCAGGGATATTCACTGTCTCCTCTGCTATTTATACTGATTCTGGAAGTGTGATGACCCGTAGTCTCTCAAAATAACCCAAAACCCAAAACATACATTAAAGTCCGGTAAGGCCTTCAAATTAACTTCACTGTTTTATTAGGCACAGTTTAAAGTCACAGAAGTAAATAAAGAGGCAAAAAGAAAACCAAAATAAACTGCATTGATGAGAGTTCCAAAGCAAGCCAAGATAAGTTATCATAAACTCCAGGAAAATAACCGAGAAAAGTCCATGGGAAGAATGCCAGCAAAGAAGTCTAAGACCAGGGCCACCACAGGGACCACACCTCTTTCAAGGTGAACACTAATTGGCTTCAACAATTCTAACTGCGCAGTTGCTAACTTATATACACAACTCCCACCTGCAAGCCACAAGGAGGATCATGGTAATCTCCTCTTGAGTAGACCTCGCTTTTCCCCGATCCTCTCCTCCCTGTGTGACCTAGGATGGATAGGGGATGGGCCTGGATCCTCCTCTGACTGCTCAGCCAGCCTCTGCCCTTCCTCAGTCTCCTCCACCACCTCTGGAGCCACACTCCCACTCCCTATTGGCTGTTCCTCCTCTTCCTCAGAGTCAGTCTCCACCAGGGGCATGACACTATCCCCCCTGCATAGCCTCCTCCCCTGGGACCAGGCGAATGAGGATGTTGAGGAAACCGAGCATGAAAGTCCTGGACCAAATGAGGAGCATGAACATCAGTGGCATCGACCCTCCTCATCTGGTCCATAACCTTTCCATGCCACCAGATACTGAAATTGACCCTGCAACTGGCATGAATCTCAGATGCTATCCACTTCATACTCCTCCTTCCCAGAGGGACTACTGGGGCCAGCTGTGATGGAGCCAGTCTAAGCAGACTGTTGGCCAAGACAGGGACTAACAGGGAATGATGAAAAACAGGATGGATACGCATGGTCTGTGGCAGGGAGAGATGATAAGTCAAAGGATTGATCACCACCTCAACTGGAAAAGGTCCCAAGTAATGGTGATTGAGCTTTTTCTTTTTTTTTTTGAAAAAAAGTTTTATTGGTTTTAACAACGAACAAAAGCACATAAAACATGAAACATAAAACATAAAAGCATCATCCTCCTTCATAAATTTACAGACAGTGTATTGGTTTACCACTTTTTTTTGTGCATCCATTTCATAGTCTCCATTGTAGTTATACTAAATAATAGCTCATATTATCAATCAACAATTATATAGCCTAATATCATTATTAAACAATCATTTGGCTATAATTTTATCAGTTCATACTTTAACGAGATAACTATAATTTACTTAATTTATTTTATAACAAATAATAAAGTCATACCAATTCTATCATAATAAAATTTTATAAAAATAGTATCAAAGAAAGAAAAAAGAAGTATATATTCATTATTTCCTAAGTTTCTCAATATTCTATTATTATATTTTATTATCTAGCCATTGATAGAAAAAGTCCCAAACTTCATAGAATTGTTTATCTTCTTGTTCTCTAATTTCAAATGTCAATCTACTCATTTCAGCACATTCCAATATTTTCTTAATAATTTCTTCCTCTGATGGTATTTTCTCACTCTTCCAATTTTTAGCAAATACAATCCTGGCCGCTGTTAATACATTTACAATCAAATACTTCGAATTTTTATTTTTTGTATCAGGTAAGATTCCCAACAAAAAAATCTCTGGTTTCAAATCTATATTTACCACTTTGTCATTTTTTCCAACCATATGCGAATTCTAGTCCAATATTTTCTAGCATCCTCACAAATCCACCACATATGGTAATATGAGCCAGGTATCTGATGACATTTCCAGCACTTTTCAGATTTATTCTTGAACATTCTTGCTATTCTTGTCAGGGGAAAATGCCACCTGTAAAACATCTTATACAAATTTTCTTTATATGTTGTTGACATTGTCATTTTATAATTTTGAGATCACAATTTTTGCCATTTCTCTAAATCAATCCCATATCCAAAATTCTTCCCCCAAGCAATCATTGTTTCTTTAACTTGTTCTTCCTCTAATTTAATTTCCAGCAAATAACTATATAATTTTTTGATCACTTTTTCATCAGTACCTGTCAAAATCCTATTAAGTCAGTCAATTTATCATAAAATCCCTCTGTTTTAGAATCTTTAAGATACCTTGAGTGTATTTGTGCATATGAAAACCAATTCATCTTTATACCTTGTTCTTCTAGATTTTGCATCGTTTTAAGTTCACCCTTTTCATCCAATATTTCCCCATATCTAACTGTTTGTTCCTTCTTATATGTTATAGGATAAGAAAAAGCTTCAATAGTTGATAACCAAACTGGGATTTTCAAATAACATTGTCTCTTAATTTTCTCCCAGTTCAGCCATAAGGACTCCTGTATATAATGCCTTTTAAAATAGCCCTGCGATTTAGTTCCCTTATACCACAGAAAAGCACGCCAGCCCAATAATAAAGCATGTCCTTCTAATGTCAATAATCTAGACTTTCATAATGTAATCCATTCTTTGGCCCACATTAAATTTGCAGCTGGGTAGTACAACTTCCAATTAGGAAGGCCAAATCCTCCTCTAGTTCTAGCATCTTGTAAAAGTTTCAATTTTATTCTCGCTTTCTTACCTTGCCATATATACTTCAACACAATTTTATTGAATTCTTCAAAATAATCTTTGCCAAGCCTAATTGGTGTTGTTTGGAACAAATATAAAATTCTGGGTAAAATATTCATCTTGATTGTTGAAATTCTACCTATCAATGACAGTTGTAGGTTTTTCCATTTCTTCAGATCAGATGCTATCTGCTGTTTAAGTTTAATATAGTTATTCTCTTTCAATGTAATACATCTTGGCGTCAAATGTATCCCCAAATATTTAACCTTGTTCGTAACTTGGATTTTCAATATGTCTGCCAGTTCTTCTCTTTGTCTTAATAACATGTTCTTTGTCAGAATCTTTGTTTTATCTTTATTTATTTTCAAACCAGCCATCTCACTGTATGTCTCTATCTTTTCCAATAATTTTAAAGCTGTCTCTAGAGGATCTTCCAGAATGAAAACCAAGTCATCTGCAAAGGCTTGCAATTTAAATTCCTCCTTTTTGACTTTCATGCCTTTTATATTTTGGTCCTCTCTAATATTTCTATTCAACACTTCCAAAGTCAGTACAAATAGCAAAGGTGATAATGGGCATCCTTGTCTTGTGCCTTTTCTTATATTAATAGAGTCTGTAAATTCTCCCTCTATCATTACTTTTGCCATTTGCTTATAGTATATGGCTTCTATTGCTTGAATAAATTTTCTGGCAAAGCCCATCTGTTCCAGTAATAGCAACATAAATCTCCAATTCACATTATCAAATGCATTTTGGGCATCTAGGAATATCAAAGCCATTTGTTTTTCAGGATGTGCCTCATAATATTCTAAAGTGTCCAGAATTACCTTCATGTTGTCTTTAATTTGTCTCTTTGGTAAGAATCCATTCTGATCAGGGTGAATAAAATTATTTAAGTATTTTTTAAGCCTTTCTGCCAAAATTGCAGTGAAGATTTTATAGTCTGCATTCAGTAAAGAAATAGGTCTATAGTTCTTAATTTGTAATGGATTGGCCCCTTCTTTTGGAATAAGTGTAATATAAGCTTCTGACCATGTTTTAGGTATTTTTTTATTTAACATAACTTCGTTATGTTAAATGAAGCAGTGGAATGCTCAACCATTCTTGTAGTGTTTTATAAAATTCTGCCGGAAGCCCATCTGGACCTGGTGCTTTTCCATTATTGTGTCTGTTGAATGCTACAGTTCGTTCCATCATTGTTATAGTACTTTCTAACATTTTTTCAGTCTCTTCAGGTATCTTAGGTAGGTTAGCATTTTGTAAATACTGTTTAATTTTTTCCTCATCAAGATCCTCCTGTTTATATAGTTGTCCATAAAACTCTCGGATAATTACCTTTTTCTCCTTATTACCATAGCACATTTGGCCTTGATCATCTATTAACTGTAATATTTTCCTTGATTCTTTCTCCTTTCTCAGTTTATATGCTAACCATCTACCTGGCCTATTTGCATCTTCAAAATAGTTCTGTTTAGCACTTCTAATTTTTTGTGCCAGTTCTTCTTTCTCTACCTGACCCATTTTATGTTTAATTATGTCCATTTTAAATTTAATATCTTTTTTCTGTGGCATTTTGTGTAATTCTTTTTCCAGTTTTTTGTGGTCATCTTCTAGAGCTTTAATGGTTTGCCTCTTCCTAAAGTTCTTTTTCTTTGTATAGTCTATTATTAATCCTCTCGCATATGCCTTCATTGTATCCCAAACATTCTGTATTGAAGTATCTTCTTTTTTATTTTCACTAAAGAAGAAGGCCAATTCTTTTTCCATCCATTGTGTGAAGTCTTTTTCCTTTAAAATAGTATTATTTAATGTCCATCTAGATCTTCTTTTTTGTCCTTTCCATTTAGTTGTCATTGGATTATGGTCTGCCCATGTTTCAATATTTATTTATTTCTTCTGTTTCAATATTTATTTCTTGAGTATTAGATATTAATTCTGTTGAGATCCAGATCATATCTATTCTGGACCATGATAAATGTCTATTTGAATAAAAAGTATATTGTTGAGTTTTAGCATTTCTTTCTCTCCATATATCTTTTAAATTTAATTCATCTATCATTTTGAAAAAGGATTTAGGGAGAGTCTTTCTATTTTGTCTTGATGCTGTCGCTGTATAGTCCAATTTATTATCTACAATTCCATTAAAATCTCCCATCATAACTATGTTAATATAGTCCAGTCCCATTGTTTTCATATATAATTTTTTATAAAATCCTTCTTGTTTATCGTTTGGGGCATAAATTGCAACCAGGGGTGTTTTTGTATTGTTACCCACTATTTCAACCATTAATACTCTTCCGTGTTCATCAGTATAAATCAGTTTTGCTGGAATAGTTTCTTTAATGTACAAGACCACTCCTCTTTTCTTACAATGAGTCAGAGAAGTAAAATTTTCCCTAATTTTGGTCGTACCAATAATTGTTCATGTTGTTTTTTAATGTGTACTTCTTGTAAGCAAATTATGTCAAATTTTGACTTCTCTAATTTATGAAAAAAATTTCTTCTTTTGGGAACTGAATTCAGTCCATTTATATTCATAGAAATCATTTTTTTTCCTCCATGATGATATTTTGTATTTAGGTCTAACAGCTCTCGTAGATCTTACTTCACGTTGTTCTTTGGTCTCCACTTGTCCACCTACTGCACCTTCTTCTTTTCCCATTCCCATTTGATCCTCTTGAGGTTCAGTTGAGATGATCTCTTTTTCTGTCTCTATTTCTCTTCTTTCAAAAAATTCATTGTAGAATGTTTCTGCTTTCTCAATTGAGTCAATTCTATATCTCTGTTCTTGCCATGTAAACATTAATCCTTCTGGAATCAGCCATCTGTAATTCACCTCTTTTTTCAATAGCATTTTAGTCAGGAATCGATATTCTCTTCCCATCTCTCACTTTTCTGGATACTTGTTTTAAGACCACAATCCCTTTGTCTTTATATTTCCATGCCTTCTCTCTTGCCACTTGTAATATTTGTGTTTTAATATTTTTTTTGGTAAATCTGACATGGACCTCTTGGTAGATTGTTCCTCATCGCATATCTTGTGAAGACTCGATTGAGCTTTTTCGATGGTCATGTCATTGGTAAGTATCGAGTAGAGAGCCAAACCCGATCTCCTACCACTAAAGGCAGAACATCGCGATGATGTCGGTCCGCAAACTGTTTATAGTCCTCCTTGGCTCTCTCTAGTTGATCGCGGACCATATGGTGCACGGCTTTTAACTCCTGCAAGAATGTATCCACTGCTGGAACTGGGGAATCAGACGGGGCTAAAGGGAAAAGTCATGGATGAAACCCATAGTTAGCAAAGAAAGGGGACACATGGATGCATGCATGTTGAGCATTGTTATAAGCGAATTCTGCCACCGGCAGCACTTCCACCCAATTGTCTTGTTGAGTATTGCTGAAACAGCGGAGTTACTGCTGTAAAATAGCATTCACTCTCTCTGTCCCTCCATCAGTTTTGGGGTGATGAGCAGATGACAGACACACCTGAACCTGCAGTTTCACGAGTAGGGTCTGCCAGAAGCGTGCTGTAAATTGTACCCCACGATCTGATACCATGATGTCTGGTAACCCATGCAACTGGAAAACATGGGAGATAAACAATTGAGCCGTTATCTTGGCCAATGGAAGACCCACACACAGAATAAAGTGGGCTATTTTAGTCAACATATCCACCACCATCAAAATGGTTGTGGCACCATTCGATGGTGGTAACTCAATGATGAAATCCAATGAAACTGCCCCCCATGGTTGTTCTGGCATGGGCAAGGGCTGCAAGAGACCAGAGGGCACACCAGGAGCATACTTGGCTTGGCGATAGATCCCACAGGACATCACATATCCTGACACATCATGTTTAAGTCTTGGCCACCAAAATGTCCTAGAGATGAAGTGCAGTGTTTTGAACACCCCAAAGTGTCCCGCCACTGGACTATCATGACATTGACATAAGATAAGGCCACGAAGAGGACCTCCAGGCATGTAAATGCGATCATGGAACCACAGCAGGTCCCCAATATACACCCAAGGAGTCTCTTGTCTCCCATTCTCATCTAATTCTCGACATCGAGCTGCCAAAAATGGATCCTGCCACTGTGCCTCCTGAATTCTCACTCAGAGGTCCACAGGTTCCTCAATGGCTGCAAACTGCTCCAACGGAATCACTGTCTGGGGCAAGATTTTATCCTCCCTTTGGGTATATTCAGGCTTCCGAGATAGGGCATCGGCACGTTGATTCCCTCCACTCAGAACATAGGTCACCCAGAAATCAAATCGAGCAAAGAATAAGGACCATCTCACCTGATGCTGGTTCAATGTCCGAGCTGTACGTAGGTGTTCCAAATTGTGGTGATCCATCAGAACCTCGATTTGGTGGTGAACCAGATCGTAGGCCCCACGCAAGTCCAACTTCATAAAGATCTTAGCTTGATGAAGCTGCTCAATCAGTTAAGGGATGAGAGGAAGCGGGTTCCAATTCCTCACTGTGATTGCATTCAACTTGTGGTAATCACAACACAAACATAGCTCCCCCGATTTCTTTTTACAGAAAGCACTGATGCAGCCAATGGGAAGGTAGAAGGCCAGATAAACCCTTTCTGGAGGTTCTTGTCAATAAAATTCCACAACGCAGCCAACTCCGGTTCCGACAGGGAATATATCCAACCCACTGGCAATTTTGCATTGGGCAACATGTTGATTGGACAGTCATACATCCGATGTGGAGGCAACTGATCTGCCTCCTTCTCCCCAAACACATCAGCAAATTCCACCAACTCTGCAGGTAGATTCAAGTCCACGGGCGTAGCCACACTCCCTGCACAGGAGCGCAAGCAATGGTTGGCACACTTCCTATCAAGGAACTGCAAATCTTCAGACGACCAGACAATCTGTGGATCATGGGCCTGTAACCACTCCAAACCCAGCACCACCAGAAAATGAGGCACTGTGGTAATGTAGAACATAGTTTTCTCCACATGCTGCCCAATAGGCATGCAAAGGGGTTTGGTTGCAGGAACCACAGGTCCCAAACAAAAGGGTTTACCATCAATCATCTCTACCTTAACTGGTGGGGACACCTGTTGCTGAGGAATGAACCACTGCTCTACAAAATGAGCATCCATGAAATTGGCTGTGCCCCCTGAGTCGACCAAGGCTTGGATCTCCACCACTGCCACACCAAGTTGTTTTCGAGTTCTGGGGGGTTGCCAGTCCAGCACCGCTTTCACCTTTCCGGGGTCCATTTCAATCCTGAGGTTGGATATTCAGTAGCCTAAGTAGTCCAATGACTCTTTGTGGAATTCACATTTTGAGAATTTCACATATAATTTGGCTGCTAGAAGTTTTTCTATAACTTGTCGGACCAATTGAACATGTTCTTCTATGGTTTTGCTGAAGATAAGGATGTCACCCAGGTGCACGAGGACCCCCCCAGTAAAGGTGTGGATTAGCACCTCATTGATGAGCTGCATAAACACTGCAGAAGCCCCCTGAAGTCCGAAAGGCATGATTTTGAATTGGAAGCTACCCAGAGGGCAGTTAAAAGCAGTTTTCCACTCATCTCCTTCTTTGATGCGGACCTGGTAGTAAGCTTCCCTGAGATCTAGCTTGGTGAATGTCTTGCCCTTCGACAGGTGGTTCAATAAGTCCTTCCTAAGGGGGAGAGGGTACATGCTTTTGATGCATATGGCGTTCATGCCTCTAAAGTCAACACACAATCACAATCTACCATCTTTCTTCTCCTTGAACAACATGGGGGCAACTAGTCTTGATTTGGCAGGCTCAATAAAACCTTGTTCCAAATTGCTGTCGATGTATTTCCTTAATTCAGTCATTTCAGCAGGTGTCATGGAATACATCTTTGGTTTTGGTAATTTCACCCCGGACTCTAATTCTATGGTACAATCAGTGGCTCGATGGGGAGGAAAGGCATTACACTCTTCTTCACTGAATGTTTCAGCCAAGTCTTTGTATTGGTCGGGTACCTGGGGGTTATCTGGGAGAAGGTGGGATGCCATGGATACTGGCTCAGGCTCTGGGTTCAAGCTGACTAGTGGCTTTGTAGTGGGTGGAAGAGGGGGCAGTGGTCCCGGCCCAATGAGGATTTTTCTGAATCCATCCTCCCATTTGATTGTTGGGGCCCATTTGTCTAGCCAAGCAAGTCCCAGTATGATTGATTCTGACATCTTGGAGGCCACGATGAAGCATATGAGTTCATAATGGGGCCCTAATTCCATCTTGATCAATTCACTCATCTGAGTGGCTGGGGGCCCCCAATTAAGGTTCCATTCATTTGCTCAAATCTGATTGGGCATTTTAGCGGGTTAGTCTTTATGCCCAATTGTTCAATGATGGGGAGTCTGATAAGACATCTAGAACACCCAGTATCAATGACAGCTTCTAATTCCCCGGCCTCCCATGTGTTTGGTAACTTGACCTTTACTGTAAAAGGTATGATGGATCACTCACCATTGGGTCATCTTTGCAGGTCGGGTTCTCGGGGACATGGTGGCAGTCTGGTGGTCCATTTCTCCCATCTGCATGAGGGGGCTTTCCCAGCTGTGTTTGGCAAATCCACCCTGGCCAGAGGTCTTTCTTGATTCTTCCAACATCTAACAGCTGGATTAGACTTTGACTGCGGAGGTTGTGGTACAGGAGCAGGGGCCAGACAGTCTGCTGCTCTATGGCTGGATTGGCCACATCGGTAACATTTCAGCATCCTGGTAGGTTTTGTATGAGCAGGTTTGGCTGATCCGGTCGGCGGTCTCCTAGCCACAATTCTCTTAGGCAGGGCTGCTGTAAGGGGTTTCCTGTGTGGGTTGATGGTGCAATCTAAGCTGAGGGATGCAACATATCACGATTGTAAGGTGTCTGGGATTCCCCTAATTTCACAGGCCTTCTTTACTTCTGGATCAATGGTGTTTTTAAAATAGTGTAAAGTCATTCTTTCAGGCCAATCCATGAGGTGGCTTGCAACCCTTCTAAAGTCCCAAATAAATTCTGACAAGAGTTGCTTGCCTTGCCTCATTTCCATTAACTTCTCTTCATTCTCTGCTACCCTGTCTGGATTTTCAAATCTGAGTTTTAATAATTAAATAAATCCATTTATATCACATAATTCAGGGGCTTGTTCATTGTGTAGTTGGGCCACCCAGTTTGAAGCATCCCCTTCATTCATCCCATTTGTTATGGCCGTAATCAAATCGCGCTCTGTGGCATATTGATCTCCAAATTGTTCTATATGGGATCGGATTTGAGCGAGGAAGTAATTGAAATGTTTGTGGCAACCATCAAATATGGCCTTAAAGGGTATTTGGTCCAACCTGGGTCGTGGTTGTGGAAATGGCACAGGCCAGGCCCCTGCAGGTTGTACTGGAATGAAAGGAACCAACCTGGTGGTGTATGTAGGCTGGGTAGGCCTCCTGTATCCTGGCTGGGTAGTGCCTCTCTGGAATAGGGGTCCCTGTGGTCTCACTGCCAGTTGGGGCTGCATTTGTGGTGGCCAGGAGCAAGATGGGTGTGGCCTGGTTTCCTAGTCGGGTGGAGGGGAAGTGGCTGCTGTCTGTTGTCTGGGCAACCCCCCTTCAGACCAGGGCTGGTTAGTGCTGGCTGCCATTGGCATTGAATACACCCCTGGCCTGGATAAAATTCCCACCCTGGAGGGATACTCTCTGCAGGGGGCAAAATTCCCTCTGGAAAGTGAGGGGATTGCCTTGGAGGCTGCAACATACCTGTCAGTTGATGTGTCTTTCTGACTTCCTCCAACTGGCATTTGTATAGTCTCCTCCCTCCAATCAGATAGAATAGCAATCTGCCTGGGGCTCGAGAAAGATTTCTCTTCAACCAGCTGGGTTACCTCTGGATTATAACAACTTCTTGAGTTGAAACAGCTCCAGTATAGTTACCAAAACTCTTTCCTCTACTGTCATTCTGAAAGCATCTATCATCTCCTCCAAACAAAAGGTTACAGATTCAATTAATGTTCCAGAGGAAGGGCCCCCATACTCTCCCCCCTACATATCTCCAGCTTCAGCTGATTGTTGATAATTCTCCATCTCAGGAAAAAGAACTCTGGGGTATCAGCCAAGCCCCTTCAAAAAATAAAAGTTTGACTTGGGAAATAAATGTAAGGCATCCAGAAAGTATCCATGATATCAATCACTCCGAGACATTTCTCTCCAATTGATTTATTTAGAAACAGGCCTGGCATGTCAAAGGCAATTTCCCAAGTGAAATTATTTTCGTACATTACACAGAATCCATCTTCTCTCCTCCCACTTCTACACTTCATAAATCATGAGAACCAATTAACTGCCACTGGAATTTCTTAATACGACATACAGAATAACCTTGAACTTTTCAACTCCTCCAACTCTCTTAAAAAAATGTGGCAGCTGAATTTTAAAGCTGACATAAGATACATAATTATTTTCAAAGACATTATGTTCAAAATACATTGTTATCAGTATGGCTTAAAATTAAAGAACAACAATTAAATTATAATACAATTATAAAAAATAATAAAAAATAATAATAAAAATTAATGCAAGAGATAGAGGCATTAATGCAAGAGATAGAGCAGGACTCAAAATTAACAGAGAAAAAACTAAGATAATAACCAAAAACTGTACTAAAAAGCAAAATGAGGAACTGACAAAAGAATTAGGGATTCAAGCAACGAAAAAAGTAAAATATTTAGGAATTTGGCTTATAGCGAAATGCTCTACAATAAAGGCTGATAATTATGATAAGTTGATAGACTAGATACAAAAAGATCTAGATAGATGGATAAATTTACAACTCTTTTGGATGGGAAGGCTAGCCACCATTAAAACAAATGTACTTCCAAAATTGTTGTATCTCTTTCAAACTGTACCAGTCAAACTAGAGAAAAAAATTCTTCAAAGATCTGAACAAAAGAATTAGTAAATTTATTTGGCAAAAGAAAAAAGCTAGAGTAAAATTCAAATTAATGCAAGATAGTAGAAATAAGGGAGGATTGGTGCACCCAGACTTTGAGTTATACTATCAAACTGCAGCGAGTACCTGGATCAAAGATTGGATTAACCTGGAGGACAAAAGAATACTGACAATAGAAGGCTTTGATTTACAGATTGGCTGGCAACGCGTTTCTCTGGGATGGAAAAAATAAAACCCATAGTTACTTTCAAAGACACTGGATAAGGGACGCTTTGTTATACTTTGTTATATGGGAAAGAATTAAAAGAAACCATTATGTGAAAATACCTCCCTGGCTATCTTCAATGGAGGCACTAGTATATCCCAATGTTATGCATCTGAACAAAACAATAAAATACAAAGAACTAATAACAGATGAAGGCAACTTGAAAACACAGTTACAATTAAAAACACAGGAAATTGAAATTGGGTGGTGGCCGTATGCTCAAATTCAAACAAAACACAAAAAAGACAAGGAACAATTTGGATTTTATAATACAGATCAGGAATTAGACAAAATTTTACAAGGAAGTGAAAAAAAGATGATTACCAAAATGTACAATTGTTTATTGAAATTCAGAATGGAAGAGGAAACGGTTAAGGAGAGCATGATAACATGGGCTAAAAATTGTGGCCACAATATTGAATTAGAACAATGGGAATGAATTTCGCGAACTAACTATAAAGTAATGTTATCAGTCTTGTATAAAGAAAATATTTATAAGATGTTTTATCACTGGCACCTCCCACCAGCAAAACTTGCTAGGATGTTCCCTAATATGTCACCCAAATGTTGGAAGTGTAACTTTAGCCAGGAAATGTATTTTCACATGCCGTGGACATGTCCTAAAGCCCAAAAATACTGGTCTAAGATACAGACATGGTTAGAAGCGATGACAAAACTAAAGATTAAATTCAACCCAGAGACCTTTCTACTTGGAATGACAGAACCGACATGGAACAAAAAACACCAGCATCTGATATCACATATCATTACAGCGGCAAGGATAATCTTTGCCCAAAACTGGAAATCAACAATGATAGCCACGGACCTGGCAATAACTAATAAAATCCACCAATGTGCAGAAATGGTTAGACTAACCATGTTACTAAAAAATAAGGAAGAGGGGGAGTTTTTTACAATTTGGAATATATGGTACAAATTGTTGTATAAAAAGGAAGTAAAGATGTCTAGTGAAACTAAACAAACAACAAGGGAAAATGGAAATAAGGACAAATGTATATATAGCTATGTATATATGTAAAGTAGTATAATTAAATAAATATTGTATTATAATTGTAATGTTAATGTAGCAAAAAAATAAGGATTTAAGAAATAAGTTATAGATTTACTTGTAACAAATGACTTTAATTGACACTAATAGAAATGGACACTACTATGAAAATGTTGCAAAAATGTGAGAACATGTTTCTCTTTTTTAAAAATATATTCTCCTTTTTAAAAAACTTTCAATAAACATTATTAAAACAATTAAAGAACAACATTACTTGAAAACACTAGTCTGGCTTTTCACAATGGAAGCATTGATACATCCTAATGTTGGAAAAAAAATGTAAGATATAAAGATATTTTGAATGAAAAAGGGGAATTAAAAACCAGCAGGAACTTGGTAGTCAAGGGATGTACATTGCATGGTGGCCACAAAGGCCGATACAATCTCGATATGAGAAAGATGCTAAAATGTATGGTTTTAATAAAGAATTAACAGAATTGGACCAGATATTAACTGGAACGGATGAAAAATTGATAAAAAATATATTGTTATTTATTAGATATTAAACTTGAAAGTGAGCAGGTAAAGGAGACAATGATTGTTTGGGCTAAAAATTTTGGATATGCAATAGAATTACACAAATAGCAGAAACTGTAGGATAGAAATGCTAAATTGATTATGTCAGCTGCATATAAAGAAAAAATATATAAAATGTTCTATAGATGGCATTTTGCACCAAGATTGGCAAAAATGTATAAGGATAGATCTGCTAAATGTTGGAAATGTAATCAAACACCTGGTTCATATTACCATATATGGTGGACATGTACAAAAGCCCAAAAATACTAGACAAAATACATAACTGGTTGGAAAAAATGATAAAACAACATATACACATGAAACCAGAAATGTTTTTATTGGGCATTCTGCCAGAAAAATATGATAAAAAAGACAATATACTTGATTTTACATGTACTAACTGCAGCTAGAATTGTATATGCTCAAATGTGATGAGATGCCGACAGATGAGAATGTAATTAAGAAAATACTAGAATATGCAGAAATGGCTAGACTAATGCTTACTATTAAGGACAAAGAAGAAACTAAATACTTTTAGACATTGGACTTATTTCATTAATGGTTAGACAATAAAAACAGAAGTTAGAAAGGTAGGGACATAAAAAGGATAAATGTTAAAATGGAAATCTGTTAAAAAGGACAAGCTAGGTATTATTATTATTATTATTACAGAATTAATGTTATTGTGATCAGTGATGGGATTCAAATTATTTTACTACTGGTTCTGTGGGCGTGGCTTAGTGGGTGTAGTGTGGCTTGGTGGGTGTGGCATGGCTTGATGGGTGTGGCGTGGCTTCGTGGATGTGGCTTTGTGGGCATGGCAGGGGAAGGTTACTGCAAAATCCCCATTCCCTCCCCACCCCATTAATCTTCTTTCTAGCTCCATTCTCCTGTGCAGGGCAACCAAAGAAGACCCAGACAATCAGCTGGGACTTGGGAGGCAGAGAATAGATGGGGGTGGGGCCAGTCAGAAGTGATATTTGCTAGTTCTCTGAACTCCTCAAAATTTCTGCTACTGGTTCTCCAGAACTGGTCAAAATACCACCTCTGATTGTGATGAATGTTATTGTAAACACCCTGATTACGATAACCTAAAAGCAATTGTACCCAGACAACACATTTTGATTGAAATGGAACTTTTATATATTATACTAATAAAACAAATAAACTTGAAAAAAAATCACTTTTACTGAATAAGATAGCTTTCTGGGAACAATCTTTTGGAAGATTGCTTCCACAGCATGAAACATTGATTCAGCCGCAGTTATTAATATCTATTATTTTGTACCTAAAGAAACAGGTGTATAAAATATTGTGTATTACATTCTAAATAGAACACTGAATAAACCATAACCCTGTTTCCAGGGGTGGGATTCACAGTTTTTAACATCCGGTTCTGTAGGCGTGGCTTAGTTGGTGGGCATGGCTTAGTTGGTGGGTGTGGTTTGGTGGTCATGTGACTGGGTAGACATGGCTTGGTGGTCATGTTATTGGCTGGGCATGGCCAACTCAACATCACTCACATCGAGGCACACATCTCCTCCCTGGCCTCTCGTGACTGTGGGGATGCTGCAACAGTTGTAAGTGTCAAAAAGTCATAAGTCACTTTTTTTCAATGATCACTCCACACAAGCAAAGTACCAGCAAAGGAGGGGAAAAATAACTCCAGAGAAGTTCCGGAGACAGGAAGTCTAGTCCTGCCAAGAATGTAATAAGGGTTAACGGAGAGGCAGTTTCTGTAAGCAACACCAGAATCTTTCCTTCCTGACATCCTAATAGGATTAGGCCAGTATTTTTTTTCTAACAACAGGTTCTCAGAACTGCTTAGAATGTTAACAACCGGTTCTAGCGAATAGATGCAAACTGATAGAATCCCACCCCTGCCTATTTCTGATTATGACATGTTGGCAAATTTTTTATGATGCAAATGTTTTATTTTAATTTTTTTGAATTTGTTAGGAATGTAAGTCACCTAACAGTTGGGTTGGAAAATATATAAATCAGGATAGACATTTTAATACTGTTTCTTTAAGGGAATGTTAAAATTGTAATTGGGTGTGGTTCCTCAAATGGCCATAAGATGGAGGCAGAAACCTGGGTTGTTCTGTTCTCCTGTTGTTGAGAGTGTTGCTGTTCCTGCATTTCCCTATTGACTGTTGCTGATCATAGTTCTTCTTGGATTTGATGTGAGTCTTTTACTGAACTGTTTATGATACTGGACTTTGTTATTGGATTATCCCTGGGCTGAAAACTGACTGTTGGACTTTGCTTAACCGATTTACTGGAAGTAAAACCTACATTTTACAATTCAGTGTATCTGTATGCTGGTTGTGTGTTATTCCTCACCACTCTCACTACGTCTTCCTGTGTGCACTCATTCTCCTAACTGGGGATTACCTCAACAGAATTGCAAGTTCCTACGTTATGGTGGTTGTATACTAAATTAGTTTGTTGCCAACTCCTGTTGTAGAAAACATAGTGAATAAATGTTGTTAGCTAAAGAAACAAATCCAAAGTGGCCAAGATGATGGGCAGACAGCAATGAAATAAATCCAAATTAAACTTTATAGTTTAGCAGCATGGAATACAGTTCTACAAACCTGATGCTGAGTAATGAATAGGGCTGCCCTTCCAGATGGGTGATTCTGATAGCTACATCAAAAAGATGTTTAGAATATTGATGTGAGAAAATCTAAGATGATTTCAAATAAAATCAGTAAACTAGTATAAAGGAAATAAATAGGACCCATAATGGTGTTGAACAAAAAAGGTGTTGTTTCTGGAAGCATCCAAAATAAGTAAAAGTGGGATATTGGTAATAATATAAAATACATCCATACAAATAATTTTCCATCCCAAGTGAGATTAAGAAATGCAGGCTATTGTCTGTGGTTTTCCACATGCAATCTAATATTTGACTAGTTGTCTACTCCAGCATTGAAGGAGCCCTCCAGATAGCCATGTTACCATGACAATAAAGCCATCTGTTCTGTTTGTATATCCTAACACTTGCATTCTTTGCCATTTTGAAAATGCACTTTCTATGGGTTTATATTTTATTTCCATAAACAGTGAGACAGAACAGTCATTAGAATGTGCATCTAGATCTGTAGCATGAGTAACCATAGTAACTGCTGAAAGAGCATCAATTTTCTGTTCTATTCAACAATAATTAAATCACAGCAATATGTGAGGATGAGAGCAATTCAGATGACTCACAATGAAGTTATTTATACCTTTGATCTATAGGCTTCTAACTTGCTAGGCAGAAGTATAGAAGTATCCATATTGCCAAGCATATTTAGTTTTGGGGTGCCCATCCAAAATTTAGGTACTCCAGGTCTCAGCTGAAAAAGAGAGGGTAGGTAATATGAAATTTTATATCTCTATGCTATCATCTAGTGATCTTCTTGAGTTCTGCAGTTCAGATCTAGTATGCTAAACTGGGATGATGTCAGCCCTCCTGAGTAAACCATACAGGAAACACAACTCAGTGAGCTAATATTATTTTATTGTAAAGCTACATTTGCAGAATCTTGCAAGTCTAAAGATGCAAACTTCCTGTCACCACTTTTAATATCTGTTCAATTATGGCACACCGCAGATAAGTTTTTTCCTCTGATCTTTAAGCCTTTTCTCTTGTCTGTTTCCTATGCAGCATCTCTTTCCCTTATCTCTCAAGATCATCTACATATACTAGAGAGAATATGGCAAGGAAGTAACAGGCAGTAGGGAGAAAGCAGAGTTGCTTAACATGTTCTTTGCATCAGTCTTCATGCAAAAAGAAATTATAGCCCAATATAACAAAAAAATCAAGTTAGAAATAAAAATTAAAATAAACAAGAAAATGGTAAGAGAACATCTATCTGACCTTGATGAATATAAATCACCAGGACCTGACAGATTACATCCCAGAGTTCTGAACCATTGTACAATATCTTTCAAAAATCCTGGAATACTGGGGAAGTACCTGAGGATTAGAAAAGGGCTGATAGTCTTCAGAAGAAAGAAAGAAAGAAAGAAAGAAAGAAAGAAAGAAAGAAAGAAAGAAAGAAAGAAAGAAAGAAAGAAAGAAAGAAAGAAAGAAAGAAAGAAAGAAAAGGAAACTACTGTGTTCCTCTGAAAAGTTCTGGTCTTATTTTTTTTGGGGGGGGGCTCTAAAATAAGCACTACGGCTTATTTTGGGGGATATCTTTATTCCCCCCCCCCATATACTTTAAGAGTACATGGGAGCCCACTTCTTCTGCTTGCTTGCGATGGGGCAGGAGGCCACACGGGGTGCCATTGTCACTACTGTGAGGAAGATTGGAGCTGCCCCACCTGCCATACACTGGCTTACCACAATGCCCCTTGTTAGGGATACACACCCTAGCAGAATGTGCAATGGCAGTCTAGCAGGCAGACAAATTATGTGAGATAAACGTTGTTGTAGTTTACACTCAGTAAGACAGATACACTGTGCCAGTTAAATAGTTTTTTATTCCAGCAAGAGTTATAGCATAGTCAAAACAGTCCATATGTTATACACTAGTTCAGTCCATCCAGGGATTAATCAGTTGCAAAGTCCAGTGTTGAAAATAGAGGTCAGTAAACTTACATATAATCAGTACAGCAATATATCTCTTTTGCAGTCAGAGATATGAAGAAAATCAAACCCCTTTTCTTCGTTTCAGCAACAGCAGGGAAACACACAGTTATCACCTTCAATCCAACATTGTCAGCTACTACAGCAAAAGCCAGCTAACAGTGAGCTCTCTTGCTCCCTCTTATGGTGATTTTACAACCGCACCCAAAATACATGTTTTGCAGTTAAAGTGATACTTACACTTAAACTCACTAACATGGTTTATATATTATTTTTACCCAAACTAAGTTAGGTAATCAATGTTATCCCTAACACCCCTGCATCCTGACACCTGCCTTGCCTCGTGGCTGTGGCCACAGCAGCCCCATATAGCAGGATCTCACATGGCCACCAGCCCACTTCTTCTGCTTGCTCATGTGGCCACAATGGAGCAGGAGGCCAAGTGTGGTAGTGATGCAGACATGGGGTGAGGTGTGGTGGGGCTGTCCCATGTACCCCACATCGGCTTACCTCAGAGCCCCCACAGCTAGACCACCCACAACCCAACACCTGCCTTGCCTTGTGGGTGCAGCACTAGTGCATTACTCAGCCTCCTGTCCGTTGCGGCTATACAAGCCAGCAGAAGAAGTGGGCCTGCAGCTGCATGGGATCCTGCTGTTCAAGGCTGCTGGAGTCACTATTACGAGGGGAGGCAGGTGTTGGGTTGTGGGTGGCCTGGCTGTAGGCGTCCTGAGGTAAGCTAGTGTGGGGCAGCTCCACCCACCCACCTCACCTCATGGATGCAGCACCACAAACAACCAGACAAAATGAGTGGGTGGCTGCACAGGCTTAAGTGGGGTTTATTTTGAGGGTAGGATTTATTTTAGGCACACATGCTAAAACATGTTAGGACTTATTTTTGGGACAGGTCTTATTTTTGGGAAACGTTACAGACCAATCAGTCTAATATCTATACCTGGGAAGATCCTGAAAAAGAGAAAAAACAGATCTGCAAAAAACTAGAATCAAATAAAGTTATAACTAGTAGCTATTTTAGGTTTATTAAAAATATATCTGCAAAGAACTATGGTAGAAGTAAATAAAGTTATAACTAGTAGCCAGCATGGGTTTGTTAAAAATAGATCATGCCAAACCAATCTTACTTCATTCTTTGATAAAGTAACTGAATTAGTAGACCAGCAAAATGCTATGGACATAGTATACTTAGATTTCAGTAAGGCTGTCAAGTTCAAACTGAACCTGGCCTCAGCCATCTCTCTGTTCCTCAGTTGCCACACATGGGGGAAGGGGGTTAAGGAGGTTGGAATGCCTTACTAGATATGACAGAGAGCTTTCTCATGAGTTTGTATCTGTTGTGTGCTCTTGTATTGTTGTGGTTGAAGCTGAAGTAGTCATTGACCAGTAGAATATTGTAGCAGATAATTTTGTGTGTTATGCTTAAGTCCAACTGTAGGCAGCGTAGTTCAAGGTTGTCCAAACTCAAAATTTCAGTCTGGTGATATAGAGTATTCTGTTGCAAGCAGAGGAATGGAGTATTCTTCTCATGAAATACTTCTGGACTCATTCAACTGTATTAATGTCCAATATATACAGTGTGGATTCTAGATTGATGAGCTGTATTCAAGTATTGGTCTAGCAAAAAGTTTTTTTTTTTTTGAAAAAGATTTTATTAATTTTCTACAAACAAACAAGACAAACAAAACATAAAAACATCAACTCTCATATGTACATCCAGTGTGTCAGTTGGTTCATCATTTTTGTGCATTCATTCTGTAGTCTCAATTACAATTATGTTACATAACAACTCATATTGTCAATCCAAACTTATATATCCTAATATCACTAAAAAAAGAAGTTTTTGACTATATTTTTAATCATTCATGCTTTATGAGCTAACAATACTTTAAACCAGTTTACTCTATAACAAATCATATAATCATATCAAATCAATCCTAAAAAACCCTTTATAAATATAATGTCAAATAAATATAATGTCAAATAACAAAATAATAGCAAAATAGCAAAATAAAGATATTCCTTACTGTCTAGCATTCTAAATATTCTATTATCGTATTTTATCATCTAACCATTGATAAAAAAGATCCCAAATTTCATAAAATTGTTTGTCCTCTTGCTCTCTAATTTCAAATGTCAATCTACTCATCTCAGCACATTCCAATATTTTCTTAATAATTTCTTCCTGTAATGGTATTTTCTCATTCTTCCAATTTTTAGCAAATACAATCCTAGCCGCTGTTAATACATTTACAATCAGGTACTTCAAATCTTTACTATATATATCAGGTAAAATTCCCAATAAGAAGATCTCTGGTTTCAAGTCTATGTGTTTCTTTGTCATTTTTTCCAACCACATGCGAATTATAGTCCAATATTTTCTAGCGTCCTCACAAGTCCACCACATATGGTAATACGAGCCGGGTATCTGATGACATTTCCAGCATTTTTCAGATTTATTCTTAAACATTCTTGCTATTCTTGTCGGAGGAAAGTGCCACCTGTAAAACATCTTATACAAGTTTTTTTTATATGCTGTTGACATTGTCATTTTATAATTTTGAGACCACAATTTCTGCCATTTCTCTAGATCAATCCCATATCCAAAATTCTTCCCCCCAAAAATCATAGTTTCTTTGACTTGTTCTTCCTCTAATTTCATTCCCAGTAAATAACCATATAATTTTTTAATCACCTTCTCATCAGTACCCATCAAGATCTTATCTAAATCAGTCTGCTTATCATAGAATCCCTCCGTTTTAGAATCTTCATCATACCTTGAATGTATTTGCGCATATGAAAACCAATTCATCCTTATACCTTGTTCCTCTAAGTTTTGGATCGATTTAAGTTCACCCTTTTCATCCAAGAGTTCCCCATATCTAACTGTTTGTTCCTTCTTATAAATTATAGGATAGGAAAATGCTTCAATAGTCGATAACCAAACTGGAATTTTTAAATAACATTGTCTTTTTATCTTCTCCCAGTTTAACCACAAAGACTCCCGCATATAATGTCTTCTAAAATAACCCTGTGTTTTAGTTCCCTTATACCATAAAAAAGCATGCCACCCCAACAGCAAATCATGCCCTTCTAATGTCAACAACCTATGCTTTCTTAATGTTATCCATTCTTTGACCCACATCAAATTTGCAGCTTGATAATACAATTCCCAATTAGGCAGGCCAAAACCTCCTCTAATTCTAGCGTCTTGCAAAAGCTTTAGCTTTATTCTCGCTTTTTTTACCTTGCCATATAAACTTCAACATGATTTTATTTAAATCTTCAAAATAGTCTTTTCCAAGCCTAATTGGTATTGTTTGGAACAAAAATAAAATTCTAGGTAAAATATTCATCTTGATTGTTGAAATTCTCCCTATTAATGACAATTGCAAGTTTTCCCACTTCTTCAAATCTGTAGCTATCTGTTGTTTGAGTTTAATATAATTATTCTCTTTTAATGTGCTACATCTTGCTGTCAAATATATCCCCAGATACTTAACCTTATTTGTAATTTGGATTTTCAAAAGATCTGCCAGTTCTTCTCTTTGTCTCAATAGCATGTTCTTTGTCAAAATCTTTGTTTTATCTTTATTTATTTTCAAACCCGCCATCTCACCATATGTCTCTATCTTTTCCAATAACCTTGGAGCTGTTTCTAACGGGTCTTCCAGAATAAAAGCTAAATCATCAGCAAAAGCTTGTGGTTTAAATTCTTCCTTCTTAATTTTCATTCCTTTTATGCATCCCTAATATTTCTATTTAACACTTCCAAGGTCAACACAAATAGCAAAGGGGATAGGGGACACCCTTGTCTTGTGCCTTTTCTTATATTAATAAAATCTGTAAGTTCCCCCTCCATCATTACCTTTGCTGTCTGTTTATTATATATGGCTTCGATTGCTTGAATAATTTTTTTAGCAAAACCCATCTGTTCCAATAGTAATAACATAAATCTCCAATTCACGTTGTCAAATGCCTTTTGAGCATCTAAAAATATCAAAGCCATTTGCTTTTCAAGATGAGCCTCATAGTATTCCAAAGTATCCAAGATTACTCTCATATTGTCTCTGATTTGTCTCTTTGGCAGAAATCCATTTTGATCTGGGTGAATAAAATTATTTAAATATTTTTTAAGTCTTTCTGCTAAAATTGAAGCAAAGATTTTATAGTCTGCATTCAATAAGGAGATGGGTCTGTAGTTCTTAATTTGCAGTGGGTCAGCCTCTTCTTTTGGAATAAGTGTGATATAAGCCTATGACCATGTTTGGGTATCATCTTCTTTAACATAACTTCATTCATGACTTCTAATAATGGGATACTCAATGATTCTTGAAATGTTTTATAGAATTCTGCCGGAAGCCCATCTGGACCCGGTGCTTTCCCATTGTTTTGTCTCTTAAATGCTTCATTTAATTCCATCATTGTTATATTGCTTTCTAACATTTCTTCAGTCTCTTTAGGTATCTTCGGTAAATTAGCATTCTGTAAATATTGTTTGACTTTTTCCTCATCAATATTCTCTTGTTTATATAATTGTCCGTAGAAATCTCGAATAATTTCCTTTTTCTCCTTATTGCCATAACAAACTTGGCCTTGATCATCTATTAGGTTCAGTATTTTTCTTGATTCCTTCTCCTTTCTCAATTTATATGCTAGCCATCTACCTAGTTTATTTGCATCTTCAAAGTAATTCTGTTTAGAATTTCTGATTTTCTGTGCCAGTTCTTCTTTCTCTATTAATTCCATTTTATGTTTAATTACATCCAGCTTCAGTTTAATATTTTTTTTCTATGGCATTTTCTGTAATTCCTTTTCAAGTCTTTTATACTCATCTTCCAAGGCCTTAGAAGCTTGCCTTTTCCTAATATTCTTTTTTCTTGTATAATCTATTATCAGACCTCTAGCATATGCCTTCATTGTATCCCAAACATTCTGCGTTGAAGTATCTTCTTTTTTTATTTTCTCTGAAAAAAAAAGCCAATTCCTTTGTATAAAATCTTTCTCCTTTAAAATAGTATTATTTAATGTCCATCTCGATCTTTTTTTTGTCCCTTCCATTTAATTGTCATTTGGCTATGATCTGCCCAAGTACTTGTTTCAATATTTGTTTCTTGAATATTGGATATTAATTCTGTTGAGATCCAAATCATATCTAATCTGGACCATGATAAATGTTTATTTGAATAAAAAGTATATTGTTTAGCTTTAACATTTCTTTCTCTCCAAATATCTTTTAAAGATAGTTCGTTTGTCATTTTAAAAAAAGATTTAGGGAAAGAAGGTGGAGCTTCGTCACCGCGATACAGCTGCGATCTCGGGGCTCCAAGATCACAGCTGATATCTTCGCCCCTGGTCGGTCCCAACGGACCTAAACCATCTCGTAGTGACGGTGACAGTAAGGGGCGCGTTCTGTAGATTCCAGGGACATTGCAAGTCCCTGGTCGATCCAGAAGAAGCCCCTTTGCCAACGGCGGAGAGGCAGCCATCAGGCTGCTGAAGCTGGGACAGCTCCGGAAGAACGGGATAGAAAGAAGTGTATCGGCTGGTGAGGATCTTTTTTTTTTTTTTTTGCTTGGGACTCAAGAACACTCTAATATTAGAAGAAATCTGTAAAATTATTGACAGAATTTGATTTAGCAGTGATTTTTTTTTAGTAACGTCAAAGTGAGGCTTGGCTTTTTATTTTTACTTTTTTTTTCTTTACTGAATTTCTATTGCGATATAGTTAACCAGACTGGCTTTTTTCTTTTATATTTTTATATTTACTTGTTTACTCTTTGCTTTCCTGACTGTTTGTATATTTTAAAATAAAGGCCCCCTTTAATATCTTTTTTTAATATACATAAATATACATACATATTTTTTTTTCTCTTTTTAGGCTTTTTTCTGGGGGGAAGAAGGGGGAGTGGATTGAAGAAACTTTGTAACACTGCCAATTAGAGGCTTGGAAATATTCTGTTTGAAGTTGAAAAACTTTTGTTTGAAAAACTTTTCTCAAGGCTACTGGAAATGATAAGATAGAGGGAAGAGTACTGGAGGATGTTTATACAGGTGCTCTTTGGAACTTCTATTATTAAATGAATATTTGAAGTTTGGCTTTGAAACTTGTGGAGAAGCCTTGGATAAATAAAAGGCAGTGTGTGTCTTTTTTTTTTTTAACTCTTTATTAATTGTTTCATCCCTCCCCTCCAACCCCACACTATTTTGTAATATTGATATATTTATTTTTTATCTTTTATTATATTTTATTTTTATTTTTTTTTAAAGGGGAAGCCTCAGAATACCCTTTTTTTTGCTTCTTTTCTCTTTTTTATAGGGATGTCTGCCTTTTTGATTTCTATTTTTGACTTATTTTTATGGCTTTTTTTCATTTTCTGAGGTTTTTCAATTGGATTAAGGTGGGAAGAATTTGAAGAATTCTCTTTTTCTTTTTTCTTTTTTTTCCTTTTTCTTTGCTTATTATTTTTTGATATTATTGGGCTTTATTTTGCTTCTTTTTTTCTCTTCATCTTTTAATTTTTACTTTTGAATTATATTTGCGTATTCTACAATTTGATTAAGGTATTGAAGACCCTGAAGAATCTTTTTCTTTTTAATTTTGGGCTTTTTACTTATTACTGGTTTTGTTTTTGTTTTTTGTGGTGTTTTCCTTTTTTAAAATTGGATTATAATTGGCTACCTCACTAATTGGATTAAAAGACCCGGAAGACCCTGAGTTATCGAAATGAGAAAGAAAATTTTACCTTCGGGCATCTCAACTTCTGCTCCTGTTTCCCCATCATCTGGAGGACAAAACTTGGCGGCAGTAATGATTGAAATTTTGGCTGGAGTCTTGGAAATAACAGAGGAAAAGATGATGAATGGAGTAGATGAGATATATCAAGTCTTCACAAGATATGCGATGAGGAACCAATTACCAAGAGAGGTCCATGTTAGATTCACTAAAAAAACTATTAAAAACCAAATATTACAAGTGGTAAGAGAGAAGGGGTTGAAATATAAAGGCAAAGAGATTCTGGTCTTAAAACAAGTACCTAGAAAAATGAGAGAGATTAGAAGAAAGTATCGATTTTTGACTAAAATGCTATTGAAAAAAGAGGTGAACTATAGATGGCTGATTCCAGAAGGATTAATGTTTATATGGCAAGAACAGAGATACAGAATTGATTCAATTGCGAAAGCAGAAATGTTTTATAAGGAATTTTTTGAAAGAAGAGAAATGGAGACGGAAAAAGAAAAGATTTTAACTGAATTTGAAGAGGACCAAATGGAGATGGAAAAGGAAGAAGGCGCAATAGGTGGACAAATGGAGATCAAAGAACAACGTGAAATAAGATCCACGAGAGCTGTTAGACCTAATTATAAAGCATAACTATGGGGGAGAAAAAACTGATTTCCATGAATATAAATGGACTGAACTCAGCTATCAAAAGAAGGAAAACTTTTTATAAATTAGAGAAGCTAAAATTTGATATAATTTTCTAACAAGAAGTACACATTAAAAAACAACATGAACAATTATTGATACGACCAAAGTTAGGGAAAATATTTACTTCTCTGACTCATTGTAAGAAAAGAGGAGTGGTTTTTGTACGTTAAAGAAACCACTCCAGCCAAATTGATTTATACGGATGAAGATGGAAGAGTATAGATAGTTGAAATAGTGGATAATAATATAAAAACTCTCTTGGTTGCAATTTACATCCCAAATGATAAGCAAGAAGAATTTTATAAAAAATTATATATGAAAATGATTGAACTGGACTATGTTAACATACTTATGATGGGGGACTTTACTGGAATTGTAGACAATAAACTGGACTATACAGCAAAAACAACACGACAAAATAGGAAAACTCTCCCTAAATCCTTTTTTAAAATGACAGATGAACTAAATTTAAAAGATATATGGAGAGAAAGAAATGCTAAAACTCAACAATATACTTTTTATTCAAACAGGCATTTATCGTGGTCCAGAATAGATATGATTGGGACATCAACAGAATTATTATCTAATATTCAAGAAATGAATATTGAAACAAGTACATGGGCAGACCATAATCCAATGACAATTAAATGGAAAGGACAAAAAAGAAGATCTAGATGGACATTAAACAATACTATTCTAAAGGAAAAAGATTTTACACAATGGATGGAAAAAGAATTGGCCTTCTTCTTCAATGAAAACAAAAAAGAAGATACTTCAATACAGAATGTTTGGGATACAATGAAGGCATATGCAAGAGGATTAATAATTGACTATATAAAGAAAAAGAACATTAGGAAGAGGCAAATGATTAAAGCTCTAGAAGATGACCATAAAAAACTGGAAAAAGAATTACAGAAGATGCCACAGAAAAAAGATATCAAACTTAAAATGAACATAATTAAACATAAAATGGATCAAGCAGAGAAAGAAGAATTGGCACAAAAAATTAGAAGTGCTAAACAGAACTATTTTGAAGATGCAAATAGGCCAGGTAGATGGTTAACATATAAGCTGAGAAAAGAGAAAGAATCAAGGAAAATATCACAGTTAATAGATGATCATGGTCAAATTTGTTATGGTAATAAGGAGAAAAAGGCAATCATTCGAGATTTTTATGTTATATAAACAAGAGGATCTTGATGAGGAAAAAATTAAACAGTATTTACAAAATGCTGACCTACCTAAGATACCTGATGAAACTCGGAAAATGTTAGAAAGTGCTATAACAATGATGGAATTAACTGAAGCAATTAACAGACAGAACAATGGAAAAGCACCAGGACCAGATGGTTTCCCGGCAAAATTTTATAAAACACTACAAGAATTGTTGAGCATTCCACTGTTAGAAGTCATGAATGAAGTTATGATAAATAAGAAAATACCTGAAACATGGTCAGAAGCTTATATTACACTTATCCCAAAAGAAGGGGTTGACCCATTACAAATTAAGAACTATAGACCTATTTCCTTATTGAATGCAGACTATAAAATCTTTGCTTCAATCTTGGCAGAGAGGCTAAAAAAATATTTAAAAAATTTTATTCACTCTGATCAGAATGGATTTTTGCCAAAGAGACAGATTAAAGACAACATGAGGGTAATCCTGGACACATTGGAATATTATGAGGCGCACTCCGAAAAACAAATGGCTTTGATATTCTTAGATGTCCAAAAGGCATTTGATAATGTGAACTGGAGATTTATGTTATTACTATTGGAACAGATGGGCTTTGCTAGAAAATTTATCCAAGCAATAGAAGCCGTATATTATAAGCAAACGGCAAAAGTAATGATAGATGGAGAATTCACAGACTCTATTAATATTAAAAAAGGAACAAGACAAGGATGCCCATTATCTCCTTTGTTATTTGTATTGACCTTGGAAGTCTTAAATAGAAATATTAGAGAGGATATAAACATAAAAGGAATGAAAGTCAAAAAGGAGGAATTCAAATTGCAAGCCTTTGCGGATGACTTGGTCTTTATTTTGGAAGACCCTTTAGAGACAGCTTTAAAACTATTGGAAAAGATAGAGATGTATGGTGAGATGGCTGGTTTAAAAATAAATAAAGACAAAACAAAGATTTTGACAAAGAACATGTTATTAAGGCAAGGAGAAAAGCTGGCAGATTTATTGAAAATTCAAGTTACGAACAAAGTTAAATATTTGGGGATATATTTGACGTCAAGATGTACTACATTGAAAGAGAATAATTATATTAAGCTTAAACAGCAGATAGCATCCGACCTGAAAAAATGGGAAACCTACAATTGTCATTGATAGGTAGAATTTCAACAATCAAGATGAATATTTTACCCAGAATTTTATATTTGTTTCAAACAATACCAATTAGGTTAAGTAAGGATTACTTCGAAGAATTAAATAAAATTGTGTTGAAGTATATATGGCAAGGCAAGAAAGTGAGAATAAAATTTAAACTTTTACAGGATGCTAGAATTAGAGGAGGATTTGGCCTTCCTAATTGGGAGTTGTATTATCAAGCTGCAAACTTAATGTGGGTTAAAGAATGGATAACGTTAAGAAAGACTAGATTGTTGACATTAGAAGGTCATGATTTATTATTGGGTTGGCATGCTTTTTTATGGTATAAGGGAACTAAATCACAGAGTTATTTCAGAAGGCATTATATACGGGAATCGTTATGGTTGAATTGGGAGAAAATTAAGAAACAATGTTATTTGAAAATTCCAGTTTGGTTATCAACTATTGAAGCTTTTTCGTATCCTATAACTTATAAGAAGGAACAAACAGTTAGATATGGGGAAATATTGGATGAAAACGATGTAAACTTAAAACGATGTAAAATTTAGAAGAACAAGGTATAAAGATGAATTGGTTTTCATATGCGCAAATACATGCAAGGTATCTTAAAGATTCTAAAATAGAAGGATTTTATGATAAATTGACTGAGATAGGATTTTGACAGGTACTGATGAATTGACTGAGATAGGATTTTGACAGGTACTGATGAAAAAGTGATTAAAAATTATATAGTTATTTGTTGGAAATTAAATTAGAGGAAGAACAAGTTAAAGAAACAATGATTGCTTGGGGGAAGAATTTTGGATATGGGATTGATTTAGAGAAATGGCAAAAACTGTGGTCACAAAATTATAAAATGACAATGTCAACAGCATATAAAGAAAATTTGTATAAGATGTATTACAGGTGGCACTTTCCCCCGACAAGAATAGCAAGAATGTTCAAGAATAAATCTGAAAAGTGCTGGAAATGTCATCAGATACCTGGCTCATATTACCATATGTGGTGGACTTGTGAGGAGGCCAGGAAATATTGGACTAGAATTCGCATATGGCTGGAAAAAATGATAAAGAAACACATAGATTTGAAACCAGAGATTTTTTTTATTGGGAATCGTACCTGATATATATAATAAAAATTTAAAATATCTGATTGTAAATGTATTAACAGCAGCTAGGATTGTATTTGTTAAACATTGGAAGAATGAGAAAATACCAATAGTGGAAGAAATTATTAAGAAAATATTGGAATGTGCTGAGATGAGTAGATTGACATTTGAAATTAGAGAACAAGAAGATAAACAATTTTATGAAGTTTGGGATCTTTTTTATCAATGGTTAGATAATACAATATGATAATAGAATATTTAGAAATTTAGGAAATAATGAATATATAATTTTTCTTGGTTTTGATAATTTTTTAAGAATATTTTATTATGATAGATTTGATATGATTTCATGATTTGTCATAAAATAATTTAACTTAATAATAGTTATCTCGCTTAAGTATGAATTAGTAAAATTATAGTCAAATGATTGTTCAATAATGATATTGGGATATTTTATTGATGATTGATAATGTGAGTTATTATGTAATATAATTATTCTGATGACTATGAAATGGATGCACAAAAGGGAGTGGTAAACCAACCGATACACTGTAAATTTATGAAGAATGTTATAATTTTTTTTTATTTTTTTTGTTTTTTTTCTATGTCATGTTTTATGTCTTATATGTTTTTTGTTTGTTGTTAAAATCAATAAAACTTTTACCAAAAAAAAAGATTTAGGGAGAGCCTTTCTATTTTGCTTGGTTGTTGTTGCTATATAGTCCAATTTATTGTCCACAATTCCATTAAAGTCTCCCATCATAATTATATTAACATAGTCCAGTCCAGTTATTTTCATGTGTAGCTTTTTATAAAACTCTTCTTGTTTTTCATTCGGAGCATAAATTGCAATCAAGAGTATTTTTATATTATTGTCCATTATTTCCACCATTAATACTCTTCCATCTTCATCATTGTAGATCAGTTTTGCTGGGATAGCCTCTTTAATGTATAGAACCACTCCTCTTTTCTTACATTGAGTCAAAGAAGTAAATATTTTCCCCAATTTTGGCTGTACTAACAATTGTTCATGTTGTTTTTTTAATATGAACTTCTTGTAGACAAATTATATCACATTTTAATTTCTCTAATTTATGAAAAGCTTTCCTTCTTTTAACAGCTGAATTAAGTCCATTTATGTTCATTGTAATCAGTTTTCTTTCTTCCATGATTATGCTTTATATTTAGGTCTAACAGCTCTCGTGGATCTCACTTCACGCTGTTCTTTACTGTCCACCTGTCCACCAACAGCTCCTTTCTCTTTTTCAGTCTCCAGTTGTTCCTCTTGAAACTCAATTAACGAGACCTCTTTCTCTGCCTCCTCTCTTCTTCTTCCAAAAAATTCTGCATGGAAAAGTTCTGCTTTCTCAATTGAATCAATTCTATGTGTCTGCTCTTGCCATGTAAACATTTATCCTTCTGGAATCAGCCAACTATAATTCACTTCGTTTTCCAGTAGCATTTTGTCAGAAATCGATATTCTCTTCTCATCTCTCTCACTCCTCTGGGTATTTGTTTTAAAACCACAATCTCTTTACCTTTGTATTTCAATGTTTTCTCTCTTACCGCTTGTAATATTTGTGTTTTGATGGATTTTTTGGTAAATCTAATATGGACTTCCTTTGGTAATTTATTTCTCATCGCATATCTTGTATAAACTCGATATACCTCATCTACTCCATCCATCATCTTTTCCTCTGTAATTTCCAAAGCATCTGCCAAAATTTCTATCATTATCGCAGCCAAATTTTCTCCTTTTTCCTCTTCTATATTTTGAAATCTAAGATAAAATTCTGACCTTTCCATCTCCCACCTCAACACCCCATTTTTTTCTTGTTCAACCACTGTTAATCTACTGTCAATATTTCCAATCTTCTCCTCTCTTTGTTTCCCTTCTTCCTCAATTTTTTGGAATCTCTCCTCATACTTCCCCATCATTTGTTTAATATTTTCCACTTTTTCATCAGTCTTCTCTATTCTTTGTTCAATGATGTCTGATTTTATCTTGAGATCTTGGATTCCTTGCATAATCATCTGTAAAGTTACTATTTCTTGTTCTTTATTTTGCTTCAACATTGTCTGAATTAAACGTTGTCCTCCAGCTGGTGGGGAAGCAGAGGTAGAAGTAGAAATGCCAACTGGTATTGGTTTCCTGCTCATTTTAATGCCTCCAAAGCTTCAAATTCTTTTTGACTTTTAATCCAACTGGTAGAATAGTCAATTATAATCCAAAATGGAAAAATCCAATAGTAAAAGACCCAAAACCAAAGAAGAAAAAGGAAAAAAGAAAGAAGAAAAATCTTCAGGTTCTTCTTGACCCTAATCCAATTACAAAGTAGTCCACCATAAAAAAGGAAAAATAGAAAGGAAAAAAACAAAACAAACCCAAAAATGATATTATTGATTAAGAGCAAATAAAAAACAAAAGAAAAAAAGAAATTCCTTCAGGTTCTTCACACCTTAATCTCAATAATCAAAAAAGAAAAACAAAGTGGTCCAAAATCATGGATAGAAAAAGCAAAGAAGTCCCAATAAAAATAAAGAGAAAAAAAGAAAAATAAAGAAAAAACTCTGAGACTTTCCCTTTAAAATAAAAGGCAAAAATAAGAATATTACTAGAATTGAAATTTACAAAAAGGCTGGCGAATGGGGTATATATATATATATATATATATATATATATATATATATATGAGAGCACACTGCACTTTATTTATTTATCCAAGGCTCTTATTATGACTCTCTTCTCCAGCAGCTTCAAAGCTAAGCCTCAAGTGTTGAAATATTGATAAGAGTCCAGGAAAACACCTGTAATAATATTTTGCTGTGCTCTCCCTCTATCTTATCACGTTGAAATGTCCTTGAGAAGGAGTCTTCTTGCAATTCTTTCCACTTCAAATAAAGTATTTTCAAGCCTCTAGTTGGCAGTGTTGCAATGTTTCTTAATGCAGCTATGGGGGCTGCCTCTCCGCCGCCAGCAAAAGGGCTTCTCCCGGATCAAACCAGAGATTTTGTGATATCTCTGGGATCCTGGGACAGTACCCTTCTCAATCCCCGTCCCTACGGGACGGTTTAGGTCTGTTGGGACCGACCAGGGGCGAAAATATTGGCTGCGACCTCAGAGCTCCAAGATCGCAGCTGTATCGCCGAAACGAAGCTCCGCCTTCTCCGGTCTAGGAAAAGTTTTGTATGCTCTAGTTACCATTCAATATTTCCGGAGGAGAAGCTTCATAAGATTATATTTACAACTCTTAATGCCTTTTTGGCAATGCTGTTACAGTGAGCTCTGGCACTTAGGTCATTTGATATGAGTACTCCAAGGTCCTTGACAGAGTGAGGATGGTCAACGAGGTCATATTCACCTAGTTTTTCATCCTCCCCAGGCTTCAGAGGCCTAGAGCCTCTGGGAAGGCAAAAAGGGCCTCCTTGGGCTCCAGAGGCTTTCTGGAAGCCAGAAATGGGCTCATTTTTGGCCTTCTAGAACCTCTGGGAGGCCCATTTTTTGCCCTCTGCAAGCCTCCACGTGGGCCCCGTACTTACTTGGGATTCAAAATGGGCCATGTGGGGACTCCTGGGAGGAGTGAGGTGGGCCAGCCAGGGGTGTGATTTGCCAGTTCACCGAACTGACAATAAAATTAGCTACCAGTTTGCCTGAAACAGGAAGAACTGGTTGCAGCCCATCCCGGTGTCAGGCTGATTGATCTGTCATTTTCTGAATTTGTTTCTGCCCCCCTTTTTTGAAGATGGGAACCACATCAGCTCTTTTCCAGTCCTCAGTTAGATCCTTGGTGCTCCATGATCTTTGTTTCAATGGTTCTGAAATCATGTCTGCCAATTCCTTCAGAATTCTGGGGTGTAGTTCATTAGGACCTGGTGATTTGGATACGTCTAGAGCTGAAAGGTATTTTTTAATTTATTTTTGCATATTTTAATTTGCATTCCAACCCTGTCATTACAGGGTTTAAATTGTTTTTGATAAGTTGAGTATTGTTCTCTTTTTATTTGAAGACAGATGCAAAGTATGAATTAAACACTTCTGCTTTCTCTCTATTGCCTTTTATGTCAGCTTTCAAGATTTTCTCCCTCTGCTTTGCATCTTTGTCATAAGTAATGGGGGGAGGAGGGGAGAATGGTTATGGGAAGTGAGTTGGAGGTGTTACAAACCAGAACTGTATAAGCTGGGGAGGGGGTAGATTCTTGCTTAGGTTTCTGTCCTATGCTATGCGCAGCTGCAACTCTTTATTAAAATATGTCAAGGTCAACGGACAGAGGCCTCATCACCACCTGGAGATACCCACATGATGATATACACAACTTTTAATTGGATAAGCCAATTGAACTATTGGGGGTGGGAACGTTGCCATCACTTTGTATATGTGATTTACGCGCCCATTTTCTCAGATTCAGAATTCTTTTGTTGCTACCACTTGATTTCCAGTAAAAGATATCTTTTCTCTGATTAAAAGAGTCTAAGTATTTCTTTCTTGGATTTTGAATGGAGCACCAGCTGACATTATTCTGAATCTCCACATTACCAGCCCACCTGGAGAATTAATAAATTTTCTTCTGAGTGGGTCTGAACACAATGTCAAATCCAGCCAGTGACCAAGAAGACTTGGGAGCAACTGGAGGATAAGATTCTCTGTTGTTAGAGGAAGCAGGGGAAGCCAACTTGTTAGCAGAACTAAATCTTGGGAAAAAAAACAGCTGTAAAACTGAAATGGTCCCTGGGAGTCGGATGGAAGGATCCTGAGGAAAAGCCTCCTTCAGGAATGACCACTACCCGTCGGTGTGGAAGAGAGGAGCCATGGCAAGAGAAGGAAAGGAAGAATTTTCTACTATCTTCAAGCCATGCATCTTCTAAATGAAGCTATCGGAGAACCTCAAACTGATCAAAGGTATGAGGGAGAGGAGGGGGAGGCAGCCCCAGCCAGAAGAATCAGAGCAGCCACCCCCATAAATCAACCCAGGCTCGCACAATAGGCAGCAGCAGCCCAGGAGCCCCCAGTGGGAGGAGTAATTGCCAGAAGACGTAGAACTCCAAAGGTCCCTCTGTTGAAAGTAAAATATGGGGGGGATCTCAAGGAGTTAGGATTCTTCCTGGCACAAGTCTGGAGCCATATGGAGCAGATTTTTTCTCAGAAGCAGCCAAAGTTAGATGTGTTACCAGGGCTCTGGAGGGAACAGCTGCAAAGTGGATGGTGACTTTGCATAATGATAATGCCCCTCAGCTGATGAATTCTGACCTGTTCATGACTGTGCTGCAGGCCAGGTTTGAAGACCCACTTGCTGAACGTAAGGCTAGAATTAGGATCAAGACCATAAATCAGGGGCAGAGATCAGTAGCCAACTACACCTAGGAATTTAGAGAGCTGGCACGTCATATTCGAGGCTGGTCCCAGGGAGCCCTGATAGAAGCTTTTGAAGATGGGTTTAATGAAGATGTATATCAAAGCTGTATTGCCAGAAGAGATCCCAGTGAGCTGCAGCTGTGGTACGTGCTGGCAGCAGAGGTGGAAATTGATCTGACCCGAAACAGATGCCGGGGGGTTTTTGGTTGGAGCAAGTCCTTCCCCACCTGTCCCCGGGAAGTCTTAAGACCCCAAAAGGGAGGAATGGCAGCAAAACCCAAGACCACTGCATGCTTCCGATGTGGGAAGGAAGGTCACCGGGCTGCAGACTGCCGTGCCAAGCTAGAGCCAAAGGGGGCACCAGGAGGAGGAAGAAAACCGAAAAAAACCCAGCAAAGCCTCGCGAAATGACTCTTAAAGCAGAGGAGGTTGTAGAGATCGCCCCTCCGAAAGGAGAGGAGCTGGGAACTCCAACCTCTTCTGAAGAGAGTGAATCCGAATCGGAAGATGACTCACTGGTAAGTCCAAACAAGGGCCCTATGACCATTCCAGTGAGATTAAGGGTACCCACATTGGGACGCAAAGGGGAAATGCTGGCCTTGTTAGACTCTGGGTGCACAAGATGCATAACCAGCTCGGAGATAGTAGAGAAAATGGGCTTAAGTCTAAAGACTTTGAAAACACCCATAGCCTTTTGCCAATTGGTTGGATCGGTAGCTGGGGGCGGCCCTGCACATTTCATAATGGAACCAATAGAAATGATGATGGGGAAGCATAGAGAGACTTTGTGTTTTATTGTGGCTCCTGGGATGCAGCAGCCCCTTATACTGGAGTTGCCCTGGCTCCAGAAATGGAACCCCCACGTTGATTGGAGGAGAGGGTCATTGTGCATATGTACTGACCAATGCCCAGAAGGGGAGGGGCAATCTCAACTGAAACTCAAGAATCCCACTGAACTGGCCTCCACTGGCACCGAGAGCCTGAATGGGGAGAAAATTCTGGAGGAATATTGGGACTTAAAGGAGGTATTCAGTGAAAAGGCTCGGATGAGCTCCCCCCCCCATCACTCAACAGATTGCAGTATTGAAATTTTACCCAGGGTGAAACTCCCAAAACTGAAACTGTACTCAATGACACCGCAGGGACTAGAAGAGTTGTGGTCATTTATTTGGAACGTGGTTTCATCCAACCTGCTAGACCCCGGGTAGCAGCCCCAGTATTGTTCTGTGAAAAGAAAGATGGCTCTCTGCATTTATGCATGGACTATAGAAACCTCAATGCTATTGGAGAACATGTACCCCTTCCCCTTGATGAAGGATATGTTGGCCCACTTGGCCAAAGGGAAAATTTTTACGAAACTCAACCTGAGAGAAGCATACTACTGATTTCGAATTAAGGAAGGGGATGAATGGAAAACTGCTTTAAACTGTCCAATGGGTTGTTTCCAATTCAACGTTCTTCCATTTGGCCTACAGGGGACCCCTGCAGTATTCATGCAAATGATCAATCAAGTGTTGCATGAACATCTATACAAAGGGGTGTTGGTTTATCTTGATGATATTCTTATCTACACGGAGACTCATGATGAACATGTGAAACTAGTGCAGTCAGTTCTGGAAAAACTTCAAGCTGCTGAGCTGTATGCAAAGTTGTCCAAATGTGAATTGCACCAGGAAAAAATTGACTATTTAGGCCAGGGGTGTCCAACCTTTCACCTTCCCTGGGCCACATTAGAAGATGAAAATTTGGTTTGGGCCGCACATAAAATAAATTTTGCGGGATGGGGAGGGGAGGGGGGAAAGAAAGCTCGCCCGCCTCACGCCTACCTCTCCTCCTGCAAATGGCCCAGCTGGATGCGACAGGACTGGAAGGCTAGGACCGGGAGGCTCGTTGCAGCAGCAGTAATGGTGGCGGCGGCAGCAGCAGTGGCGGTGGGGGCAGAAGCGGCAGTGGTGGCAGAAGCAGCGGTGGTGGCGGCAGAGGCAGAAGCAGTGGTGGCAGTGGCAGAAGCAGCAGCAGCGGCAGCAGCGGCGGCGGCAGCAACAGCAACAGCAGGAGGTGGCGGAGCGGGACTCTTGGGCTGCAGCTGCCTCGGCACGAGAAGCGCTCTGACAGCGTCCGCCTTTTCTGTTGCTGCTTGGCGCTCACCTCGCCCTGCCTTGCGCCTGCCTCTTCTCCTCCTCCTCACTGGCTCTTGCACGAAGGTTGGGGTGGGCACTGGGCCACATTATGAGGCGACCTGGGCCGCATGCGGCCCGCAGCCCGTGGGTTGGACAAGCCTGATTTAGGCTATCGCATCTCACATGATGGCATAGAAATGGATCCGGGGAAGGTTCGTGCCATTTTGGAATGGGCCCCTCCCTGCACCAGGAAGCTTGGGAGTTTCTTGGGATTTGCTAATTTTTACTGTCAATTTATCCCTGCTTTTGCGAAGATTGCAATGCCTATTACAAATCTCCTAAAAACCAAAGGGGAGGTGAAACCGAAGCCTAGTAAACCACTGGAGTGGTCCATGGAATGTCAAGCTGCTTTTGAGAAGCTGAAATGACTGTTTGCTGCTGAACCAGTACTCAAGCACCCAGACATGGACGCTCCTTTTGTAATCCAAGCCGATGAGAGTGACATAGCAGTCGGGGCGGTGTTACTACAAGCAAACAAGGCGGGGACTCTGCAACCGTGTGCATATACTTCCCATAAACTAACTGAAACTGAAAGAAGATGGGCCATCTGGGAAAAAGAAGCTTTTGCAGTTCACTGGGCTCTGTTAACCTGGAGGCATTTCTTATCTACAGGTTACATGGGGTTCCTGAACACATAATCTCAGACAGGGTGTCCATTTGAGGTGTGGACGGATCATAAAAATTTGGAGGCTTTGAAAATGTCTCAGAAGCTGTCTCCCAAGCAAGTTCGCTGGGCCCAGTACTTTAAGTGCTTTAATTTTTCATTGAAATACATTCCAGGGGAGAAGAACTTCATGGTGGATGCTTTATCTAGATTACCTCAATATAATAGTGCTCACCAAGAAGTGGTATGGCCTATTGTCCCAACCAAACAGTTGGCAGCTCCAGTGGTTACCAGAGCCCAGAAAAAGAAGGTTGATTTATCAAATGATTTGACTGCACAATTAAGAGACGCTCTAAAACTTGATGGTTGGTTCCTTGCTCACTCAAATAACTGTACGGTTAGAGATGGATTGGCATGGGTGGGGGCCAAATTATATGTGCCAGCGAAGCTGAGAAACCAAATATTATAGCAAGCTCATGACTCTAAAGCTGCTGGACATTTTGGATTTGTGAAAACCTTACACTTGGTTAAAAGGCAATTTTGGTGGCCTACCTTGAAAAATGATATTGAGAGTTAT
Organism: Hydrophis major; assembly: GCA_033807585.1. NCBI lineage: Eukaryota > Metazoa > Chordata > Lepidosauria > Squamata > Elapidae > Hydrophis > Hydrophis major. Next base: position 124,776,726 of record CM066330.1, read on the forward strand.
GTGGCTAGCTGTCCTATCTGTGCCTCAGCCAAGTGGCCTCCTGGTAAACCAGCAGGCTTACTACAAAATGTGGCTAGACCAACGGCTCCATGGAAGGAAATTTCTATGGATTTTATAGTGGAATTACCTGAAAGTGGGGGGAGTACAGTTATTTGGGTAGTAACAGATTTGTTTTCTAAAGAGGTACATTTCATACCTTGTCCAAAAACCCCATCTGTGAAAACATTGGCTAAACTATTTATTTTACATATCTACAGGTTACATGAGGTTCCTGAACACATAATCTCAGACAAGGGTGTCCAGTTTATCTCAAACTTTTGGAAGGAGTTCCTTAAGTTATTGGGCTCTGCCCAGGGCTTAAGCTCCACCCACCACCCACAAGCCAATGGTGCTAACTCGGTATTGGAACAATATCTTCAATGTTATATAAATTATTTCGGGACAAGACTTTGTAGCCATACCCGATCTTCCATGGGAGAAACTTAACATTCAGTCATTAGATGAATGACTTCTTTGCCATCTTTTCCCCTTAGTGGATTGTTTGACTCTTTTCTTATTTTTTATGGGTTGAAAGAAACTTTAATTTTTTTTTGACTTTTGTGGCAAGTCTTACATTGTTCAAAGCCTTAACTTTCCTAACAATTTTTGCATGTTCTAGCTATTTGTTGGTATTCTGCTTTAGTTATATGTCCCCTTTTCCATATTTTGTACTTATCCTTTTCCTCTCTCAGTTGGTCTGAGAGTTGTTTGTGAAACTATGCAGGCTTTTTTCTTGGATTTTTTTTTAGTGGTATTCAACTCAGATGGGCTTTTATAATTGTATTTTTCTGTTTCCCAAGCTTCTTGAGTCAATTTGCTCTTTTAAGATTTTCATCCATGGTATCCTTCCCAAGCTGTCTCTGAGTTTGTTAAAATCAGCTTTTTAAAAATCTAATACATTGGTTTGATTGATTATATTCTGTTGCTTGTGTGTTTTATATTGAATTGTAATATGACATGGTCACTCTCCCTAAAATTCCTGCAACTTCAATCCCCTCTATCATTTCTTAGCTGTTAGTAAGAATAAGGTCCAGTATAGTTGCCTCTTCTACCTTTTGGGTGAAGAAATTGGCAGGTAGGTGGTAGGTGGGTCTGTTCGATCTTCCACTTGAATCTGTTCAATCTAGAACTTTTTCCCATTCAGTTAACAAGAATGAACTTCTGAAAACAAACCATATCAAAAGGAATCCTTTATTGAGATGAGACAATTCATGTAGGAGTTCAAAGCAGCATCTAAGGTCTCTCAGGCATACAGGGATAGATAAGGGAGTTTAGAACCCCTCCCCTTATCTCCATGTGTATTTAGTGAAACAAAAGCCAGTATGTTAATTCCCCCTACCCCTTTTGTAGAAATGATCTTTTTCAGAGTTTCCCAGGGCATACCTAATTTTCCCCCCACCCCCTTTTTAGAACGAACTTTTCCAGAGGTTTCCAGGACACATCTCACTGTGGAATTTTTATGGTCTTCTCATCTCCTGGCTGTGCCTCTCAGAGGTGATAGGTTCCAGCCATCTGGGTTCCTCCCTCCATTGTATTATGTGTGGGTTATACAACTTCGATATAAGATTAAATATATTCAGGTTACATCAAGAAAGGATTTCTTTATCAGTCTCCCCCCCTTTTCTTCTTCCACTGAAGAAATGACAGATAAACGGATCTGACAGTAAGAATTAGGTCCAGTAGTTGCCCCTGTAGTTGCCTCCTTTACCTTTTGGGTGAAGAAATTGGCAGGTAGGTGGGTCTGTTTGATCTTCCACTTGATGCAGTTTGTTTTCCAGTTGATGTCAGGATAGTTGAAGTCCCCCATTCCTACTGTGGTTTTTCCTACATACATTTAACTGAATAGCAAAAATGCCATCTACTTCTACTTAGTTGGGTGGCCTATAGCATACAACTATGGTTTACTATTTTTTTCATTTTATGTTGACTCATATGCATTCTAGTGGCTTTCATGATTTGTAATGTGCAACTCTGTAGAGGAAGTGAACTCTTAACATATAATGCCACCCCATCTCCTCTTTTGTTAGGTCTGTTTCTTTTGAAGTTTATATCTTTCTATTAGTACATTCCAGTCATGAATGTACTAATCCCACCAAGTTTCTGTAATGGCAACTATAGTATACCATCCTTTCCCTCATGTACCACCAGTAGTATTTCAAGTTCATCCTGTTAGTTCCCTAGGAGCATTAAGTGTATATGCATTTAAATTTTTGTGGCTTAGACTGGGTATGCTTTCTACCATCTACTTTGCATCTGCATTTTTCTTCTTTCTCTTTACTCCTTACCTCATTTGACTGGTTATCTTATGGTTTATGCTTGGAATTAAGTCCTAGGTTGTGAAGATTGATCACCCTCCAATGTCATATCATAATGTTTAATTTAAATAAAATTTAATATAATGAAAAAGCATCTATTATATTTTATTACATTATATATTTTGCATAGAATACCTACAATAGCCCAATGGAATTAGAAGTTGGTTTGATGAAATAAAAATCTTATTTATGGATATCATTGCCCTTCCTAGTGCTACTTTTTGGCACATGAAATGCTCTTTTGAATCAATTATTTTCCTTGTACTTTCTCACATTATTCAACCATGTTTCTCTAAAAACTATACTTTGTGATGAACTGATGTTGAAAGGGTTCTCAAAGTGGTTTATGGACTTTGTCTGCCCTAATCAATTAACACCTTATTCACATGGACTAGAAAGAAAAAGACTTTTTATTCAAAAGTTAACTCATTGCTCTTACCTTTGGCGTGGTATGCACACCAGAGGGCATGCAAACTTCTGGATAAAACAACAATAACCACAAAAGGAAAATATACACGTCAAAAAAAATGCTTGGTGGGTGGGTGTCCAGAACCCTTTATTACATAGAAGAATGATCATCAAACAAAATGCACAGGCCTGGATGTGACTAAACTCTTTGGAGCTGCATCACACAGATCTCAGACAATTGACCAAATAATGAAATGCACTAAGCATCTTCATATACTTTCCTTCAGGGATAGCAACATCCTGAACATGTTTTGGGAGTGTAAAATTAGTAAAGTAGCAAGAGCAGTAAGGTTAATGTAGGTAGTGACTTGGTTAATGCCCAATACCCTACACCAGATCCTTGCAGAGCAAGATTACATTATTCTTATACATTTGCATGTTTCAGGATATCTAATATCTTCAAAACTTCCTATGCCTCTTCCCTTTCTACACTGCTTTTTTGGCTGAGAGAATGGCTACTCTATACAGCAGAAATGTTTAGACTCTCTTTTGCCAATTCTTTTGCTTTTTATTCTCCACACCCTTACCTGACAAGACTGAACTTTAAAAGTATATAGTAAATCCCAGCATAGTAAGATGGACTATATATTTTTATGGTAATGGTATGGCAAAAGACCAACTTTGATTCCTTATTTTGGGTTGCTAAGTGAGGAATGGATATGCAGGGCCAAATGAGGTATCCAATGCATAATTGGTATTCACTGGAAAAATCTGTTGGGTATGTGATCAAGACACCAATGAGGGAATGGGAGATCACTAAGAAAAAAAAAAGTCTTGCATTGCTTTTGGGCTTGTGCAACATTTTTGCTGGGAAACTGTTGCTGTTTTGTGTCCCAATAGTTCTTGTCTAAAGGGATTGTCCCATGCCTTATTTTAGAGGCAGTCTGTGTAGTTCATATAAAAGCAGCAGAGTTATAAATTAAGCTGCTGCAGGAATAAAAATGAATGTTCATAATTCTGAGAATCTCAGTTTCCATTAATAGTACTACCTGTGTATTTCCCTAGGTCAGTGTAGCCCAAAAAGCTCTGGAATTTCATGCCATCAGAACTGAAATGTGCATACATGTGAATGAAACAGAAATACTTTTTTGAAAAACAAAAATCTTGCATTGAATCATTTTATAAATGATTTATAATAAATGTTCTTGAGATATGAGATGGGATGTTAAATAAGATTCTTTGAAGGGCTGGCTGAAGACTTTGGGAATGTTAGAACTTTCCTGGCCAAATGAGTGAGGTTGCTGCTTGCTGAGTGGAACTGAACAGAGCAAAGGATCTACTAAGCAAAGATTTTTTTAAAACTGCCCCAAGTACAGTTTTCTGCAGCAACTTTATAGGACCTTTTTTGTTTTTGTTTTGTTTGAAAATAAACTGTAAACACAACAATTTCCAATAAGACTCAAAATACTGGTGTACTGACTGAAGTGCCAGTCCTGATTTTCCTATCCTGCCCTACCCACCCTGTCCCTTTCTTTAAAAAAGGTTGTGATAACAAAAATTCTCATTCCTTACAAGTTGAAGCACAGGTAACAAACAGATAGAAAAAACCAGATGCTGGAGTGGATGAGCTTCTGCCTGGAAGGTCCATTGATTTTGCTTTCTTTCCAGAGGGCCCCTTGGAAATACCTGAGTTGCAGGGGATGTTCCTCCATTTGTTAAAATCTTGTGCTGGAAGCAGCTCTCTATGTTGGGATAAGAGCAGTATTACTTCTTTGCCCCTTCCCAATAAGAACCAATGCTGATATCTAAGAAGAGGCTCATCATGTGTCCAAGATCTCCCTGGTGGGGGATGGCTCATGAGGAAGGCCTTGTGTATTGTGGAGGGTCTGGTTGTGGGGCACTGAATTCTGCTGGAGCTCAAGTGCAATGGCATTTTGTGGGAACTCCTTCACTTGCTTCTTGTATTCTAGGAATGTGCAGACCTTGGTAGCAATGGCAATTATATTCTTGCCAATGAAGATTGTAGAGACTCTGCTATCTTGAAAGAGGACCATATTAATGGCTCGGATGAATATAGTAACCATGTTTATGGTCACCAGACTCAAGACAGGGTAGAGCATCATTTTCTGGGGAGCAATATGCTCTCCTTGCATACTAATCTCACTCAAGGAAACACAGGGCAGAATCAAGAGCAATATGTAGCAATAGAAGAACATGAGTCCTTCTGCCCAAATTGGCAGACCAGTCTTGTGTGGTTCCCATAGGTTGGCTTGAATATCTAAGATATCCAATAAGTCCAAGGCCACCCAGAAGAGACGACCTCGCAAATCTTCTTTCTTCCGGAAGGTACGTATATATTCCATGCTGTCCAAGGCTACTAGCACTAGGTACAATCCTGGCACACAAATGGAGAGAAGCAAGGTCAGTGCCTTTCTAGCCACTGTTTCCAGATTTCTCTTATCAGCCTTATAGTTCTGGAATATAAAATACAGTTTGATTTCCAGCACAAAGATATAGAGGAACCAAAGAATCATAGCATAGCCCCGTTTGGCTGTCTTTACCTCAGCCCCCACCCAGACGGCCACATAGCGCAGCACAATCAAAAAGCAAATGTCTCCTACCAGAACAATGATGCAGACACCAATTTTACGAGGCCCTTGGTTTTGCTCTACCAGATAAGCATCCATGAATGCCATGCTGGTCATAATAACAATGGTGGTAAGACACACATGGCGCTTGTCTGGGGGTGGAAGCACCATGATGAGCTATCCACCCTTTTCTTCCCACTTTGTGGTATTGCTCCAAGGGCCAGCCTTATATTTGTCACAGGCGAAATCTCTTGAAATCGTGGGCAGTAAAACTTAATTATAAAAGAAATTCCAGTAAGGCAATGACAGATGAACCTGATATTTCATCTGATACCCTCAAGTTCTGATCACTCAGAAGTATAGCAATTATCTGACTTGTTTGCTGCATATAGATCAAGATTTCCACCAGCAGAAAGATCCTTTGCTGCTTCCCACAGCATTCACCTTCTGACCACGCTTGTTGTTAGCATTTCTGATAGTATCTTTGAGAAGACCTTCATTTCAGTTACAATTGTTTAATTTTTCACTATTTAATGTCCTTCTTGAAGAATGAGGAGGCCCTCACCGGCTTGTAGATAATCCTCCTTATGGGATTCTTGGCAGCAGCTCATCACATTTTTCACCAATTAAAAAAATGATCAGGCATCAACCATAGTAGCATGCTAGAATAGCAGGCCAAAACTTATTGCTCCCCAAAAGCTGAATGATTCAGAGTTTTTCAAAGCTGCAAACAAGGGTGATCATGTCCCAGGGTATCTTTTCCCCTGTAAGTCCCTCTGCTCCTCCATCCATGACTCTATCCGGAGCAGAATCCATGGGGAGTAATACTTGCACTTCCAAGAGAGGCTTCTGATCCAGCATCTCTTTCTTGCTACTATCCATTCTGAGCTGCAAAAAAAAAAAAAAAAAAAAAACCCAGAAGAAAAATAAGTGAGGGAAGTTTCAGTCATTTGATTCAAGAAGCTGCCTTTTTCAGCACGGATATTGAAAGTTAGAGGAAAGGAACAACTCCTCTGTTTTACAACTTTGTATTACAAAATACTTTAAATACTTTGTGAGGGGATAACCTGCATTTGGAAAACAGGTCTTTGCGCTGGCTTTGCAAATGATACAAAAGCAGTTCTGTCATCAAAGAAATTTAGGCAAAGTTACATTTGCAGCATAACAGTATACTGCTATTTTGCAATTGCCTTTGATGAGCCTCCTTTTAACTTCTTTTCTAAAATTTTGATTCTTGCCTTTTGGAGGGAGATGTCCAATCTTACATTGATACCTTCTGTTTAAAACAGAAGAAAGGAAGTATTATTTATATCCTGATATTTTTTTCCTTTCTGTCTGTTTAAATCATCTAACCCCCCCAATATCATGTAGTATTAAGGAAAAAAATCTGGAGTTTGCCTCAAAGGAGATATTAGAAAAATCTCTCATTCCAAAATACAACTTTATCACTCTACCTATCCCGTTTTTAAATTGATTTTGGGAGGCCATATTGTATGATTCCATCTTCCCAAGCCACTAAGCCTCCTGTGAATATGTTCAACTTAACTTGAAGCAATCACCTCTTTTCTCCTTTTCCCTTATACTTGGGAGAAAGAAAAAGCTCTGTATCTCTTGATCAGGATCTTAAATGTATTTGTGAGATACCTCTTCCTCTGTTCTATACCGCAATCTAACATCTGATTTAATTAGACAATTTTGAAGCTTCAAATTAATTTTTCATCTATTCACAGCACCTTCTCAACTCCTCTCATAAAACATGTATTTTAGAAGGCAAAATATATTGTATTGACTCATTGTTCTGGCCCAGGTGTGCATTTATAGGACCAGAGAGAACTGGGCCATGATCAGAAAGAATAAGAAAAAAATGCTATGCACTAATGGTTGTTGACAAGAAAGAATAGCCACAGAAATCTTTCAAATATCCTTTAGGAACCACTTCTGCAATTACAACTATTGATTCCAAAATGAAGTTACCTGCACAGCAGAGATGGTATTCAGCAGGTTCTGACCAGTTCTGGAGAACCGGTAATGGAAATTTTGAGTAGTTTGGAGAACTGGCAGATACCATCTCTGACTGGAGATTTTAGAGTATCCTTCCCCTGCCATGCTCACCAAGCCATGCCTACAGAATCAGTAGTAAAAAAAAAAAAATTGAATCCCACCACTGCACAGAAATGATAGGTGTGAGTCTGTATCTGCATACTTTTCCCCAATTACATTCTTTGCATTCAACCCAATATATTATACGAATAAGAGAATGTTATTCATGATAATGCAATAAATCATTACATGTATTAAATATTATGAATATATATGAGTAAAATGCTGCCATGGCCAATTAAAATATCAAGAAAAAGGTGTGTGATGGAATGTGCCTACAAAGGAGAGGTAATATGATGGACTAGAATAATGCAGCAGGTTCCCAAGAAGAAGGAAATACATTCCAAGGAGATGGGTGACACAAGAGATAGCAGAGTAAGCTGAATCATGGGAAGAAGAAAGTTAGGATAGCCACTCCCTAGAACAGGGCTGTAAAACTCAAGGCCTGTGGGTCAGATCCAGCATGAGATGTGGTTAGATCTGGCCCGTAAAACTGCCCTGGAGACAGCAAAGGACTGGCCCCCAGTGCCTTAGTCCCAGCCCAGCCCAGCCAGATGCTGATCTATAACTTAATGGCCGGAACGCAGACAGTCTTAGATCTGTGGGGCCACCTAGCCACCTTGGCCCTGCCCACTGGGTGCTTGCCAACTCCTGTGCGCATGCCCAGGGGGTGGAGCCAAGGCGGCAGGGTCGGCCCCTAGCTGGCTCCAGAGCAGCCCATGGATCTAAGGCTCACCGTGTTCCAGGCTGAATGGCTGCCATCCAGTTACAGATCAACGTCTCAGCCACCACCAGTGCCTCCATGGCTGCTTGCCAGCCTAGCCTTGCAGCCTGTGCAGCTTCCCTTTCACTTGGACCGCCCCGCCCTGCCCCGTATGGGAAAACCACAGCTGCATAAGCATGGCCCCCAACAGCACCCCCAATCTCTCCCCCTCTCCTTGTTCATTCCTGAATACAGAGGAAGGAAGAAGATGGGAATGAGAAGAAGGGAGAAAAGAAGTGAGGGAGGGAGGGAGCTGGAGATGGCGAGGGTTTTTTGAGAGGGGGAGGCAGCAAAAGAAGCAGCATTCCTTGGCTGGGAAGTGGGCAACAGCAGAAAGGGAAAGTAAACCTCAGTCCCTGCAAACCAAGCGCAGTTCCTGCTGTTCTTGGGAAAGGAAGGAAGGAAGGAAGAAAAAGGAGAGCCAAAAGCTAAATGCCCAAGGCTGACATCGCTCCTGATGGCGATCAGGCTTCCCTGCTTGATTGCGCATCTCCTTTAGTTCCAAACGTCTGGTGGGGCTCCAGCAGCAATCAGTGCTGAGCCTGCTGGCCTCTGCAGAAGCAGCCATGTTGGGGAGGAAGAGGCTGGTGAGGTGTGTTTCTCCCTGGGTTTTTAAAGTCATGAAGTTTTCTTCCTCTTTTTCCTCACTTCACAGCATGGCTCTCCAGCTCTGGGAGCATCGTTTCTAGGCTGGGAGGCTTCTTCCTTCGAAAGAAAACACAGTGGGAGTAGAGGTGGCAGTGACTTGGGCTTGTGAGAGTCCCTTCTCTGATTCGGATACATTTCCTCTGTGTGTTTGTGTATGTGGCTTTTTTCTCCTCCTCTCCTCCCTTTCTCCAATTTCTTTTTTTCTTTGAAACAAAGGAGCACAGAAGTAGGGGTGGGGTTGTCCCAAAAAGTGAGACCCCCAAATTAAAAGAACTGATTTTCAAATTCTTAAAAAGTTATGATGCCGATTCTGGGCCAGCAATTTCTCTTTTTCTTTTGGGAAAAAACAAGCAGCAGGTATCTAAGCGGGTATCTCTGGCTCTTATTAAAGGACACATTTTAAAGTGTGTGGGGGAGTCACCTTCTACCCCAGGAAAGGGAAGGGAGGAGGGAGAAGGAAGGGAATGAGAAGGAGGGAAGGAAGGGAGGGAGATTGGAATGAGAAAAGGGGGGGGGGAAGCTGGCCATGGCCACCCGGCCTCACAAAGTCAACCACAACCCTGATGTGGCCCTCAATGAAATCGAGCTTGACACCCCTGGTATAATGTGTCCTGCCTTGACTCCAAAATCCCTTCCAGCTCTGATTCTGAATCCAAATGCACATTGCATCTCACCCATTGCTCAGAACCAGGAATGAGGGAGTTGTATTCCTCTGCCTTAAGCTTGCTCACCTTTATTGCTTACTTCACAGTGGCCATGGTGGGAGCAAGATACTCTCTAAAACCTTGCCTATGTCTTCTGTACAATTCTGGCCTAATCTCCTAATCCCTCATTTAAAGCCCCTTTTTCATTTAAATTAGCAGGTCACTATGCAGTCAAGCAGCTAAGAAAATGACAGAATATAATCAATATTGCCATCCAAATTGTCTCAAAGGTACCTTTTCAAGAGGCAACAGAACTTTTTGAAGCTTCTTCAGCTCTAACTGGATAAGCATTTATCAGAAATACTGTGGTATAGGTGTCTTGTGAGACCAGGGTTAGACTAAATCAGGGGTCCCCAACCTTTCAGACCTAAGGGAACACTAAATTCATAATTTTAAATCCTGGGGACCACTAATATGAATCCACCGTGCTGCTTGCTGAAGCGCCTGGACTCCCAGTGACGGGATGGGCTCCTTCAGGCACTTAGCTTGGCTGCCTATTTCTGCAACCTTAAACACTCAAAGAGCCATTTGGACCCATTTTCCACAGAAAACAAAACACCAGGATCTCTCATCTCTCTCTTTCTCTCAGTATCTCTTTCTCTCTCACACATTTCTCTCTCTCTCTCTCTCTTTCTCTGTCATCTCTCTTTCTCTATGTCTCTCTTTTTCTCATATCTCTCTTTCAGTATCTCTCTCTCATTTCTTTCTCTCTCTCATCTTTCTCTCTCTCTCATCTCTCTTTCTCTCATCTCATCTCTCTCTCTGTATCTCTTTCTCTCTCATCTCTTTCATCTCTCTCTCTCTTTCTCTTTCTTTCTCATCTCTCTCAGCCGGGCCAGCCAGTGTTTGGGGTGGAGAGGCAGTTGCACATCTCCCAGTCGCGCAGCACCAACAATGGCCAGAAGAAACTCTTGCAAGACCCACCCAGAGATGAAGCTTTGCTCCCACCCTGGAGCAAATCTCCATCTCCCGCCCTTCTCCTTTCAGGCTAGGCAAGGAGTTAGTGGGAGGGGAGGGTGAAGGGTGGGGCCAGCTAGTGGTAGATTCAGCTGACAGGAAGCCACAGCAGGGGGAAGAAAGAGCTGCAGGTTGCCAACCCCCGTTGCTTTGGCCCACTTGCGCTGCCACCCCCCCCCCTTTTGCCATAGCAGTGCCATTACCTCATTCGCTGGAAGGGCTAAACTGTCTGGCCAGTACCATAATCCAGAGCTCTAATCACAGGACTGGCCCATTGGTCATCCCGGAGCACCTCCTCCACCCGGATGTGCCACGGACCACCAAAATTTTCTTGTGGACTACCAATATTTTGCAGACCAATTGGGGACCTCTGGACTAGATGAACTCAAGGTCCCTTCCAACTCTGTTACTATTGCAAGCAGAGAGCTTTATAAATCCCTTCCCCGTCTCCTTCTGGGTGCCTGCCTAGAGACACTTGAGCTAATTAGTGGCAGGTGTTTTTTTAACACAACTCAAGCGGAGAGCAATAAATCCCACCCCCACCCCTCACCCTGCACTTTGGCTGGCTGCCTAGACAGGCTTGAATTGACTAGCTTTTTTTAAGCCCTTGCTTGCCTAAAGAGGCTTGAGCTTAGCAGGAGCAAGTGATTTTTTTTTAAGTGACTGAAGCCAAGAGATCTGCAAATTCCCACTGCCACCTGACCCCCGTCTGGGCAGTTGCCTGGAGACGTTTAAGCTGATAGCAGCAAGTGATATTAAAAATAATAATAACAGCAAGCTGAGAGCTTGGGGAGCCTGCTTGGAGACAAATTAGTTCCTGAGAAGGCTGCACAGGGAACAGCTGATGGGGGGGCAGCAATGGGGAAAGCATCTCCGTTGGATGGCAGCAATAAGTTAACAAATCAGATGAAATAGTAACTTAGATTTTCATTCATGTAATGACCCATTTGATTCAATTAACAAACTGAACATTGTCATTTTAAAATTTGTTAAACTGAGTCTGATTCACTTGATGAATTTTTTGACTTAGGACTCTAATGGGCAGATTCCATTAAGATCATACCTTGAGGACCACCTGTACATCAAATTCACATGGAAGATGTTAAGGAAAATAGTCTAGCCTTCCTGGACTATGCAGTACACATTAAGGAAGACAGAAGCCTTAACATTGACATTTACAAACACCCTCCAACACACACACAGATCAATATTTACATTTTGATTCTCACCACCCACTGGAGCACAAAATGGGAGTCACCAGAACCCTACACCACCAAACTGAAGGCTTGCCTACCAGCAAAGGTGGGAAAGAAAGAATGTAAACACATCAAGGAAGCCCCCAGAACATGTGGCTATCCCAAATGGGCTTTCATCAAATCTCAAAAAAGACCCTACAAGAGCTCCTCCATAACAGACAGCAAAGAGAACAATAAAACAAAGTGACATCATTCCATACATTGCAGGAATATTGGCTCAAGAGGATCTTTAGCCAATACAAAACACATGCACAGTTCAAACCCAAGAATACATTAAGGAAGAAATTTGTCCATTCTAAGGATAAAACACCCTGACACAAACTGAGCAATGTGGTATATGCAGTACAATACATTGAGCCATGTGCAGATTTCTACATTGGGGAAACAAAACAACCACTTCATAAATGCATGGCATAACATAGGAGAACAAACCCATGAGGACAAGATTCAGCAGCCCATCTGCATTCAAAAAGCAAAGCCCATTCTTTTGAAGACAGCAAAGTCACATTTTGGACAGAGAGGACCACTGGTTTGAAAGAGGGGTCAGAGACCATCTATGTCAAAATTGAACAGCCCTAGAGGTTTCCGGTTCCGTGTGGCTTCGGGGCAGCAGGAATTTGCGACTGTCCGCGATTCCTACTGTGCTTGCCGCCGAGGTGCCCCCGATCCAAACAGATGCGGGGGATATGGCTGCCCTGTAGAGGCAGCCGAAGAGAGAGGGGAGCCGGACAGGGGGTTGGGGGTGTCGCAGACCCCCTCCTTTTCCTGAGGTGGAGGAGCGGCGGTCAGTAATGGCCGCCACGAAGAAGCCAGCAACCAGGTAAGATTGTGCTGGAGGAAGCAGGAAAAGTGAAAGTGCTGGCTGAGCTGGGTCAATCAACATCTCTTAAACTCTCTGGAACTGAATTGTTTGAATTTCTGGAGGATACATTGTATCCCTAAGAAGATCGGAAAGCGGCGGAGAAAGCTGTTAAAGGGAAACTTATTTTTCCTACACTCTCCCACCCCATAGAAACAGCAGATGAAGATTTGAAATTTATTTGGACATTGAAGGTGAATTATTTTGAAAGTTAAAGCCAAGGGACAAAAGACTCTTTAGACATTGGACTTAATAATTTAAGAAATCGGAAAACCCTTATTGGAGGTATGGATTTCTGATCATTTAAAAATTGTTGTTGTAAGTGGGAAGGGAGAGGAAAAAAAAATTGGAACAGAAGTTGAAAAAGGAGGAGATTACCTAGAATTTTAAAGAAAGATATATGGTAATTGGACCTCTTTGATTAAACAGTAACCCCAGAAAGAGAAGTAGAAGAAGGAAAAAAAAGTATTAACTTTTGGAATCTTTTTTGGAATTATTCTTGATTAAAAATACTTGGGTGGTTGTTTTGGGAAAAGTTTCTCTTTTTATGATGGCATCGCTTGTGGATGAATTAAAAACTGAATATCAAAAATATAAAAAGGAAGAATAAGATGGAAAAGATACTTTGGACACTTTATTTCAATTTTTAGAAATGGCATTATGAAAAGTTGACTACTGGGATAAAGAAGAGGAAGACGAAGCCATCTTTGATGAACAATGGTTTTTTTTCTGGGGAGGAGGAGAAAGAGGATAAGAAAAAGGGGATTTTAAGGTTTGAAAGAACAACCAAAAAAGAGAAAAATGAGATGAAAGGTGGATGCAAGGTTAGAAAACAACGGAAAGGGAGTAAGAAAAGGAAGGAGGAGAGACAAAGGGGTAAAAAGGGCAAGGAGAAGAATAAGCAAGAGAGAAAGGGGGGGGAGAGAAGCCTTAATGGTGGGAAGCAAGATTTAAAGAAAAAAAGCTTATTTAGAGACAATGGGTGAATCTAATTGAAAAAAAAAAGGGATTCTAGAAGGTACATAAGATTGGGTCTTTATATGTGCATTTAGAGTAAAATGCTTAAGATATAAATGAGTATTAATATATACGATCAGTTTTTTTTTTAATGATATGGATAGTGCTTATATAGGATTTTATTTAGTTATTGCTGGGTTTTTACCTTCATTATAAAATTTATTGTGTAATTTTAGAATGTACTAAACAGAATCCCAAGATAAATTAAGTGTTATATGAAGTAATTTTAAGTTAGGACAATGAGTTAAAGGCGTAACTCCAATCAGTGTATAGGAGAAATATATTAAAAAAAAAAAGATGAATGGATAGTTGGAAATAGAACAGACAAAGAATGATATTGAAAATGATAATAAGATATGGAAGGATATATAAAGTGAATATGATGTTTGAATTTGTGTCTGTGTGAAGAGTTTCAACCCGGGATCAAGCAGCCTTCAGAAAAGATGTTTTAGGTCTTTTTTTTTTCTTTCTATGTTCTGTGTTTTGTATGTTTATGAAAGGCAATAAAGTTTTAATAAGCAAGAAATATAATTTGGATAATTAGAATGAAAAGGAGAAATCAGGATAAAATATGAAGTTAAATAGATAATGTAAATATTGATATTACAATTTGGAAATATTTTGTATGTTCTATTGGCTTTCTTCTTTTATTATTATTATATTATTATTATTATTATTATTATTATTATTATTATTATTATTATTATTATTATTATTATTATTATTATTATTATTTTAGAAAAGAATTATGCCTGGATTATTTGTGTATTGTTTTTGTAAAATTAATAAAATTTGTTTTTTTTTAAAATTGAACAGCCCTCTCTCAACAGAGGGGGAGGGATACAACATCATCTATCTCCAGTCTACAACACAGTCCTTTCAACACTACGCTACTGCACACTATTCAGGTGACTCTGACAACACAGATAAACCTCAAACCACTCTCTAAAAGAATGCAAATGATCAGCTGTCTGCAAAGTATATAAACCCTTCTATTATCCACCATCCATTCAGAGCTGAAGAAGCTTCTTGGATGAGAAGTGAAATGTCTTCAAAGAAAAAAAACAGGAGGTCCAGCTGTCTCTTGACAGCTGGGACAACCATGACCTAGATGACTGAGGACCTATATAGACATTTACCATCCAACTGTTATCCATTTAGTGTTATCCAAGTGTTATCTCATCTAGGACCCAGAGAGCTTCTCTAACAATTGAAATTGCCTTTGTTTCCTTTTCCATTACAATTAGTTGGTGTTTAACAAATATCAGATAGATTGCAAATGACTTTATGATGAACATGTTTTCTTTTAGAATCACTTCATGTTCTTCAGTTTTTTAAAAAGCTTCATCAGACTTCATGTTTACAGGTCTAATTAGTTTAAGATTGGAATACTCTGTGCAAGATCCTTGTTGCTTTGGAAATTAATTATGGAATTTGAACTCTAATGAAATAAAGGTTTTCAAGCATTCAAAGCGCTCATCTAAACAATCTGATTCCCTCTGCTGACTGATGTGTTGATCTCTCTTGGCCAAGACAAGGAGGGAAAGTCATTTGGTATGGGAGATTGCTTTATTAAAATGGGGGAGGATTATTGAGCCTCAATTCTTTTTTGGAGATGAAGTACCATAGTGAAATGGCAGTGTGTGGAGTCGAGCACCATCTCTTGGTAGGCAACATCTGTGTTCTGTGGAAGAAGAACAAGTGAGGAATCCTTCCAAAGTAATTTCTTGTTTGGGTTAATGAATAGAAGTAATGGATAGGGAAGAAAACAAGAAACCTATTTAAGTTGGATTGTATCATTTTGAGGATACCTATCCCTTGTGTAGTGATTTTGCTTTCATTACAGCTCTAAGCCACTTTTAAGCCCTGGAGGAAACTTACTAAAAATAGAAATGGTGAATTCTCCAGCCAAGTAATTTGTCTGGAAATGGGCCATTTGTCTAGACAAAGAAAAGTACAAGTAAGGCAGTAAGGAACACTGTACAGACTTTTCCTTTCTTCCTAGCAATTATACAATGCCAAGTCCAATGTTGTGACTTTTCTCTGAAGTTCATGGGGCAATTTTTTTCTTGTAATCCAATGGAGTCTCTACACTAAATGGAGTATGTAGGACTGTGGGAATAAAACTTTGGTTTGAGTAATGATTAATCTAATGCTTTATACACACATGCTTGTTTAAAGATCAATAAGATAGTGCAAGGAAATCTCATCATGAGAACGGTAGAAAAGAAACACAAGGATTAAGGAAGCAGCTCAGACAACTGTAAACAAGTCTGTACTATTTCTAATTATTGTAACCCATTAGGGGGTATGCTTGCTATGTTCACCATGTACTAAAATCTCAATAAAAGGGAGCTTTGGATTTTACTCTGGACTCCCATCCCAAGAACACACGCTTGTGTCTCATTTTTCCATGGGAGACCACCACAAGTGGTGACCCCGACGTGATCCACTGCAGGTGGTACGTGTCCGGACCTCCGTGTTTCCTCGCCTCGAATAGGTAAAGTACGTACTTAACTATTGCTGGACAATAGGATTTTTTTTCAGGGAACATGGGGGGAAAACTTTCTCAGCCACAGGAATGTCATGTCAGTGAGCTGCTGAAGTTAGTCAGAACAAATTTCTTAATCTTTAAACCCTCTGGGGGGAAGCAAATAGTTCTTTCAAAAAGTAATGTGAAATAGCTGCTGCAAGAGATCTGGCAGCAATGCTCCTGGTACTCAGAGAGAGGCTCTTTAAAGTTAGACATGTGGAGGAAAATTGGAACTATCCTTCATGAGGAACCACGGGCAACAGCTGAAATTTTGACATATTGGAAGGTGGTTATGACTGCTTTAGAGACCCAGCAACAACCTCTTTTAAAACCTTTAGTAGAACCTCCTCCTTATAAAGGAGTTGTGCTGCACCCTCCAATTCCAAAAGTGGAGTATGTTTTCTCACCTCCAACAGCGCCTATGCCTTTGGAGGAGAAACCCCAGCCACAAATGGGAAAAGTTCAAGCAATGATGCATCAGGCTTTCAATGAGGGGAAATTAGAGCCTGATGAGATTCCCCAGATGAATTTGTTTCCAGTTAATAAGCAAGTGGATGCTCAAGGCAACATGCAGGCAGAATGGGTTCTGATTCCTTTGGCAGTACTTAGGGAAATTAAGAAAGCAGTTAAAGATTATGGTATTCAAAGTCCTTTTACAAAGGGTCTCCTGACAAGTTTGGTTACCTTACGCATGATTCCTAATGACTGGAAAGATTTAATGAGAATGGTATTGAGCTCTACTCAGTATGTGGTTTTTGATTCAGAATATCAGAGGGAAGCTATCACTAGGGGACAGAATTCGGGGGGGCTGTATACGCCAGACCAAATCTGTGGGGCAAGCTTGTTTGAATCCACTGCTGATCAAGCTGCTAATTTGCCTGTCACGTATTTCCTGTGGTTATGGCAGCTGTCCTTGGGGCGTTGTCCTGCATTCAGGATGTGGGAACCCCGGCACGGTCTTTTTCTCAAATTAAGCAAACAGCATCTGAGTCCTATAACAATTTTGTGGAAAGGCTACAATTGGCTATTACTCGGCAAATCTCTTATAAGGAAGCGGCAAAGGAACTTTTGCTGAAATTGGCAATCGAAAATGCAAACGGTGACTGCAAGCGTATCTTACAGCCTTTGGTGGCTAGAGGTGAGGTTACTCTGGCTAATCTGTTGAAGGCAAGTGCAGTGGTGGGTTCTCAGGCTTACAACATGGAGACTTTGGTTATGGCATTATAAAAAGGGATGAAACCTACAGGGAACTGCTTTAATTGTGGGAAGCGTGGCCATTTTAAAGCCCAGTGCCGATCCCCTGGGGGGGGGAATGGCATTTAACAAAAATAAAAATAAGGACGTCTGCCCGAAGTCAGTCTGTCCGATATGGAAAAAAGGGTTTCATTGGGCAAATCAATGTCGCTCTGATCAAAACCAAAATTCAGGAAACTAAATTTGGGGTGTGCAGCTAGCCCTGATCCCAAGACTGTCACAAAATCATCACCTGCAACTACCGGGAGTGCAGGTTTGGGTTGAAAAATGTGAAACTCAATTAATGTGACTTTCCTAATCAAGTGTACATTGAGGACACTCATTTGCATGGGCCACTGCCAGAAAAAACAGAGGGATTGGTACTTCCCAAGTCTTCTGCATCAGAAAAAGGGTTCTTTGTTATTCCAGGGGTTATTGATCAAGATTATAAAGGGGTTATTAAGGTACAATTGTACACTGATACTCCTGCATCATTAATGGCCGGTGACTCTATTGCCCAGTTATTATTGCTTCCATACATTCCTATGAATCCTTTAATTGGGATCCCATGAACTGGCGGTTTTGGGTCCACTGAAATGGCCAGTTCTCCAGTTGCTGCAGAATTGCTAGCACTAACAAAAAATTTGACTACAGACCAACCTAAAATGACAATTGAAATTCAGGGCAAATCATTTTCTGGCCTTATAGATTCCGGAGCAGATGTCTCTGTGATACGCCAAAAGGAATGGCCAAATGAATGGGCACTTGAGGACTCTCTGGCTGTTCATGGAGTAGGTGGTATGCAGTTTGCAAGAAGTAGTGTACATTGGTTGACGGCATTGCATAGAGCAACTGGCGAGACTGCAAGGATTCAACCTCTTGTGTTGCCCCTGCATATAAACTTGTGGGGTAGAGATTTACTGTCACAGTTCCGCACAAAAATTGTTATTGAATAATGGAAAAATTACAATTGTTAACCTCTCAGCCAGTTTGGATTGACCAATGGCCACTTCCGCAGGAAAAGCTTGTAGCTTTACATCAATTGGTAGCTGAGCAGCTACAATTAGGCCACATTGAGCCAACTTCTAGTCTGTATAACACTCCGGGGTTTGTTATCAAAAAGAAAAATGGAAAATGAAGATTTTTACATGATTTGAGAGTTGTCAATGCCATCCTTCAACCAATGGGAGCATTACAATGTGGATTGCCTAACCCGAAACTGATCCCGCGCAATTGGGATCTAGTTGTAGTAGATTTGCGGGATTGCTTCTTTGCATGCAAATGACAAGCAATTATTTGCCTTTACCGTACCTGAGTTGAATAACAATGCACCTACCTTTCATTACCAATGGAAGGTTTGGCCACAGGGAATGCTAAACAGTCCAACAATGTGCCAGTCGTATGTTCAAATGGCTCTGGTTCCATTCAGAACCTCCCATCCTGGGTGGAAGGTTTACCATTACATGGATGATATTTTAATTGCAGCTCCTGGCCTACCGGGAACAGTTAAGGCAGCGTTACCTTGTCTTAAAGAGGTATTATTGCGATTTGGACTTCATATTGCCCCAGAAAAAATTCAAAGTCAAATGCCATATGCCTACTTAGGGCATAAGGTCCTTGCAACCTATGCTCATCCGGTCATTCTGGAAATCAAAATTGAGGAAAAGTTTTCTCTAATAAAATTACAACAAATACTAGGAACAATTAACTGGGTTAGACCCTACCTGGGGTTAACTACAGCGGTACTCCAGCATAAACTTGGGAAGGAGGCTAATATAAACTTGTTACACAGGCCCACCTTGCGTATCAGTTCTGTACCTTAATGTAGTCACCAAAATAATAATAATGCCTCATATTTCTGTCTTATCATTTTGCTACTTTGTTTAACATTCAGCCTGAAGACGAATCCTATTGTATTTGTTGACAATTTTATAACTATCCCTTTGGTCACAATAAAAATATTTACCTCATCAATTATTGTACAGACCCATGTTTATAAATCTTGTTTTGAAAAATCAAAAGTCTGCATGATGCCCTTTAGCTTTTTTACATTTAAATTTGTTTATTTAGCCTGGTGACATTTTGATTGTATGGCAGTACTTATCTGTGAAGGAGACAGTCTGCCCTTTTGTGATAGCCCAAGAAAGCCTTGAATGAGCAGGTCACACAAGTAAACAAAATCTCTCTATCTCTCAGAGCACATATCACTGTTTACTTGATATACATTCAAACACACACAAATCCCCTTCAAGTATGAGCTTAATGGGTACAGAAATTAAAAAGTGGGCAATAATTTTCTCACAGACTTCCATGAGCTGATAATCTGTTATACTTGGGGTTGCTTGAATTTAACTATAGTTCTCTGCACAATCTACAACCCCCTACTCAAAATAGAACCCAAAATTTTGTGGACAGTGTATTTATAGTTAAGACACACTTTTCTTCTTTAAACCCTAAGTTAGCATGGAGGTCAATGGATGACAGATTTAGCTGGCATTTTTCCATATTTTCAGATGTATGTCTTAGCTTATTTCAGGAGCCTCGGTGGCGCAGTAGTTAGTATTGCAAGCCACTCCTATTGCAATTTGGCAGACTGAATCCCACCAGGCTCAAGGTTCAATCAACCTTCCATCCTCCTGAGGTGGGTAAAATGAGGACCCAAATTGTTGGGGGCAATACACTAACTCTGTAAACCATTTTGAGGGCTGTAGTGTAAAGCATTATAAAGTGGTATATAAGCTATTACTATTGTTTGGTTTGAAAAAATAATCTGCACAGTATATTGTTTTGTTTCAACACAGCTTCAGAGTGATTCAGCAATCTTTGCAGTATCTTGCGAACATAGATACATTTCCAAAGACATTACTATTGAGCTTCCAATTTCCTCATACCATATTGGGCTGGGCTGAATTTCACCAATTCTGTTGGCAGGATAAACTATCTCATTGGAACCATTCAGATATCCCCCCTCTCAAGAATGGGATCAGAATTGGAATAAGAACTAACCAATTTATACTCTAGAGGGGAAAAATAATTCAATTCAAAATTAATTTAAAATGTATTTTATCAATCACTTCTTTCATATCTCATCCTAGTCTATCTATGTCAGACATGGGCATTTATGGCCTGGGGGGGTGGGCTTCATTTGGACAGTCAGCTGTCCTTGTCCCACCTCTAGTATTTGCAGCATCAGGGGAGGGCAGGGCAGCAGGATGGGACAGCAGCAGGCAAGGTAGCCCTCAACAGTCCCAGTTTCTCATTTGGCCCCTTGGGAAACTTAATTGCCCACCCCGATCTATGTAGTTAGTAAGACCTGAAATCCAACTTCATGACACATGATTAAAATCATTGCCATGTCTCTATTTTGCCGTTAAACATTCATTAGAATCTATCAATTTAGAATGATCAAAAATCTTATTCAGATATTTTCCAACTTTCCCTTCAATCCTCTAAAATGTAATCTTTCCCATTCTGAACATGATGTCAGCCGCAGAGCCACCTTTAAAGAGTCTTCTGGGCTGCCACAGCAGTGGCTGAGCAAGCTGTGGAAACGGAAGGGGGGAGGTGACGATAGTGTGGAGTGTGTAATCATAACAACATTCTTTCCCTTGGGAGTCAAGGACGTCTCACCAGCACCTGGAAGTCGGGATTGGAAGTTAACTGAAGTTGGGACAGTGACCTGATTGGACCATGTGATTCAGGTGGGAATGGAGGGGAAGGAATTTTGATTATTACTTTGGGTGGGGAAAGTGTGGGGATTTCAGATTTGGGTTTTCCCCAGCTGTGCTAATTATGACATCTCCAATAAATTTATACTTTGAGGAAGATACCTGCTTCCAAGTTTTAATTCTGTTGGAGGTGTTACTTGGAACTCTGACATGAACTCGCATTTAAAACTAACAAGCAACTCTCCACGCTCCACCTCTACCCATCCCAATGGACCATGGTCATGGTGGTAACAGTTGTGCTAGAGGGTGAGGCTGCCTAATGGGTGGGAGATCTCCACAGCAAACATGGCCAAGAACAAGGAAATGGAGGCTTGTTCTTGGAGGCACTATGGGAGAGATTCAAGGATGCTATCAGGGCACAGCAGGCAGAAGGGGAAATCCTGGAGTTGAGGCAAAAGGATTGGCCAGGAGCAGACTATATGGGTGACTTTCACCGGATTGCCAGCAAGTTGCAGGATTGGCCAGAACGACTGTTAGCTCATCACTAAAGTGGGCCTTGATCCCACACTGTGACAGGCATGTACGTATCGAGGCCTACCCCCCCCCCCAGCTTGGAGCATGGTACCTAGCGGTTACTGAGTTAGATGCTGAATTGCGGGAGTATTGCCCAAAGGGGGAGGTAACTACGAGACCAAAGCAATTCCCAGACAGACCAATGAACATTAACCCCCCCCCTCAAGAGTGCCTCCACCAGAGAGACACCTATCTACTAGGACACCCATCCTGTGCTTCTGCTGTGGTCAACCAGGCCACCATGTGCCTGAGTGCCTGACATCTAGTCCAAAAACCAAGACTGGGGCTCCAGGGATAGTGAAACCAAAAAAATCATCCCGGAAGACCCCGGAGAAGTCCAGGTGTACACTGCAGGCTATGACGGCTATCCTGGTACCAACAGCGGATGATGGAGAAGTGACTGTGGAAGGGACCCCAACCCAGCCAGTTATGACAATGACGACGACAATGAAAATGACCCAATAGTAAAGTAATACCATCCACCTCTTTGTTGTTCTGGCGGTACTTATGGTGCAGAGACATGGTACCCATAAGGCTCTAACACAGGGGTCGCTAACCTTTTGGACCTCAGGGATCTCCAAACTCATAATTTTAAATCCTGGGGACCACTAATATGAATTTTGACTGATGGTGGCTTGCTGACATTGGTGGGATAGAGAGAGAGAGAGTTGATCTAATCTCTCTCTCTCTCTCACACACACACACACAGACAGAGGTGGGATTCAAATTTCTTAACAACTGGTTCTTGGGTGTGGCCTAATTTGTGGGTGTGGCTTGGTGGTCATGTGACTGGCTGGGCATGGCTTGTATGTAAATATCATAAATATTTATGTAAATATTGAATTTTTTATTTAAAAAAGAGCAACTTTTACTCAAAATCAGGCAAAACACGAAGGCAGATTGAGTTACTCACAGAATCACAGATTAACTTAGAGATCTATGATTTTGCAATTAGCGACCTGAGTCTGTCACATAAAATTTGCTAGCAAGCAAACTCACAACATTAACTCACAACACACCATGTATGTAAATATTGAATATATTTTTAAAAAGAGCAACTTTTACCCAAATCAGGCAAATCAGGCAGGCAGATTGAATTGCTCACAGAATCACAGATTCATTCAGAGATCTGTCTTTCTGTCCTCAGCTACCTGCACTGAATAATAGAAACTTCAGTCCTAAGGAAGGTTCAGCTCTGCTTAACAGCAGAGCTGAAGATCTAAAAGTTAGCTAGAAAGCAAGAAATCCAACGATTTCCTGCTTTCTAGCTAATCTAAATCACTCAGCACAGCAGAACAGCTAATGGTCAGAAAAAAAAGGAAAAATAGTAACTTAGCAGGCAGGTTTGCCAGGTAAGGAGTGAGTGGGCGGGGAGGGTTCCCGTGGGCCATGTGGGTGGTGCAGCCTTGTGTTCCCATGCAGCCTGGATTAATTGCTTTGGGGGTTGCTCTGGGGGTGACATTTCTCTGCGGACCACCAAAATTTTATTGCGGACCATCAGTGGGCCATGACCCACTGGGTGGCGACCGGTGATTTCAGGTATACCAGGTATACCAGATGCGGTGAATCAGGTATACAAGGTATACCAGATGCCTCATTAGCTGGGCGACCACTGCAAAATTGAGGGCGAAGGCAAACAGAATGTCACAGCCCTTGAGATTTGAGCAAGTAGGTTTGTTGCTAGCCACCTTAGAGAGAGCTGCAAAACATTATAAAACATTATAAGTGCTATTGCTAGGTGGGGCACCTGCAACCCATATAACAGAGCTGGTGAAACTGGAATTGGCCCAGCGTTGAGAACTCATCTGATTCATCATTGTTCTGAGAATGACTGAATCAGTGATATTGGGATTAGTATGATTGGACAAGTAGGGTCCAACTATCTGGTGGGAAGGTGGATATTAGTACTTGAGGAGAGGGAAAAAAATCCCACTCCCCTAGCATGAGCAACCCCTCAAATGGGGTCCCAGTGACACCTCAAACCACGAGCCTGTGAAAACACAGGCCAAGGCTGTGGGGAATCCAGTCAACCCCCCTGTGTATAGAGACCTTGCAAATGTATTCAGCGAAAGGGAGTACAATGTCCCTCCCCCACACCGGCCTTCGGACTGCACCATAGAAATCCATCCAGGGGCCAAATTACCAAAGTCAAAAATATACTCAGTGACACCATGGGAAGTGGATGAACTACAGCGCTACATCGAGAAAAACCTGGCTAGGGGATTCATCCAGCTGGCCAGGTCCTAGTTCGTGGCCCCAGTCCTATTCAGGGAAAAGAAAGATGGAACTCTAAGGCTGTATATGGACTTCAGGGGCATTACAGAGTTGTGCATTGAAAATACGAACTCCCTCCCTCTCATAAAAGACATGATGGCCCATTTGGCTTAGGGACATATTTTTACCAAGTTGACTAGAGGGAGGCATATTATTGGGTCTGGATCAAGGAAGGGGACGAGTGCAAAACTGCTTTCAACTGTTCCCTAGGAAGTTATCAATTCAGAGTAATGCCGTTTGGTCTGCAAGGAGCTCCGGCAGTGTTTATGCAATTCATTAATGAGGTCTTGCATTAGCATTTATATAAATGAGTACTTGTATATCTGAATGATTTACACCAAAACCATGGATGAGCACATCCAATTGGTGCACAGTGTTCTGGAAAAGCTGTTGTCAGCAAATTTGAACATAAAGTTGTCCAAATGTGAGTTCCACCAGACCCAGTTGGACTACTTAGGATATCATGTGTCAAACACTAGGCTGGAGATGGATCCAGTGAAGATGCGAGCAGTTATGGACTGGCAGGTGCCTAAGACTCGCAAGCAATTGCAAAGTTTCCTAGGATTTGCAAACTTTTACCAGCAGTTCATCCCTTCATTCACACAGGTCGCTCTACCACTAATCAACCTTCTTAAGACAAAGCACACAATGGGGAAAATCAAACCCAACCAACCACTACAATGGACAATGGAATGACAAAGACTCTTTGAAACATTACAGGCACTGTTTACTAAGAAGCCCATCCTAAAACATCCAGATCCGGAACAAGTATTTGTTGTACAAGCCGATGCTAGCGACATGGTCATGGGAGCTGTCCTTCTCCAAATCAATGATCAGGATAACCTGCAACCGTGTGCCTATATGTCACACAAATTCACCAACACCAAAAGGCGGTGGACAATTTGGGAAAAGGAAGCCTACATGGTCCAATGGGAAGCCTACACAGTCCAGCGGACACTGATGACATGGCGGCATCTGCTGGAGGGGAGTCATGAATCCTTTGAAGTGTGGACAGATCACAAGAACCTTGAAGTCCTCCAAACTCTATACAAGTTGTCCCGCAAACAAATCAGGTGGCTGCAGTATTTTAAATGCTTCCACTTCAATTTGAACTATATTCCTGGGAGGAGAAATTTTCTAGGGGATGTCTTATCAAGGATGCTGCAGTACAATAGTAGACAGGGAAATGTCACACCCTTATACCTCCTCTGCAACCCGCCGCTCAAGCCACAGTCCGAAGGCAGGTGATGCAACAACCAGAAGAGGGATGTAATGAGATGACCCATGAAGGTGGCTCTGGCCACCAACCCATGGTTTCAGGAGAATCGGCAAATGTTAACCCAGAGAGATGGCCTAGCATGGAAGGGGAGCAAATTATATGTCCTTCACAGCCAGCAGATGACTGTGCTGCAGCAGTGCCATGATGCGAACTCAGCTGGTCACTTTGAGTTCCTGAAAACTCTACATCTGATCAACTGACAATTTTGGTGGCCAAAATTGAAAAAAGACCTAGAGGACTTTGTCTGGAGCTGTATGATCTGTGCAATGATGAAAAAATGACCAGGAAACCACCGGGCGTCTTGCAACCGGTGGCTAATCCCACTTGACTGTGTGAAGAAATAGCCATGTATTTCACTGTAGAACTCCCTACAAGTAATGGGAATACCGTTATATGGACGATTATTAACCTATTCTCAAAGCAAGCCCACTTTGTGGCTTGTCCGAACCTTCCGGCGGCACATAAACTGGTGAAGATATGCTTCACCCACATCTACCACCTCCATGGCATCCCACATGGTCATCTCAGACCATGGAGTGCAATTCACAGCCAAATTCAGGAGGGAGTTCCTTAGAATGATTGGGTCCTCTCAAGGCCGGAGTTCCACATTCCATCTGGCTACCAATAGAGTAGCAGAGAGCGCCAATGCTATGATTGAGCAATACATCAGATTCTACGTAAACTACCAACAGACTGATTGGGCTGACCTCCTACCATTCCCAGAAATAGCATATAACAACACAATGCACAGCAGCATGGGGTTCACCCCCTTCAAAGTGGCCAATGGGATAGTTTGTCCCCATTCCTGAGTACCCTCAGGAGTCCCTCTCATCTGTTAGCCTGACTGAGTGGATGGACAACATGAAAAGGGTATGGGAGAAGGTGAGAGTAGCATTAAGGAAGGTGGCAGAGACCCAAAAGGTCCAGACTGACAAGAAGCAGAGCCCCCAGATCCCATTCCAGGTTGGTGAGAAGGTGTACCTCTCCACCAAATATTGGATAGCTCAATTACATTCCAGAGAGAAGAAGCCAAAGCTGAAGGTGTTCATCTGGGAATTCTGAAGAGTGGCAGGCATACTGTGAGACTGGCTGGAACACCTCTTCATTCACCAATTTAAAGGGGCTCTAGACCAGGACCTCAGGCAAGCTTGCACTTCAGAGGGGTCCCCAACTGCATACAAGAGTGGTATCAGATGGCAGTGGCTATGGACTTTGAAATCCACCCTCACCAGAAACCCACTTCAGGGAAACCTCCTAAGGGTGCCTTGGGACATTGGACCAGTGTAAAGCAGGTCACAGAACTGAAGCCAACCCCCACAACTATGGTCCAGTGCTTCAGTAAGGCCACCGAGTATCAAAGTGCCTATCACCGGGCCCTGTCCCTCAATCACAGATTCCAGTTAGTTCTAAAATGAAGAAACCTCCATGGAAACTGCTGGACACTCATGTGGCAAGCTGTTGAGATTCCTTCCCCACCTCCGAAGGAGGGATAAGTCCAGCTTCAAAACCCTCTCCAGGCACCACCAGCGAAAGCAGCAAGGCCAGTGAAGAGGATCTGATGGTAAGTGAGGCCATCTGTCCCTTTGCCATAAAGTCCTGAATAGTGGTACCCAGAACAGGAGCCCATGGGGACATAGAAGCATAATAGACACCAGCTGCACCAGGTGCCTAATTGTCCCCCCCCCCAGCATCCAGAAGCTAGGAATAGACACTAAACTCCCGGGGTGCCCCATATGCTTCAAGCAAGTCGATGAGATGTTAATAGGTGGAACCCTGGCCACTTTAGTCATTGACTGGAGATGGGATGCCATTGGGAACTCATACATTTCATGGTGGCTCATCCTAGGTCTTGATTGGCTGGACAAATGGGGTCCAGCCATCACATGGGAAGATGGCTACTGAAAAAAATAGGCATCAGCCCACTACTGCTGGCCCCTCAGGCCAAAGTTCAACTACTGCAGCCCCCACTGCAGCCCCCAAAACACTTGATCGGGGGGAGGGAGTAGCAGTAGTTGTGGATGGCCTACCCTGCTGCCCCGATATGCTCAAAGAGTACATAGACCTGGCAGATGCATTCAGCAAGCATGAATCCTCCCACCCTACCCCCCAAGGACTGCACAATAGAATTCATGCCAGGAGCTAAGCTTCCAAAACCCAAGATGTATTCCATGACCCCTAGGGATATGGACAAATTGAGGAAATACATCAACACCAATTTGGCAAGGGGCTTCATCCAGCCCACCAAATCTGAAGTGGTGGCCCCAGTGCTGTTCAAAGAAGAATGGGATGGGATGGGGGGGGGGATAAAGCTCTGTGTAGACTTCTGTGGAATTAATGCCATGTGCGTAGAGAACACCTACCCTCTCCCCCTAAAGAAAGACATGCTAAGCCACTTAGCAAAGGGCAAAGAGAGAAGCCTATTACCAGTGCAAATTAAGGAAGGGGATGAATGGAAAACCACTTTCAACTACCCTTTAGGCAGCTTTGAGTTCAAAGTCATGCCATTCAAACTACAGGGTGCCCCTGCCATTTTCATGCAGCTAATCAATGAGATGCATGAGCACTTGTACAAGAGGGTCCTCGTTTACCTGAATGACATTGTCATATTCAGCTAGATGCTAGAAGAA
This sequence comes from Hydrophis major, assembly GCA_033807585.1. Lineage (NCBI taxonomy): Eukaryota > Metazoa > Chordata > Lepidosauria > Squamata > Elapidae > Hydrophis > Hydrophis major. The sequence continues at coordinate 124,804,567 of CM066330.1, forward strand.
AACATTAAGCTAGTACAGCAGGTTCTGGAAAAACTCCTGGCTGCAAAACTCTATGCAAAGCTGTCAAAATACGAGTATCACAAGACTTCCCTGGACTACCTGGGCTATTGAATGTCAAATCAGAGTGTCAAGATGGATCCAGGAAAAGTAAAAGTAGTGCTTCACTGGCAACCCCCTTGCACTCCAGAGCTTCCTGGGGTTTGCAAACTTTTACAGTTAGTTTATTCCAGCTTTTGCTGAAGTAGCCCTATCCCTGAGAGAGCTGATGAAAATGGGAGGGGCTACTCTGAAGCCATGGCAGAGTCAGTCACTAGCTTGGACACTGGACTGCCAGAGAGTGTTCGAAAAACTAAAAAAGCTCTTTGCAGAAGAACCCATTCTTCAGCACCCTGACCCCAAATGATGCTAACGATGTGGCCATGGCAGCAGTGCTCTTGCAAAAGAATCCCCAGGATCAACTCCTGCCATGTGTCCAATGAAAGATGGTGGGCAGTATGGGTGAAGGAAGCCTATGCTATCAGATGGCCCTCCTCTCATGACAACACTTTCTGGAGGGACGTAAGGTGCCTTTCAAGGTTTGGACTAATCATAAGAATCTTGAGGCACTAAAGACCTCCCCAAGTAAGTCTGCTGGGCGCAATACTTTAAATGGTTCAACTTTGAGTTAAAATACATCCTGGGGGGGGAGAAACATGCTCATGGATGCCTTGTCAAGAAAACCACAGAGTTGGGGCTGATGTTGTGCCGATACGACGTGCCTCACATATGCTTCATGTAGGCCACTGAAATCCAAACTGCCAAATCCAAACTGCCAAATGGACCCAAATTGCCTCAGAGGAGTGATGAAGAGAGTGCACTCTGTGGATCTCAGGAAACTACAATGTCCCTGATTGATTCAGAGATGGCTCTCCAACCTGGCAGCAGGGAAAGTGGCCATTGTGTGCTGCTCTGAAGCTGGGACAGCCACCAAGATCAAGGAAAGAAAGGACACTGTGATCGAGCTGGGTGAGAGACTCGCAACTTTATAACATCTATAAAAGAAAGAGCCCCCTGGAAGTAAAAGAGAAAATGGGACCCAAAGGGAGAGGTGGAATTTTTTTTTGCTATATATATTTTGTATTCAAGAACTTGCAATGGGATATATAGTAGGAAAAAAAAGAGAGAGAAGCAAGGAACAGTGCCACCTGCAGGCAAAAATCAAAATTGGAAGATAAAAGAGGGAAAGAGGAAACTGTTTAAGCAATGACCTTCAGAGCCCGAGAACAAAAAGATAATAACTTGTGTTGACTGAACAATGGAGAACTAAGGCAGAGATTAGAACACTGAAAACTTTTTTTTCTTTTTCTTTTTCAGTGTAGTTTTTGGAACGTAATTGAAAACTATACCAACAAAACAAAACTGATGCTGAATAGGGAAATGGCTTCCTTTCTCTCTGACTTTTCCTTTGCCCTGTGAACTTTCTCTTTCGATATAAAACAATTGGTGGTTGAACTTTTGGGCTTGGTGGGCCAATTTGGGTTATAACTTACTATTCCAGTGATTTATTTTCTTTGGCAAAATTGGATTAAGATTGGAAGAACCTGAAGAAGAAAAAGAAGGGACCTAAAGACTGATAACAATTGAAATTGAATTACAATTTATATTTTTATCCTATTGTTGGATTATAACAGGATTATACTCTTTATCCTTGGTGGATTATAAATACTAAGAGATTTGAAAATGAAGAAAACAACATCTGCACCATCTTCAGCATCATCATCATCTACAACTTCCAGTCCAGCTGGCCAGAGACCTTGGATGCTATGCTTCAGCAGGAGAAAGCAACTATGATGCAAGAGGAATTAAAAACCACAATACAAGCCCTCCATGAGGACATGAAGGAAAGAATAGGGAAATTAGAAGGGAAGATAGAGAAAATAGAAGAACAAATAGAGAACAAATAATGGCCAAAATTGAACAACTACAAAAAGTAGAAGAGAAAGCTGAAACAACAGAAAAAAAAGTGGGAGAGATAGTTAACAGGCTTACACTGGGGGATCAAAATAAAGCAAGAACAATAATAGCATTAGAGACGGAGATTTTTATTGAAGATTCCAGAACAGCTAACCTTTCCATCATCAGGTGCTGAAAGTTCGCATGTGTGCATGTGTGCCTGCACCCATAATGCAATGCATGCACGACACCCCCACCCCTCTACACATGCATATGTGACCCTATGTTGCACGCCACTGTGTATTTGCGTGTGACCCTCTTGTGCTGCGTGCCTTTGCGCATGCACGTGCAACCCCCTGAGTGCACGCCCCACTCTCGTGCATGTGCTGCAGATACCTGACAATCAGCTGGCTGGTGGGAGGCACATGTGCATGCGCAGTGGATGTTTCGGGCGACGGCTTGCATGCCAGAAGAAATGGCTCTGCGTGCCACTTCCGGCATGTGTGCTATAGGTTCACCATCAGAGTTCCAGAATATGGAAGAAAAAAAGGAAGAAAACTGAGCAGAGATATTGGCAGAGGACTTGGAGGTCCCGAAAGAAAAAATCCAGGCTGAGACAGATGAAATATTTAGGGTGCACACTAGATATGCTATGAGAAATAAATTTCCTAGAGTGGTCCATGTGTGATTTACCAAACAGGCAACAAAAACAGAGATTTTACAGAGGGCGAGAGATAATCCTTTAAAATATAAAGGGAAACAAATAATAGTTTTAAAACAAATAATGAGAAGAGTTAGAGAATTAAGAAAGGAGTATCAGTTAGAGACAAAGCATTTGCTTAAAAAGGGCATTAATTTTAGATGGCTGATACTAGAGGTAATATTGGTGACTTGGCAGGAGCAAAGACACAGGCTAGATTTAATAGAGAAGGCAGAACAATTTTATGATCAGTACTTGGGACCACAAGAAGAGGAGAAAATTAGAGAGGAAAGGGAGGTCAGATATCAAGAAGAATCCACAGGAGATAAAGACATACAACAAAAGGATAATGCAAGAGATCAGGATGAAATAGCAATAAGAGAAGGAGCAAAACCAAAAGAAACGAGAGACAAGAATGACTTGAGCAGCAAAACCCATTTATAAGTAAAACTATGGAGGAAGAAATAAAGTTAATATCAATTAACATAAATGAACTCCGCAATAAAATGGAAAAGGACTTTTAATAAATTGGAAAAGTTAAAATTGGACATAGTTTACAAGAAGTTCATATTAAAAAACAACACAACAAATATTGGAATACTCTAAAATTGAGAAGCTATTTACCTCTTTCTCCCAACAAAGCAAAGAGGAAGTAGCGCTTTATATAAGAGACAATAAGTGCTAAACAAATATTTATGGATGAAGAAGGAAGGATTCTGATGGTGAAGATGATAAATTACAAACAGATACTTTTAATGGCAGTATATACATCAAACAACAATCAAGATGACTTTTATGATGAACTACATAACAAAATAATAGAAACGGAGTATGAAAACATATGCATAGTGGGAGGTTCCAATGCAATAGTGAATGCAGAATTGGACTATAAAACCATAAAAATAAATAAAAAATACAGGAAAATATTCCCAAAAACTTTTTTCAAAATGGTGGAAGAATTAGGAATTCAAGATGGCAAGAAACTCATCCTGGAAAAAATCAATATTCATTTTATTCAAATAGATGTCTTGGTCAAGAATACATGTGGTATGGATATCAGCAGAATTAATATCTAATACAAGAAATAAATATTGAAACAAGTACTTGGGCAGGTTTTTTTTTTATGATTTTCCTTGAAGCATGGAAGGCATTTGATAACATGAACTGGCAATTAATGTTGACACAACTAAAAGAATGGGCTTTGGGGAGAGATTTATAAAGATTATTACAACAATAACTATAAACAAACTTCAAAGGTGATGGTAAAAGGAGACATGACCGAAAAGGTTAATATTAAGAAGGGTACAAGACAGAGATGTCCCTTTTTACCACTGTTATTTGTATTGACACTAGAAGTATTAAATAGATAGATTAGACAGGATAAGGAGATAAAAGGTATGGAAATAAAAAACAAAGAAAAAAGAATGAACTTCTGAAAACCAAACGTATCAAAAGGAATCCTTTATTGAGATGAGACAATTCATGTAGGAGTTCAAAGCAGCATCTGAGGTCACTCAGGCATACAGGGATCAGGGAGTTTAGAATCGCTCCCCTTATCTCCATGTGTATTTAGTGAAACAAAAGCCAGTATGTTAATTCCCCCCCACCCCTTCTGTAGAAATGATCTTTTTCACAGTTTCCCAGGGCATATCTAATTCCCCCCCACCCCCTTTTTAGAACGAACTTTTCCAGAGATTCCCAGGACACATCTCACTGTGGAATTTTTATGGTTTTCTCATCTCCTGGCTGTGCCTCTCAGAGGTGATAGGTCCCAGCCATCTGGGATTCCTCTCTCCATTGTGCCATGTGTGGATTATACAAATTTGATATAAGATTGAATGTATTCAGGTTAGAAAGGATTTATCAATCCCCCCCTCTTTTCTTCTTCCACTGAAGAAATGAGAGATACACAGATCTGACATCCTGCCCTCCTTAAAAAACAGATAGGTCTACCTGGAAAAAACAAAAATCATGCATTACATTTGCAATTCAGGATGGTTTATCAGGGTATTTTAGGTGGAACTTTCATAGTAATGTGGGTGTTTTTACGTGCCGTTTGGCTAACCACTCATTTTCTGAGGAAGGAAAGTGTTTCCAAGCTACTAAATATTGTATGGGTCCACGGTGAGTGCGTGAATCAAGGATACCTTTAATTTCAAAATGTTGTTCCCCATGTACCATGATGGGGGTTGGAGGTGTGGGAAGGCGGGGTCTGAGCTTTGAAGTGATCTCTGGTTTGATCAAGCTACAGTGAAATACTGGATGAATCTGCCTAAGTGTTTTTGGAAGTCGAAGCTCTACCATCAATAATTCTGGAGATGGGGAATGGGCCAATGAATTTTGGTGCTAATTTATTAGAGGGTTGTAATGATTTTAAGAATTTTGTGGACAAATATACACGGTCCCCAATCTTGAAAGGTTTAGGTTTGCAACATTTTTTGTCTGCTTGAGTTTTGAAAACTGCTCTAGCTTCCTGTAAAGATAATCTTACCACTGGTCACATGACTTGTAAGTTATCCATCCACTCCCTAAGGGAGGGGATTTCAGGATCTTTGGTGGGGTTGAATTCTTGGCCTGTGGCTACCTGGAATGGGGTGAACCCCATGCTACTATGGACTGAGTTATTGTATGCTACTTCTGCAAAAGGAAGAAGGTCAGTCCAATTGTCCTGTTGGTAATTAATAAAGCATCTTAAATATTGTTCTAATACGCTGTTACTCTCTCTGTCGATCCATCTGTCTGGGGGTGACTTGATGACGACAACCCCGGGTGGAGCCTTATAGGTTTAAAAATGCCTGCCAAAATTTGGATGTGAACTGAGCACCCCTATCTGAGATAATCCATTGGGGAGCTCCATGAAAGCAATAAATGTGTATTAGGAACATCAGGGATGATTTTTTTTCCTCTTGTGCCTGGGTGATTACTTTGGCTGCTAGTTGGGTCGGTTGGATCATCCGTTTTATAACCTCAATCTTTTTGCTGTTTGTATTGGGGTTTTCTGGACAGTGCATCTGCTAAGAAGTTCTTTCTCCCAGAAAAATATTTGAGAGTGAAATTAAATCATTCAAAATATTGAGCTCACCTTGCTTGTTTTTCGGAGTTTCCATGGATTTTTCAGGGCTTCCAGATTTTTGTGATCAATCCATACTTCAAAGGGGATTTGGTTTCCTTCCAGGAAATGTCTCCATGTGGGCATTGCCCACCGCACAGCATATGCCTCTTTCTCCTATATGGCCCATCTTTGCTCGGTTTCCGTCAGTTTCTTGGATGTATAAGCGCATGGTTGTAATTGTCCATTTCCATTCTTTTGTAGGAGGACTGCTCCAACTGCAACATCACTAGCATCCGTTTGGATGACAAAAGGTTGTTCGGGATCTGGGTGCTAAAGGACCAGTTCTGCTGTGAATAGACGTTTTGAGTTTCTCGAATGCCGCTTGGCATTCCATTGTCCAGATAAGGGGTTCCCTTGGTTTGGGTTTCTCCCACCTTCATTTTTAGCAAGTTCGTGATAGGGAGGGCAATGTTTGTAAAAGCTGGAATGAATTAGTGATAAAAGTTCGCAAACCCCAGGAAGCTTTGCAGTTGTTTGCATGTGTGTGGTGGGTCCCAGTCCATTACAGCTTTTACTTTCTGTGAGTCCATCTCTATTCCCTCGTGGGATATTCCATACCCCAAGTAGTCAATTTTTTCTTGGTGGAATTCGCATTTAGAGAGTTTTGCATTTAGTTTAGCGTCTAAGAGTTTTGTGAGGACTGCACGGAGTAGCTTCATGTGTTCTTCCATTGTTTCCGTGTAGATTAAAATATCAAGATACACTAGAACCCCTTTATATAAAAATTCATGAAGGGTTTCATTGATCAATTGCATAAACATGGCAGGAGCTCCTTGCAGTCCAAAGGGGAGGATTTTAAATTGGTAGCATCCCAATGGTGTGTTACAAGCCATCTTCCACTCATCCCCTTCCTTTATTCTGATGTGGTAATATGCCTCTCATAGGTCTAACTTTGAAAAAAAACTTCCTTTCGAGAGGTGGGCTAACATGTCCTTCATGAGAGGGAGTGGATACATATTCTCTATGCAAATTGCATTTAATTTTTTGTAATTTACACACAAGTGTACCGAGCCATCTTTCTTTTCATGGAATAACACTGGGGCAGCTATTTTTGGTCAGGCGGGTTCGATGAAACCCCTTTTTAAATTTTTGTCGATAAATGCTCTGAGTTCTTTTAGTTCTCTGGGAGATGCAGTACATTTGTGGTTTTGGGAATTTAGCCCCTGGTAGGATTTTGATAGTGCAGTCTGTGGCACGATGGGGTGGAAGTTCATCACAAGCTTCCTTGCTAAATTCTTGGGCCAGATCCTGCTACTCATTGGGGATGTTAATGCGTTCAGCCGATTGTCTGGTTATGGCTGACTCTGTGTTCTCTGTTCCTTTCTTTATCCTTGCTTCTGAGCTATTTGCAAATTCTACATCTCTCTGGAATTGTATGGTTCCTCTCCTCCAATTTATTTTTGAATTCCATTTCCGCAGCCATGTGAGACTAGGACTAGTGGATCTTCCATTCCTGGGGCTACAATAAGTGTGAGCACGTCACTATAGTTTCCTAATCTTATTTTCAATGGTTCTGTGGTAAACCTAGCTGACTCCCCCCCCCGCCCCGCTATAGTTCCATCTAATTGGCAGAAAGCGATGGGATTTTCCATTTCTTTCAGTTGGATTCTCAATTTCTCTGCAAGGGAGGGGTTGATTAGGCATCAGGTGCATCCCGAATCCAGCAACGCTGCAACTTCCTCCCCCTTCCCTTGGCTGGGGATAAACAGTCTTAGGGGTAGAGTGATTGGTTCAATTGAGTTGCTTACCAGCGGGTCATCTTCCGGATCGCTTTTGGATTGGCTCAGGTCTCCTCAGAGCATTGAGGGTTCTTCCTCTGGGTTGGGAGGGATTGGAATCCCACAGCTACTCGGCCTCTCAGGCCAGTCTCCTTTCCTCAAGGGCTGGATGTTCCAGGTTTCCCCCCGATGGGTGGTCTGGCTTTCTGGCAGGGGTTTTCAAATGGCATTCTGCTGTGCGGTGTCCCTCCTTTCCACGCTTTAAAACAGCCAGATAGTTTTGGAGTCATGGTGGTTTGGGGTTTGAAAATTTCCCTTTTCCCCAGGGGTGGGGATCTTTTCCAAAACTTGCCACTGCAGTACCGGTTATGAGTCATGTCTATCTCCGCCTCCTCTGCCATCATGTACCATTCATGCAGGAGGTTTGGGGCCCCATGGGCCAGGCAGACAGCATATAGGTTGTCAATGAATCCATCTTTGAACAAACAGACTAGGATATCCTCTGGCCAATCAACTCAGCCAGCCAGATCACGAAATTCCTTGGTGTATTCAGCTACTGGGAGATGCCCTTGCTTTGCGACTCTGATGTGGTCTTGGGCTTTTCTATCGGTGAAAGGGTCTTCAAAGCGGTGGCGTAGGGCTGTCATGAAGTGGTCAAGGTTCCTTAATTCTGGGGCATTGACATTGTGGAGCATCACCATCCATCTGGCTGCTGCCCCTTCAAGGGTCAGAGTGATGACTCATACTTGGGATCCCTGGTTTTGGAAATTATGACCATATTCTTGCATGTAGGTGAGGACTTGTGCCAGGAACAATCCCAGTTTCTGGGGGTCCCCATCGAATTTTACTCCCCAGGGTGGACCTTCCTCTGCAGTAGTATGTCTGGGGGTTGACCAGGGTTAATCCCCTGTTCTAGGGCATTTAGGGGTCAGGTACCTGGTATGGCTGCTGGTTCTTCAGCTTGTCTCACTGCCCAATCATCCTCAGCTGAATCCAGGGTGGTGGCTCGGGCCCTCTCATTTTCTGGTTCCCTCACTCTCCTGCGTTGGCATCCTGGTGTATCCCTCACCTCGAGGTTCTCCAGGGCTTCCCTCACAAGGCAATCTCAGTTGGTCATTGGCCGGTGGCTCCTTGTCCCATATTTCCTGATCCAATAGGGCCTCCAGCTCCAATTTCCATCTGGGTTTACAATTGCCCCATGTGAGGGCTACTCCTTTGGTTCTTCCATCCCAGCTGTCTCTAATTCCAACACTTATAGACCACCAGGGCTTTGTGGAGGCTTTGTCGGAAGACTTCACTATCTTCGATGGGGTGCACCAAGTCAGCATCTGGCTGGGTAACTGTTGACGTTTTTCCCCAGCATTTGGCTTCCCCTTGGTCCTTGCTATACTCAGACATTTTCCTTTCTTGCAGGGTCCCCTCAGTAGAATGAAGGTTTTTGTTTTCTTTTTTTATTTTCCTCTCCAGGCTGACCTCTATTGCAGATGCTGCTTTATGTCAGTCGACAGAACTTTTTCCCATTCAATTAACAAGAATGAACTTCTGAAAACTAAACGTATCAAAAGGAATCCTTTATTGAGGTGAGACAATTCATGCAGGAGTTCAAAGCAGTGTCTGAGGTCCCTCAGGCATAAGGGAGTTTAGAATCCCTTCCATTATCTCGATGTGTATTTAGTGAAACAAAAGCCAATATGTTAATTCCCCACCCCACTCCTATAGAAACGATCTTTTTCAGTTTCCCAGGGCATACCTAATTTCTCCCCACCCCTTTTTAGAACAAACTTTTCCAGAGATTCCCAGGACACATCTCACTGTGGAATTTTTATGATCTTGTCATCTCCTGGCTGTGCCTCTTAGAGGTGATAGGTTCCAGCCATCTGGGTTTTCTCCCTCCATTGTATCATGTGTGGGTTATACAAATTTGATATAAGATTAAATGTATTCAGGTTACATCAAGAAAGGATTTCTTTATCAGCCTTCCTCCCCCTTTTCTTCTTCCACTGAAGAAATGACAGATACACGGATCTGACAGACTGGACCTAAGTTAATTAAAAAAAAAAAGAAGAGTATGCGGAAGTAGCAGGACTGAAAATAGAGAAAAAACTAAGATCTTAGTGAAAAACATCACAGAAAAACAAATTAATGGAAAGATTAAATATTCAGATTACTTAAAAAGTAAGATATTTAGGGGTACAATTAACAGCAAGATGTGTAACAATTAAGGAAGACAACTATTTTATACTGACACAACAAATTAAATTTGATTTGGAAAAATGGAAACATTTGCAATTATTATTAATTAGGAAGAATAGCTACAGTTAAGATGAATGTACTGCTGAGATTACTGTACCTGTTCCAAACAATTCCGATCAAATTGGAAAAATATTTTGAGGATCTTAATAAAATAGTAAAATTTATTTTTCAAGTGAAGAAAGCAAGAATTTCTTGCTTTCAAGAAATAGAGGTGGTTTTGATCTACCAAACTGGGAATTATATTATCAGGCAGCGGTTTTAACATGGATGAAACAGTGGATTGCACTGAGAAACATAAGATTACTGACCTTAGAGGGATATGATTTGCAACTGGGATGGCATGGCTTTTTGTGGTATGGGAAAAGTAAGTGTTCTGACCAAGGCTTCCTGAGACAGTAACAATCACACGCTGTTCCAAAAAACCTTTTATCATTTCAACAACTGTGAATTATATGCATTCAAAGCCCATAATGAGTCCCAAATTTTTATGAATAGTCCAACAGAAGTCTGCCACAGTCTTTCAAGATAAGTCTGATAAGTACCCATATTTATCTCCCTTGAAATACTGCCAGTGACTAAATTGCCAATTAGCTGTACAAGGCCAAACAGAGCACAAAGTCAACATAGAGCTTCAGATTTTAAACCAACCAGTACGAACAAAGTTGCTTCCTGCAAAGGCTCATGTCCCTTTGCTCCTCCTTTATGTCTTATGGGAGGGGCCAATCATCTCCAAGCCTTACTCCTGAATTGCCCCTTTCATCTGACTGTTCTTGCCTTCTGGCAGCTCTGCACAAGCGCGCACTGGGAACCAGCTCCCCCTGTTCCTCTGCCTCACTGTCAGATTCTGGAGGCTCCGGAATCAGCACGTAACTCTCAGATGGCCCTGGCCCCATCTGTGTGTCAGACGCAGATCCCTTGTTCGAGCCCTCCCAGACTCCAGAATTGGTCCATGTTCCTCCCCACTGTTTGACTCAAGCTACCAGCTCTGCAAGCCGCCGGCAGACCACAACAATAAGATACATGGTTACTTTCAAAGACTTTATTGTTAGTATGGGAGAAAATTAGAGAACACTACTACTTGAAGACACCAGTCTAGCTTTTGACAATAGAAGCACTTATACATCTGAATATGATTAATATAGGAAATACTGTGAGATACAAAGATATTTTGAATGAGAAGGGTGAGCTCAAAACTAAGCAAGAATTGAATGAACAAGGGATTGAAATAGCTTAGTATCCACAATTGCAAATATAGTCTAGATATGAAAAAGATGTAAAGCTATATGGTTTTTACAAAGAATTGACAGAATTGGATAAGATCCTAATAGGAACTGATGAAAGATTGATTAAAAAAACCTGTATCTTATTGGATATTAAATTGGAAGAAGAGCAAGTGAAAGAGACAAAGATAATATGGCCTAAAATTTTTGATTATACAATAAATAGTGGCAGAAACTTTGGGATAGAAATTATAAATTAACAATCTCAGCTGCATATAAAGAAAATTTGTATAAGATGTTTTACAGATGGTATTATGCACCAGCAAGGTTGGCAAGAATATTTAAAGATAAATCTGATAAATGTTGGAAATGCCACCAGACACCTGGATCATATAATCATATGTGGTGGACATGCGTAGAACCCAAAAAATATTGGACAAAAATATACACATGGCTGGAAAAGATGATACAACAGGATATTGATTTAAAATCTGAAATATCCTTGTTGAGGATCTTACCTGAAGTTTACAGTAAAGAGAATGTATATTTGATTATTCATGTCTTAACCACAGCTAGAATAGTATTTGCATAAAATTGGAAAAATGAAAAGATTCCTACTGATGAAAGTGTGATAACGAAAATATTAGAATGTGCAGAAATGAACAGGTTAACACTTGCAATTAAAAAAAAGGAACAAACTGAATATTATACGATATGGGAATTGTTTTATCAATGGTTAGAGAAAAAATATGAAAGTTAAAAACTAGCAAATAGAAAATAAGCTTATAGAAGTAAACAAATTAAGATGAGGATTGTCAGGGATATACCCTAGCAGAATGTGCACAGCAGTCAGGCAGTCAGGCGAATATGTGAGAAAGCGTTTTTTAGTTTACACACTCAGTAAAAATGGATACACTGTCTTAGTTGAATAGTTTAATCCATTAAGAGTTTAGCAGGGTCAAACAGTCCAAATATCATTCACTAGTGTTCAGTCAGTTCAGTCCGGAGATTGTTCAATTGCAAAAATCCAGTGTCAAAAAAAAGGGTCAGTTAACTTACAATGTCAATCCATAAATCAGTCCAGTAAATATCTTCTCACAGATTAGATATGTAGCATTCAAAACTCTTTCCTCCTTTGACATCAGCAACAGGGAACATGCAGAACAATCAACCATCAATCCAGTAGCAATCCAGGTTCTCTAGCTCCCTCTTATGGCAGTTTCTCAACCGCACCCAAATTATATCATTTAGAGTTTAAAGTGAAAACACATTTAAACTTTGCTATCATGGTTTATATGTTATTTACCCAAACAACGTTAGGTAACTATGGTTATTCCTAACAAGGATTGCTATAAAAATTGACATTATGTATATCTGTAATAATCTGAGAGTAGAGAATTAATACCAATGTAATGATTATAGTTGGAAATTTTAACTGTTATTGCACAAAACATTTGTACCCAGACAACACACTGATTAATGATTGCAAAAAATCTTTTAAAAAACCCACAGTTTCATAGTTGGTGAGAGGTCATGCAAGCAATCATTCCCCCTTCCCAGCAGGTAGCTCAAGTCACTACCAGAGGTCAAACCAAATGTCAGGATGACCCCAGAGGGGATCAAATGACAGAAGAACTGAAGTCTGCACTCCCAGCTGACCAGTGGTTTGGTGATAACAGGGACACCCTAATCCTGAGAGATGAACTGGCCTGGAAGGGATCCAAACTGTATGTCCCCGCCAGCTTGAGACTTAGATCCTACAGCACAGCCACAATTCCTGGTTGGCTGGCCACTTCAGATTCCTAAAAACCCTCCATTTAACCAGAAGGCAATTTTGGCGGCCAAAGATGAAAGCAGATGTAGAAGAATATGTTAAGAGTTGTGCTACATGTGCAACCATGAAGATGAGACCAGGGAAGCCCCTGGGCTGCTCCAACAAATGGCTGACCCCTGGGAGGAAATAGTCAATTTTACATTCAGAAGAAAATAGAATGATATATTTGCAATCAGCATTGATTCGTTAACAACAAATCATCTAAACATCCATGGTAATTTCATTTCATGATAATCTGAAGGGATTACAGAATGCTTAACAATTTATAAATCTTATCTATAAAAGTCCTGTAACTTGAAAAAAATAGCAACAGATACTAGATAATGGTTATTCAGATACCTTGCTTTCATGTTTAGGAAGATCATGAGAGGTTTCATAAACATTGCTGAATAGCTGATGTTGAGTTAAAGAAAAAAGTTTATATTGAACAGCTGCAGGGCTGCCAACCTTGAGTGATAGTTCGGAGTGAGACACTGTGAGGGAGCGGAGCGACCAAGTCCGAGGGAGCGAAGCGACCGAGGGGGGGATGGTGTGGAAGGGGGGTGTCCCCCCTTCCACAGTAGGGAGCTTTGACAATTTTACATTTTAAATGGTGCAATCTGATGCATACTTTAGTCATGATTTGGACATATACATACATACATACATGCAAGCAGCACCAATGTACTTGAACCGGATTTGTAAGATATTAATAATGCAGTTCACTGACCATGAATAATTGAAGTTCCTGACTTGTAACTGCAGTATTCTACCTCAACTGACTTTATTAGCTTAGTGATGTACTATAGACCACTATAGGATGAATTCAATGTGCAACAAAAAGACAAAAAACCCGAAACAACTACAGAGATAATGCAAATACATCAATGGGTATTCTTCTTTCCGTATCAAATACCATACTACATGCCAATATCAAATGCTATAGTCTCAGTCTTTAATTATATACTAACTTGTTGACTGAAATAGGGGTTCATAATTTCAGACATGTATAAACTAAACATTTAATCGAATAATGAGTGCTTCATATAAATATACATATTGTTAACTGTAAAACTCATCTACTGTATTCTGAAGCTTGGCCCTAGCTTTCATCATAGAAGCTATAGAACCAAAACAAAGCCCTGGTAGAGACTAAAAAATACAGCAAGTGCAGCTCTTGATTCACAAGGAAACTCTGGAATAGTAGTTGAATGCCACAGGTTAAATACTACACTTCATCACAGATGAACTGTCAACTCTAATAATTTAGCGGGTTTCTGGTGTGGCGGCCTGCTGTGCGGCCGTACAATGTATGTACGTACAGCTGTACGTACGTATTCTCTCACAGTCAGTGTATGTAAAGCGATGTAAAGCACACGTCATAGCCATACATGTACTGTAATTTGCCAAAAGTACAAGCTACGTTCACGTAACTATAGGTAGAAACCAATCGTAATCCAATAGCTCGTCTTCGCGCGCGAACCAAAAACGATTATTATTGGTTAAACTTTACACCCGCGCGGGAAAATCTCGAAACTTTGGGCTTGGGCATATCGATATTCGGAATATCAGAGAATGTAGAGATATATTTATTTTTGTACATTCCATTTTGGGGGTTTAGCGTGAGATTTCGTTTATCAGAGTGAGACAGTCAAAATTGGTTAAATTGCGTGAGTCTCACTCTGATTGCGTGAGAGTTGGCAGCACTGCAATGTACATAAAGTTCATCATTTACGTAGGTGCATACAAAACATGAGATATAAATGAAAGGAGTAGTTTGTGTGGGGAGATCACAACTTTTCCATTATTTTCCTTTGTGTACATTCATGTTCTAATAGACACCTTCTCAAAGATAATAATTATGGTGTCCACCCTACTCCCTGTTCCATAAACTAGCAGATAATATGAAACTAGGTAGACTAAACCATGAGGTTTACCATGGGTAAGCATGGCATGCAAATATCACCCCTGCCTGTGACTTTATATGGAGTAAGCCTGGTGAATTCCTTCCTGCAATGTCTACAATCAACAGCTGCCTGACCAAAACTTGCTGGTTAGAATTCCCGAGGTATAAGTTTATCCCATTTAAACATACAGGAGAAATACTCACAGTATTTAGGAACTTTAAGCATAGGAATATGCTTATCTTCCCTTGACATGATAAGAAACTGAATTGTTGTATGTCAGTCAGTGTTCTCTTATTGTGATGTATTTTTTCCTTCCATATTCTCTTCCAGCCAGTCTTGTCCCTAACTATCTCTGGCATCATCGGAGTAATGGATCCAAAATAGCACAGTGAGGAAACAGTATATTATTTATTGGGTAAGTTTAGATTCTGAACTTAATGGTCTTACTGCTCTTTGGATGGTAAATTGTGTTAAGATTAGAATATGTTCTAGTTGAGTCAGGGCTATCCCAATTTGGGGCTGAGAAGCCTACTGGCATCAAAAAAAGTCCTTATTGAGTCCTTATCTAAGGGTTTGAAAATATGATAATAATGTAGTACAGTCCTGTCGATCTGGTGCATGGAGACCTAGGATTTAAACTCAAAGGAGAAAGAGGAAAAAGTGATTCCTTCTTCTGAAACAAAGCCATTACGGAGTGGCTTCCATTTAACCACCAAAGATGTTTCTTTATTTTCTCTGGCTGGATTTTTGACCCAGGGGAGAAAGACCATTTAAAAAAGCAAAAAGGACAGAAAGAACAGAAAGAACACCAAGAAAGAATGGGACAACCCCCCCCCCAAAAAAAGAGATCCAACACAACTCTGAATAAAATTCTGTGAACATTATATTTTGCATCAGTCTTCTTTTCTTCCACCTTCCTCTCCTTTCCTTGTATCTTACACAGTGTAAACCCCAGGGTGGTGCTCGTAAAATTACTTTTTTTAAAGAGCCATTATAGCAACTTTATTTGGCTGAAGAATTAAGCAGATGTTTAATTAATTACCATTTGGAGGAGACTGCTTCCAATATTAGAAAAAGGGAAACCCTAACCTTGTTTTTAAAGTATTTTCAAAAATGCCGTCTTGAAAACTCACCTGCTACCAAGGCCCAGAGTAAACCGGAGGGGGAGAGGGGGAAGGTTACTAAACCAAATCCAAGTTATTAAAGGAACCCAACTGCACTGTCAATGCTGGAGTGTCATGCGATCGCTTGGAAATACATAACCTTTCATCCTGGTTGATCCCATTGTCCTAACAGAACATTGTCCTAATGCTTTTAGCATGTGGGTGTATGAGCAAACTTCCACCACCACCACCACCCCTTTACACGCCTTATGCTCTCTTTTAGCTGATCCAAAAGAGTCTTCCCAAACCAGCAAGGCGAGAAGCGCGCCAGGCTGATCTATAAAGGGGCTGGGCAGCTTTGTGCAAAATAGAAAGTTGGAGGACTGACAGGATGTGATCCTCTGGAACAAATGTCTTTCAGAGAGAGAGAGACGCCCCAGCTTCTAGTTACATCTCTGGCAGCGGACAATTCTCAGCTTTGCTTACCAGGGTTATTACTGGCCAAGGCTGTTGCCTGCAAAAGAGGCTTTGCCAGCCCCCTCGTGTCCTTCTTTGAAAAGGGCAGCTGGCTTGTCCCGGAGGACATTGCAGAGAGGGAGAGCGCGGGGCAAAGTGGCTGCGAGCACCCCGGGCGGGAAGAAGCCTCTTGCTCTTCACTTTCCTGAAGCGAATTTGCTAATTGGCATCATGCACAGTTACGGGACGCCGAGGCAGAACGAGGATTAAGGCGGGAAAAGAGGCGCGGTGGGGTGGCTGGGCAGGGCGGGGCGGCGCTGGGAGCTCATCCTTCTCCTAAGGGGAATATTCGGAATATCAGAGAATGTAGAGATATATTTATTTTTGTACATTCCATTTTGGGGGTTTAGCGTGAGATTTCGTTTATCAGAGTGAGACAGTCAAAATTGGTTGAATTGCGTGAGTCTCACTCTGATTGCGTGAGAGTTGGCAGCACTGACAGCTGTACATATTTTCAAATGTATGTTGGTGGGAAGTATACCCTGCTTACTGGTTCACACTGAACTGGTGGTTTAACAATTTTTTTCACCAGAATTAAGTCAAAGCACTCAGGAAGTACAAGCAACAACAAGAGAGCTATCACTTTTTAAAAAAATAAATAGAGCATTTTCTATTTGGAGGCTTATGGTCTCTGAATGTACCATTAGTAAGGATAACTATATGATATCTGGATTCTGCAAATGCCTCAGGATATGCTTTGGTTATATTATTGCCTCAACATTCAAATGAGTAGAAAGTTAAATAGAAGATTTGAAGTCTCTTCAGAACACAGACAGTAGGTTTTTGCTATACACTTTATTTTTTAATATATGTTTTATTTTTATTATTCATAAACTTGCTATATACTTTAATTTGCCATAAATTTGTACAAAGGAAAGAGCTTTACTAGTTACTGTATTTAAAGAAACCCAGAAGTTGTTTCTCTGCTCTTTGTAAAAATTCAGAAAGGGAGTAACACCCCCACCCCATCTCTTCAATGGGTAATATGGCATTCCCCCAATCTAACTCCCTTTTTCATGAGCCGGGAATCCCTGAGTTGGGTGACTGGATGGAGCTAAGCATTTGTTGACCAGATGCCCCTCCTGACACCACATGGATTCTTTCTTTCTTTCTTTCTTTCTTTCTTTCTTTCTTTCTTTCTTTCTTTCTTTCTTTCTTTCTTTCTTTCTTTCTTTCTTTCTTTCCCCTTTGTCCTTTTCCTAGGATTGAACTCTCCAACTTTCCAGGTGGGTGGTGAGCATCTTTACCACTAGACCACCATGCTGCTCATTCCCCCCCAACTAACTATTCATGTAAAACTGTTATTTAGCTTGCCTAAGATCAGATCAAGAATGTAAAAATCCAGTAAGAGTTCCACTCTTTGATTTTCTGAGACAAAAAGTGATTTATGAATATGGATAGTCTCTCTTGAGCCAAGTTTGGTCTATATAACACATAACCATATTCACACTTGGCAATAATTCGGAAGCGATTTGCAAATTGCTACTTGCCCAGCATTATTCAACTTCCCAGGCTAATCTAGAGGCTAATCTTTACCAAGGACTTATTTAATTTGAAATAGTTTGTGTGCCTATGCATATATATGTTTAACACAAAATCATGTATCAATATTATAGATAGCACAGCATCCTCCTTTTAATCAAGGGAGTACAGAGTAAACCTATACTCAGAGGCTTACATTGCATATAATTGTATATACATTGTATACATGTCTCATTCTCCAGCATCCCCCTAGTGTTCAGTTGTCTCTCTGTCTGAACACTGTACATTTCTTTCTAGTCAAATTTATGGTATAAAATAATATAGTCCATCGTGGTCATAAGTAATGGTAGTTGTAAAGTGGATCACCCATGTGCCTGACTCAATTTTATGACCTTTTTGTGGCAGTTAAGTGAATGTTGCAATTGTAAAGCAATCACCAAAGTTAAGTGAATGTCAGTTATTAAGCAAATCAATTGTTTTGAACAATTGTTTTATTGAAAACCAGAAGTAAATGCCAGATTTTGGCAAAATCTTCATAGCATGTGGTCACTTGACTGTGCAACATTGCAAATGACTGCATCAGCTGGTGGCTGAATGTCCAAAATTTAGTCAAGTGACCATGGGTTGGGGGCTGTCGGAACTTCAGAACCTAGGGGAGGTCCATCATGACATCAAATGGTTTGCTATCCAACCAGTCATATGTCAAAAACTACTTGTAAGTGGGATTGCCAGCAATGATGTTCACATTAAGCTTTCTAGAGGGTTTGGTCAGGGTTGATTGCCTCCCTGACAGCTCCCTTTCTGAAAGGATCTTCTCAGGCTCACAATATGCAACATATTCTCCAAATTTATATATAAAGCTAAATCATAATTTTGATTTGTTTTGAAATTATATTCATGCATGATTAACATTGGTTTTATAAGCCTTCTCTCCATTCTTGGAATGGACTTATCCAACATGTTGAGCCATGGTGACTTAACTATTGTACCAAACTGGTTGTCAGCCTTTAATATTTTTCTCCCTTTGCTTTGCATCTTTCGGCTGTAATGGGGGGAGGAGGAGGGAATGGTTATGGGAAGTGAGCTGGAGGTGTTACAAACCAGAACTGTATAAGCTGTGGAGGGGGTACATTCTTGCTTAGGTTTTTATCCAGTGCTATGCGTAGCTGTAACCCTTTATTAAACTATGTCAAGGTCAACGGACAGAAGCCTCATCACCACCTGGAGGTGCCCACATGATGATATAAACAACTTTTAATTGGATGAGCCAATTGAACTATTGGGGGTGGGAACGTAGCCATTACTTTGTATATGTGGTTTACGCGCCCATTTTCTCAGATTCAGGATTCTTTTGTTGCTACCACTTGATTTCCAGTAAAAGATATCTTTTCTCTGATTAAAAGAGTCTAAGTATTTCTTTCTTGGATTTTGAATGGAGCACCAGCTGACATTATTCTGAATCTCCACATTACCAGCCCACCCGGAGAAATAATAAATTTTCTTCCGAGGGGATCTGAACACAATGTCAAATCCAGCCAGTGACCAAGAAGACCTGGGAGCAACTGGAGGACAAGATTCTCTGCTGCTAGAGGAAGCAGGGGAAGCTGACTTGTTAGCAGAACTAAATCTTGGGGAAAAACCAGCTGTAAAACCCAAATGGTCCCTGCGAGTCGGTTGGAAGGAGTTCCTGAAGTTATTGGGTTCTGCCCAGGGCTTAAGCTCTGCCCACCACCCACAAACCAATGGGGCTTGTGAGAGAACTAACTCAATATTGGAACAATATCTTCGATGTTATATAAATTATCAGCAAGATAATTGGGATGACCTATTGCTATTTGCTGAGATGGCATATAATAATTTGGTACATAGTAGTACTGGGTTTACTCTGTTTAAAGTAGCTTTGGGGCAAGACTTTGTACCCATACCCGAGCTTCATTGGGAGAAACCTAACATTCAGTCATTAGATGAATGGATAACACAGCTCCAGTTTACCTGGCCAGTTACCTGTAAAGCATTAGATGATGCTCGTCAAGCTCATAAAAAATTTGCAGATAAAAAGAGAACTCCACAAAAACCGTATCAAGTGGGTGACAAGGTCTTTTTATCCACCAGATATTTGCAGACTACACAAAAGTCAAAGAAACTTGGACCTAAGTATGTTGGACCTTTCTCAATTGAACGAATTGTGAACCCTGTGGCAGTCCAACTGAAATTACCAAAACCTCTCAACTGAAATTACCAAAAACAGGATCCATCCTGTTTTCCATGTTAGTTTATTAAAACCTGAACATACCTCTGACTTGAGACCAACTCTGGTTGATCCCCCTGTACCATTGCTAATTGAAGGTGAACAATATTTTGAAGTTAGAGAAATTTTGGATTCTCGAAAACGAAGGGGTCGCCAGTATTTGGTTGCTTGGAAACATTTTCCTCCTTCCCAGGCTGAGTGGGTGAACGAGAAGGATGTTAGAGCTCCTACACTTATCAAGGCATTTTGTATCAAATATCCTGATAAACCCTAACAATTAGTATGTTGCTGTTACATGTATATTTTCTATTACCTTCTATTTTTATCTTTTTTAGGACTAACGTCTCTTTTCTAGGAGGGCCGAATGTCAGCCTTCAAGATTTTTCTCCCTTTGCTTTGCATCTTTCGGCTGTCATAAGTAACGGGGAGAGGAGGGAGGAATGGTTATGGGAAGTGAGCTGGAGGTGTTACAAACCAGAACTGCATAAGCTGGGGGGTGGGTACATTCTTGCTTAGGTTTCTATCCTATGCTATGCACAGCTGCAACCCTTTATCAAACTATGTCAAGGTCAATGGACAGAAGCCTCATCACCACCTGGAGATGCCCACATGATGATATACACAACTTTTAATTGGATGAGCCAATTGAACTATTGGGGGTGGGAATGTTGCCATTACTTTGTATATGTGGTTTGTATATGTGGTTTACGCGCCCATTTTCTCAGATTCAGAATTCTTTTGTTGCTACCACGTGATTTCCAGTAAAAGATACCTTTTCTCTGATTAAAAGAGTCTAAGTATTTCTTTCTTGGATTTTGAATGGAGCACCAGCTGACACTGGTTTTCAGACAAAGATTCTACATTAGCTATTTCTGTTGTTTTAATGAGGCTAAAAGATCTGGACTGCAAAAATGTCAAGAAAACAATTCGTATGCACACTTAAGAATGACATTTAGTATAAACAAAAAGATGACTGAAATAAAACAAAGTAGGGAGGAATATACATATTAACAAAGAATGAACATGTGATTGCTAAAAAGAACATTTTTTGTTGAAATCTAAAATGGTAAAACATATGCTTGTTAAAATGGGCTAAGAATGTTGGTTATAATATATGAAGGGATCAATGGGAAAGTATGTGGTTAAAAGAAATTAAATTCACCTTGTGGTTACAACTTAAGAGACAACTATTGTGATGTACAATCACCACATAAATTCGGACTTATAAAAAAAGTGGTGGGAATTTCCACATGGAAGTCTTCAATGAGACAGAATATTTGATGTTGACACAATTGCTGTCTAATTATTAAAAAACACAAAATAAATATATACTGCATGTGTGGTGAAAGTTAGAATTATGAGCATCTATAATAGAGATAAATGATTATACATATTATGATATGACTACACAAATGGTGCACTTACAATTAGAAGTTAATGACATGATAATCATTTGTGTAATAATTTCATGATGCACATAGTGTAATTTGGAGATATTTTGTGGCTTATAACAAATTATTATGCAATGGATATAAAAAGTCTCCACACCCATTAAAATATCTGGCTTTTGAGATGTAAAAAAATCTGACCAAGATAAATCACTTCAGAATTTTTTCTACTTTTAACCTATTTAACAAATTAACACATAAGCTGTACAATTCAATAGAAAAATAAACTGAAATCTTTTAGAGGGAAAATAACAATAACAAACATGGTTGCACCTAATACTTAGTTGATGCACCTTTTAATTTTATGACAGCATTAGCATTTGGGGCAGGAGGCCGTCAGCAACTCACATTCCCATTGTCTTGGGAATCTTTGCTTACACTTCCTTGCACAAGCATTTCATATCTATCAAACTGTAAGGGTGTGATGACCCGGGGCATGCCACAAAGGCAACACAGTTACATAAGTAAGAAAAGTCCCTTTAATATCTCCAACTTTGTCCCTAATGTCCAGTTACCTTCGGCTGGAGAAAAAAAAAACTGTTCCAAGTAACAGTCTTTAAGTGGAGGAAATTCAGTCTGAAAACAAAGTACATCTAAACTGTAAATAAAAATCCACACAAACCACGCTGCAGTAATTAACTGAACAGGGCAGGATAAGGAGTTGCAGACTTCAAAGGCCAACAGAACCCACATAGTTGGGAAGATGCCAGGAACCCAGATAAGCCTCAACAAAACAAGATAATACGCTATTTGCTCTCAACAGTTAGCAACACATAATTGCCCTTTTTAAACACTGTGTTCCCAGCTGCAGCTAATGAAGGGAATCAGGGCCCTTTCCTCCTCCATAAGCCAGACAACTCACGTTGCTCCCTTCTCAGTTCCTCCCTGTGTGCCCTAGGAGAGGGAATGGGCCTGGGACTTCCTCTGAATTCCCTCTGCCTTGCTCTACCTCTCCCCTGCTCTGCCCAGCCAGACTTTGCTCTGCCCCAGTTTCTTCTACAGCCAATGGAGCCACACTCCCCTTCCCTGTCAGCTGCTTGGTCTCTCCCTCGTAATCAGATTCCGACAGGGCCATGACAAAGGGCATCTCCTGTGCACAGATCTCTTAGGTTCACTACACAGATTTTCATTTGGATTCAGGCTGGGCCATTCAAAACATTGATCTTCTGGTAAAGCCATTCTCTTGGAGGTATGCCATTGGGTCATTGTCATAAGTGAAAACCCTCTTCATCTTCAGCATTTCAACAGAGGCCTGAAAGTTTTGTGCTAAAATTGACTGATATTTGGAACTGTTCATAATTCCCTCCACTATAACCCTAGTTCTAGCTGAAGAAAAGCAGTCCCATTGCTACCACCATATGTTTGCCACCACCATGCTTCAAGTAGGCATAGTGTACTTTTGGTGATGTGCAATGTTGTTTTTGTGCTAAACATACTTTTTGCAAGTTTGGATGTTTTTCTCTGTAATACAGGTAATCCTTGGAATATGAGCATTCCCTTAGTGAACATTTGAAATTATGGATAAGCGCCTCCTAGCGTTTCAAGTCCTGAAACTATGAATCTTGCAGCACCATGGCAATTGTTTGCCCTTATGAACAACCACAAGGCTTTGTAATGTTCTCCTGAATGTTGCAGGTTGAAATGGAGCTTCAGAAGGGTGAATTGAACTGTTTCTCTGTTCAAGCCTCAGCAGGCCTTCCCGGCATGTTGCAGCTCAAAATGGAGCTTCCAAGGAGCAGATCCACCCCTTGGAAGCTCCATTTTGGCCTGCAACATGATGTGGGAGGCCCGTGGAAGCCTAAACAGAGTCGGGGAGAACTTGAGTGGTCTTAGGCAGGTGGCCTGTTCTTTCACTAGGCCCCCACAATGGCCTTCCCCACCCTGAAATATCTCATGTGCACTTAACGAGTCTTGCATTCAATTAGCGAATGCATGGGCAAAAGGCGGATCCCATTCAAGGTACAAGATTCAGCCCCACGAATCCTTGGGTTACGAATGGAATGGGCAGGCTCCATTATATTTGTAACTCAAGGACTACCTGTAAAAGGCTTCTGTTCTGCCACTGTATCTACAGTTCAGACATATGAAGAAAATGGGATATTACTGACACAACCACTACTTTTCAGAACTCCTGCATTTTATGCTGCTGTAAGTTTCTTGGCAGCCTCTCAAACCTGTTTTCTTTTGGGGTGGGTTTCATCAATGTTGGAGGGATATCCAGTTCTTGGTAATGTGATGTTCTCTTCTCCACATATTGATGACTATCTCCACTGTGTTCCATGGTATATCCAATGTCTTGACATTTTTTGTACCCTTCTCCTGACTAATATTTTCCAACAATGAGATCCCTTTGATGCTTTGTAAGCTCTTTACAGACCATGGCTTTTGCTGTAAAAGACACTTCAGTAAATGTCAGAAAAATCCTACTAGAATAGCAGAACTTTATGTGGGCCTAATCAGAATCACTTTAATTGATGGCAAGTGTGTACTGACTACTATTTACCATCCATTTGAATGTGATTAATTCTGAACACAGTCACACTTCTATTTTATAAGAGGCTGTGCGTACTTATGCAACCGTTATTTATATTTTTATTATTACTTTCCCTCCAAAAGTTTTATTTTCCAATTGAATTGAACAGTTTACATGTTACATTAAAGGTGGAAAAAATTCTGAAGTGATTTATCTTGGTCTGATTTTTTTACATCTCAAAAACCTGGCATTTTAACAGGAATGTGTAGACTTTTTATATCCACTGTATAAAGGATGATTCAATCTGTCACTTTTACCTTTTGGCTTAGTACTGATTATTCTCTGTGCTACTATCTAATGTTTTTTTAATAGACTTTTTAAAGATTGTTTTAAACAAGTGGACATTTTGTCTCTTTATATAATCAAAACCATAACTGAACCCAATGGTTTTTTTTCTTGACAAAAATTAGCTTATGCTGTAAATGCCCTACAGTCCATCCATTTGTCCTTGCAATAGAATTTCAACAGCTGTAGCAATTGCTTAGACTTCAATACCACCCCATAGTGATTTACAGCAGTGATCCCCAACTTTTCTGCCTCCAGTCTAGGCAGTGGTGATGGAGAAAGGGTGTGTATGAAGGGATGGTTTCATGTGTGCAACCTAATCCCGTGCATGCACAAATAGAGCTTTGCATGTTCATCCACTGCTTGCACGGACTGGGTCCCAATGGGCTGCAGATTGGGAGTTAGGGACCTCTGCTTTACAGCACCCTCTGAGCAGTTTATAAGTTAGCATATTGCCCCAACAATCATTTCACTGAGCACGGGAGAATGGAAGGCTGAGTAAACCTTGAGTTTATCGAACTCCTGGCTGTGGCAGAGTTAGCCTGCAATACTGCATTCTAGCCACTAGCCACCATGGGTCCTGGAATTTCAAATTCCTGGGTACAACAAGAAAACAGTATATAAATTTCACTTTATACTTTAATTAAATAACTAAAAATATAAATTTTATGCTGTTTGTTAGTAAGCATTTCTAGGCTTGATTCTTTTTCCATGTTTGAGTCCAACCATCATGCAAAAAATCAGTATTGACCCACCTTCCCCATGGAAGACCTTCCTTAACATTGGTAAGTGGTCTAGAAGAAAAGGAGAAGTAGTGTGCACATACTAAAAGCATTTCATGTTTGTGCTTTCTTGAGCTTTAAGATAAACAATGGAAACCTTGGCCTAAATCCTCTCACACTGAGGATGGGGGGAAAGATCTTCATGGCTATGATTCCCAAACTGTGGAATACTTCCACCTCAAAAGATTTGTTCATATTGTACCCTTTTCCCTCCAGGCCCAGACTTCCTTTCCTTCTGTGGCCCATTTTTTAATTTCTACAATTGGCAAAATTTTAAAGATTGTGGTTAATATGACTGTTTATAAAATCACATCTATGTTTCATTTTCTTGTTATGCTGTTATTTAAGGTAGTTTGGGATATTAATGATGGGTCTGATTTGGTTGACTGTATATTGTTTTACACATCTGTCTTCTACAGAATGTTATTTCTATAAAATACTACTACTACTACTGATATTAATAATAATAACATGGATATACCGCTTATACAAGGACCTTCACTGCATGGATTGTTTTCCTCTTGTAGATTTGAACATACTTCTTAGATGTTTGGAAAGGCCCCACAATCTTTTGTTTGCTTGTTTCATCTGATTGCCAAATGATACCTGTCTTCAAGGGGGAAAAAGTAGCCTTAAATCTGATATAAAGAGTCCAACCATCATGCAAAAAATCAGTATTGACCCACCTTCCCCATGGAAGACCTTCCTTAACATTGGTAAGTGGTCTAGAAGAAAAGGAGAAGTAGTGTGCACATACTAAAAGCATTTCATTGCTATCTCCTCCCACATTTAAGTCTGAACTATTTCTGCAGAAGGGGGAAAAGAGAATCCATACCATCAGCTGTTGAACTTGTATTTTCTTAGAAGCCTCATTCACCTGCTGAACTGTTTCTGAGAGACAGTGAGCTGTGTATCTGCGTGCACATGTCGAAAGGAAAGTATTTCCATGTGCTCTACACAGTAACAGTAACACCTCTTTTTCAATTCTTCTTCCTTCCCCAAGATTTAGAGATCAAGCAGCACAAAAGAGCTGTTACTTGTATGTCCACACATACATATGAGTAAGTAGTGATTGCAAACAATAGGTGTTGATATCTCAGATCACTTGCCTGCTTCTTTAATTTGGAATGTATAAAGAAGAGTAAGAACAAAGCATGCTGTGCTGCTCAAGGGGCAAAAGCACAGAGAGCAGAAAGGTCAACAACTATTTTCTACTTATTTGTTCCCCCAGAATGGTGCTCAGCTGGTAACTGGAATAATTTTAGATGATCAAGAAACTTTCAACAATTAGAAAGGAAAAAGTTTGCCTTTCTGGTACCTAGTGAAATTCAGAAGGCACCAGCTGTCTCTTCAGGACCAGCCTAGTCCTCTAGCTCATGGAGTCCATTGGCACTGCCAAGAATGGGACACAGAAAGCCTGCAGGTACCTCCATCTCTGGGCCTCCCTCTTGCCCTCCCCACCTCATCCCCAGAAAAGCAGTGGAGATTAGGTTCAGTGGATCTAATGCTGCAATGAACCAAGGGAAACAATGCAAGCCAGCAGAGAGGTGGCTGGCTGTTCTTATGAGAACTAACCGCTAATCCTGTGTGAGCTCTGTGGACCTTGAGGGAGGGAAGGAAAGAAAGCTACTGCTGCTGCTCCTCTCCCTCTTCTGGTGGGGATTGGACACGGGTGGAGGGTGGGGTGGGGAGAACAGGGAGGATTGTTCGGCATCTTTCAGTACAGGTGAGCTGGTTGAGAAAATGAGCCAGCTGCTTCTTGAATGAGTAGCTGAGATGGCTTGCTTGTACATCTGCCTCACCCATTAGGATTGGATCTGGCAGGCCCTGGCCTCTCAGCTGTCCAGTGAAAATAGGCAAGCAGAGGTGGAGGATCGGAGGCAGTGAGAAGGCAGCGCCATTGGGCTCAATCGTCTTCCCCCCATAAGCGTTGTAAACACAATCTGGCATTTGTGCCCACTTTCCTTGACGCAATGGGGTGTAGAAGGACGATTAACTGGGTTGCTCCTCAGGATGCATTGCTCAGGATTCCCCAGAATCATCAAGGGGCAGGAGGAATTCCGACTCCCCACACCTTGGAATTTCATCCAAATCTTCCCTGCGGGCGTGAAGAAGGAGAACACAGCACACCGTCGGATTATGGTGCAGTCGGACTCTTACCTCGTTTTTTTCGGGGCTGAGTAAATTCCCTGCCTCTGCTGCGGCGCGCTTGAGACGCTTCCAGATGAAATGGAGAAGAGGGGAATCGTTCCGATCCACTCCCAGTACAGACAAACGAGCTCTAGGAAGAATCGCTTCTCCCCCCTCCCACCCCACGGCACGCTGGCTTTTCGAGAGGACGCCTGGCAATGTCTCTTGGCTCCACGTTCACGCAAGTACGGGAGGCGGCGGGGGCGAGATTGGCTGCCGCCGCCGCCGCTGCTTGCGCAGGAGGGGCTGCTAGGTTTGGAGATTTGAGGTGGGGGAGAAAAGGAAGAGGCGGGAGCGTCCGCAGGTGGAGGGGATGAAAATCGCAGCTTCGGATGACGCCAACGATGGGGAGGGTGCATTACTCCCTAATGAAGGACAGGAATATCCTTCGGAAAGGATGAGCGAAAGACCACGGGAAATAAGGGGCGTGCAGATAAGGGGACTCCATTAAAATCAGGATAAGTTGGAAAGGTGATAGAACAAGGAATGGGATAACCAGCAAATACAATAAGTCGAAATAATCGCACTGTCTTTTCCTGTGGGCTTTAGATTAATTTCTGCCCTTTCTCTAATATGGTTTTAAGGCGTTTTGTTCATTTAATTTTTAAAAGTACTGATATTTTCTCACTAGTCTGAAAAAGTAAACAATCCACGGAAGGATGGGCCTGGGGCTCGAAGAATTAGAATGGCAGGCCATAAAATGCAATATTGCCCCCACTAATTACTGTATTATAGCGCCTTCTGCTGTAGAACTGGGAGCCACTTTTTAATTTATAGTTTTAATTACTATTCTTTATGTTTTTTTAGAACTACACTAAGCATTTTGATGGAAAGGTTGAATATTAACATTAATTGCAATTTCCATCTATTAAATACTAAGATTATACATACAATAACATAAATTTTAACTATTTGAATTCTTTATTAAGGAAAAGTTCCTTTGATTTTTTTGACCCAAAATTGGATATTTGAGTTCCTCCCATTCTTCTCCCTTGTTTGGGAGGTTTGATTCCTGCTCTCTCACGCCAAATCTAAAGTAGCTTAAATTTCTAGGAGGTATCCTTGGTAATTAGTGCGTCTCAGTTTACAAGTTCCAAGGCACTACCAACAAAGACTTTTGAGTAATTGTATTATCTCTTTTATTCATATCCCTTTCTTGTTTTTTCAGTAATTTCTCTATTATTTCCTTAAAAGAGACAGAGAAAGGGAGAGAAAGATAATAGCTGCAGGTTGGTTTTTGACTAGTGGCAGTAAAGTTGTCAATCTAGAACAGGGTGTCAAACTGAAAGCCCACAGGCTGGATTCAGCCCATGGAGTGTTTAGATGGCCTGGCAGTCTCTCTGCCAGCCAAAACTGGGCATAGGCCCCCCACACCTCTTTAGCAGCATCTGCCAACTAGAACTAGATACCTTCCAAGATCTGGATGGCTCTTGTTCAGAAGAAGTAAAAACATCTGGCTCTTCATCCAGGTCTTTGATTACCTGTTTGTCATCTTTTATCTTAATCTTTTACCGGTGATTAACTTAATTGTAATTGTTTTTATTGTTGTGAGCCACCAGGGTTGTGGGTAGTATATCAATTTTGTAAATTATTACTAATATTAAGTCCTCCTAAGGCTGTGTCAGAGGACGTAACAAAGATTGATAGACTACTGTTGGACAGATAGTTTTTAGAGACATCTGGGAAATAGTTAGTTCATTTATGCTCTACTCCTATACAAAAGAGTCAAGGCCCATAGCTGGGGACTCTATATGTCTTTAATCTCAACATTATGGAATTGAGACTATTTGTGCCAGAAAGTAAATCTCCCTTTGTCTGGAATAGCTGTTTTGAATGCAAAGGGGGAAAAATGCATCTCGAGCCTGTGTCAAACGTCCACCATGACCACGCCTGGCTATGCCAACATGACTACACCCATCCCTGCCCCCCCCCAGCCCTCTAAGGTCAAACACAACTCTGATGCGGCCCTCAATGAAATTTGACACCCCTGATCTAAAAGCACCATGCCTGAACAGGGGTGCATTTTTATTTGAATGATGGTAAATGTTAGTAAATTTTTGTCAAGACAGCTGGTAAATAACTTGATCTAAGCCCAGAGCTACATCACAAATCTATTGCTAAAAAAGCAAATGTTGCATGATGTGAACTATTCCATGCAGCAAAAATGTGATAAAGAATAGAAATTATGGATAGTCTTGTGATTACTATTTTTAATGGTCACAATGGTCTGCTTTTTATCTTTATTTCTGTCTTCTAAAACTTATCAATAACACTTAGACTTCTTTTAAGATGGCTGTGAATATGGATGCTATGGCTGGCTGCTCTTTCTTTCAGTGTATGGTGTGTATGATTCTTTGTGTTTTGGATTCTTTCCTTGATTGAATCCTGTGGGGCAAGGGGCATCTATAGTCAGCAAGCCTTGCTACAAATTGGAGTGAAATGTGAAAAGGCTATTATGGACAATTTTATACATTTTCATAATATATGGAAGGAGGCAGCTAGGATCCTGGGGGAGCTATGCATCACTATCCCTGTAGGAAGGAAGAAGAGGCAGAGAAAGAGGAAGAGAGGATGCCATACTGAGGTTTTCTTTAGGACAAGACAGGAGCAGAAATTCTGGCAAGAGCAAAGTTTAAGCCTTTATGTGAACAAAAGCTGGTGTATCAATACAAAGACTGTAGACAGCCACTGCTCCATGGATCTGGAGTATATGATTCTTAAATGTAGACCCATATATCTTCCACAGGAATTCAGCATGGTTTTGATTACTGCAGTCTACATCCCACTTGACACCAATACTATTATATATATATAATAATATATAATATTATATACAATACAATACTTTGGGATTCTTGTATAACATTGTTAGTAATCCTGAATAAATATCTTGATGCTGTGCATATCATAGCGGGGGACTTTAATCAAGCTGATTTAAAAGCAGTGCTCCCTAATGTTAACTCATAACACATTTTGTATACATGTTTTATAGTTGTCAACAGAAAAGGGTGGGGAGTTTCAAAGAGCAGGCAGCAGTGTGGAATCAAAAGTACATTCCATTCATATTTTCTTCAGAGACTGATTAGATGACTGAAGCTTTTGCTGTGCAAAAATCTAATTGGAGAGCATGATTGAGGACTCTTGGCTATGGGCGTGTTTCATCGGATGATACACCCAGAGGGGTTGGGACAAAAGCAGGTTCAAGGGTGACAGTGAATTATGTATCTCAGAATCAAGTATGCCCAGGCTAATGCCAGCATGTTAACTTCTAATAAATCCTTCCAAGTATTGGGAGTGTGGCTCGAGGCTCATATTTAATTAGAGTAACTGCCAGAATCCTGATAGATAGCTGACTCTCTTAATTAATCACTGAGATGTCTGTGTCCCGTCCTCTTCCATCACTTCCCGACATCTAGGGTGCATGGAGAGAAACTCATGGCAGAGGCTATCAGGAGAAAGCTTAGCCTCCAGCCAGAAGCAAACAGAAACTGATAGCATAATTACAGAAGGAGGACAGCTCCTCTTCAACTCAAAAGAGAAGAAACCTGCTCTGTTAGAAGGGAGAAAACCAGATAAGTATTGATGGAATCCCTGAGGAGATCCATAGAGCAGCTGAGAGAGGGATCTGAACAGGCTACCATTCAAGATGGTGGCCTGTCCTGCTGCCCAAAACAGACGGGAACTTTTACAAGGCCTTTTGAAGTGGGGAGAAGCAGGCGAGACCACAGCCTCCCTCTCTACACTTCCCCAAAAGTGCCCACAGCAGCAGCCTGTGCCTCTCCCATGCAGCAGGCAGTCTCTTCCTCCTGTGCGAACTAGAGCTGGGGAGGAAGGTCAGTCACCTCTAGTGCAGGCTTACAGAGGGCTACAGGGAGAAGAAGGAGCAGAGCCCAACAAACTGCCCCGGTTCAGGGGAAATTTGATGGAGACCCAGACCAGCTAGCTTTATTCCTTGGCTCAGATAAGATCTATCTGGAACACTATGGACACCTCTACCGCTCCCCTAGAGCTTTCTGAGGGGCTAGAGGGAGAAGCAAGAGGATGGCTAGCAACCATCCACAAGAGAACAGCCCCCCAACTATATGATGTAGATGACTTCCTACAACTGCTAGAGGTCAGATTTGTGGAGGCAGAGGAGGGCCTGTAAATGGAAGATGAGCTCGGCAACCTAAAGCAGGAAGGGTGACCCATCAAGGAACACATCCATGAATTCAGGAGAATCATTGGGAAGATACCCCTTTTGCCTGAGTGGATGCTGGTTCATTTTTTTTAGAAAGAGCCTGGACAAGCAAATTAGCAAAATAACTGCCTATTGGGACATCTTGAACCAACTCTCTGAGTGGCCTAAAAACCCTGAGGTGGCAGACCAAAGGCTGGAAGGTACCTTGCGATGATGCGGAGTAAATCTGTGGATTGTGGGGGACCCAGGAAAAGAGCCTTGGAGTCTCACCATGGATGGAGGGCAATCCGAGGAATACAATCAGAAAATGGGGTACTCGGGGTCAAAGATCCCACCAAGATCTCTCCTAGGGAGACAGATGGAGGCTTGGGGCTGGAAGGAATTGCCTGTCCAGCTAGGCATGAAATTAAGACACATGCACAAATTATGCATGGAGTGGACTTTGCACAGGGATGAAGCAGGAAAACCAATTTGGCTAAATAAAGAAAATAAAATAAAAATATAGTAACATTGATCTTTTTCCCCTTCTAGATTTTTGCCTCTCCTAAATTAGATTAACTGAGATTTATGGTGAAAATCATGAGAGTGTATAAACTTGAGAGTTGTTTTCCCTTTCTTTTTTCTTTCTCTTATCTTTGTGTATGTATGTTTGTCAAGTTTTTGTGTGCCCTCATGGTAAATGTAACTGTTAAATGTCTAATCCAGAAAGACAAGAATTTTAAATTCTGTTAGAAAAAATGTTAAAATAAACCATAAAAAGAAAAATACCTTCAGCCTAGCTTGCCTGGCCATTTGTGTTCCATTTCCCCCCTCTCTGTTCCTTTAAAAACAGTCCAAGGTTGTCAGGAGGGAATGTTTAAGCTCATTTAAAATAAAAGTTTTATTTTTTGCATTTACTGTATTGTAAGTGGGTTTATCTATCTATTTAACATCTGTAGCATTAACATGTCTTTTCAAACCCTGCCTACAAGTTATCTGCCCCATTCCACCTTCCATCTCTTATCCTCTATTCTTCATTCTCCATGTCAGAACAACAATGCCTCTTCTGGGAGAATCACCTACAAAGCAGGGAAGTGGTCTTATTCTCATATCTTTCAGCACTGCACAGATGACTCTGTAACCTATGGAAGCAGAGCATGCTTACCCAGATGCTGCCTCCAGAGAAGACCATCCATTTGAGCTAGGGAATTGGGTTTGGATCTGGTCATCTACTGGAAAGCCACCACCACAACCAGAGTGGAACAGATATTCTCAGATCCTACTGATCATCCAGACACTTATGAAAATTGCAGAGAAAAAGGGACTTCTGAATCCATTGTCCCCACATAAAGCCAGCCATAACCAACCATAGGACTGAGCCAAGCCCAGCACCAAAGGTTCCACCCATCAGACTTAAAAGAAAGACCCTGAGATGTACAAGTGGAGACTAAAGACTGAAGTCTCAGAAGACAACTGGAAAGACTATGGGGGAGGCGCAGCCATTATTTACTAAGGCACAATCATGACTGCAAAGAATTTTGGGGCATGTGCTTACTTCAAATTCACTGAAAGCTCACAAAAAGTGACATCAAATGTCTAAAAAGGAATTGGCACAAAATATTGGATACCATAAATTTCCTTGCTCCCTTCACTTGTTGAAAGTTCTCCTTTTGGGAGCAATTGCCATAACCATAGTGGGAATATTATTCTGCTAACTTCTCCTTGTATTTTTCCTTGCCCCAGTAATTTGCAAAATCACCTCCCATATCAACAGACACTCAAATAAGGATGGCAGTCAAATACACACACACAAACACACAGTAACAGAACAGCATAAGTGCAATTTGAATAACGTCTAATTCTAGAAGCTAAATCAAAATAATTGCCAGCCATTTTATCTCCATAATAGTCCTTTTTCATTTTGTACTTCAAAGTTTCTTCTAATTGGCCACAGTACAATGGAAAATAATGCCATTGGATATCAGAGCAGGAATGCAGTGATAATAGTGAAGTATAGTGATTTTTTAAAAAAGTGATTTCTTCACAATGAATATTGCTACAAAGTAGTCTGTTTACAGTTTAATTCATTAGGAGATTTTATCTTGAATTGCTCTGGTTTTTACAACGTGTTTGTGAGTGAGCATGATTCTGTTTGCACAATGTCTCACATTCTGTGTGTAGGATCATAGGATTGGAAGGGACCTTGGACGTCTTCTAGTCCAATCCCAAAATATGGAATGACTCCAGGAATTCCTTGTAAGAGTTGTTCCATCAGGCTCTGAAAGCTGCACTTATCCCAAACTGTAACCTGTTACATTTGAACGCACCCCTGTGTGTAACTATTGTCTGACCTCTGCGGTAGCTGATTCCACTGGGAGCTGTTGGTAAGCTTGTGCCATATCAAGCTTAACAAAAATTTTGCCATTACCCAGTGAGTGCAAAAGACGTTGCACAACAGGGACTGGATATGCGCTTTGTTGTAGTGCTAAATTAACTGTAGCTTTATAATCAGTGCATACCCTAATTGACCCATCAGTCTTGATGGGTGTCACTATGGGGGTCTCCCATGGTTCATGATCCACCGGTTCTAATACCCATTGAGTGCTAAGCTTATCAAGCTTGGAATCAATTTTTGGGCGGAGTGTGAAGGGCACTTGCCATGCTTTCAGTAGTCTTGGAGTGACTTGTGGGTCTAAATTAAGTGAAATTGATTTTCCACTGTATTTTCCCAATTCATTGGTAAAGACATTAGCAAATTCATTTGTTTTTTTTAAAAAACAAATTTTATTGATTTTCAAAAACAATACACAAACAAAACATAAAACATAAAAACATAAAACATCTTTTCTGAAAACAGCTTGATCCCAGGTTACATCTCTTCGTACAGACACAAATTCAAATTCATGCTCATTTTATATACCATTCCATATCTTATTGCCATTTTACATTTTCTATTTAGCTTCTCCCCTCTTTTAACTTTCTTAATTTTATTTTATTTATCTCATCTCAGTTCAGATCATTATGCTTATTATTCTTTGTCTGTCCTGTTTCCAGCTATCTATTATCTTTTCCCTTTAAACAAAATTTCTCCTGTACACTGATTGGAGTATGACGCCTTTATCTCTTTCCCCTAAATTTATAACACTTAGTATAGTACATAACTTCCATTTGGATTCTGCTTAGTACATTCTAAAGTTACACACTATATTTTTTTAAAAAAGAAAAGATTATAAATATATAATATAATTAAAACAACAATCCATACCAATTCAAATCTATCATTAATATTAATATTCATTTAAATCTTGAACATTTTACACATTACTTTTCAGTAAAATATCATACTTTTATGGGAACACTTATAAACTTTCCATAGTTATTTCCCCCTCACTTCACTTATATTTTAAAACATTGTGTCATTAAAATGTTTCCATTCCTTCCTAATTCAATTCTCTCTTTCATTGCCTTCCTTTTGTTCACAAAAATTTCACTAAATTACACTGAATATTTTATCCCACTTTTTAATCACATATTGTTTCCAATTTTCTAACATTATTTCTAATACAAATATAACAATACAATCTTATGTACCTTTGCAGAATCCATTTTTCAATTAATTTTTTACCCATTATCTCTAAATAAACCCTGTTTCTTTACATTTTGCTCCACACCATTGAAACTTCTCATCCCTTCCTTCCTCTCTTGCTTCTTCTCCCTGCCCTTTTTACCCCCTTGTCTCTCCACCTCCATTTCCCTCTTCTGCATTCCCCCTTTCTGTTGTTTTCTAACATTATATCCATTTTTCACCTTATTTTTCCCTTTTTTGGTTGTTTTTTTAGATCTTAAAGTCTCCATTTTCTTTTCCTCCTTTTCCCTTTCTTCCCCAAGTAAAGTTACTTATTCATGAAAGATGGCTTCTTCTTTGTCCCAATCATCTTGTTGCACAGTCAGTTTCTCATAGGTACAAATCGCCATTTCTAAGAATTGAAAAAGAGAGCCAAGAGAACCCTTCCCTTCTTGTTCTCTTTTTTGTATTTTTTGAATTCAATTTTCAGTTCATCCACAAGTGATGCCTTTGTAGAAAAGAAAAACTTTTTCCAAACAACCACCCAAATGTTTTTAGTCCTTCAAATATAATTTCCAAAAGTCCCAAAGTCACCAAACAGTCCAAATAAGCTGTTTCTTTTAACACTTTCTTCTTTCTTCACTTTCTCTTCTTGGGGTTACTGTTTAGTTACAAAATTCCAGTTAAAATGTATCTTTTAGAAGTCTTGTTAGTATTTAATGATTCTTTTAAGTTCTAGGCAATCTCCTCTTGCCTTCCAAATCCTTGCTCCTATTCTTTTCCTCTCCCTTCCCACTTACAGCAAAAAAAAAATATTTTTTAAATGTTCAGAAATCCTTACCATCCCCTTAACATTTAATTATCCAGTTTAGTTACCTATTGATGCCAAAGCAGATTTTTCCGATTGCTCATTCATGTCTGTTCGCTGTCAATGTTAGGAAGGAGAGTGAAAAAAAAAGAACTTTCCCTTTTAACTTTCATTTGCTGCTTGCAAGTCTTTGGGAACGATGTATATTTTGCAGATTTTAAATTCCAGGGTACCTTAGTTGTTGCTTTTTGTTCCAGTCAGCCAAAAACTTTCATTTCTTAACTTCCTCCTGCACTTTCTTTTCCGGCTGAGTGGTTCTTTGAGGCGGCCATTTCTGACCGCCACTCTACCGCCTTCAGAAAAGGGAGTTTAGCCGGCTGGGGAGGAGAGGTGCGATTCTTCTCGACCCTGCCAGATCTCCCCTGTCTTCATCACCTTCTACGGGGGGGCTTAGCCCCGAAGCCAGGTGGCTCGGGGCACTCCAGCAGCAAGCGCAGGCAGAAACAGCGCACGATCGCAGATTCCTGCCTGCCCTGAAGCGCTGCAAACTGGAACTCCGCAAATTCCTTTGTTAAAGTGTCAGTGGTGTCTGACATTTCGCCATCAGTGGCATGAATTCCATTTATGGCAAGATCAAGGGAATTGAGCCAATCAAGGCCTAGAAGGCTGGGCAGTGCCCTTTCAACTACTGTGAGTTGAAGGTGACCTTTAAATTGTTTAAATTCTACCTTGCTGCTTCCCAAAATGGGAATGGCATTCCCTTGGTAATCCCTAAGTTTGAGGGAGCAGGGTCTCAATCTTTTCTTTGACATCTTGGGCACCAATCTTTTGATAATGCTTCAAGATATCAAAGACAAGGAAGACCCTGTGTCAACCTCCATTTGGCAGTTTTGTCCTATTTTAACTGTTAGAAAAAAATTCTTTTTTTAAAAAAATATAGTTTATTAATTTTTACAATTAAAACCAAACAACAATACATACACAAATAAACAAAGGAAAGGAAAGGAAAGAGGAGAAGGGGGAAAGAAAGGAATTTTGAAAAAAGAAAAAAGGAAAAAAGAAGAGGTTACAAGGTTAAAAGCATTCTTATTTTAACAGTTTGCAAGGTCTTTTTTTTTTTCATAACCTTAATTTATGTCATGTACCCACACCTGTTCTTTACTTATATCGCTACTTCATTATTATAGGTTGATACTTTTCTCTTATGCCTTATGATATATAATTTATCTTTCATCCAATTATACCAACAATTCCAGCTATCATAATATAGTGAAGTGTCTTTGTTTTTCAGCGCCAAAGTCAATTTACCCATTTCTGCACATTTTGAAATTTTTTCAATAATAATTTCTTCTGATGGAGTTTGATGTTGTTTCCAGTGTTGAGCGAAGGCTAATCTGGCCACTGTTAAAATGTGTATTGTTATATATTTAGCTTTTTTGGAAATTTGCTTATCAAAAATTCCTAGGAGGAAGGACTCTGGTTTGTATTCGATCTGCTCTTTTGTAATTTCTTCCAACCAAGTTTTAATTTTCTTCCAGTACTTTTGGGTTTCTGCACAAGACCACCACATATGGAAAAAGGTTCCTTCTTTTTTCCTACACTTCCAGCAATACGGACTCATGTTAGGATGCATCTTCGCCAACCTCGAAGGGGGGAGGTGCCATCTATAAAACATTTTATAAAGATTTTCCTTGTATGCTACCGATTTGGTGATCTTATTATTTCTTCCCCAAACTTTCTCCCATTCCACTAATGTAATGCTGCGTCCTACGTTCTTACTCCAAGCGATCATATTTCCTTTTACGATTTCTTCTTCTAATTCTGTTTCTAATAAGTAATTATAAAATTTGGTTATGCTTTTTTTATTTGATCCTAATAAAAGTTTATCTAATTGTTGCAGTTTATTGTTAATTCTGAATTCTTTTTTGTCTTGTTTGTATCTGCTTTGAATCTGAAGGTAAACCCATTGGTCAATTTTTTGTCTTTGCTCCTGAAGTTCCTGCCTCGGTTTCAGATTTCCTTGTGGGTCCAACTCTTTGTATTTAATCATTTTGGTAATCTCCAGATTGTTTGGGTGAATCATTGCCTCCATTGCTGAAATCCATACTGGTACTTTTGTATAATGTTTTTTCCGTATTTTCCTCCAAATTGTTAATAGTGCGTCTCTAATTAAGTGTCTATGGAAATATTTTTGACTGGTTTTCCCTACATCCCATAAAAAGGCGTGCCACCCCCTTTGTAAATTGTGGCCTTCTAAAAATAGTATTCTTTTGTTGGTTAAATTCACCCAATCCTTCAGCCAAACTAACGAGGTGGCCATATGATATAACTCCCAGTTTGGAAATGCTAATCCTCCCCTGCTCTTCATATCCTGCATTGCTTTTACATTTATTCTGGGTTTTTTCCCTTGCCAAATGAATTTCAGGGTTATTCTATTGAGTTCTTCAAAAAAAAATTTATGTAATTTAATTGGGATCGTTTGGAATAAGTACAAGAATTTGGGGAGAATGTTCATTTTAATAGTGGCGATTCGACCTAGTAGTGAAATTTGAAGTTATTATTATTATTATTATTTGAAGTTATTATTTCTTCTAGTTCTATTTTCTGTTTTTCTGTTAGGTTTTTAGTCATTAATTTGGGTTTTTTTTCTGTTTCTTTTGAGTCCTGCTACTGCTCCGAATTTCTCTAATTCACTCATCAATATTGGTTCCCTGTCTTTTGGTTCTTCGATAAAAAAAATCATATCATCCTCAAATGCTTGCAATTTATATTCCTCTTTCTTAACCGTTAATCCCTTTATATCCGAATTCCACCTAATTTGCGTTAAAAATGTCTCTAATGCTAGTATGGAAAGCAGGGGAGAGAGTGGGCACCCCTGTCTCACTCCTTTTTCTGTCTTTATTGGGCGGGTACATTCCCCATTTACTATTATATTAGCTTGTTGTGTGTCATATATGGTTGTTATAATATTTTCAAATTTGGTGCCCAAATTCAAATTATAATATTTTTGAATTAAAAATTGCCAATTTAGATTATTGAAAGCCTTAGGTTAGAATAATTCCAAAATTGAAAAAAAAAACACACAGTAGTATAGTCCAAAACGGAATATATTTCGGGGGCAATTGTTTAACCCCCTT
Organism: Hydrophis major; assembly: GCA_033807585.1. Classification (NCBI taxonomy): domain Eukaryota; kingdom Metazoa; phylum Chordata; class Lepidosauria; order Squamata; family Elapidae; genus Hydrophis; species Hydrophis major. The sequence goes on from CM066330.1 coordinate 124,843,478, forward strand.
GTTCACCCGCGAAGTACAATAAGGCAAATGTTAAAAACGTTAAAACCATCATAACCCGTTATAAAACCAAGGATGACCCTTGCTCCCATTCTTTTAATCTAATTGGCTTATTAGGATTAAGCCAGTGACCGGTCGTCACGTAGCTGACTCCTCCTCGCCACTAAGACGCGGTTTGGTTCGTTGACACCGCCCCCTAGTTAGCCTTAATTGGGCTATTAGGGGCTTCCAAATTGCGCTTAGGTGCGCGGCGTCAGCTCGATTACACACATTGTCCGTTGCGGCAATTAGTAATTGCTCGCTCACTCGTCGTTCTCGAAAGTTATTTTGGTGTCTCAACAGCACCGCAGGCTGACTAAAGTTTACAGCATGCCCCGTTGACAAGGCATGTGCGGCAATAGCCGAAGAGGACTGTAACTGTTCATGCTCTGCCGCTGAATTGACCGTTTTTTGGCTTAATCTTCGATGTTCATCACACCTGGTAGCTAACGCCCTCGATGTCTCTCCGATGTACGACACTCGGCATTCTGAACAGAAAATTTGGTAAACCACGTCTTCCGTCATAGTAGCGGGTTGTCTGTCCTTAAGATGTGTTAACTGTGATCCGAGTTTGTTTGGTGCTGAGAACACCACACGGATCCCAACCCGATTCATAATGCGTCGTATGGCTTCACTTGTGTTGTGTTCATAGGGGATGACGATGGTCTTAGGGCGGTCTTGTTGACCCTGACTATAGACATCTGCTTGCGTATTCAGTCGGGGCGCCGTCTCCTTCAGGTGCACTCTTTTGGCTTGTTTAATTAGGAGCCGTCTAGGGTAGCCATTTTTCTGCAATGTTGAGATGATTTCTCGTTCTTCAGCCTTACGGTCAGTCTCTTCGGTGCATAGACGTGCCGCTCTTGTAAACAGGGAGTTTGCGATGCCTAATTTAACTTTCACGCTGTGGCCAGACTCGTAATTTAAATAGCGGTCTGTGTGAGTCGGCTTTTTAAAAACTGTCGTTGTTAATCGCCCCGAGCCCGCCTTTTTCACAAGACAATCCAGGAAGGGAAGGGTGTGCTCCTCTGACTCCCCTTCGCAGGTAAACTTTACCGATTGTTCGCATGAATTAAGGTGGTTCAGGAAGGAGTCTCTATCCGAGCTACGTAAAATTACAAAGGTGTCATCAACATAACGTAGCCAGACTTTTGGGGGACGAGTAAAACTCTGCAACGCCTTTTTTTCAAAATGCTCCATGAATACATTGGCTAGAATTGCTGAGATTGGTGAGCCCATTGGTAAGCCATCTGTTTGTCTGTACAATTCCTCACTAAAGGTGAAGAACGTTGCATTAACACACAGCCGTACCAATGAGACAATATCAATAACTTCCAGTGCCGTTCTCTGGGGCAGCGTGGGGTCCTCTTCTAGTCGAGATGAAATGACTTCTAGGGTTTTGTTAATGGGCACATTTGTGAATAACGCCGTCACATCGTAGCTGACCATACCGTCCTCCTCTGTCATCTCCACCCCGCTCAACAAATCGACGAAATGTTTTGAGTTTTTTACATGATGCTCCGTTTTACCTACAAGTGGGGTCAGCAGCGTTGACAAGAACTTCGCCATCCCATATGTCGGTGACCCGATGAAGTCAACGATGGGTCTGAGTGGGGTGTTTTGTTTGTGTATTTTTGGAAGTCCATAGATTCTTGGGCATCTATTGTTCTTAGGTTTTATACGGAACCAAACGTTCTCTCCAAGTTTTGACTTCAGCCGGAAGAGCGCCTGACAAGCGTCCTTTTTTAAACCGTTCATCACCGTAGACACCGGTTTTTTCTCGACTTTTTCATAAGGGCCTTCAGAAAGGTGCTGTTTCATCTTGTTGGTGTAGTCACTTTTATCCATTATTACTGTACAGTTTCCCTTGTCAGCTCTCATGATGACAATGGAATCGTCAGTACGCAATTCCTTCAACGCCTTCCATTCCTCCTTAGTTAAATTCGACCCGTTTTTTGTCCTTCTATGGAGTACCCCTGCGACCTGGGTTCGTACTATGTCAGCTTCTTCTGAAGATAATTCTCCCAGCGCCGCTTCCACTTGTGGGATGACTTCGAGTGGCGATATGTTCTCCTTCAGCACGTTGAAATTGTGTCCCTTTGCCAGCAATCGTGTCTGTGATATAGAGAGCTCTTTGGATGAGAGGTTCTTCACTCCCATGTTACCTGTGGGCGTTTGCGGTGGATGTTGGGCCAGGTTCAGTCGATCAAATTTGGCCGCCTGTCTTGTCCTACATAGTCTGTCCATTCGAGTTCGCCACGCATCTGCAGTGGTCAATAAAATCTCGATATCTTCCTCAGCAAGTATGCTGCGCAAAGACTCGATCATGTGTGTCCTTTTCTGTCTAATACCCTTCAATTTCTCACAGATCTCGTGAAGTCGAGCTTTCAACAATTTCCGCTGGGCATTTTTGACAATACTCTGAAAGACTTGCCCCCCTGGTGGTGTTTTTAGATACAGAGAGGTTGGAATAATGTGCGAGAGTAAGCAACGGCGGTTAAAAATCCTATTTTTAACGGGGTGGAGATGACAGAGGAGGACGGTATGGTCAGCTACGATGTGACGGCGTTATTCACAAATGTGCCCATTAACAAAACCCTAGAAGTCATTTCATCTCGACTAGAAGAGGACCCCACGCTGCCCCAGAGAACGGCACTGGAAGTTATTGATATTGTCTCATTGGTACGGCTGTGTGTTAATGCAACGTTCTTCACCTTTAGTGAGGAATTGTACAGACAAACAGATGGCTTACCAATGGGCTCACCAATCTCAGCAATTCTAGCCAATGTATTCATGGAGCATTTTGAAAAAAAGGCGTTGCAGAGTTTTACTCGTCCCCCAAAAGTCTGGCTACGTTATGTTGATGACACCTTTGTAATTTTACGTAGCTCGGATAGAGACTCCTTCCTGAACCACCTTAATTCATGCGAACAATCGGTAAAGTTTACCTGCGAAGGGGAGTCAGAGGAGCACACCCTTCCCTTCCTGGATTGTCTTGTGAAAAAGGCGGGCTCGGGGCGATTAACAACGACAGTTTTTAAAAAGCCGACTCACACAGACCGCTATTTAAATTACGAGTCTGGCCACAGCGTGAAAGTTAAATTAGGCATCGCAAACTCCCTGTTTACAAGAGCGGCACGTCTATGCACCGAAGAGACTGACCGTAAGGCTGAAGAACGAGAAATCATCTCAACATTGCAGAAAAATGGCTACCCTAGACGGCTCCTAATTAAACAAGCCAAAAGAGTGCACCTGAAGGAGACGGCGCCCCGACTGAATACGCAAGCAGATGTCTATAGTCAGGGTCAACAAGACCGCCCTAAGACCATCGTCATCCCCTATGAACACAACACAAGTGAAGCCATACGACGCATTATGAATCGGGTTGGGATCCGTGTGGTGTTCTCAGCACCAAACAAACTCGGATCACAGTTAACACATCTTAAGGACAGACAACCCGCTACTATGACGGAAGACGTGGTTTACCAAATTTTCTGTTCAGAATGCCGAGTGTCGTACATCGGAGAGACATCGAGGGCGTTAGCTACCAGGTGTGATGAACATCGAAGATTAAGCCAAAAAACGGTCAATTCAGCGGCAGAGCATGAACAGTTACAGTCCTCTTCGGCTATTGCCGCACATGCCTTGTCAACGGGGCATGCTGTAAACTTTAGTCAGCCTGCGGTGCTGTTGAGACACCAAAATAACTTTCGAGAACGACGAGTGAGCGAGCAATTACTAATTGCCGCAACGGACAATGTGTGTAATCGAGCTGACGCCGCGCACCTAAGCGCAATTTGGAAGCCCCTAATAGCCCAATTAAGGCTAACTAGGGGGCGGTGTCAACGAACCAAACCGCGTCTTAGTGGCGAGGAGGAGTCAGCTACGTGACGACCGGTCACTGGCTTAATCCTAATAAGCCAATTAGATTAAAAGAATGGGAGCAAGGGTCATCCTTGGTTTTATAACGGGTTATGATGGTTTTAACGTTTTTAACATTTGCCTTATTGTACTTCGCGGGTGAACAAGGGGGTTAAACAATTGCCCCCGAAATATATTCCGTTTTGGACTATACTACTGTGTGTTTTTTTTTTCAATTTTGGAATTATTCTAACCTATGGATTCAAACTCCACAGTCACAAGTTTTTTCTCTCGTTTTATTGAAAGCCTTCTCTGCGTCTAGGAACATAAGTGCTACTTGTTTCTCGGGGTGGGCTTCTTAAAATTCTAGTACATATAATACTATTCTTAAATTGTTCTTTATTTGCCTAGTTGGGAGAAATCCGTTTTGATCTTCATGTATATATGAATTTAACATTCTTTTTAATCTGTTTTCTATAATAAGTGCGAATATTTTGTAATCAGTATTTAAGAGTGAAATCAGCCTGTAGTTATTTATATATCTGGGATCTGTATCCTCCTTCGGGATCAGCGAAATCAACGCCCCCCTCCATGAGTCCAACATCCTGGCTGCCAGTAAAACATCATTGAAGACTTCCACCATAAGTGATCCAATTTGATCTGCTATTGCCTTGTACAGCTCCCCTGGGATCCCGTCTGGGCCTGGGGTTTTATTATTTTTCTGGTTCTCTGTTGCTGATTTCAATTCCGATTCAGTAATGTCTTTATTTAGTAGTTCAGCAATTTCTTCCCCAATTGCCTTATCCTTCACTTCATCTAAATAATTCCTTATTCTATCTTCACTGACGTCTTCTTTTTTATATAGATCTTCAAAGTATTTATGAGTGATTTCTTTTTTCTGATCTATTTCCTGGTATGTATCTCCCTTACTATCTATTAACTGATATATCAATCTCTTCTCTTTCTTTTTTTTAATTTATAAGATAGCCATCTTCCTGGCTTGTTGGCATGTTCAAAATAGGTTTGTCTAGTCAGATTCAAATTTATGGTCATTTTCTCTTGTTCAATTAAATTCTGTTTGTGTTTAGCTATTCTTATCTGGTTTTGCAGTTTGGATTCTTTTGGAGTATTTTGTAGAAGGGTTTCTAGCTTCTTAATTCTTTGTTGCAATTTGTTTTCTTGGGAATATTTTTCCTTGTTTCTCTTGGCATTATAAGAGATTGTTATGCCTCTTATTACCACCTTCATTGTATCCCAAATATTTTGTTTCGTGGTTTCTCCGTTATTGTTTGCTTTTATAAAAAATTTTAGTTCCTCCTTTAATTTATTAATGTATTCTTTCTCTCTTATTAGTTGAGTATTTAAAGTCCATCTTTTCTTTGGTTTTGCCCTGCCCTTCCATATTACCTGTATTGGGTTATGATCTGCCCATTCATTAGGCAAGATTTCCACTTCTTTTGTCTCGTTTGCTATTTCCCCGTTCATCCATGCCATGTCGATACCTGTCCAGGATTTGAATAGAATGTGAATTGTCTTTTTTCAGGATGTAATCTTCTCCATATATCTGTCAGATTTAGCTCTTTCATCATTTCCCTACAGATCTTAGGGAGCTCTGTCTTCCCCTTTTTATTCTTTCCGCCATTACTGTGATCTTTTTGGAAATCAGCAATGGAGTTGAAATCTCCTACAATGCAAATGTTTCTTTTTTGCAATTCAACCAATTTTCTATATAGGTGTTTAAAAAACTCTTTTTGATCTCCATTTGGGGTATAAATTACTACTAAAAGAATTGGAATATCGTTGATCCAGATCTGCAAACCCAGAATCCTTCCTTCCAAGTCCGACCATATTAGCTCTGATTTCAAATCCTCTTTCACATATACTGTGATTCCCTTCTTTTTCTCCTCATCCACTGGTGTGGTAAATAACTTTCCTAATTTCGGGCATTCTAAATATTTTTCATCCTTCTTCTTTATATGGGTTTCTTGTAGGCATGTTATATCTGCATCTTGTTTAATTAATTTAGATAATATCCTTTTTTTTTATTTGTCGAGTTTAAACCATTTATGTTTATTGACAGTATTTTTTCTTCTTCTCCCATCTATTTAGTTTTGTTTCGCTCTTTGTTGTGTAACAATTCCTCTCTCTTCTTGCACTTGTGTTAGTGTAGTTCCTTCTGTCTTTTGTTGTGGATAAGTGTTCTCTTGGTTCCCTACCATTCCAGTTCTATTTTTCTTGGGAATTTGTGTCCAATTCCTCCCTACTGCTTTGCTCCTGTGGGCCCACCATCCGTTCGTAAAAATCCTGAGCTTTCTCCATAATGTCTATTTTGATTTTCCTCTCTTTCCACGACACTAGCATCCCTTCTGGAATAAGCCATTTAAATGTAATTCTTTTTTGATTTAAATATGCTGCCAGAAATTTATAATCATGCCTTTGTTCCCTTATTCTTCTCGGTATCTGTTTAAGGATCACAATTTCTTTCTCTTTGTACGTTATTGTTTTATCTCTTGAGGTTCTATATATCATGTCTCGGACACATCTTCTGGTAAATTGTATGTGGACGTCCCTAGAACATTTGTGGCATCTTGCATAGTTTGTATTGACCCGGTAGACTTCATTGAACTCTTTTTTTTTTTTTTGAAACAAATTTTTATTGATTTTAAAGATAAAACAACACATCATTAACTATTAAATACATAAACACATAAAACCTCTTAACATTATAAATCCTTACAAGTCAAACAAAACATTATTTTTATACAGTATAATTCCAATTTATCCCATCTCCATATGGACACACAAACATCTTTCAGCAAATTTCTCATTTTTTCTCTTTACTCCTATTCAATTTCATTTCTCTTCCATATTTATCCATTTTATAGTCATCATATTCTTTTCTTTCTGGCTTGTATAAATTATTCTCATCTAACATTCCTCCAAGGTTTTATTGATTCTTTCCTTTTTTTTTTTTTTTTATAAAAAACAAATTTTGTTAGTTTTACCATAAGCACAATACACAAACATACAAACACAAAACATAAACAAAACTAAAAGATCTTTTCTGAAGGTTGTCTGTTCCCGGGTTAAAACTCTTTACACAGACACAAATTCAAACATCATATTCAACCCATATCTCCTTCCAAATCTTATTATCATTTTCTTTTTTATATATATATATAAAAACCATTTTTATCAGTTTTATAAAAACAATGCACAAAGAATCAAGGCATAGCAGCTTATAAATTCTTTTCTAAGAAAAAATAATAATAATAGACCAATAAGGCATAACATTTCCAGATTATAATATCAATATTTCATATAATATTAACTTCATATCTTGTCCCTACTTCTCTTTTCCATCCAAATTATTTATTAATTAAAATTTTATTGCCTTTTATCAATATACAAAATCCAAAAAAAAAAAAAGCATATATATCCTTCCATATCTTATTACCATTTTCAACAACATTCTTTGTCTGTTCTATTTCCAATTATCCATTCATCTTTTTTTTTCTTTTACTATACTTCTCCTGTACACCAATTGGAGTAACATCTATAACTCATTACCCTAACTTAGAAATACTACATATAGCAATCTTTCTTGGGATTCTGTTTAAAAAAAAATCTAAAATTACATAATAAATTTTATATTCTAAATATACATATAAAAACACACTCTTATATACCCTCCAGAATCCCTCTTTTAATCTAAATTAAATTCACCCATTGTCTCTAAATAAACTTTTTTTCCTTAGGTCTTGCTTCCCCCCATTAAGGCTTCTCCTCCCCCCCTTTCTCTCTTGCTTATTCTTCTCCTTGCCCTTTCTACCCCTTTGCTTTTTCTCTTCGCTTTTCTTGCTCCTTTTCCTTTGCTTTCTAACCTTGCCTCCATCTTTTCGCTCATTTTTCTCTCTTTTGGTTGTTTTTATAATTCTTAAAATCCCCTTTTTCTTATCCTTTTTCTCCTCCTCTCCAGAAGGGACCCATTGTTCATCAAAGATGGCTTCTTCTTCCTCTTCTTCCTTGTCCCAGTCCTTCTGCTGCATAATCAACTTTTCAAAGGAACATAACGCCATTTCTAAAAATTGAAACAAAGCGCCCAAAGTATCTTCTTTTTTATATTTTTGATATTCAATCTCTAGTTCATCCACAGACGATGCCATTATGAAAAGGGAAACTTTTTCCAAAACAACCACAAGAATTTTTAATCAAAGACAATCAAAAGCAATTAAAAAAAAAGAAAAAAAGTTCCAAAAGTTAATACTTTTCTTCCTTCTTCTCTTTCTCTTTCTGAATTAATTTTTAATCAAAGAGGTCCAATTACCATATATCTTCTTTTGGGATCCACAAAGACGTTCTAATCAATCTCCTCCTTTTTCAGCTTCTGCTTCAATTTTTTTTTCTCCCTTCCCACTTGCAATGAGAATTTTAATAATCAAAAATCCATACCTCCAGCAGAGATTTTCCAATTTCTCACATTTTTCAATGTCCAAAAATCCCTTTGTCTCTTATCTTAGCTTTCAAAACAATCCACTTTCAATGTCTAATATATCCAAATATTTCTGCTTTTTCCGTGGGGTGGGAGAGTAAAAAAAAAAAAAAAAATTCCCTTTAACAGCTTCTCCGCCGCTTTTCGCTCTTCTTAGGGATACAATGTATCCTCCAGCAACAAACAGCTCAATTCCAGGCAATTTAAAAGGTGTTACTTGACCCGGCTCAGACAGAACTTTCACTCTTCACACATCCTCCAGCACAGTTCTTACCCGGTTGCTGGCTTCTTCGTGGCGGCCATTGCTGACCGCCGCTCCACCGCCTTGGGAAAAAGGGGTTTTCCCGGAAAAAGGGGGGGTCTGCGATGCCCCCACCTCCCTTTCCGACTCCCCTCTGTCTTCAGCTGTCCCTACAGGGCAGCCATATCCCCCTGACCCATCTGGATCGGGGGTATCTCGACGGCTAGCACAGCAGGAATCGCGAGCTGTCGCGAATTCCTGCTGCCCCGAAGCCACGCAAACCGGAAGTTTCTTCATTGAACTCTTTTTGAATGTCATCTTTGTCCATCTTCAATAGACCTGCCAGTATTTCTGCCATCAAGTATTCCAGGTCTTCTTAATGGACAAATTGGTTTGCCCTGTTCTGGGGTTGATTGGGTAGTTATCCCTTTGGATTGTGAAACAATCCCCCCCTTGCTTCATGGGTTTTGCCTGAACACTATCATCTGGCAGAATAGTTCTGCACATCCTTGCTAGATGGCCTTTTTTCCTGCAGTGCTGACAGTTTGTGGTTTTAAACCTGCAGACTGCTTGCAGATGATTATCTCCACAGTCAATACATGTTTGTGCCTGAGGGGTTTTGCTGATGGGCCATTTGTTACCTGATGCTGTTTTCAGCTGATGTATGTCGTTCTCACCCATTGTGTCATTTTCTTCGTCGGAGGCTTCTTCATGGTGGACAGCTGCGGCTTTTCTCCCAGTGGTTGGGCTGCTAGTGCCGTGAATCTCCATAGTTGATTTATTTGACAGTTTGGCAGCACGTTCTTTGTGTAGAGTTGCTTGAAATGTCAAATCTTGTTTTCCTAGCAGTCTGCACTGAATACATAGGTTCCTCAGCCCGCTCACTAGCTGGTCAAATAGGACATCGTCTAATTCTTTAAAGTTGTAGTGTAGGGCAGCCACTCAAAGTCACACCATATATTCGTTCACTGATTCGCCTTCTGCTTGGTCTCGGTGGTAGAACGCATGCCGGCAGGTGATTTGTGAGGGCATTAGAGCATAATAGTTTTTTACCTTAGCCATTAATGTGTCCCAGGAAACTGTATTAAGAGGCTAACGGGCTAGGGGAGCTCTAGCACTGTCAAACATTTGTTTGCCATAGAAGTTTAAGAAAAGTGCCCTTCGCTGGTTGCTCATTATGTCTACCAGATCGTTCGCCTCCAGGAAACAGTCAAATCTTTCTATGTATGACTCCCAGGTTTCTGTGTTTGCATTGAATGGTACGAATGAGTTCAAAGCTGCCATTCTGACAGGTTCCACAGAATTACTGTTTCCTTAAGACTGGATGGCTGGTAGAAGTGGCTTTTAGCCCCTCAGAGTGACTCGCTTTTATGTGCCTCAATACGGAGGACTTTCAGCTCACCTATTGCCTCAGGAGGTGGTTATAATCCCATCTTTGTCGCCAATGCTTCGTTCTGGAAAATGAACACACAGAGGCAAGGCGGCTAGTCAAATAGTCACTATTTGTTTGTTGAATTGATTAAACTACATTTTTTTCTACTCATCAAACATTGGTATTTTGAGATATTTCATTTTTCAAAAATTATAAAAAATCCAGTTTAAAAAGTTTCCATATTTATTCCTATTATATTGATTGATTATTATTTAAGTATTTTTTTATCAAACAGACATTAACTCAGCTTTTATTCTTGGTATATCTACAGTGAAAAATATAATACAAATCTTCAAATGATCAATAGCTAATGATTAAATATTTTTCCCTTCACTCTGTAGGCACTTTATTTAATCCCAACCAACAAACTGACAAGTAATTTTTTTTCTTGTTTTGAATTTTCTATTTGTCACATTACATAAAAAGCATCATAGGGTAGCTCTCTGGATTTAGTAACATATTTCTGCTTGGAATAACTATTGCTTAGAAGATATCCCCCTAACTTTTAAACAAGCTTTTTTTCTTTGTGCTTTCCCACCATCCCAGTTGGGTGTTTTCCCCCTGCAGAAATGAGATTCTCAAGAGCTCAGGAAAGAGTAACAACACTTGGAGATGCAAGAGTCCCCCATCTTTCTGTAGAGGCAGATCAAGCCACCTCTCCCTACAGTACAAGAAATGTTAGTGACTGAAATGTTGAAAATAAATCCTTTTGCTGGATTTGTTGGATACAATGATCTATTTCAAGTGTGTAGGGCATTTTGCCTACAATTTAAAATGTAGAACAGTTAGTCATTTTTAAATGGTTGTACTGCATTTGTGATGTTACAGCCATTGCCATAGCAACAACTTGCTTCCATGTACATAAAGAAGGGGAAGAGAGGAAGTATACAGATATGCTGTCCCAAAATGGGAGGACAGGATTTTTCAACAATTCCAAAACTAGGCTAGTGCATTAGGGATTAGCTTCAGTATTTAATCTTTGGCTAAATGTTCTATATACTTCACATTCCCCTGCATCTGTCTTCGTAATATGTTCCCTGACAGGCTTGCATAAGTGAAAGCTGTAAATCAAATCTCCCTGAATCGTGAGAAAAATAAAGGTTTGTTTTAACTGCTTGATTAAAATGTACAGCAGGGCACAAGGCACTCTTCTGCATTGTTCACAGCACTCTCTGCTTATATCCACAAGATTTTTCCCAAATAAAGGACTGAAATCCCCTTACCAAATATCAACCATGGAGATTTGAAGTTGATGTAAGGTTCCAGGTGTTCTTAAAATCACTTTTCCCATTTCCCTAAATGTTACATTGATTTTTTTTGGTATCATCCTTGCTTCATTTGTACAGTTAATCCTAAAGCTAGGATCCAAAGTGTCCGATGTCTGTGTGGTTTCTTGGGTAACACCCCCTCCTGGCCCTGGGGCTTGAAAATGTGAGTTGAAATTGGGCAGTGGGCCTTTCATGTAGCTCTTTAGTTAGAGGGCAGCACATTAGGTTACCATAACTGGCCTCTAGGATGAGAATAACAAGTATTGATTTAACATCACCTGTTCACCACTTTCTCTTTCGACTTCCTTAATGTCTTTCCTTCTGCATCGTTGGAGGAAAATCATAATATACTTGTTTTGCATTTGTTATTTTTGCTCTGGAGGAACCTGAGATCCTAACCCATGTTCTCTTTTTATGCCCTTTCTGGAGTAACATACATCCCACCCTTATATTTTCATCTGCCATCAGAAATCCCTTCTATCTTGAGGATAATTTTATTTGTTCCTTTCTGTGATATCAGAACCCTAACCAGTGGTGGGATTCAAATAATTTAAGAACTGGTTCTCTGCCCTAATGACTGGCTGGGTAGGTGTTGCTGGGTGGTCATGTGATTGGGTGGACATGACCATAGGGGTGGGATTCAATTTTTTTAAACAACCGGTTCTGTGGGTGTGGCTTAGTTGGTGGATGTGGCTTGGTCATGTGACTGGGTGGGTGTGGCCAACTCAGTGTCAATCACATCGAGGGGCACTTCTCCTCGCCTGGCCTCTCATGACAATGGGTGCTGCAATGGTCATAAATATGAAAAATTGTCATAAGTCACTTTTTAAAATTGTCAATTAAACTCACATTTAAATTTCAATCTTTCTAGCTAGCCAAGAAGCCTTGCTGAATGTCACTTATCTTGGTTCCTTACATGTAAGTTGTATGTGTGCACCTACACTGTCACGAACATAAATCCTCTACAAATAATTTATTTGAAGAAATTGTAATTGAGTGTGGTTCCTCAAACAGCCATAAGATGGAGCCAGAAACCTGGTTTCCCAGAGAGTGATGCTAGTTGCTAGTTGGTTGATGTTCTGATGTTCGCTGTTTTTGGTGCCTGCATTTTCCGATTGACTGTTGCTGACCATCATTATTCTTGGATTGATGTGAGTCTATTACTGAACTGTTTTTGATATTGGACTTTGTTATTGGATTATCCCTGGACTGAAAGCTGACTGCTTTAACTGTGTATGACTTGGACTGCTTGTTGGACTTTGCTTAACCATTGACTGGAAGTAAAAACCTATATTTTACTATACAATGTATCCGTGTGCTGGTTGTGTGTTATTCCTCATCACTCTCACTATGTCTCCCTGTGTGCGCTCATTCCCCTAACGGGGAATTACCTCAACACTGGTTGTGGGCCCAGGCCATACCAGGCTCTGATAACTCAGAGTTGGTGTGAATGCACAGTACTGTATACAGACAGCTGTTTACTGTTTAATTGTGGTTTACTGTCCTGGTAAAGATGACACAAGACCCTTCAACAAGTCTATCACTGATAACCTGGTTGGATGGAACAAGCTATGTTTCCTATGAAGTGCAGTCTACTTTTGCATAAGGAAGAGTTATGGACTGTAGTTCAAGATCCATCGGTTGTAAATGCTTGGGATCCAGATGATGAGGATGATGCCAAGAAGTTAGCTGACTTTAAACGGAACAACGAACGAGCTCTGTGTATAATTGGACTAACACTGAATGACCAGCAGCTAGTCCATATTCATGGAGAAGAGTCTGCTGCTAAGTGTTGGGAGAATTTGAAGAGGATTTATGTTCGTGACAGTGTAGGTGCACACATATATCTTACATGTAAACTGTTTAGAGCACATCTTCTGAAAGGTGGAGATATGTTAGCTCATCTAAACTTCATGAAAAGAACTTTTCAGGAGCTACATGAAAAGGAACTGATATTTTCAGAGCTGCATCAAGTTTACATTATTCTTTCCTCATTGGATGAAAGTGATGATGATTACGTATCTTCACTGGAAGTCCTGACCAAAGATGAACTGACATTGACTGACATAACTGGAACATTGTTAGAAGAAGCAAGAAGACGACTAGATAGGGACCAACTGAGGAAGGAACAACCACAAGAAGAGGATTTGTGTTCAATTGCCTATACTGTTAGGAAATGTTTTCTTGTGGGGCTAGGGGACATATAGCTAGATTCTGTAAGAAGGGAAAACAACAGAATACTGGTAATCACCAGAAGGCTCAGAAGAATTTTGATCTAGCAATTCAACTGTAAACTATGATTTGTGGGTTGTTGATAGAGGAGCATCACAGTGCATTACTAAAGATAGAGGTTTGTAAAGATATCTACAAGTAAGCAACATGTATCATTGGCAAATGGATGGAAGATGAAAGTGTCTGGTGAAGGTACTGCATATTGTTCATGTATAAATGAGCATTTATCTATGTTATATGTACCTAAACTGAAATTTAATTTGTTATCAGTAAGGGCTTAAGTTAATATTGGTTATGTAGTAACCTTTAGGGGAGATAACTGTATAATAGAGAAAGAGGGTAAAAGTGTTACTGCTACTTTAGAGAATGATTTATATGTGATACATGATGACCAGTTGCTGATGGCTAACTTGGTTTATAACAATGTTAAGCCACATGACGAATGTATACATTTACTGCATAGACGTCTGGGGCACATTAATTTCAAAATGCTGAAGCAAACAGTTGAATTGTCAGAGGGAGTAAAATGAAAACCCTGTAGCAAGTACTTAAATTGTCATGCCTGTAGCCAGGAGAAAAGCAAGGTTACTCCAGCAAACAAACTAAATGGGTTTAAGACCAAAGAACCTTTAGAGGTTACGTTTGCTGACATAATTGTTCCTAAGAAACCCAGTTTGGGAGGTGCCTGTTATGTTTTGAGTATAATGGACCATTACTCATGGTATGGTTTCTGCTATTAAATGAAAAACAAAACAGAAACGTTCCAACATTTCTTTAACTGGTTAAGATTTCCTGAGAGAAAAATGAGGAGTAAAGTAATTACTTTAGTTACTGATAACGGGACTGAGTTTATTAACAAGAGATTCCAAACAATGCTAAAATTGGCTGGTGTTGAGCATAAACGTTCTGCACCTTAAAGACCACAACATAACTTGTTTGTAGAATGAAGAGGGCAAACATTACAAGCCATGGCTCGCACTATGTTATCTGATTCAGTTTTGCCTGAAACACTGTGGGGTGAGGCCATAATGTGTAGCCATCATATGTTAAACAATGTGGTGAATACAACAACTGGTGAATTGCCATCCCCTCATTGGCATGGCAGAAAACCAAATTTAAGTTATTTACACACATTTGGAGCTCCAGCATGAGTGCATATTCCCTCACAAGTAAGAATGAAAGGGCAATGTAGAGCTAAGAAATTATTTTTTGTAGGTTATGAAGCCAATCATAGATCGTTTAGATTCTGGGATAAAGGCACAGCTCATGTCTATTGTGCTAATGCACAATTTCTTGAATACGTTGGGTGGAATAAACTGGAACAGGAATCCAGCAATGATATTATTATTGACACCCAAATAGTCCCTAAAGATGAATTAAGTAAACCACAAGTAACCATTAAAGAGGAAGAACAGGCACAGGAGGAAGTAGAAAAACAGGCTCAGGAGGAGGTAGAAGAACAGGAGCAGGTGGAACAGCAAAGTCCACCAGTTAGCCCTGTATTACTTAGACGTTCAAACCTGAGTAACACAACCACCTGATAGATATCAGGCTAGAATTGTATGCCAAGTGAATACAGTTCCAAATAACTATAATGAACTGAAACTGTATTCTGCTAAGGATCAGGCTGCTTGGCAGGAAGCAATGGATAAGGAACTGAAATCCTTACAAAAACTGGGGGTATATGAAAATGTCAGGTTACCACGAGGTGAACAAGCCATAGGGTGTAAATGGATTTATAAGCTAAAGACAGTGTAGATGGGACTGTTACCCATAAAGCCAGGTTAGCAGCACAAGGGTTCAATCAAAGAGAGGTGTAGATGGGACCGTTACCTATAAAGCCAGGTTAGTAGCACAAGGGTTCAATCAGACAGCAAACAATTATGATGAGGTGTTTGCACCTAGTCTGAAGGCTACTACATTACGAGCAGCATTAGTGTGGGCAGCTAAGGAGAAATACATTATAAATCATTTAGATGTAGAGATGGCATATTTGCATGCACTGTTGCAACGTACTATATATTTAAAGAAACCTTTAGTTATCAAAAATGATAATACAACTGATTGCTGGAGATTGAAAAAGAGTCTTTATGGCTTGAAGCAATCAAGATATGAGTGGAACCAGTTAAGGAATTAACTAAGATAGGTTTTGTAGCTGGCATGGCTGATCCATGTTTGTTCAAAAGAGAAAGTAATGGTGTAATTTCATTGTTGCTATTGTTTTCTGATGACATAGCATTAATCACCAAAACTAAACAAGAAGCTACTAAAATAATTTCACTGTTAGAGAAGAAATTTAAGATAAAACAGTTAGGAAAAAGTAAACAATATCTTGGATTAAAGATAGCTAGAACTAGGGGAGGATACAAAATCTCACAGGCAGATAAAATCAACCACTTACTAAAAAGTTTTAAAATGGAACTTTGTAAACCAGCTAAAACACCAATGAGCCAGGAGTTCAGCCACAGTGATGTTCAAAGTCCTGTTTTTGATAAGAACATTTATCAGTCCTTGATTGGTAGTTTATCTTGTCTCAGTAATTGGTCAATGCCAGATATAGCATTCTGTGTTAACCAATTAGCGAGGTTTAATGTTGAGCCAACTGAAAGGCACTGGCAAGCTGCTAAACGTGTGTTAAGATATCTGAAACAAACAATGCATTATGCATTGTATTTGGGGCCTGAGGATGAACTGAGTTTAACTGCATATGCTGATGCAAGTTTTGCTACAGACGTAAATACACGTGAATACATCAGGTACTGTAGTATTATTGGGAAAGGTGTTGATTGGATGGAGGTCTATTCGACAGAAACATTTAAGTTTGTCAACAATGGAGGCTGAATTCTCAAGTTTATGATGTACAGATTTAATTTGTTATAAACAACTATTAATTGATATGGGAATTGATGTAACAGATTCTATTGTTGTTGTTGTTTTTTGAAAAAGTTTTTATTAATTTTCTACAAACAAACAAGACAAACAAAACATAAAAACATCAACTCTTATATGTACATCCAGTGTGTCAGTTGGTTCATCATTTTTGTGCATTCATTCTGTAGTCTCAATTACAATTATGTTACATAACAACTCATATTGTCAATCCAAACTTATATATCCTAATATCACTAAAAAAAGAAGTTTTTGACTATATTTTTAATCATTCATGATTAATGAGCTAACAATACTTTAAACCAGTTTACTCTATAACAAATCATCTAGTCATATCAAATCAATCCTAAAAAATCCTTTATAAATATAATAGCAAATAGCAAAATAATAGCAAAATAAAGATATTCCTTACTATCTAGCATTCTAAATATTCTATTATCGTATTTTATCATCTAGCTATTTATAAAAAAGATCCCAAATTTCGTAAAATTGTTTATCCTCTTGCTCTCTAATTTCAAATGTCAATCTGCTCATCTCAGCACATTCCAATATTTTCTTAATAATTTCTTCCTGTAATGGTATTTTCTCATTCTTCCAATTTTTAGCAAATACAATCCTGGCCGCTGTTAATACATTTACAATCAGGTATTTCAAATCTTTACTATATATATCAGGTAAAATTCCCAATAAGAAGATCTCTGGTTTCAAATCTATATGTTTCTTTGTCATTTTTTCCAACCACATGCGAATTATAGTCCAATATTTTCTAGCATCCTCACAAGTCCACCACATATGGTAATACGAGCCGGGTATCTGATGACATTTCCAGCATTTTTCAGATTTGTTCTTAAACATTCTTGCTATTCTTGTCGGAGGAAAGTGCCACCTGTAAAACATCTTATACAAGTTTTCTTTATATGCTGTTGACATTGTCATTTTATAATTTTGAGACCACAATTTCTGCCATTTCTCTAAATCAATCCCATATCCAAAATTCTTCCCCCAAACAATCATAGTTTCTTTGACTTGTTCTTCCTCTAATTTCATTCCCAGTAAATAACCATATAGTTTTTTAATCACCTTCTCATCAGTACCCATCAAGATCTTATCTAAATCAGTCTGTTTATCATAAAATCCCTCCGTTTTAGAATCTTCATCATACCTTGAGTGTATTTGTGCATATGAAAACCAATTCATCCTTATACCTTGTTCCTCTAAGTTTTGGATCGATTTAAGTTCACCCTTTTCATCCAAAAGTTCCCCATATCTAACTGTTTGTTCCTTCTTGTAAATTATAGGATAGGAAAATGTTTCAATGGTCGATAACCAAACTGGAATTTTCAAATAACATTGTCTTTTTATCTTCTCCCAATTTAACCACAAAGACTCCCGTACATAATGTCTTCTAAAATAACCCTGTATTTTAGTTCCCTTTTACCATAAAAAAGCATGCCAACCCAACAGCAAGTCATGCCCTTCTAATGTCAACAACCTATGTTTCCTTAATGTTATCCATTCTTTGACCCACATCAAACTTGCAGCTTGATAATACAATTCCCAATTAGGCAGACCAAAACCTCCTCTAATTCTAGTATCTTGCAAAAGCTTTAGCTTTATTCTCGCTTTTTTACCTTGCCATATAAACTTCAACATAATTTTATTTAAATCTTCAAAATAGTCTTTTCCAAGCCTAATTGGTATTGTTTGAAACAAAAATAAAATTCTAGGTAAGATATTCATCTTAATTGTTGAAATTCTCCCTATTAATGACAATTGCAAGTTTTCCCACTTCTTCAAATCTGTAGTTATCTGTTGTTTAAGTTTAATATAATTATTCTCCTTTAATGTGCTACATCTTGTTGTCAAATATATCCCCAGATACTTAACCTTATTTGTAACTTGAATTTTCAAAAGATCTGCCAATTCTTCTCTCTGTCTCAATAGCATATTCTTTGTCAAAATCTTTGTTTTGTCTTTATTTATTTTCAAACCAGCCACCTCTCCATATGCCTCTATCCTTTCCAGTAACTTTGGAGCTGTTTCTAGCGGATCTTCCAAAATAAAAGCTAAGTCATCAGCAAAAGCTTGTAGCTTAAATTCTTCCTTCTTAATTTTCATTCCTTTTATGCTTTTATCATCCCTAATATTTCTATTCAACACTTCCAAGGTCAACACAAATAGCAAAGGAGATAGGGGGCATCCTTGTCTTGTGCCTTTCCTTATATTAATAAAATCTGTAAGTTCCCTCTCCATCATTACCCTTGCTGTCTGTTTATTATATATAGCTTCTATTGTTTGAATAAATTTTTTAGCGAAACCCATCTGCTCCAATAATAATAACATAAATCTCCAGTTCACGTTGTCAAATGCTTTTTGAGCATCTAGGAATATCAAAGCCATTTGCTTTTCAGGATGAGCCTCATAGTATTCCAAAGTGTCCAAGATTACTCTCATATTGTCTCTAATTTGTCTCTTTGGCAGAAATCCATTTTGATCTGAGTGAATAAAATTATTTAAATATTTTTTAAGTCTTTCTGCTAAGATTGAAGCAAAGATTTTATAGTCTGCATTCAATAAAGAAATAGGTCTATAATTCTTAATTTGCAATGGGTCAGTCTCTTCCTTTGGTATGAGTGTAATATAAGCCTCTGACCATGTTTTAGGTATCATCTTTTTTAACATAACTTCATTCATAACTTCTAACAATGGGATGCTCAATAATTCTTGAAATGTTTTATAAAATTCTACTGGAAGCCCATCTGGACCCGGAGCTTTCCCATTATTTTGTCTCTTAAATGCTTCATTTAGTTCCATCATTGTTATATTGCTTTCTAGCATTTCTTCAGTCTCTTTAGGTATCTTTGGTAACTTAGCTTCCTGTAAATACTGTTTGACTTTTTCTTCATCAATAATCTCCTGTTTATATAATTGCCCATAAAAATCTCGAATAATTTCTTTTTTCTCCTTATTCCCATAACAAACTTGGCCTTGTTCATCTATTAACTTCAATATTTTTCTTGATTCCTTCTCTTTTCTCAATTTATATGCTAGCCATCTACCTGGTTTATTTGCATCTTCAAAATAATTCTGTTTAGAGTTTCTAATTTTCTGTGCCAGTTCTTCTTTCTCTATTAATTCCATTTTATGTTTGATTACATCCAGCTTCAATTTAATATCCTTTTTCTGTGGCATTTTCTGTAATTCTTTTTCAAGAATTTTATAGTCATCTTCCAAGGCCTTAGAAGCTTGCCTTTTCCTAATATTCTTTTTTCTTGTATAATCTATTATCAAACCTCTGGCGTATGCCTTCATTGTGTCCCACACATTTTGCGTTGAAGTATCTTCTTTTTTATTTTCTCTGAAGAAAAAAGCCAATTCCTTCTCCATCCATTGTGTAAAATCTTTCTCCTTTAAAATAGTATTATTTAATGTCCATCTCGATCTTTTTTTTTGTCCCTTCCATTTAATTGTCATTGGGCTATGATCTGCCCAGGTACTTGTTTCAATATTTGTTTCTTTAATATTAGATATTAGTTCTGTTGAGATCCAAATCATATCTAATCTGGACCATGATAAATGTCTATTTGAATAAAAAGTATATTGTTTAGCTTTAACATTTCTTTCTCTCCAAATATCTTTTAAAGTTAATTCATCTGTCATTTTAAAAAAGGACCTTGGGAGAGCCTTTCTATTTTGCTTTGTTGTTGTTGCTATATAGTCCAGTTTATTGTCCACAATTCCATTAAAATCTCCCATCATAATTATATTAACATAGTCCAGTCCAATTATTTTCATGTGTAGCTTTTTATAAAACTCTTCTTGTTTATCATTCGGAGCATAAATTGCAATCAAGAGTATTTTTATATTATTGTCCATTATTTCTACCATTAATACTCTTCCATCTTCATCCGTGTAAATCAATTTTGCTGGAATAGCCTCTTTAATGTATAAAACCACACCTCTTTTCTTACATTGAGTCAAAGAGGTAAATATTTTCCCTAATTTTGGCTGTAATAACAATTGTTCATGTTGTTTTTTAATGTGAACTTCTTGTAAACAAATTATATCAAATTTTAATTTCTCTAATTTATGAAAAGTTTTCCTTCTTTTAACAGCTGAATTAAGTCCATTTATATTCATTGTAATCAGTTTTTTTTCCTCCATGATTATGCTTTATATTTAGGTCTAACAGCTCTCGTGGATCTCACTTCACGCTGTTCTTTATTATCCATCTGTCCCCCTGCTGCTCCTTTCTCTTTTTCAGTCTCCAGTTGTTCATCTTGAAACTCAATTGATAAAGCCTCTTTCTCTGCTTCCTCTCTTCTTCCTCCAAAGAATTCTGCATGAAAAAGTTCTGCTTTCTCAATTGAATCAATTCTATATCTCTGCTCTTGCCACCCAAACACTAGTCCTTCTGGAATCAGCCATCTATAATTCACTTCATTTTCCAATAGTATTTTGGTCAGAAATCGATATTCTCTTCTCATTTCTCTCACTCTTCTGGGTATTTGTTTTAAAACCACAACCTCTTTACCCTTGTATTTCAGTGTTTTCTCTCTTACTACTTGTAATATTTGCGTTTTAATGGATTTTTTGGTAAATCTAATATGGACTTCCTTGGGTAATTTATTTCTCATCGCATATCTTGTATAGACTCGATATATCTCATCTATTCCATCCATCATCATTTCCTCTGTAATTTCCAAAGCATCTGCCAAAATTTCTATCATTACCGCTGCCAAATTTTCTCCTTTTTCCTCTTCTATATTTTGAAATCTGAGGTAAAATTCTGACCTTTCCATCTCCCACCTCAACATCCCACCTTTTTCTTGTTCAACCGCTGTTAATCTGCTGTCAATATTTCCAATCTTCTTCTCTCTTTGTTTTCCTTCTTCCTCAATTTTTTGGAATCTCTCCTCATACTTAACCATCATTTGTTCAATATTTTCCACTTTTTCATCAGTCTTCTCTATTCTTTGTTCAATATTTTCTGCTCTTTGTTCAATATTTTCTGCTCTTTGTTCAATATTTTCTATTCTTTGTTCAATATTTTCTGTTCTTTGTTCAATATTTCCTGTTCTTTGTTCAATGATATCTGATTTTGTCTTGAGATCTTGGATTCCTTGCATAATCATCTGTAAAGTTATTTTTTCTTGTTCCTTATCTTGCTTCAACATTGTCTGAATTAAACGTTGTCCTCCAGCTGGTGGAGAAGCAGAGGTAGAAGCAGAAATGCCAGATGGTATTGGTTTCCTGCTCATTTCAATGTTTCCAAAACTTCAAATTCTTCTTGACTTTTAATCCAACTGGTAGAGCAGCCAATTATAATCCAAAATGGAGAACTCCAATAGTAAAAAACACAAAACCAAAGAAGAAACAGGAAAAAAGGAAGAAGAAAGATCTTCAGGTTCTTCTAGACCCTAATCCAATTACGAGATAGTCCACCATAAAAAAGGAAAAAATAGAAAGGAAAAAACAAACAAATCCAAAAATAATAATATTGATTAAGAGCAAAAGAAAAAGGAAAAAAGAAAAAGCAAAAAGAGAAAAAAAAAAGTTCCTTCAGATTCTTCACACCTTAATCCAATTAAAAAGTCTCAATAATCCAAAAAAAAAGAAAAAAAAAACAACCTCAACAACAAAGTAGTCCAAAAACATAAATATGAAAAGCAAAAAAGTCCCAATAAAAAAGAAAAGAAAAATAAAGAAGAAAAAAGAAAAAAAAACTCTGAGGCTTTCCCTTTAAAATAAAAGGCAAAAATAAAAATATTACTAAAATTAAAATTTAGAAAAAGGCTAGCGAATGGGGTATATATAAGAAAACACACTGCACTTTGTTATTTATCCAAGGCTCTTGTTATGACTCTCTTCTCCAGCAGCTTCAAAGCCAAACCTCAAGTGTTGTTGATAACAGTCCAGGAAAGCACCTGCAATAATATTTTGCTGTGCTCTCCCTCTATCTTATCACGTTAAAAAGTCCTTGAGATGAGGTCTTTTTGCAATTCTCTCCAATTCACATAAAGATACTTTCAAGCCTCTAGTTGGCAGTGTTACAAAGTTTCTTAATGCTCTTTCTCCCCGCCCACCAGAAAAAAGTAATAATATATACAGAAAAAAAAGAAAAAATAGCCAAAGGGAACCTCTATCCTAAAGAAAGTTAAAAAATCAAAGGGAGCATAAAATCAAAGGGAGCATAAAAATATATATAAGAGAAAATTCAATCCGGTTACCTATACCTATAAAGTCACAGTAAAATCTTTCCCAAAAAGTATAAAGAAAAGGAAAAAAAAAAACCAAGCCTCAATTTGACATCACTTTAAAAAACGCCGCTCAAAACAATTTCAGTCAAAAAAAAATCTCACAGCTTTCTTCTTTATATCGGATGAACTTTCCAACCTTAGCGAATTTACAGCACAAAAGAGTTTTTCTCACCCAGCCGACACACTTCACTCCAATCACTTTCTTTCCGGAGCTGTCCCGACTTCAGCAGCTATGGAGGCTGCCTCTCCGCCGCCAGCAAAAGGGCTTCTTCCGGATCAAACCAGAGATTTTGCGATATCTCTGGGATCCTGGAACAATGCCCTTCACGATCACCGTCTCTACGGGACGGTTTAGGTCCGTTAGGACTGACCAGGGGCGAAAATATCGGCTACGATCTCAGAGCCCCGAGATCACAGCTGTATCGCCGGAACGAAGCTCCGCCTTCTCCCAGATTCTATTGTTGTTTATGAAGACAACCAATCAGCAATACAAATGGCTTCAAATATTGCTGTTAAGACAAGATTAAAACACACAGATTTAAGATATTTAAATGTGAGACAATGTGTGCAAAGTAAGATGATTAAACTGGAATACTGTATGTCAGAAAATAACATCGCAGATCATTTTACAAAAGCCCAAGGCTCTGTAAAGCATAAGGCTTGCTGTGAGGATTATGGAGTTAGAATGTAAGGTTGCATATATTGTCCTACCCAATGTTAGGAATGTACATGTTAGGAATGTACATGTTAGGAATGTACATGTTAGGAATGTAAGTCACCTAACAGTTGGGTTGGAAAATATATAAACCAGGATAGACATGTTAATACTGTCTCTTTAAAGGAATGCTAAAATTGTAATAGGGTGTGGCTCCTCAAATGGCCTTAAGATGGAGCCAGAAACCCGGGTTGTTCTGTTGTTGCTGAGAGTGTGTTCCTACATTTCCCTATTGACT
Organism: Hydrophis major; assembly: GCA_033807585.1. NCBI lineage: Eukaryota > Metazoa > Chordata > Lepidosauria > Squamata > Elapidae > Hydrophis > Hydrophis major. The sequence goes on from CM066330.1 coordinate 124,867,139, forward strand.
GTTACTGATCATCATTATTCTTGGATTTGATGTAATTCTGTTACTGAACTTTTTTTGATACTGGACTTTGTTATTTGGATTATTCCTGGTCTGAAAACTGACTGCTTTAACCGTGAATGACTTGGACTGTTTGTTGAACTTTGCTTAATTGTTTTACTGGAAGTAAAAACCTACATTTTACTATACAGTGTATCTGTGTACTGGTTGTGTGTTATTCTTTACTACTCTCACTACGTTTCCCTATGTGCGCTCATTCTCCTAACGGGGAATTACCTCAACAGCCCCATGGAAGGAAATATCTATGGACTTCATTGTTGAACTACCTGAGAGCGGGGGTGGGGGGGCAGGGACACAGTCATCTGGGTGAGCATGGATTTATATTCCAAGCAGGTGCACTTTGTACTCTGCTCCAAGATCCCCTCTGCAAAAATGCTCACCAAACTGTTTATCCAACATGTGTATAGGTTACATGGGGTTCCTGACTGCATCAGTTTAGATATGGGGGTACAATTCACCTCCCACTTCTGGAAGGAATTCCTGAAATTGTTAGGTTCTACCCAGGGTCTAAGCTCCACCCATCACCCTCAAACTAATGAAGCTTATGAATGTGAGAATTCAGCACTGGAACAGTACCTCAGGTGCTATGTAAACTACTAGCAGGACAATTGGATCAACTTGCTGCCTTTTGAAGAAGTCACTTTTAATAGCTCTATCCACAGTAGCACCAGCGTCACCCCATTTAAAGTTGCTTCTGGTCAGGATTTTGTACCCATACTAGAACTGCCCCAGGAGAAACCCCAGATCCCTTCCTGTTCTGACCCAACCCTGTTACCAGCAAGAAAATCTCAAACAAATGCAGCAACTCAAACCTTCACAGCTTTAAACTACAAATACACTTCTTTGTAAATAAAAGATGGCTTGCATCCAATTAGTCCAACCAGAAAAACCTTGACAGAATTCTTCAGTTATGCCAGAGTCTCTACACACAATGCTGGGTCCTTAGAGCCTTTTTTGCCTTTGCAGAAACCAGGTTTATATTCCCTAGAGGGAGGGACCATTATGTTGCATCCTTACTCCCGAGTTGCCTGTGCTGCTCCATCTGTTCTCTTTTATGAATCATCTTGCACTCACACGCACTTGGCATAGGCTCCTCGAGAACCTCCTCATCACTGCTGCCAGCCCCCACAATCCCTGAAGGCAGCAGTCCATTCCTGATGGTCCCGGCCCCTCATCTGAATCCTCGCTCTCCACTGTCCACATCTACTGCTGGCTAACCACAACACTTCCTTATTGGAATAGATTGAATGGCTTCAATGTATTTGGTCCATCACCCATAAGGCACTAGATGAGGTACATCAGGCCCATAAAAGACAGGCTGACAAGAAAACAGCAAAACCAAAAGAATTCCAAGTAGGTGACAGAGTTTTCCTATCTACAAAGTACTTACAGACCACCCAAAAATCAAAGAAACGGGGGACCAAGTATGTAGGCCCTTTCCCCATTGTTAGGATTTTAAATCCAGTCATGGTACAAGCTAGAACTGCCCAAAATCCTTAGGCGGATCCACCCTATGTTTCATGTTAACTTGTTGAAACCTGAGCATGTATCTTCTATTCGACCAGGTCAACCTGCCTCTCCAATTCCCCTCCTCATCAAAGGTGAACAACACTTTGAGGTCAAAGAAATCCTGGATTCCAAGAAGCATAGGGGGAAAGTGCAGTATTTGGTGGCTTGGAAACAATTCTCTCTCTCACAGTCCAAATGGGTGAACACTCGGGATGTCCAGGCCCCTAAACTCCTACAACTATTTCACACTAAATACAAACCATAATGTTATTTTACTCCCATATATGGTAGATTCCTTCTAACCTGTTTATTTTGTCTTATATTTCTTCCTTAGGGTTAACGCCCCTACTACAGGAGGGCTGAATGTCAGCCACATCTCCAGCCTGGGTTTTCCCTTTGATGCTTGCTTGCTATAGACTGCCATAGTAATGGGGAGGGGGGGATGTCATTGGGATTTGGGAAGTGTGCTGGTGCAAGAAATGTCCATGTGAACTAAAAGGGAGGTTTTCTCTCAAGAATACTGTGCTGCTGAATGGAGTTGTTTACATCCAGTCAAGACCAACCATCCTAGAACTCCAGATGGATGAAAAACATCTGATGATGTGCCCCACATGACACTATATGGGATGTGGATTGGACATTCAGCCTGGGTCCCCGGGGGGAGGGTTTGGGGAAACTTTCAATATGTAACTTTTGTGCCTTTTGGCTCAGATCTTGCTTTTCTTTTGCTGCTATCATTTTAAACTCAGTAAAAGTGTCTCTCATCTACTTCAATGGAGTTGGGGGTTTTCTTTCTTGGGTTTGAAAGGAAGCAGGACTGACAAGTCAATACAGGCATTTTGTATTGACTCATCAGTACCAAACTACAATAACACGGTTAAAATTGGAATGAAATATAGGATCTTGTAGTATAGATTATTAGAACAGTCTAAAAATTAAGCTCGCCGACATCATCTATGGGTTTTTGTTAGCAACTATTAATGATAAATGTGCACTCTTGAGAAAATTTTTACAAGTATTATGTGAACTGAAATTGAAAGATGTAGTCATATTAAAACCAGGCAAAGGCTCTGGATGTCAGCCCCCCATCCATCTTGAATAGGATTTGGAGCTGCCACAAGGGAGGATGGATGCCATGGGAATGAAAGTAAAGTGAGAAAGAAGGATAGCCACAACAACATTCTTTTGCCAGCAACCCTAACCCAGCAATGAAGCCCCGCAGCTGTGGCAGCAGCCTCGCCACCTTCTGCGGTTATATGACCCCGAGGCCTAGCAGACTGATTGAGCCTGGAATTGGAGGCAGACAGAGAGGCACCCCCAGGCCAATCCAACAAGCTCCACCAGCTCCTCTGGAGATGCCGCCTGCAGAGCAGATTCCTCCCGAATGGGCTTTTTACCCAGGACACAGGTGGATCCAGTACCAGTGGATGCCAGCTCCAGGGCTGCTGCCAATTCCCCCAGCCACAGCTGCTCCCCCTCCAGCCATTGCTCCAGGGGTGGGATTCTACAAATTTGCACCTATTCGCTAGAACTGGTTGTTAACATTCTAAGTAGTTCGGAGAACTGATTGTTAGAAGAAATTACTGGCCTAATCCTGTAAGGAAGGCAGGAAGGAAACATTCTGGTGTTCCTTACAGAAACTTCCTCTCCATTAACCCTTACTACATTCTTGGCAGGACTATACTTCTTGTTTCAGGAACTTCTCTGGAGGTTTTTTTTTCCTCCTTTGCTGGTACTTTGCTTGTGTGGAGTGACCATTCAAAGTTATAATGGCACTGAAAAAAGTAACTTATGGCCATTTTTCACACTTATGACTGTTGCAGCATCCCCACAGTCATGAGAGGCCAGGTGAGGAGATGCGTGCCTCAATGTGAGTGATGTTGAGTTGGCTATGCCCAGCCAGTCACATGACCACCAAGCCATGCCCACCAACTAAGCCTGCCCACAGAACCGGTTGTTAAAAAAATTTGAATCTCACCCCTGCATTGCTCCACCACCATTCCTGGTCACTTTTGATGGCACCCCTGGCAAACTGGCCTATTTTCTCAACTGGATTTCAGCTTACATTGATCATTATGGGGTACAATACCAATTGGACCAGGACCTGATGATAGCCATTTCAGATAACATGAAGGAAGGGGAAGTGTCTGAATGGATCATCCAACTCTACAATGAAGGAGCTCCTGAGTTAGGAGATGTGGATGAGTTTGTGTGGTCCTTTATATATATAAAGACATCCTGTGCTCTCCAGAACTAAAATTACATTTATTATTAAACTTTCATCAGCCTCTGCTGACATTGTCAAAGTATTAAGCTACCATTACAGAGACCCAGACTGAGGAGGAAGGAAATGACAAAAGTTAAACCTCTATCTACCAACATGACTGAAGCAAAAACAACAATTACTTACAGGTGAGAGGCAGTTGGAAGGCCTATTACACATGCAAGGCTAAATTGATTAATGATATATAAAGGCATAGATCTCTGTAATGGTAGCTTAATATCTGACGATGACAGCAGAGGCTGATGAAAGCTTAGTAACTATAATAAATATAATTTTAGTTCCAGAGATTGCAAAATGTCTGTTTTTTGTTCTGACCTTCCCTTCTTTTTTACAACCACTGATAAAACTTATTCCACATTTCATAATAATCTGATTCCCCCTTGTTTTTCAATTCTAAAGTTAGCCTATTCGATTCTGCACAAGCCATTATTTTCCTTATTATCTCTCCTAGTGGTATGATTTTGTTCTTCCAATATTTTGTGTATACCATTCTCGCCACTGTCAATACATGCATTATTAAACATGTTGTTCCTTTCCTATAACCTTCTGTCATTATTCCTAAGATCATAGAAAAACAGAGTTGGAAGGGACCTTGGAGGTCATCTAATCCAACCCCCTGCTGGAACAGGAGAGCCTATTCTAAATATTAGCCTCTACTTAGGATCGAACTCACAGCCTTCTGATTGTGAGGTGAGAGTTCCACCTCGAGGCCACCATGTTATAATAATTCTATTATATATATATTCTTAAGTTTTCGTGGGTACTTACATGTATGGCATTCAGCTTTGTTCGGGTATTTTCCCACGTCATAGTAGTGGTGCTTTTAAAGTTGTAGCAACGTTTCAGCAGAATCTCATCTGCCATCATCAGGCTTCTGTATAGTGTTCGTCTGTGAGTTAAACTTTTACAGTGGTTTCAGATTTAAATTTGGGGCAGCCTATTGCTGTGACAGAATGGTACCCAAGCCACTATAGAAAATCCCAGCCACAGAATCATCAGAGAAGCCATAGAGATTGAAAAAAGACCAGAAAGCATGAACAGAAGAGATGATTCCACCAGGCTGTCAATCATTTGAAAGCCTGCACTCACAAACAAAAAAATCTCCACACCACAAGCCAGGCAAACACCTGGGCACAAACAGATCCCCCCTGATACCTCCATCTCAAACACACCCCAACCAGGCACCCAGACGAAACCCAGCTTCCTAACTAATGATAGCCGTCCATTTACCCAAAGCCAAGCTGCATTAAAGGCCTCCAATAAAGTAACACAATGTTGCCAGCCAATCAAGATACAAAAAGAGCCAAAAAAACCACAGAAGATATTTGAAGCAGAACACAGCAAACTCCAAGACCAATAAACACAGACCAAGACTCTCAACCAATCAGGATGAAGAAAAAACCATTCTGTCACAGCAATAGGCTGCCCCAAATTTAAATCTGAAACCACTGTAAAAGTCTAACTCACAGATGAACACTATACAGAAGCCTGATGATGGCAGATTAGATTCTGCTGAAACGTTGCTACAACTTTAAAAGCACCACTACTACACTATTATGACGTGGGAAAATACCCGAACAAAGCTGAATGCCAGACATGTAAGTACCTGCGAAAACTTAAGAATATTCTGGCTTAATTCTGGCTTAGATGGAATATGCTCTTCCACAATTTGCTCCACCCATGTCTGTATCAATCTCCAAAATTTTCTTGCATAGTTACACCACATGTGATAGAATGTACCTGAGGAAGGTATACTCAATCAGAGGTGTGCCAGATCGAATCCAGGATTGACATCAGGTGGCAGTGGCAATGGATTAGATATCAATGCTCACCATAAGACTACTCAAGAGAAAGCACGCAAACGCTAGCTGGGTAGATGGCCAACCGTGAACCACCCAGCCAAGCCAAAGCCAGCTACCGGCCCAACCATGAAATGCTATCGATGCGGCCAGCTCGGTCACAGAGCTTCCAAATGTCTTGCGCCCACACCCATCCCTCAAGCAAGGACAACCGCTGCACATAAGCTGAAACAAACTCCCCGTAAACTGCCTGAGAAAGAGAATTGCATAAGCTCACCAACATGCCTACCATCCCTGTCCTATTGACTCTTTTTATTTTTCTTATATGTATCCATTTCATGTATTCATAACTATGTTTATACTTATACCTGTTATCTTATAATCGCTTGATAAAATAAAATAAATAAAATAAAGTTCGGCTGGCAGGCTGTAGAGGTTTTCCCTCCCCCACTTGATGGGGGCAAAATTCGGGCTCTTGAAGTGATCGATTCTGGAGTGAAGATGAAGACCTGATGGTAAATGGAGCCATCTGCCCTTTCTCCATAAAGACTTGCATAAGGGTGCCTGGCACTAGAACCCAGGGGGAGCTTGAAGTCATAGTAGACACCCAATGCCTTATCAGCCCCCAGACGGTTCAAAAGTTGGTGAGAAAAATCACATCCCTGAACCATCCTATCTATTTTGAACAAGTAGATAGTTTACTGATCAGGGTGAAACCCACAACTTCAGTCACCAAATCCGTAAGGCTGGAGATAGGACGATATTGGGAGATACGATTTGTGGTTCTTCCAAAAATGATAGCGTCACTCATTTTCGGCTTGGCTTGGCTAGACAAGTGGCCCCCTATCATTACTTGGGAAGGCGGATACCATAAAATAAGGATAGGAGTAGGACCTGAACCTTCCCCCTTCTGTACAGAAGCAAATGGCCTTTAGGACCCGGGGTGACAACCAAAGATATACCCCCAGGTTGCCTATGCACACCAAAAGAGTATCAGGATTTGACAGAGGTGTTCAGTGAGGAGGAACACAATGTACTCCCTCCTCACTGATCCACAGACTGCACCACTGAATTCATCCACAGGGCAAAACTACCTAAACCAAAGATGTACTCAATGGAGATGGATGAACCTTCCCCCTTCTGTACAGAAGCAAATGGCCTTTAGGACCCGGGGTGACAACCAAAGATATACCCCCAGGTTGCCTATGCACACCAAAAGAGTATCAGGATTTGGCAGAGGTGTTCAGTGAGGAGGAACACAATGTATTCCCTCCTCACTGATCCACAGACTGCACCACTGAATTCATCCACAGGGCAAAACTACCTAAACCAAAGATGTACTCAATATCCCCAAGGGAGATGGATGAACTGTGAAAACACACAGACTCCAATTTAGCCAGGAGTTCATTCAATCAGTGAATTCATGAGTCATTGCCCTTTAAAAAAAGGAAGAAGGGACTTCAGTCACCAAATCCATAAGGCTGGAGATAGGATGATATTGGGAGATACGATTTGTGGTTCTTCCAAAAATGATAGCTTCACTCATTTTCGGCTTGGCTTGGCTAGACAAGTGGCCCCCTATCATTACTTGGGAAGGTGGATACCATAAAATAAGGATAGGAGTAGGACCTGAACCTTCCCCCTTCTGTACAAAAGCAAATGGCCTTTAGGACCCAGGGGTGACAACCAAAGATATACCTCCAGGTTGCGTACGCACACCGAAAGAGTATCAGGATTTGGCAGAGGTGTTCAGTGAGGAGGAACACAATGTACTCCCTCCTCACCAACTGCACCACTGAATTCATCCACAGGGCAAAACTACCTAAACCAAAGATGTACTCAATATCCCCAAGGTAGAGATGGATGAACTGTGAAAACACACAGACTCCAATTTAGCCAGGAGTTCATTCAATCAGTGAATTCATGAGTCATTGCCCTTTAAAAAAAGGAAGATGGGTAGGGGTGGGGGTGGGTTTGAGATTTTGCATTGATTTTGTGGGATAAACGCATCTGTATACAAAACACCTACCCCCTTCCTCTAATGAAAGACCTACTAAACCATTTGGCAAAAGGCAATATATTTACCAAATTAGATCCATGAGAGGCATATTATTGAATCTGAATAAGTAAATGCAATGAATGGAAAACTGTTCAATTGCCCACTTGGCAGTTTTCAGTTCAGTGATACCTTTTGGACTTCAGGGAGCCCCACAGTATTTATGCAACTGATAAATAAGGTACTACATGAGCATCTCTACAAGGGGGTCCTGGTTTACTTAGATGGCATTCTCCTCTTCACTGAGATCATGGAAAAGCATGCAAAATTGGTGCGGCAAGTGTTGAAAAAACTTGACAAACTTTATGTCAAACTTTTAAAATGTGAATTCCATGAAAATTCACTGGACTATCTAGGCTACTGAGTATCCAATGAAGGGATTGAAATGGACCCATCCAAAGTCAAAGCAATGCTTGACTGGCAATCCCCTTACACTTGAAAAACAACTACAAAGTTTCTTAGGGTTCGCAAACTTTTATCATCAATTTATTCCCACTTATTGAAAACAAAGATCCAAAACCAGAACCCAAACAACTGTTGAGCTGGAATGCTGGCGAGTATTCAAAGAACAGAAAGGACTTTTCTCTAACAAGCCAATATTATTGCACCCCAATTTAAACAAGCCCTTTATAGTGCAAGTGGACTCCAGTGATGTCGCCATTGCTGCTGTGCTCCTACAGAGAAATTCCCTTGCATCTATGTGTCCAAAAAACTGATGGCTACAGAACAGCATTGGACCATATGGCAAAAGGTGGCTTTTGTGGTTTGTTGGGCCCTCCTTTTGTAGACATACTTTTCGGAGGAAGGGAAGAAGCTGTTTGAAGTCTGGACTAACCACAAGAACTTAGAGGTGCTAAAAACTCAAACTGTTCCCAAAACAAATCCGCTGGACACAGTATTTCAAATGCTTCAATTTTGAATTGAAACACATCCCAGGTGAAAAGAACAAATTAGCTGACACATTATCAAGAAAGCCTCAGTTTAACAGTAAATGAGAGGAAGGATACATGGGGTGGTGCCTCAATCACAACCAGAAGCGCAAGTCATTACTCGAAGACAAGCCAGGTGTTGGGGAGAACCTACAACCGATCCAATCTCTCCAGAGTTGAAGGCAGCTACACCCACAGACCAATGGTTGAAGGACAACCCTAATCTCCTGATGATGCGGGATGGTTTAGCCTGGAAAGGTCCCTAACTGTATGTCCCTGTCAGCCTAAGACTGAAAGTACTAAGACACCGCCACAACTCAAGGCTGGCTGGACATTTGGTTTCCTAAAAACCTTCCATTTGACATGACATCAATTCTGGTAGCCAAAAATGAAAGCCAATGTAGAAGACTATGTCAAAAGCTGCTCCACTTGTGTGTCGATGAAAACGTGACCTGGAAAACTGCCAGGTCTTCTCCAACCTGTAGCTGATCCCAGCCGCCCCAGAAGGAAATAGCAATCAACTTTATTGTAGAATTTTCAGAAAGTGGGGGGGAACACAGTTATCTACACAGTAGTTGACCTCTTCTCTAAGTAGGCACATTTTACTGCTCTAAGTAGGCACATTTTACTGCTCTGGATTGCCTTCAGCCAAGAAACTGGTGAAAATGTTATTAAGCAGATTTACAGACTACATGGAGTGCCACGATGAATCATCTCAGATCAAGGAGTGCGGTTCACCGCTAAGTTCTGGTGGGAATTCCTATGATCCATGGGGTCCTCACAAGGGTTGAGTTTGGCTTTTCATCCAAGTATGAGTGGGGCTGTGGAATAGACCAGTGCGATGGTGGAGCAGTACCCAAGGTGTTACGTGGATTACCAGCAAGACAATTGGACTGAGCTGCTGCCGTTTGTTGAAGTGGCTTCCAATAACACAGTCCATAGTAGCTCCAACTTGACACTGTTCCAGATTACCAGTGGAATGGATTTTGTGACAATGCCTGAACTGCCTAGAGAGCCTCCCATCTCAATGTCCTTGGCTGAATGGATGTACTCATTATGGAAGGGGTGGGAGAATACGAAGTGCACTTTTGTCCAGGCAGCTGAGAAATGCAAATGTCAAGCAGACAAACACTGATCACCACAAGCCCCTTTCAAAGTGGGCGATAGGGTCTACCTTTTGACTAAATATCCTAGGCTGAAATTACCCACAAAGAAGCTAAGTCCTAAATTCTTAAGCCCATTCTCTATAGTGAAAGTTATCAACCCAGTAACTGTTCAGCTGAGTCTCCTTTGTTTGCTGGGGAAAATGCATTTGGTTTTCCATAGTAGCTTACTAAAGCCAGCTGTTACTTCCAAGTAAGACCCAACAATTGACCAGTGCCCAAATCAATACTGGTCCAGGGGAGGAACATTATAAGATAAGAAGATTCATGATTCTAGATTATATAAACTTACAATATTTACTTCAATGGAAGGGATACTCTTTGTCTGAAACCATTGGGTAAAAAGTTGGGATATAAAAGCAGATAGATTAAGACACCACAACTCGAGGCTGGCTGGACACTTTGGTTTCCTAAAAACCTTCCACTTGACATGGCATCAATTCTGGTAGCCAAAGATGAAAGCCGATGTAGAAGACTATGTCAAAAGCAATTTCATGAAAAAAATCTCCCGATAAGCCACCCCCCCCCCAGGAGAGGAAGAGGTGGTTCGTTGCAGTATATTTAACCCCATCACTTGTTTCGTTTCAGGACATTATCATCACTTGAGGGGTGGCAGCCTGTCAGCCTCCCCCATCCATCTTGAATCAGATTTGGGACTGCCACAAGGGACAATGGGTACCGTGGGAATGAAAGTAAAGTGAGTAGGAAGGATAGCCACAACAACATTTTTTCACCAGAGCTCAAAGCCAAGTCGCTGGAGTTTGGAGGGGAGTGACTGGACTTGGTGGGAGTTCAAAATGGAGGTGGAGTGGAGAGTGTGATTTGAGGGTCATCAAAAAAGAGGGCTGGGTGTGAGTTTAACATAGTAGGGGAAAACATGAGAATTCAGATTCGGATTTTCCCAGATGTGCCAATATGACTTCTCTAATAAATTTTTATTTGGATGGACTTTGTCTCTGAGTGCTGAATTGAGATGGAGAGTTTGGTTGGAATGCTGACATTGGAGCTGTTTTATTAGACAAAGAAACAGAAACAGAAAGTTTCTTTAATTTTGAATGACCTAACAAAGTTCCGGAAAAATTAATAATCTCAAAAGCATTAGCATGACGGAAGAAAGAATAAGTCGACATTTACATATGATGTTCTTGTTGAAAACCATTGATGAAAAGACCTACAAAAAGTTAAAACCTAATGGATTCATGATGCCACAAATGTATGGACTACCAAAAATGCACAAGCTGGCAGGGCCGGTTAGACCCATTTTAATGACATGTGGCTCTGCTTACCGCCAAGTTGCATCTGACTCATGACATCCTGGTGCCTGTGAGAAGCTAATAAAAATATTAAAGGATTCGTTTGAGCTTGCTAATAAGTTGAATTCCATGAATGTGAATGATTCAGTCTTTCTTCACAAATGTCCCACTTCATGAAACAATTGATTGTGTGTGCAGTTTAGTGGAATCTAACTGTATATCAATTCCTATATCAGTAGAAATGTTTAAACAGACAGTGCTATTTTGCATGGAAAATGTCTCTTTCCATTTTCTTGGTCAGTCTTATTAGCAGATTGACGGGGTTGTGAGGGGAAGTCCTTCAGGCCCAATTCTGGCAGATTTCTTAATGCATATGATCAAATCATTGTCATCTGATCATATATCCAGGTTATATTATAGATACTATGTGGAAAATACAGTGATCTGTCCTGCAAGACACATTGATGACTTGCACCATCTAAACAGCTGTCACTCCAATCTGAAGGTTACCATCCATTATGAAGTAGATGAACATTTACCCTTTCTGGACATATTGATCATTCAAAGGTGTTATGGTTCCATTAAAAGAACGTATACAGGAAATTGACATGATCTGGCCAGTATCTGAATTTTTCAAGCTTTGCACCAATTAAGTATAAACATATGCTGGTATGGATACTGTTTATATAAGCATATTAAATATGCACTGAGGACTGCTTAAAGGAAGAATTAGAATTTCTAATCCAAACCCTGTTTAAATGGCTATTCCAACTCATTTCATTGATAGACACAGTAAAATAAAAGACCAAAAGCCAGCAGTTCCAACTGTCAGTAAAAATGTTTTTATTGAGCTGCCATTTAAGGGGGATCAACATGCCTGACGTCTCAATGCTTAAATACCTTAATTGAAACAACATTCAGTATGGTGAGCTTCATGTACTGCATCAAACCCAGAAGCTACCGTTACCATTAATTAAGAAAGCACAACCTATCAGCGCCAAAGCCCATTGTATTTATCAATTTGTGTGCAATTGCAGAGACAATTACATCGGCAGAAGTGATAGGTGTTTGGCTTTCAGAATGAAGGAGCATTTTCCAAAACGGGTCCAGACAGCTCTGAGTAATCCAACAGCAATAGCAAATCATGGCCATAAAATGCCCTCCTCGGCCATCGTGAGACACATACTAACTACGGGTCACCAAGTCGACCCAAGCAAAACATTACCCCCTGTTGTAACTATGTATCATTCATGTGATTGCAACTATGTATCAGTGCAACTATGTATCATTCAAGCATTGCAATAATGTATCATTCTCGTGTAAACATTAGACTTCTGTCTCTTCAGTGATCTTTGCCAGGCATGCATAAGAGACGGGGAGTTAAGCATCTGTCAATACAGAATGATATCCTAGCTGACTTGAACAATTATAAATCACACACATCCTGTTTAACCTGGTACCCTAACTGACCTGAACTGTTGTAAATCACACACATCCTGTTTAACCTGGTATCTTAACTGACCTGAACCATTGTAAATCTTGAATATCCTGTTTACCTTGGGCTCTGAAAAATTTCACCCCCCTGTGAAAAAGCATAATAAAAGAGCGTGTGCCAAGACATTCGGGGCGCGCTCATCCCGAGAAACCTCATCTCTTGTCGTTTCTTCCTCCTTCGCTCCCTCTCATGAGGCGCCCATCTGATGTGGGATGTCAGATATCGCATTTTGGTGACCCCGACGTGATTCCCTAAGGGGGATACTCAGCGGCGCGCCCATATCTTATCAGCTCGGTGGGAGCTGTGCATCGCCAGGCGCCTGAGCGAATTGCACCTCATCGGATCTGAAAGACGGTCTCGACTTTAGTAAGTATGGGTGGAGGCTTTTCTCAACAGCAGACGCAGCATCTGAAGGAATTGAGAGAGCTAGTCGCTTCTTCTTCTAAATACTCTGCTAATTTAAAGGGCTTTCCCATAAAAAAGAAATCTATTGCTGCATTATTGGCTTATGTGTGGCAACATTGTCCCAATTATCCAGAGAGAGGGTCCTTAAAAATTTCCAATTGGCAAAAAATTGGTGAATATCTCCATAATCCTCCTCCTGCACCTATTGGCATTTTGGTCACTTGGAGGAAAATTATGGAGGCTTTAGAAGTCCATTATAAAATAGAAGCAGGGAGTGTGTTTGAATCTCCCCCGCCAAGTTATGATAACTTTTCTATCCTTCAACCTTCTGCTCCCGATGATCATAAATCAGTACGGGAGCCTCCTTCCATTCAATCCACTTCCTTAAATGTAGAGCCCCTGTGTCCTCCACCCCCCCCCCCCCCGAGGTGGGGGGGGTGTTGTAAAAGCCATTCAACAAGCCTTTTATGAAGGAGAAATAGATGAGGACACCGTTGCAGCTGCCTCCTTTTATCCTATCATTCAAGCCGGCAATCCTCCAGCTCCTCAGTATACCCCAATGCCGTACAAAATAATTAAGGATTTAAAAGCAGCTTGTAAGGAAAATGGTATTCAATCTCACTATGTACAGGGTCTTTTAGGATCAATAACCCAACCAGGCGCTGACTTGATAAATGCTGATTGGCGTACATTATTTAACATGATACTCACGCCTTCACAATTTTTGGTCTGGGAGTCAGAATTTCTTAAACGTACTGCAGCCGCAGCCGCTAGAGGCTTGCCGGCAGCTGTCACTTTAGATATGCTTAACGGTACTGGCACCATGGTTACCATTGCCCAGCAGATTGCCACAGACCCAGCTGCTTTCCCTATAATACAGGAGTGTGCTTTGGCCGCTGCTCAAAAGGTTGATAATGCGGGATGCGTGCCCAACTCTTTCTCTAAAGTTATTCAAGGACCTTCTGAGCCTTTTTCCTCCTTTATAAACCATCTCACAGAAGCCTTAGAGAGATAAATTGATAATAGAGAGGCTTGTATTGAATTACAAATGAAACTTGCTTATGAAAACGCAAACGCTGATTGTCAGAAAGTTTTGCAACCATTAATTAATAAGAAAAATGTTACCATGGCAGATTATCTTACAGCCTGCCGAATCATAGGAACCACATCCCATTCCATGTCTACGCTGGCTACAGCCATTACTGAAGGCATGCAGCAGAATATGGGCTCTCTTCTTCCCATTTCCCAACAAAATACTCGCAAAATGGGCAATTGTTTTAATTGTGGCAAGCCAGGTCACTTTAAGAGCCAATGCAGGGTCCTGAGCAGGGGAGCAAATATGTAAAGAAACCAGGTAGCTCGCCCAATGACACCATGCCCTTGATGCCAAAAGGGCTATCACTGGGCTAGTCAGTGCAGAGTCCAAAAGAATGGACAGCAGAATAGCCCTGCAATCACTCAAAAACCTTTTTTGAATCAGGGAAACTAGAAACGGGGCAGGCAGCCAGCCCCACAACAAAGGCTGCTGAAACTTGCAACTTTTCTTCTTTCGCTTACGATCTTGTTGCTAATGAAACTGTTACTTATTTTCCTGGTGTCGCTGACTTTCTCTTTGTACATCCTGTTCAGCCTTTTCATATGCCCCCCGATATTCCAGTGCTAGTCTTTCCTGTAAGGGATTTAGCTGAACAAGGTATTCTTGCCTCTCCTTTTCTGCATGACCCCACTGTATTGTCTGATGTTTGTCTGTCTATACTAGCTAATACAGAAGTTACTATAAATGAGGGGGATGTTGTGGCAAAAATGATTGTGCTCTTAGACCAACAACAAGAGCAACTCTATGCAATTGAAAGACCAATTAGTCAACCGAAACCTACGGTGACATTCTTATTGAATGGTCGATCCTTTCTTGGTCTTTTAGATACTGGAGCGGATATTTCCGTCATCCGAACCGCTGAGTGGCCGGACACCTGGCCTGCAGATGTGGCACCAGCGGTGAGAGGAGTGGGGGGACTTCAGGAGACTCGCATTAGCAGAAACTGGGTAAAAGCCCATTCCCCTGAGTCTCAATGTGTTGCTTATATTAAACCAGCTGTAATTCCTCTGTATACTAATTTGTGGGGAAGAGACCTTATGTCACAGTTTAATGCGCAACTTACTCTCCATTAACCATGCTTCGCCTATATTTGACTAACAATAACCCTGTGTGGATTGATCAGTGGCCTCTCCCTTCTATAAAACTTGAAGCCTTACATTCTCTTGTTCAAGAACAATTAGATAAAGGTCATCTAGAACCCTCATTGAGTCCATATAATACCCCAGTTTTGTTATCAAAAAGAAAAACGCGCTTGGTGCCTACTTCAGGATTTAAGGGCTGTGAATTCGGTCCTCCTTCCAATGGGACCCCTGCAATGTGGTCTTCCAAATCCTAACATAATTCCTCAAGAGTATGACCTTATCATTATCGATTTAAAAGACTGTTTTTTCTCCATTCCATTACACCAGTTAGATAGAAAATTATTTGTTTTTACTGTACCAACCTTAAATAATCAGAGACCTACCAAACGATATCAATGGAAAGTCTTACCACAAGGCATGTTAAACAGTCCAACTATGTGTCATTTTTTTGTGGATTTAGCCTTGCAACCCTACAGGGACAAATATCCTCATTTTTTAGTCTATCATTACATGGATGATATATTGGTATCTGCACCTGGTCCAAAGGGCACAGTATTAAAGACTCTGCCGTGCCTGAACTCCATTTTAGGTAAAGCAGGTCTCACTATAGACCCAGAAAAAGTTCAATCCAAACCACCTTTTTTCTATTTAGGTCACAAGTTACTTGCTTCGGCTGCTGTTCCTTCCCTTCCCCTCCCAACACTTCCCCCGAAACCAACACTTGTGATTTTACAGCAGTTCCTGGGAACCTTAAATTGGGCATGTCCTTATTTGGGTTTGACTACAGCTACATTAGCTCCTCTCTTTACTGCTCTCACGCAAGGTAAAGCCCCGTCCGATGTTATCATTCTAAATAAAGAGCAGTTGCAGGCATTGAAAGACATTTCCCATTTAATGGCTACTAGATGGGTGGATCGGGCTATAGAAAATTGTCCTTTATCAATTGCTTTACTAAATACTGTTCAGAGACCAACAGCTGTCATTATGCAAATTCATCAGACACAGGTTCTGATTTTAGAATGGCTGCATTTGTCTCACACCCCACGGACCACAATTACTAGTAAAGCCTCTGCATATTCTCAGTTGATCTTTAAAGGTCGACAAAGATGTAAACAACTTATGGGATTTGAGCCTGTTTTTATATTCACTCCTTGTTCATTGACTACTTGGGAAATGCTATGGTGTAATTCAGAAGAACTGCAAAATGCTTTAGAAGAGTGGCCAGGGCAAATTTCTTGCCATTTACCAGCTGACCCACGATTCACTTTTCTTAAAACTCTCCCTTTTGAATGGCATTCCCCCCTCTCAATATCTCCATTAGTAGATGCACCTACGCTTTATGCCGATGGGGGGAAAATGTATGGTGCTTGTGCATGGTACCAGGAGGGAGAGTGGAAAACTAAAATTACCCCTCCGCAATCTTCTGCTCAACAGGCAGAACTTGCTGCATCTCTTATTGCGTTTCAACAGTTTCAAAAGGCTCCTTTTAATTTAATAGTAGATTCCTTATATGTTTCTCAGATTCTGAAAAATATATATCAAGCCTATTTACCTCCTAGCATATCTGTTTCTTTGTTAAAGTTATTGCTTTCTCTACAGCAATGTATCAACAATCGCACACATCCATTTTTTGTAGCACATATCAGGAGCCATCAACCTCTTCCTGGTATATTACAGGAGGGAAACAAGGTGGCCGATGCAGCTGCAGCAGCCGCATCAGGTAAATCAATTTGTAATCTGACAGCATCACAAAGTCATGACTATTTCCATCAAAATAGAAAAGCATTACAAAAACATTTTTCACTAACTCAGGCAGAAGCTACCGCAATTATTCAACAATGCCCCACATGTAGCAAGCAAGCACATTCCATTCCCATAGGGGTTAACCCTAGAGGATTAAAAGCTTGTGAAATTTGGCAAATGGATGTAACTCAGTATCCACCTTTTGCCCCATGGAAATATTTACACGTTTCAATAGATACATATTCAGGATTTATTCTGGCTACTCCTCAAAGGGGAGACACTGTAAAACATGTCATCAATCATTCAATTCGTACCTTTGCTTCGCTGGGACGTCCAAAAGAAATAAAAACAGACAATGGACCTGCCTATACAAGTTCTGCTTTTCAGGACTTCTGTAACAGATGGGATGTAATCCACAAGTTTGGGATCCCCTACAATAGCCAGGGGCAAGCCATTGTAGAACGGGCTCATTTATCTCTGAAAAGTGCTCTTGATAGATATTCATTGCGGGAAAAACCCCCGAACCTCCCAGCATTGCAAAATTCTTTTAACATTTGTCTTTACACTCTAAACTTTCTCAATCTGACTGGCATTCCTCCCACTTCTGCTGCTTCTCGTCACTTTTCCTCCCCCTTACCCCCTCCTAACAGACCTCTGGTATATTATCGCAGATTGCCAGATCCTGCCTGGCAGGGTCCTGCTGAGCTTCTCACTTGGGGGAGAGGATACGCTGCGATCTTACTGCCAGACAAAACCACTTGCTGGATCCCTGGTTGGGCGGTAAGACCCTATCATGGGAATTCCTCCGATACATCTGCATCTTAAACTCTTCCTGATATTCTTGCCTATATCCTCCTTGCAATTTCTACCTTATTCATATCCTACTTATACTTTTGTTCAACATGGTCATTGGACCACATTAGAATTTCGCTTTATTAATTATGATAGTGACTGTCCTATTGTTTGTTGGCATGATAATCTTCCCATAAATCTATCTCCTTATATTCACACATATTTCAACAAAACATATGCTTCCTGTCAAAAGGTTATTTGTGTTAAAGCCACTTCTTTAACAGAAGGCTATTATACTTGTTCCATGAGGGTACGTCATGAAAATGCTACCCGTAGCTTTCACTCTGTCACTTCTGTTTTGTTTACAGAACACTCTACCACTCGCTCTTTTGTTCCTTCTTTACTCTTCCTATGGAAAGGAACCTTAAAATCTTTTCCTCTTTTCAATCTAAACATAGGGGGACCTAAATGTCCTTATATTGTATCATGGGTTTCCCCACCCCAATTAACGTCCTTGATGAATGATTGAATTAATCTTCATTGTCATTATTGTAATTATTATCCTTTTTCTACTAATTGTATTCCTTCCTCATATCGTAAATGTTCCACAACTAACTTATCCATAGCCCTTTCTCCTACTTGTCATGCTTTTATATACCCAAACTCTGATCCTGTCAACAAACGACGCTTCAAAAGAACTGCCCATGACGATCCGCAGAAGCCTCATAGAAGATATAATATTACTTGGACTATAACTGACTTTCAAGGTGTTCGTTTAAACTTTGCAACCAATTTTTCTCGCATAGAAGACTTTTACCCACCGCTTCAATTCGATTTGGCAGAGATGCTTGTAGGCTCCACCGCTTACAACTCACCTTCTCATCCAACGGAGCCTAATCATAGATTTGTAAATGAACATAGGTTTTATGTATGCCCCGGACAGCCCGTTTCTGACACTCAGTCCCCTGCCCAACGACTTCTTGACTGCGGGGGGTTGTCAGATTACTTTTGCAAAGACTGGTCGTGTGTTTCAACTGGACACATTTATTGGGATCCGGGCACTAAGGGTGATCTCATTACTGCCACTCGCACCACATGGAATATTCCATGTGGTGGTAAAAAATTGCCCAAATGCAACCCGGTAACCATAAGGTTCACAGACAAAGGCAAGAAAAGTACTCTATGGGACACTGGCTTGAAATGGGGTGCTCGCTTAAAAATAGCTTGGCCAGGAGAGCATTATGGAAATATTTTTTACATTCAACGTCACATTGAACTCCCTCGCTTTGACCCGGTGGGACCACATGAAAAGGTTATTAAATCCCCTTTCTTGCAACCCATAACACAAGAAGTTAACCCATTGATTCCATTGATCAAAGCTTCCTATGCCTTGTTGAACTCCTCAAACTCATCAATTGCCTCCACATGTTGGCTTTGTGCTTCTGCCTCTCCACCTTTTTACGAAGCCATCGCTTCCCAAGAACCCATTGTTAATTCCACATCAGATGAACGTTGCCGTTGGAGGAACTCCACTATTACTGTCTCTTCCATCACTGGGGTTGGTTGTTGTTTGGGAAATATTCCATCCAATTACTCACAATATTGTCATAATGTTTCTAATGGCTATCATTGTCGATTATATCTTCCTAAGCATCGCCTTGGCCACTACCACACCGTTGGGGGATATGCTCCAGTCTACACCTCTTCAGGAGAAAATTTAACATCATGCCTAAAAGGAATGTATTTTATCCCTGGCAAAAATTCTGTCTGGGCTTGTAACACCGGTCTCACAGCATGTGTCCATGGGGATGAACTTGTTAAATCCAAATCATTTTGTATTCAAGTATGGCTTGTACCAAAAATTAATGTGTATAACTCTAATGATTTTATATCCCTACAGGCACCCATGGAATACCCCCTCAGAGCAAAACGGGAAATTATTAGTACTCTCACTTTAGGTTTACTGCTTGCTCTGGGTGCCACGGGCACAGCCACGGGCATTGCAGGACTAGCTGTTTCTGACAAAAGAATTACAGCTCTGGGTTCAGCCATTGATGATGATTTATTACGAATTGAAAAATCAATTGTAGCTTTGCAAAACTCCTTGACGTCCCTCTCAGAAGTAGTCTTGCAAAATCGTAGAGGTTTAGATCTGTTATTTTTAAAACAAGGGGGATTGTGTGCTGCGCTTAAAGAAGAATGTTGTTTTTATGCTGATAGCAGGGGGGTCGTGTTGGATTCTATGAATGAATTAGAAAAACGCTTAAAAGATAGAGAAAAAGAAAGGTTAAACATGTATAATTGGTATCAAGGTTCGTTTTCTATTTCACCATGGCTTACAACCCTTTTAACTGCATTGGCAGGACCATTAATAATCATTATATTGATATGTATTATAGGACCTTGTTGTTTTAATAGAATATTGCAATTTTTGAAAAATCAATTATCTTCCATAACTGCTGATGTTAATGTGTTATTGCAAGCTCATGTTATGTCTTTAACACCGGATGAAGAAATATCATTGCTGAGTTACCGCTCCTTGGACAACCCTGATGCTGACGGGTCGCACGCCTGCCTAGATGACGGGGACAGAGAACATTTCAGAAAAATAGTTCCTGTCTTCTTGGACAAGGAAGAAGACTCATCATAAAAAATAAAAACAGAGATGTTGTAACTATGTATCATTCATGTGATTGCAAGTATGTATCAGTGCAACTATGTATCATTCAAGCATTGCAATAATGTATCATTCTCGTGTAAACATTAGACTTCTGTCTCTTCAGTGATCTTTGCCAGGCATGCATAAGAGACGGGGAGTTAAGCATCTGTCAATACAGAATGATATCCTAGCTGACTTGAACAATTATAAATCACACACATCCTGTTTAACCTGGTACCCTAACTGACCTGAACTGTTGTAAATCACACACATCCTGTTTAACCTGGTATCTTAACTGACCTGAACCATTGTAAATCTTGAATATCCTGTTTACCTTGGGCTCTGAAAAATTTCACCCCCCTGTGAAAAAGCATAATAAAAGAGCGTGTGCCAAGACATTCGGGGCGCGCTCATCCCGAGAAACCTCATCTCTTGTCGTTTCTTCCTCCTTCGCTCCCTCTCATGAGGCGCCCATCTGATGCGGGATGGCAGATACCGCAATCCCCCAACAATATTTTGTGTAACCTATGTGCTATATATTGTACATGACAGGATTGAATTTGCTACAACTTTAACATTTGAGAGTAGAAGTCATTTAATAACATGAATTTTTCTTTTCACTTCTCCATTTTGTCCCTAGAATTTTAACCATAATAGCCTGAGGGAGAATTCTTGGGTCTATGAAAGCTTCCATGCCTATTTGTGAAGCTTTAGCTGCTTTTTAAAAAATCTACTTCTTATTGAAATGTTATGCTGAAAAAGCAAACAGCTTTGTGGAAAAAAATCTTCATATAGGTTGCAGGAAAGGTGTCTCAAAATGGATTTTCTTTACATATCTTTCTTTAAAGATATATTTTAAATGATCACAAAATACCAGATGTGCTATTGTTTATGCCTAAGACTTAAAATAAGTAATTTCAATGCTTTTAGACACAAAAAATAGATGGGGCAATTGATTTTGTTCATCAGATCATACTCCCTGCTCAGTGCAAGTTGTCACATTAACGTATCCTTGGCAGGTGATTGTGTAGTCTCTGCTTGAACACATAATCACATAAAAAGCACACTGCTTCTCAGTAATTGGTTCCACTATTGAATGATCCCACTGTTGGGAAGTTTTTACTAACATTCAATCAATTCTGGAATTTAAAATCATTATTTTATATCCTGCAGTCTGGATTGAGAATAGGCCTTGAGCTTCTATGCAAGTATCAGAAGAGTGTTATCATACCTTGATCAGTTATCAGTGAAGACCAACCCTCTCTTCCTAAGATGTAGTTTCTAATTCTTTTATACATTTCATTATCCTAATTTAAAGTATTACAATTTCTCTGAATTCTTCTGGGCCCAGAACAGGCCAAAGCAGAATAGAGTGGAATGATTGCTTCATATGATTAAAAAAATATGCCTGATTTGATACATCCCTAAATTGCATTTGCATTCTTTCAGCCACAAGAAATTCCTATTTGGAATCAGTACTATTCTAAGAGGGTTTTTTTAAAAAACAAATATTAATACCAGGTCAGGTATCCTCCATCCCAATGATTCTCAACCTGTGGTCTGCGGACCTTTGGAGGATCACAATATCATCACAGGGCAAGCTGTGAAGAAAAGTTGATTTAAATCTTGAGTTAGGTCTTAGTGGTCCATGGCCACAAAAGGTATTTAAAGGGAGTCCATGATGAAGAAAAGGTTGAGAACAACTGCTCTATCCCATATTTTAAGCATTCAGTGATGGTTTTCCAGAGGAAGAACTTTGAACATGTCTATGCTGAATTTGTTAATTTCATGCCACTTGTCCAGCATAGTGAGATTTTTTTGAATTCTATTTCTGCTTTCTAGCTACCCTACTCAATTACATCTGAACATTTGATAAGGATCTTTCCACTTTTGAATTCAAATGATTAATTAAAATATCAATTGTCATGCCACCCAGCCAACATTTAGCAAGCTTGATAATCAGCATGTCAAGTAATACTTAATCAAAATCTTTATTGAAGATGGTACTAAATATACAGCATTCTCATACTTATACACCTCTTGTCCAAATATTTAGTATGAGAGTTTAGTGTAGTGTGGTGTTGAAATCTATTCTAGCTAAACTGAAACTGGGCATTAACACATACCTGAGGAGATAAAAATAATTTTAAAAGACATTAATATTAGCCTCCTGTTCATGAATAGCCCTGAGGTAATATGTAGCACACTTAAAATATATTATCCTTTTGAAAATGAGAGGGTGCATAGTAAGCCTAAAGGACCAGCAGCTGCATTCAAAAGACAGAAATAAATGTCAAAAATGAGTGAAGCAATTTGAAGCAATCCCAAAGTGTTCTTTCAAATGTGGTGAACTTTGTCAACTTCTGCACTTATTCTTGCTTTTTGTGTTTTTATTGGTGGGATGAAAAGCACATGACCAAGTTTCTTTGCCGCTTTATGAATCTTCTGCCTATCTCCCTCTTGTCGCTGCTTTAGCTGTGCCTTCAGTCTTGCCTCTTTCTTTTTCAGAAAACTGATCACATCAGTGGCAGTGATTCCTTCTCTAATGGCTTTGGTAGATGCTGCTGTTCTAATAGTATCCATTTTAGTTTCCTTTAAACATTTTTTTTTATAAACTAGTCTATATGGACCGTGCAATTTATTGCTTCCACAGGTACTATTATTGCACTTAAGGTCAGAGAATTTCAGCTCCACAATTTCTTGTACTTTTTTTACAGCCAAACAAAAATCTTCCTCTCCTTCTTTTTCTTGCCTTGTTCTGACCTATAAAAAGGAAATTATAATTAGATTGGTTAAATGTAGACAGTACATCTGCAAGGATGGCATAGACACATCATGACTACCCCAGACCCTACGAATCACAATTAATGAAAAAATGCTGCCATGTTTTCTCTTCTGTTCTGATTTTGTTTATATGCAGTATATATATTTTTGCTATCCGATGTGCACAATTTGTGGTTGTTGCACTTGGCATTCAGGAACAGGAGTCCTTCTATGAGGATAATGAATGGTTTCTAAATTTTATAATGTAATGTTTTTGAGTGCAGCTCAGAATCTGATAAGTCCAATGAAATTCTGAACACAAGGCTACTGATAATCAGTTTTATTTCTCATCAGAAAGCAAAAACTGGGCAACCTTTTAGTCTCCCACCTTAAACAAAGCAGGCAGAGAGAAAACCAGGTGCGCGCAAAAAAACTTTTAGTCAAACTCTTTATAGTTCATACAGTTTGGAAAGATCATCATTGCTATAGAAACATTATTTTGTATCATGATTTTTCTCAGTGCTTCTGCAAAGGACCTTAGATGGGAAAGGAATATTTTAGCCCAGAGCTTTAAGTTACTTTAAGTTGCTGAGAAAACATATTTTGCATTTCACAAATTACTTTCCTAGGCTACTTTTGGCTTTTTGCCTAGAAGCTTTGTCTCTGTGGTTGGCACATTAGGTTACAATGGTGTCCAGCCCAGCCCAGCAAGGAATCAAGGGTTGAGCCAGGTATACTCTGTGTATGCTCTCTCTAATCCTTTCATTCCACCTTTTTTAAGGCAATAGGATGCTTCCTGTTGCTGGAACAATGGTGAATATTGCTTAGGTACTGGTGTCAAAGAACTTTGGCAGGCTTGTCCTGTCTTCCCGAAGCCACAATTGTTATTCCAGAAATTGTGCTAGTAACAACTGATTTTATTACAAGTTTCAAACAAGGTAATATATAAGTATCAAAACAAACAGTCATTTCTGGGCTTTGCCCAAGTATAGTGTGGTTGTAAGCCAACTGTTGGGTATAATGATTATCTCCCCCCACAAATGCACACACCTATTCCTTAGTGGTGAACAGTACTCCCTATGGAGAGTGACACACCATTTGGTTATCTTTGGAACAGGTGGCATATTGTATCTGGTCATGTGTGCAGGTATATTTTATTCCCTAACAGATATAATCTGAATGGTAAACCAGAGTTTTCGTGATTTTAGCTCCTGTATGGGTGGTTTTATACACTCATAACACATTTTTATCTGCCTCAAGAGTAAGGGAAATCAGTTTCAAACTCAGAATCAAAATCATCAGAATCCTTTTCACGTGAAAAGAGCTGGAGCCATAGTTCATAGTCATTACTGTCATAATCCTTCTTCCGATGGCAGGACGTCGTGAGAAATAGAATCCTCAATAACAAATAGAGTTGGCAATGCCTCTGAGCTGGATGAGGCAGTGGACATGTCAAATAGTCGAGCACCTAGGTCTAGTAGGAGGCTAATGAAGGCTAATGAAGTTCACTGTGGCTTTAATCACACAAAGCTTTCTTCTTGAAATGCAGCAATTTTATCAGGCAGCAATAATCCAAAGCGAAAAGCAAATTGCTATAAAAACGAACAGCAAGTAGTCAGGATTCCAGGTAATCAAAAAGGTCTGCGGGTGAAGCTGGGGTTCGTTGCAAACATAGCTTCAAGTCGGTGATGGGAATCTTCTTTATTCTAGAAACATGGACCCAAGCTTTCAACTTTAGCCGCCGTGGATGTGCTAAGAAGAACCTGCCGAGGGTTGGACCACTTGGCACTAGTTGCACTCAGGAAGAGTTCCTTTACTCAAACCCACTCTCTAGGTGGAACACACAATGGTGCTGTTGTTACTGGTGGCAAGGCATTTTGCACCTGTTGAAAAATACGAGACAGAACCTGGGCCCTTTTCTGCAAATATTGTGTTACATTTGTCTCTCCTTCATCCCTTGATATTGACTGGGCTGAGAAATGTCTACCATAGGGCATCTCAAAAAGTGACTGTTTCCACTGTCCTTGAGATAATGCCGATTCTGGTTAAAGCAATGAGCAAGACTGCCAGCTGTGCCTCATTTAAAACCGAAGAACAAGACAGTTTGACATTAGAATTGAAAGAAGACGTATCAGAATACTATAAAGTATGGAACAATTTCTATGTATGGAGTGATATGAAAGGAAATCTATAAAATGTAAATTAAAAATCTAAGATGTAATGGAAATGCAGTACAATGAATAAGATATAAAATGACACAAAGACTAAATGTAAATATGTATATGTATGTATATGTATATGTATTTTAAAGTTGTAGCAACGTTTCAGCAGAATCTCATCTGCCATCATCAGGCTTCTGTATAGTGTTCATCTGTGAGTCAGACTTTTACAGTGGTTTCAGATTTAAATTTGGGGCAGCCTATTGCTGTGCCAGAATGGTTTTTTCTTCATCCTGATTGGTTGGGAGTCTTGGTCTGTGTTTATTGGTCTTGGAATTTGCTGTGTTCTGCTTGATTGGTGTTTCTAATATCTTCTGTCTGTTTTTTGACTCTTTTTGTATCTTGATTGGCTGGCAACATTGTGTTACTTTATGGGAGGCCTTTAGTGCAGCTTGGCTCCGGGTAAATGGACGGCTATCATTAGTTAGGAAGCTAGATTTCACCTGGGTGCTTGGTTGGGGTGTGTTTGAGCTGAAGGTATCAGGGGGGATCTGTTTGTGCCCAGGTGTTTGCCTGGCTTGTGGTGTAGAGATTTTTTTGTTTGTGAGTGCAGGCTTCCAAATGATTGACAGTCTGGTGGAATCATCTCTTCTATTCATGCTGTCTGGTCTTTTTTCAATCTCTATGGCTTCTCTGATGATTCTTTGGCTGGGGTTTTCTATAGTGGCTAGTGTTTTGGTGCCATTGAAGTTGATGTTATGACCTGTGGCTTCCATGTGTTGGACTAGTGAGGAAGTGTGTTCCAGCTTTTTGACTGCATTTTTGTGTTCATCTAGGCGAGTATTTATTCTTCTATTGGTCTGTCCAATGTATGTGGCCAGGCATGATGCACAGGGGACTTCGTATATGCCTTGGTTTTTCAGGTCAATTTTATCTTTGGTGTTTCTAAGAATGGCTGCTATTTTTCTGTCTGTTTTGAAGTCAGTCTTGATGTGATGTCTGTATAGTATCTTACTAATTTTGTCTGTGGTATCTCTTATGTAGGGTAGGACAGCTGTTCCATAGGTCTGTTCATCTTCTGGGTCTCTATTATGTCTCAGTGGATCAAGCCGGTGATTTTGCTTTTGTGGAAGCCATTGGCTGTCAGTACTTTAGTCAGGGTGCATTAGTTCAGTCTTGATGTGTGTCTTGTCTGCCAGGCGTTTGGTTCTAGTAATTAGTGTTTTAGCCACAGAGTTTATCTGTGCTGGGTGGTGGTGGGATTGGGCATTGAGGTAGCAGTTAGTGTGTGTTTTCTTCTGGTATATGGTGTGTCCTAGTGTGCCATCTGTTCTTTTTGTAGATTAGTACATCTAGGAATGGTAGTTGTTTGTTTGTTTCCGTTTCCATGGTGAACTTGATTTTGGGGTGTGTGCTGTTTAGGTGTGTTAGGAAATTGTTTAGGTTTTCTTTTCCATGGGGCCAAATCACAAATGTGTCATCAATGTATCTTAACCATAGTTTGGGTTTGTGGATGGCATTGGCCAGGGCTCTGGATTCGAATTCTTCCATGAACAGGTTTGCAATGACGGGTGACAGTGGTGATCCCATAGGGGATCCTTCAATTTGTTTGTATCTTTGTCCTTTGCATATGAAATATGTGTTGGTTAAGCAGTGTTCTGTTAGTTCCATGAGGTGTTTAGCTGGTTTTGATGATTTCAAGGGTCTCTTTTATCAGGACTTGAGTGAATAGTGAAACCATGTCGAAATTTACAAGCAGATCTTCTTGTTCCACATGTAGATCTTTGATCATTTCCAAGAAGTGGTATGAGTTTTGTACATGTGAAGCTGTTGTTTCAGCATGGGGCTGTAGCTGTTTTGCCAAGTGTTTAGCTAGGTTTTGTAGTGGTGTTCCTCTGGAGCTGACTATGGGTCTGAGAGGTATGCCTTCTTTGTGTATTTTTGGGAGGCCGTATAGTTTGGGGCATCTGGAAGATTTTTCTCTTGGGATGATCGTTTGTTGAATCTCTTTGCTCATGTGGCTGGTTATAATTTTCTTCTTGGTTAATTTTTAAGAGATTCAATATATATATATATATATAGTTATATTGCTTAATAATTTTTTTCTAGTATGAAATGTAAAGACTGATATGTATGTCAAAGAAAGTCTACCATATTCAAGATTTTTTAAATGTTTATTTTCAATAATTTAAAAAAAAAAAACAAGAAAGAATTCCTTTGACTCCATTAAAATAGAGAAAAAGTATTTTTACTGAGTTTTAAGCGACAGAGACAAAAGGAAGCAAGATCTGAGGCAAATAGGCGTGGAAATTACATATTGAAAGTTATCTCAAGTTCCCTCCCCCAGGAGTCCAGGTTGGTCATCCAATCTGAGATGTGTATAATGTCATATGAGGTACATCTTCAGGTGCTTTCTCACTCATCTGGTATGCCAAGACGGTTGACCTTGGCTTAGTAGAGATAAGTTTATGCAGCTGCACAGTAAGCAGGAAAACATCCCCTCCTTTTTAGTTCACACAGGAACAACTTCGCACTCCAGCAAACTTCCTCCCCAAATACCAAATTACCCCCCCCCCCAATTTCTATGACAGCCAAAAGAATCAAGCAGCAAAAGATGTCAAGAAAACTTCTTGGAGGGTGACATTTGCCCTCCTGCAAAAGAGGTATTAGCCCTGGAAAACAAAACATTGTAGGTAACAGGCAAAGAAATATTCTAAATAGGAGCAAATAAGATATATATAAGATTACATCAAAGTTTATCCGGGTATTTACATGTCATAATCCCTCAGCTGAGGGGCATCATCATTATGAAGGGTGACCTTCTAGGGCTTTGGTGACACAGCTCACGTTGGCTGCTTCTGAGGCAAAGTCATCCCCATATTCCAAGCTTGGGCTAAGAAGAATCCAAACTTCTTGGAATCCCCTCTGTATTTTACTTCCAGCAGAGGAACTTTGGGAATTTGGCGCCTCCGTGGTATTACCCTCATCACCAGGGGGCCATGGGCTACAGCAGCTGCTGGCATTCCTGCAGCCTGTACTGGCCCTGGTTGGGCACTTCTGGAGCTGCAGAGGCTTCGGCTGCCCCCTACTGCTTCAAATACAAAGCTTGGGACAGCAGGAGGTCTTCTTTGTCTTCCTCCTGCCAGGCAGCTTCTCCCCACCTGTGTCTGGCAGCCATTACCCCAGGGGGGAGCTCCTCTGGCATTTCCATCCATCCTACTCCCAAAGACCATCTGGGAGGTACCATCGGCTTCTCCTCAATCTTTAATGCAAACAGCGGCTCAGCTTCCCCTTGACTGCAAAGGAGCGGAGGATCCAATAGCTCCCAAATCTTCTTGATCACTGCCTTGGTTAGACATTATTTCTTCAACCCCCCATGGCAAAGGTTAATCTCTGGGTGGTCTGGTAAAGAGAGATCTTGCTTTAGGTCAGCTGTGCCTCATTCAAAACCCAAGAAAGAATTCCTTTGATTCCATTAAAACAGAGAAAAAGTACCTGAACTAAGTTTGAAGTGATAGCAACAAAAGGAAAGCGAGATCTGATCCAAATATGCACGGAAATTACATATTGAAAGTTATCCCAAGACAGTTGACCTTGGTGTAGTAGAGATAAATCTATGCAGTTGCTCAGTAGGCAGGAAAACATCCCCTCCTTTTTAGTTCACACAGGAACATCTTCGCACTCCAGCAAATTAACCCAATATCAAATTACTCCTCCCCCCATTTGTATGGCAGCCAACAAGAATCAAGCAGCGAAAGATATCAAGAAAACTTCTTGGAGGATGACAAAGACCTGTGGCCAAGGCAAATGGGTCTCCTGATATAACTTGGCTAAATGGGTCTTTAATGTTCAATTAAGATGTTCTATGAGAGCCCCTATGGATCTCAATCCTCTGCAGAAGCCATGATATCAAATTGGTGGGTTTCTAAAAACTTTATACCTGGTGAGATATACACCAGAATGGTATAAATTCTGGTGGCCCAGCATGAAGAAAGAAGTAGAAGGCTATGTAAAAAGCTGCACCATCTGCGCCACCATGAAAAGGAGATCTGGAAGACCCCCCCGGACTGCTCCAACAGATGGCACAGCCAACGAGACCATGGGAGGAGATCACAATGGAATTTATAGTTGAATTGCCAAAGAGCAGGGGCAATACAGTGATCTGATTGACTTATTATCCAAGCAGGTACACTTCATATCCTGTAGCCCACCAACTAGCCAAACTCTTCCTGAAGCACATCTACTGCCTGCATGGAGTATCACACAGAATCATCTCGGACAGAGGAGTTCAATTCAAGGCTAAGTTCTGGAGGGAGTTTTTGCAGTCTATTGGATCATGCCAGGGCCTTAGCTCGGTGTTCCATCCAAGCACCAATGGCAGGGCAGAGAGATTGAGCTCCATGGTAGAGCAATACTTGAGGTGCTACATGAATACCAGCAGTCCAATTGGGCTGACCTTCTGCTATTCGCAGAGGTTGCTTACAATAATGCTGTTCATATGAGCACAGGGTTAACCCCTTTTCAAGGTAGTAAGCTGTATGAACTTTGTCCCAATGCCGGAATGCCCAAGGGAATACCCCTCCTCAGTCAGTTTGACTGACTGGAAGTTGATGCTGGAAGCGTCATGGGAAAATGTCAAGAAAGTGCTAGCTAAGGCGGTGCAGACCTATAAGCAACAGGCAGACAAGCAGAAGATGGGACCTAAGTTCATGGAGCCATTCTCCACAGTAAAGATCATCAACCTGGTCACAGTGCAACTGGGCTGCCCTGGCTGCTGGGGAGAATACATCCAGTGTTCCAAGCAGCCTCTTAAAGCCTGTGGTTGGGTCAGCCCTGAGACCACCACCCTGTGAGGCCAGTGTTCATAGGGGGCCAAACCCACTGTGAGGTGCAATGCATCCTCAACTCTAGGTGGCACAGGCAGCAACTCCAAAACCTAACCAAGTAAAGGGGCTACCCTCTATCGGTGTCAGTCTGTGCTCCCTTCAGATCCTAAGAAAGAAATACTCAGATTCCATGGGTTAGAGCAAAGTTATCCTTTTACTGGAAAATAAAGTGAAAGCTACAGATTTAATTTCGAATCTGAGAAATTGGCGGGCAGATCACATATACAAAGGAATGGAAGTGCTCCCACTCCCCAAAGTCCAAATGACTCTTCCAATTAAAAGTTCAGAATATGATCATGTGGCCATCTCCAGGTGGTGATGAGGCTTCTGTCAGTTGACCTTGACATATTTTGATAAAAGTTCACAGTTGCGCAAAAGGGGACAGAAGCTAGCCAAGAAATGGAAAGTTAAAGAAAGGAATCTCCCTCCCCTTGCTAACCACAGCAAAGGAATGAAAAACACCTCCAGCTTTCTTCCCCTCCAAGTTCCCCCCTCCCTCCATTGCTAATGACAGCTGAAAGAAATAGATTGGCATAGTCGCAGAGAAGCAATAGTTAGGATGCAGAATATACATATTATGGAAGATCTCTTGAGGCTGACATTCGGACCCCCTAGAAGGACATTAGTCCCTGTAAGAAAAAATAGCATAAACATATGTTAACATTTGCATACACCTCAATGGTTTATCAGGGTATTTGGCATAAAAGTTCTTGAGCAGTTCAGGAGCCCTAATGTCTTTCTCATTAACCCATTCAGCATAGGACGGAGGAAAATGTTTCCAAGCTACAAGATATTGGATACGACCCCTCCATTTCCTAGAGTCTAGAATTTCTTTAATCTCGAAATGTTGTTCACCCTCAATCAACAATGGTAGGGGGGATCAGTCTGGGTCGGTCTCAAGGTACAGGTATGTTCGGGTTTTAACAAACTGACATGGAAAACCGGATGAATACGACGAAGAGTCTTTGGTAAAGTCAACTGAACAGTCACAGGATTTACAATCCGCTCAATGGGGAAAGGCTCCACATACTTAGGACCCAACTTCTTCAATTTCTGGGTAGTCTGCAAATATTTAGTCGAGAGGAATACTTTGTCGCCCACTTGATAAGACTTCTGTGGGACTCGCTTTCTATCAGCAAATTTTTTATGAGACTGGTGCGCCTCGTCCAAAGCTTTACGAGCGACCGGCCAATTAAGTTGAAGTTGAGATATCCAGTCGCCCAATGATTGGGCATTGGGTTTTTCACGAGGAAGTTCAGGTATGGGCACAAAATCTTGCTCCATTGCCAATTTGAAAGGAGTAAACCGTGTACTGCTGTGGACAGAGTTATTATATGCCACCTCCGCAAAAGGCAGTAGATCCGCCCAGTTGTCTTGCTGATAGTTTATGTAACATCTGAGGTAGTGCTCTAGCACCCCATTAGTCCTCTCGCAAGCCCCATTAGTTTGGGGATGGTGGGCGGAGCTTAAACTCTGGGTGGAGCCTATTAACTTCAAAAATTCCCTCCAAAAGTTCAAGGTAAATTGGACCCCTCGATCAGAAGCTACACGCTCAGGAACACCATGCAACCTGTAGACATGTATAATGAATATTCTGGCCAACGACTTCACCGAAGGAATCTTGGAGCAAGGGATGAAGTGGGCTTGTTTGGAGAACAAATCAGTCACCACCCAGATGACTCTGTGCCCAGCGCTCTCGGGTAGGTCTATAAAGTCCATGGAAATTTCCCTTCAAGGAGCAATTGGCCAAGCCACATCTTGCAACAGACCTGGTGGTTTACCAGGAGGTCTTTTTGCTGAAGCGCAGACTGGACAGCTCGCCACATAAGTCTCAATGTCTTTTTTCAACGAAGGCCACCAGAACTGCCGTTTAACCAAATGTAGGGTCTTCACAAACCCAAAATGACCAACCACCTTGGAGTCATGCGTTTGTTATAACACTTGGCTTCACAGGGTTTGAGGTACATACAATTTCGCACCTATCCAGGCTAGACCATCTCGAATGGTGCAGTTATTTGCATTTGCCAGGAACCACTCATCTGTTTTCAAAGCTTCCTTAAATCGTTCCATCAGGTCAGTGGACAGATCTCTCTCATGGTTCCTCTTTTGCACTCTGGTAACTACAGGGGTAGCCAGCTGTGTAGTGGACATGATTGGCCTTATCACTTCTTTATGGATACTGTTGTATTGAGGCATTCTAGACAAAGCATCTGCCATAAAATTTTTTCCCCCTGGGATATACTTCAAGGAGAAATTGAATCACTTGAAAAACTGAGCCCACCTAACTTGCTTAGGGGATAGCTTCTGAGGAGTTTTTAAAGCTTCCAGATTTTTATGGTCAGTCCATACCTCAAATGGGTGCTTCGCTCCTTCCAGAAAATGCCTCCAAGCTAGTAAGGCCCAACGGACTGCAAAAGCTTCCTTCTCCCAAACGGCCCATCTCCTTTCAGTATCAGTCAATTTACGGGAGGTGTAAGCGCACGGTTGTAATGTCCCCTTCTCATTTAATTGAAGTAAGACCGCCCCCACCGCCACATCTCTCGCATCAGCTTGGATCACGAAAGGGGCGTCCATGTCTGGATGTTTCAGTACTGGTTCTGCAGCAAAAAGTCTTTTAAGCTTTTTGAATGCGGCTTGGCAGTCCATGGTCCAATTCAATGCTTGGCTGGCTTTGGTTTCGATTCCCCCTTTGTCTTCAGGAGGTTGGTGATGGGCATGGCTATTTTAGCAAAAGACGGGATGAATTGCCGATAAAAGTTAGCAAATCCAAGGAAACTTTGAAGTTTTTGAGTTCTCGGTGGGGCCCAGTCCAATACGGCTCACTCTTTCTCTGGGTCCATCTCAATGCCCTCGGGTGAGATACGATATCCCAAGTAGTTGATTTTTTCTTGATGGAACTCATATTTGGATAGTTTGGCGTACAATTTGGCGGCCCTCAGTTTGTGCAGCATGGAGTGTACCAGTTTCACATGTTCATCTCTAGTCTCCGTGTAGATAAGAATATAATCAAGGCAGACCAGAACCCCCTTGTATAAATGTTCATGGAGCACTTGATTGATCATTTGCATGAAAACAGCAGGTGCCCCCTGTAGGCCGAAAGGGAGAACATTGAACTGGAAACAACCCATTGGGCAGTTGAACGCAGTCTTCCACTCATCTCCCTCTTTAATTCGGATTCGGTAGTACGCCTCCCTCAAGTCCAACTTTGTGAAAATCTTCCCTTTTGCCAGGTGAGCTAACATGTCCTTCATCAGAGGGAGGGGGTACACGTTCTCCACGGACACTGCGTTTAGGTTTCTATAGTCCACCACCAAGCATTTGGAGCCATCTTTCTTCTCGTGGAACATCACAGGGGCTGCCACTCGAGGTCTGGCAGGTGTGATGAAACCCCGTTGCAAGTTCTTGTCGATAAATGCCCTCAATTCCTCCAGCTCCCCCGGTGTCATCGAATACAGCTTTGGTTTCGGGAGAGTCACCCCGGTAGAAATTCAATACTACAATTGGTTGACCGATGAGGGAGGAGCTCGTCGGAGGCCTCTTCGCTAAACACCTCTCTTAAGTCCCAGTACTCCTTCGGGATTTTCTCTTCCCCCTCCACACGTTCGGCACCTGTGGAAGCTGTCTCGGCCGGAACCTGGAGTTTCGGATGGGATTTCTCCTCCCCTTCTGGGTAGGGTTGCTCCTCCCCTTCCGGTGGCCAATTGGTGCAGATACGTATCCACCCCTCTCTCCAGTTCACATGGGGATTCCACTTCCGAAGCCAGGGCAATCCCAATATTAGAGGCTGTTCCATCCCAGGGGCCACAATAAAACACAGGGTCTTGCGGTGGGATTGTCATCTCTAGGGGCTCCGTTATAAAACGTGTGGGGCAACCTCCCGCCTCAGATCCATCCAGTTGGCAGAAGGTTATGGCCGTTCTTAAAGTTCTCAGTCCGATGCCCATACCCTTGACTACCTTCATGTTAATTACACACCTCGTGCACCCCGAGTCCAATAAAGCCAACATCTCTCCCTCGGCCCCTGAGGTGGGCACCCTTAATTTTATTGGGATGATCATGGGCCCTTGGTTAGGACTTACCGGGACATCATCTTCCGAGTCAGTTTCGCTCTTGTCGAGGGGGGTTGGAGGTCCCAGCTCCTCTCCTGCCGGAGGAGCGACCTCTACAACCTCTTACTTTCAGCCCGGTTTCGCAAGGCTTGGTTGGGGGGTTTTCGGGCTCCCTCCCTGGCCCCGCGCTTTCTTTGGATCCAGCTTGGCCAGGCAATCTGCCATCCGGTGGCCCTCCTTCCCACAACGAAAACAGGCCGTGGATTTGGCTCTTGCCATCACCCCCCCCTTTCGGGGGTTGAGGTCTCTCGGTGATGTGGGGGGAGTGGTTTGCTCCAGACGGGGGCCCCTCTCTGTCTGCTTCGGGTTAGATCTATGTCCACCTCTTCCGCCAGCAAGTACCATGACTGCAAATCATGTGGATCCCTTCTGGAGATGCACGTGTGGTATATATCTTCATTTAAGCCATCTTTATAGGCTTCTACCAGGGCCCCCTGGGACCAGCCTCGGATGTGGTATGCCAGCTGCCTGAACTCTTGGATGTAGTCAGCGACTGATCTCCCCCCTTGGATTAGAGTCTTCATTCTGATCCTGGCCCTTCTCTCTGCCAGAGGGTCCTCAAACCTCCTCCTCAATGCAGTCATGAAAACATTGAGGCTCCGCAGTTGGGGGGAGTTATCATTGTACAAAGTCACCATTCAGTCTGCTGCCATCCCTTCCAGGGTTCTGGTAACACATCTCATTTTGGCTGCTTCAGAGGTGAACTCCCTTTCAAATTCTGCCATATAGCTCCCGACTTGTACCAGGAAAAAGCCCAAATCCCTGGGATTTCCTCCAAACTTCACATCTAACAGGGGCAGGTGGCGTCTTCCAGGAATCACACCTATTGCTGGGGCTCCCTGGGCGGCGGCGGGCAGCTGCACTGGCATAGGCTGGGCTGGGGGGGGGTAGCTTGACTTCCCCAGGCTGAACTCGCTCCCCCTTCCCTCTCATACCTTGGAGCCATGCCGGGCTTCTCAGAAACGTCCATAAGGAATTTCCCGGCTTGGTCCAGCCTGCATTCCATCTCTTCCCTCTCTTGCCACAGCTGTTCCCTCGCACCTCTTCAACTTACAGTGATCCCAGGAGGAGGGGGATCTTCAGGGTCTTTCCAACCGACCCCCAACGACCATCTGGGCATCTTAGCTGGGGTTTCTTCCAGAGTCAGGTCGGCCAGCAGGTCAGCAGCCGGCATCTCTGGTAGCAGCATCGACTGCCCCCCCGCAGCTCCCTGGTCATCTTCATCGTTGGCTGGAGATGACATGAGATGAAACCCTCTTGGAAGAAAAGTTGATATTTTCTCCGGGTGGGTTGATGCTGAGATTCAGAATAATGTCAGTCTGTGCTCCCTTCAGATCCCAAGAAAGAAATACTCAGACTCCATGGGTTAGAGCAAAGTTATCCTTTTACTGGAAAATAAAGTGAAAGCTACAGATTTAATTCTGAATCTGAGAAATTGGCGGGCAGATCACATATACAAAGGAATGGAAATGCTCCCACCCCCCAAAGTCCAAATGACTCTTCCAATTAAAAGTTCAGAATATGATCATGTGACCATCTCCAGGTGGTGATGAGGCTTCTGTCAGTTGACCTTGACATATTTTGATAAAAGTTCGCAGTTGCGCAAAAGAGGACAGAAGCTAGCCAAGAAATGGAAAGTTAAAGAAAGGAATCTCCCTCCCCTTGCTAACCACAGCAAAGGAATGCAAAACACCTCCAGCTTTCTTCCCCTCCAAGTTCCCCCCTCCCTCCGTTGTTAATGACAGCTGAAAGAAATAGATTGGCATAGTAGCAGAGAAGCAATAGTTAGGATGCAGAATATACATATTATGGAAGATCTCTTGAGGCTGACAATCAGAGGCATCCTGGGTAAAGTGCAGAATCATCCTAGCCGACCGTCTCATAGCTAGATTCCATGAAAAGAACCCAACCAAACCTGGGGATGGATCTCACCCATAAATGATATATCTGTACTCAAATTGTTTTTGCTCTGCATAGGTCACCTTCAGGAAGTGAAGGAGGCTGAAAGTCAACTTGTGAAGCTTCCCTGACCTGCTACCGAGTAGCCATTGGCAGGGGGGTGGGAAATCGTGCCTCACAGCTGCACCAAGGATTTATTTACTCCTCAGTATTAACAGGATGCATTCTAGCTGAGCAAGTGAAGGCCATCTCCGGGGATACCAGCAAAGACTGGAGGGAGTGACTTCTACAACCTGTGAAATTACCTTGTTGGGGAATGTGACTGGATGATACACTTTGGGGGGAGGGGGAAACAAGGTCAGAGGCAAGGTATGAAGGGAATGAAGTCAGAGCTGGCTTCACCAAGATAATGCTGGCATGGTGCTCATAATAAAAGATTGGATTTTTATTGTCAGATGGCTTGAGACTCTTAATTGTGTTAGGGCACTTGTCAGAACCCTCACACTCTGGCTTAATTCTATCAAAAACAGTGTGGTTCTGGGTTTTGGACCTCTGAAATCAGAAAGTTTCTATCCTATCCTTTAAGTAAGGTAGAACTTCACAAGAAGAAAAATCTTAGGCAATCTTTCTTACTTTATATGACAGGATGAACAGAATTATTATAAACAAGTTGGTCACTACAGTAATCTGGTAATAAGCACTAGTGGGTTTTATGGGAGATAATCTATACTTTGAATTGGGCTATGGAGTCTACAGTTCAGTTATAAATATAGGTTATATAACCAATTAAGATTAAAACACAATTTAAACAGAATTTTTTATAAAATTTATATATTCTGGTGCACTTATTGTCAACTCAATTTGGGTTCACTGCAGTATGAAATTATTTCTCATGTAAAATATCAAAATATGTTCAATTGATTTAGGAGCCACTTTTTCTACCCTCCCTTGAAGTTGCTCCATCTGCTTATTTTCAATGAGTGTTTCTGAAAGAATTTCAACTTAGACTAAGATCTACCAGTTACCTAAATATGCTTTCTATTGCACTGCAATGGTTCATATTAAGAAAATACAACACTTTTTTTTCTCTTTAACATTTCGTTAAATGTTACTTCTCCACTTTATCCTTATTTTGCAATGTAATCTACCTCTTTGTAATTTCTTAGTGCCTTTATCAAAGATAAACAGTATATATTTCAAATCTGTTTTCAGTTACAATTGCTATTCAGTTACAATTTCAGTTACAATTTCACATTCTAGAGCCAACACTCCATCTGCTCTCCTTTGTTTCAAGCTCACTTAAAATATAGAAATAAATAAATACTAATAATGATGATGAAGAAGAAGAAGATGATGATGTGGAAAAAATTGTTGAAAATGAAAAGTTGAAGATCTTCAAATACACATGGATCATCATTTGGAACACAACATGCCAAATATCTGATGTAGAAAACTGAAACGTACAATTTATTGATATTGCTATACCAGGAGATGCAAGAGTCGAAGAAAAAGAACTGGAAAAAATCACAAAACATCACGACTTGGCCATTGAAACTACACGATTATGGATGAAACATGTAACAGTGATATCCATTGTCATCGGGGCACTTGGTACCATGTCCAAGAATTTTGAAAAATACATCACGAAAT
Organism: Hydrophis major; assembly: GCA_033807585.1. Taxonomy (NCBI): domain Eukaryota; kingdom Metazoa; phylum Chordata; class Lepidosauria; order Squamata; family Elapidae; genus Hydrophis; species Hydrophis major. Next base: position 124,904,927 of record CM066330.1, read on the forward strand.
TGCAGCTTCCTGCAATAACAGCAGGAGAACTGCAAAAAACTGTGCTACTTGGAACATGGTACATTTTAGGAAGATAGGTTGATACCTAAGATGCTGGCAGCAACCCATATCAACCATCTTCACCAGTCAATTATATTTGTGATACATTTTTAAATGTTCAGTTGATTAAGATTCGTGTTTAATGAATAAAAGAGATTAATAATAATAATAACAACAATAATCATCATCATCCTCGGTGTTCTCTGAGCTTGCTTGTTTTCTTGTAGACATTTCATTACCCAAACTAGATAACATCCTCAGTGCTAGTGCAGTTTGCTCTCAGTTTAAATTCTAGTGGCTTGCCCTAAAAGTGTTGGTGGTCTTAGAGATTCTTTGCTTGGGCTATTTGCTGTTGGCTTCCTTGGCAGTTTCTTGATTAGGGTATTATTTACTTGACTGTTGGTCTGATGTCAATCTTGGAGTTAATCTAGGCTGATGAGGGTGCTGATTGCTGGTGGAGAGGTGCTTGGATCTTTCTATTCCCTTTTTGGCTGGTTGATTGTTGTTGTTTTTAAAGACATTTTGTTGTTAATGTCTATGTGTCTCTTGATGGCAAATTTGTCAAAAGTGCCAGGCTTCTAGAAATCCTGGCATTTTTGAACTTGGCAGAAGACTGGCATAATGTATACATGAACACCAACTGTCAGTCAGAAGGCATGGTGAAACCTCTTTAATTCCGTAACATATGGACAGACTTAATCCTTTTAAATTAGGAAAATGGGACCATCCTAGACTAAGCCAAATCCAAAAATGCCATAGAATTACATTTTATATAAGCTTGATTTTCTGGGTCATTTTCTACTCCCATGGAGTAGCATTACATCACATGACAATACAGGTATAATTTGCTGTTGCTAATGCCTCATGATCTAGGAAATATTGTTATTATCACACAGCCCAACTTGGAAAATATTCTGTAATGATAGCTTCTTACTGCATTCCCTCATAGTTTGAGGTCACAGCAAAGGTCCTGCTCTATCATAGAACGAAACAGATCAGGCTTGAATCTCTACTGAAGACATCCTGATGCTCCATTTCCTCCAGGCTCCTCTGTAACTGATTATTCATCAGTATCTCACTAATTTTCCTTCCAAAAAGAAGTTGTAAACCAAAACTGTAAACTAAAACAGAATAAATAACCCAAATCTACAAGAATGAAGTCAGGAAAGCTAAGGCTCACAATGAATAAGATTTGCAATAAATGAGAAAAATAATTTTTTAAAATGTTTTTTTAAATGTAGGAAACAAGAAAAAAGTCAAGGAAACGATCAGTCAAGTAATGGGTAAGATAGCAAGGGAGAAAGTAGAACTGATTAATTCATTCTTTGCACCTGTCATTTTACAGGAAATAACAGCCCAATAGTACAGTGGAAGATGGAATAGGAATGAAAGTCAAAATAGACAAAAAAAAAAAAAGATAAGAAAACACCTATCCAACCTGGACAAGTTCAAAATGCTAGGACCAGATGGATTGCATTCCAGAGTTCTGAAGGAGCTGGCAGACATGATCTTGAACAAATGTACTGGGATAGAACAGACAATACCTGGCTCAATTGTAATAACTGTGAGAAGGATCTAGGTGTCCCAATGGATCAACTAAGTATGAATTAACAGTGTGCTGAAAATGCAAAACAAGCAGAACAAAATAATTCAGTCCTAGGATGCATCAATAGAAGACTAGCATCAAAAACAACAGAAGGATAGTATTAAAAGTATAGTGTTGCTCTATATTGCACTAGTGAGGCCAAAGTTGGAATACTGCAACCAGTTTTGGTTGCCACAATACCAAAAAATCCTGAGGCCCTAGAAAAAGCATATAGAAGAGCAACAAAGGGTAGGGTAGGGTAGGATAGGTTAAGAGCTGGAAGGGACCTTGGAGATCTTCTAGTCCAGCAGGAGAACCTACACTTGCTCAGATAAGTGACTGTCCCAGTCTGGAGGCATCAAACTCAAAGCCCGGATACGGCCTGTGATGTGATTAGATCTGGCCTGTGGGGCTGCCCTGTAAACAGTGAAGGAAGCTCTTGGCACTTCAACTCCAGCCAGCTGGGTACCAATCTATAACTTGATGGCTACCATATGGGCCAGAACATAGTTGGTCTTAGATCTGCGGGGATGCCCAGGAGCCAGCGAGGAATCGCCCCACCACCTGGACTTGCAAGAGGTGTATAAGCACATCAGAATCAAGGAAGGGGATGAGTGGAAGACATTTAACTGCGTGCTCTGTTGCTTCCAATTTAGGTTACTTCTCTCTGGACTACAGGGAGCTCCAGCAGTTTTAATGCAATTAATAAATAAGATGCTACATGACTATTTGTGCAAAGGGGTTCTGGTTTACTTGGATGACATCTTAATCTATACCAAAATGAAGGAAGAGCATGTGAAGTTGGTTAGGGCAGGTCTCAAAAACTGTGCACTGCTAAACTTTATGCCAAGCTTTTTAAGTTCAAATTCCATCAAGTTAAAATAGATTACTTTGACTACTGAATCTCCTATGAAGAGACTGACCCAGAAAAAGTCTGAGTGGTGCTAGAGTGGGCTCCACCCCACACAAGGAAGCAACTGCAAAGCTTCTTAGGATTTGTGAACTTTTACAGCAATTCATCCCCTCATTCACTCAGATAGCCCTCTCCATTACTAATCTATTAAAAAACCAAAGACAAACCTAACCCTAGCCAATCATTAAAATGGTCAAAGGAGTGCCAAGCCGCGTTTGAAAAACTTAAATGGCTCTTCACCAAGACCCAGAGAACACTTTTGTAATTCAGGCCAACATCAGTGACATGGCTTTTGGAGCAATGTTAATGGAAGAGAACAAGAAAGGGCAGTTACAGCTGTGTGCCTACACTTCAAAGAAAGTATCAGAGACTGAACAGCAGTGGACCATATGGGAGAAGGAGGCCTATGCAGTAAGACGGGCACTCTTTTCCTGGAGATATTTCTTAGAAGGGAGTAAAATCCCTTTCCAAGTGTGGACTTATCTCAAAAATCTGGAGGCATCCAAGACCCCTTGGAAGCTTTCCCCTAAACAGGCCTGATGGGCACAATATTTTCATCAATTCAACTTCATACTGTGCTACTTACTAGCAGGAGAGAACTTCCTAGCTGATGCCCTATCACGAATGCCACAATATAATTGTTCCAAAGCAGAAATAATCAAATCACTGCTTCCAAAATGTCAACGTGCATCCTCAGTAACCACCAGGGCTCAGGGAAAAGAAAAATGATCTGTTAGTAATGACATGGCCGCAGCTTTCATGAAAGTGCTCACTGACAATGAGTGGTTTTGAAGGCACAACAATGCCTGCTCTACCCAGGACTGACTGGCCTGGGAGGGAGGGAAAACTATATATACCAGACAGCCAAACACTCCCAATTATGCAAACCTGCCACAACTCAAACATTGCTGGAAATTTTGGATTTGTAAAAACCCTGCACTTAATCAAGAGACAATTCTGGTGGTCTTCCTTCAAAAAAGATATTGAAAGCTATGTGTCAAGTTGCCCTGTCTGTGCTTTAGCTAAACAGAGATAAGGAAATACTCTAGGACTGCTCCAAACAGTAGCTGAGCCGTCAGCAACCTGGACAGAGATTTCTATAGACCTTATTGTGGAATTCCCCAAAAGCACAGGAAACATAGTCATTTGAGTGGTGACAGATCTGTTTTAGAAACAGGTTCATTTCATCCCATGCCAAGAAAAAAAATACCAATGGGAAAAGAACTTGCCAAATTATTTTTGCATCACATTTATAGGCTACATGGAGTTCCCCAATGTATCATCTCAGCGGGGGTGGTGGTGTTCCAATTCACATCCAAGTTCAGAAAAGCCTTCCTGGACCTGTTAGGCACGGACCAGAGACTTAGTTCTTTGCAGCATCCACAGATGAAAGGCAGCTATGAACAGACAAAGGCAGTGCTAGAACAATACCTGAGATGCTTTATAAACTACCAACAGGACAAGTGGACTGACCTTTTACCTTTTGGAGAAGTGGCCTACAGTAATTTGATACATAGAAGTACTGCCTTCACACTTTTCAGAGTTGCAACAGGGCAGGAATGCAATCCTATGCCTGAATTGCCCGTGAAGGGCCCTGAAATTCCCTCGTTGAAGAAATGGATTGGCCAATTACAAAACACCTGGCCAATAGTGCACATGGCGCTCAAAAAGCCAAAAATGCCTACAAAAGCCAAGCTGGAAAAAAAACCCAGACTGAACCTAAAAAGCTTAATGTGGGAGGTCAAGTATACCTCTCCACTATACACTACCAGCAATCCTTACAGCCTTCCAAGAAGCCTGGGCCAAAGTTTGTAGGACTGTTTCCCATCAAATATATTATTAATCCAGTCACAGTAGAACTAGACGTGCCCAAATCCTTGTGGAAAATCCACCGTTTTCCATTGCAGTTTGTAAAAGCCTGAGGTAGTTTACCCTTTAAGACAGCTCCCCCTTCTGTCTCTCAGCCATTCATTGTGGAAGGGCAATAGCACTTGGAAGTTAAAGAGATTTTAAATTCCCATAAGCACAGGGGCACAATCCAATACTTGGTAGCTTGGAAAGATTTTCAAGCTCCTAAAATGAATGGGTAAACAAACGACATTAGAGCCCCTAAGTTGCTCAAGCGGTTTCATAATCAATACTTTGATAAATAAGTCTAATATTCTGTTTCTGTCTCTGTTTGTTCTGTTTATCCCTGCAGGTGTGACATCTCCTTTTTCAGGGGGGCAGCATGTCAGGTCCCCATCGGGACACTGCCATACTGGAGGAGGAGGGGGCAGGTGCTGGAGCCAGATTCTTTTCATGCTTTCATTTTTGCTGTAATGCATGGGATGGGAGCCAGGTCTATGGCTCCCAGCCAATTCTAGACTTCCTCCCAGCCAGTTCTAGCCTGCAAACGAAGTTGCAGTGTCCTGAGAATAAACTGCTATTAAGCTGACATACCTTGGAATTTTCATAACACTGGAATATTATTGGCTACTGGTGGATTGGGGATCAGTTGTGGGGTTAAAGACTTCTCTGCAATCACTCTCGCAGTAAAAGTTTCCTTTGAACTACCACCGTTTTAAGAGTCATGCTTTTCTGAAAAGATAGCAAAGGAAAGCATGACTCTTGAAACAGTGCTATTCTCCTTCCACCATGAATGGCTGAGGGACAGGAGTAGTAGCTGGTCTTGAACTATCTTAGGCTTTAAAAACTGTAATGGAAAATGGGGTGGACTTTCCACAAGGAAAGCTTTTTGGAAGGCTGTAAAGACTGGAGGTAATGCATGGAGAGGTATACTTGATCTGCCACATTACACTTTTTACGTTCAGTCTGTTTTTTGTTGGCTTGGCTTTGTAGGCATCTCTGGCTTCTTGAAATGCCTTGCATCCTACCAGCCAGATGTTTTGTAGTTGACTGATCCATTCCTTCAATGAGGAAATTTCAGAGTTCTTTGTAGACAATTCAGACATAGGGTTGAAGTCCTGCTCTGTTGCAACTCTGAAAAGTATCAGGATTGTGTTTTTGGGGGCACCCATGGAAGCATGGGAGAATGGGTCCTGTTCCTCATCATTAATTTAGCCTTTCTTGGTGAGGTCACTTTGTTGTTCCAATTGTCTAGTTTCTGCATTGGATTGGTTTTCAATAAAGTAAGTTTCTTTGTCTTCTAGTAATTCTTTGTGTTTTGATCTGTCCAAAATTACTGTGGTACTCTGATAGGATGAGGATAATCTGGTCCTTTTTTAGATTTTGGAGGACTGCTGTAGTTAATTTTTTTCTTCTCTTCTTCTGATCTGTAGTATAATGGTTTATCTGATATTTTCTTGAATCTTTGTGGGAAGTTCTGTGGTCTTTAATGCTCCTTCTAAAACTGCCAAGAATTCTAGTTGATCAGCAATATTTGTGCAGTATTTATAGTTGAGGCCTTTTATGCAGTATTTATAGTTCAGGCCTATTTGTAGAATATTATGTTCTGTGATAGATAGCAGAAAACTGGACATGTTGACCACTATTTGGCCTCTTGATTCTGGGTTTTCATTTTGGTTTGTAGTGTGGTTTTCCTTTTCCCAGCATGTCTCTGGGAAGTAGTCTTGGTGTTTAACATTTTTATTGGCTTATAAAATAAAATAAGATACAAAATATGAAAGTAAATAGGAAAATGGTGAGGAGGAAGAGGGGGAAGAGAAGTGAGGAAGGATAAGAAAAAAAGAAACATCAAATCACAACTTTTTGTTTTTTCATAATAATATGAACAAGTCATTTCCATAAAAATCTATCAATCTAATCAGTAAAACCCAAAACCAACATTTCATTCATTTCCACTTCAAGCACAAAGTTCAGAAAGGGTCTTCATGTGGAAATAAAAGTACTTATATTATTTTCTTTAATCAAAGAGTCTATTTTGCCTTTTCAGCCAACTCCATCAATCTGTACAACCAGTTGTCCATGTTAGGAAATGAAGTATCCTTCCATTTTTTGTCTTGCTGCTGTCAACATATATAGTAACAAAGTTCCAAATTTTTTCTCAGGTCTTTTTCCATTGGACCCAAAAGGAAGAATTCTAATTTCATCTTTATCTCCATTTTCAAAATTTTCTGTATTAAAATATGAATCATATTCCTTTTTTTTTTTGCTTTGTCACATGTCCACCATAGATTATAAAAAGTCCTTTCTTTACTTTTATACTTCCAACATTCATTTGACATACCTTTATACATCTTAGACAGCTTGTCTGGTGTTAAATGCCAATGATGCATCATTTTATTGAAATTTTCTTTTAGATTATAATTTAATGTATATTTTAAACACTTCATCCACATATTTTCCCATTGTTGAAGCATCACATTATATCCAAAATTCCTTGCCCATTGAATCATGCAATGTTTTACATACTCATTTTCCAAATTCAATTTCAACAACATTTTATGGATCTTAGCAATATGTTCATCATTTCCACATAATAAAATTTCCAATTCATTTTTAACAAAGTCAAATTCATAGCATTTTTTGTCCAGTTTAAATCTTTCTTTTAGTAGTTGATAAGTAAACCAATGGCAAACATAACCTTATGATTCAAGTTCTTCCCTCAGCTTTAATATTGAGTCACCCAATTTAAAAGATAAAATTTTATCATAGATCAACAAGTTTGGCTTTGCCACCATTTCTTTCTGGGAAATAGAAAGGAAGTTTTTTTGCCCATTTTCTAGGGCTATTTTCTATCCAGCTGTGCAGTTTATTGAAGATTTGTATTTGACAACAATAAGTGTCAAAATATTAGAATTTTGTAAGAATTTTGTAATTCAGCACTCTATATTAATTTATACTGTATAAATTTTTTGTGTGCGTGTGTGCTTGATACACACATTTGATTACACTAGTAAGTCACAATCTTAAACATATGCAAATGTATTCCTTCATTAGGAAAACCATAACTTAAACTTCCCACCCCAAAAATTGAAAACAAATTAACATTAAAAATCAAAAAAGAAGAAGTCTTAATCCCAATTGGATTTCTAACAGGTCTTACCTCTCCATAGCAAGCCAGTTTCTTGAGGGTTCTATGCTCATGTAACTCCTGGTACAGACTCAGAAGATCTTTCTTACATTTGTCGAGTTCTTCCATAATTCTGCTAACACTATGGCATCTCAAGTTAGTACCTGGCAAAAAACAGTCCTTGTAACACATAGTGTGGTTTTGGGTATCTTCTATTACCATATCCAAAACAGTCTCCTGTGAGGGAGGAGGGAAGTTTCAAAGCTTTATTAATTTTTCATAACTATAATCTGCAAGAGAAATTTACCCTACAAAATGTAAAGTACAACTAGTTCTACCCAAAGATTGTACCATATAAATATATATAAATTACAGTATATGTATTTCTTAAGCAGAACAGATTCAACTAGAAAACACTGGAAAATGAACATTACTAGAACAAAGATGTCTCCAATAAGTAATATTACAATTAATCTTATTATAGTTCAATACAGTGGCGGGATTCCAATTTTTTTTACTACCAGTTCTGTGGGCGTGGCTTGGTGACTGGGTGGGCATAGCTTGATGTCACGTGACTGGATGGGCATGGTTTGGAGGTCATGTGACTGGGTGGGTGTGGCTGGGTGGTCATGTGACTGGGTGGGTGTGGCCTTAGATGAAGCAGATTTTCTTGAGTTGCTGGAGTCAAGTGGCATACAAACTTAGTAAATTATTATTATTAATTGCATATATATTTCCCCCTGCTGGGTGACAAAAAGACTGCCATCATTTAGTTTGGAAGCAGCAGAGCAACTTCTGTTCCAAATAATTTTACCCTCATTAGATCATAAAGCCAGAAAAATATATAATCATTATATATGCATTCTGTAAATAAATTGATACAGGAAAAAGCCATAGTAGTTTATCACCCAGGGTAACCATTAGTTTGTATAGAATTTTTTTTCCAAGTTTTATTAATTTTTTTACAACAAACACAAACACATAAAACATAGGACATAACATAAAAACATCATCATTCTTCATAAATTTACAAGCAGTGTATCGTTGGTTTACCACTCCTTTTTGTGCATCCATTTCATAGTCATCATAATAATTATGTTGCATAATAACTCATATCATCAATCAACAACCATATATCCCAATATAACTATTGAACAATCATTTGACTGTAATTTAACTAATTCATACTTAAGCGAGATAACTATAGTTTAATTAATTTATTTTATAACAGATCATAAAATCATACCAAATCTATCTTAATAAAATATTCTTAAAATATTATCAAAACCAAAAAGAGAAAAAAAATGCATATTCGTCATATCCTAGGTTTCTAAATATTCTATTGTTATATTGTATTATCTAACCATTGATAAAAAAGATCCCAAACTTCATAAAATTGTTTATCTTCTTGTTCTCTAATTTCAAATGTCAATCTGCTCATTTCAGCATATTCCAATATTTTCTTAATGATTTCTTCCTCTAATGGTATTCTCTCACTTTTCCAATTTTTAGCAAATACAATCCTAGATGCTGTTAATACATTTACAATCAAATATTTTAAATTTTTATTATATATATCAGGTAAGATTCCCAAGAAAAAAATCTCCGGTTTCAAGTCTATATGTTTCTTTGTCATTTTTTCCAACCATATGCGAATTCTAGTCCAGTATTTCCTGGCCTCCTCACAAGTCCACCACATATGGTAATATGAACCAGGTATCTGATGACATTTCCAGCATTTTTCAGATCTGTTCTTAAACATTCTTGCAATTCTTGTCGGGGGAAAGTGCCACCTATAACACATCTTATACAAATTTTCTTTATATGCTGTTGACATTGTCATTTTATAATTTTGAGACCACAACTTTTGCCATTTCTCTAAATCAATCCCATATCCAAAATTCTTCCCCCAAGCAATCATTGTTTCTTTAACTTGTTCTTCCTCCAATTTAATTTCCAACAAATAATTATATAATTTTTTGATCACTTTTTCATCAGTACCTGTCAATATCCTATCTAAGTCAGTCAATTTATCATAGAATCCTTCCAATTTAGAATCTTTAAGATACCTTGAATGTATTTGCGCATATGAAAACCAATTCATCTTTATACCTTGTTCTTCTAAATTTTGCATCATTTTAAGTTCACCCTTTTCATTTAGTAATTCCCCATATCTGTTTGTTCCTTCTTATAAGTTATAGGATAAGAAAAAGCTTCAATAGCTGATAACAAACTGGGATTTTCAAATAACATTGTTTCTTAATTTTCTCCCAATTCAACCATAACGATTCCCGTATATAATGCCTTCTAAAATAACCCTGCGATTTAGTTCCCTTATACCATAAAAAAGCATGCCAACCCAATAATAAATCATGACCTTCTAATGCCAACAATCTAGTCTTTCTTAACGTTATCCATTCTTTAGCCTACATTAAATTTGCAGCTTGATAATACAACTCCCAATTAGGAAGGCCAAATCCTCCTCTAATTCTAGCATCCTGTAAGAGTTTTAATTTTATTCTCGCTTTCTTACCTTGCCATATATACTTCAACACAATTTTATTTAATTCTTCAAAATAGTCCTTACCTAACCTAATTGGTATTGTTTGAAACAAATATAAAATTCTAGGTAAAATATTCATCTTAATTGTTGAAATTCTACCTATCAATGACAATTGTAAATTTTCCCATTTCTTCAGATCAGATGCTATCTGCTGTTTAAGTTTAATATAGTTATTCTCTTTCAATGCAGCACATCTTGACATCAAATATATCCCCAAATGTTTAACTTTATTTGTAACTTGAATCTTCAATAGGTCTGTCAGCTCTTCTCTTTGTCTTAATAGCATGTTCTTTGTCAAAATCTTTGTTTTGTCTTTATTTATTTTCAAGCCAGCCATCTCACCGTACATCTCTATCTTTCCCAGTAGTTTTAAAGCTGTCTCTAGAGGATCTTCCAAAATAAAGACCAGGTCGTCTGCAAAGGCTTGCAATTTGAATTCCTCCTTTTTAACTTTCATTCCTTTTATATTTGTATCCTCTCTAATATTTCTATTTAACACTTCCAAAGTTAATACAAATAACAAAGGAGATAATGGACATCCTTGTCTTGTACCTTTTTAAATATTAATAGAGTCTGTGAATTCTCCATCTATCATTACTTTTGCCGTTTGCTTATAATATATGGCTTCTATTTCTTGAATAAATTTTCTAGCAAAGCCCATCTGTTCCAATAATAATAGCATAAATCTCCAATTCACATTATCAAATGCCTATTGGGCATCTAAGAATATCAAAGCCATTTGTTTTTCAGGGTGCGCCTCGTAATATTCCAATGTGCCCAGGATTACTCTCATATTGTCTTTAATTTGTCTCTTTGGTAAAAATCCATTCTGATCAGAGTGAATGAAATTTTTTAAATATTTTTTTAGCCTCTCTGCCAAGATTGAAGCAAAGATTTTAGTCTGCATTCAATAAGGAAATAGGTCTATAGTTCTTAATTTGTAATGGGTCAACCCCTTCTTTTGGTATAAGTGTAATATAAGCTTCTGACCATGTTTTAGGTATTTTCTTATTTGTCATAACTTCATTCATGACTTCTAATAGTAAAGTGCTCAACGGTTCTTGTAGTGTTCTATAAAATTCTGCCGGGAGACCATCTGGTCCTAGTGCTTTTCCATTGTTCTGTCTAAAATTCTTCTTGTTTATCATTCGAGGCATAAATTGCAACCAAGAGTGTTTTTGTGTTATTGTCCACTATTTCAACCATTAATACTCTTCCTTCTTCATCAGTATAAATCAGTTTTGCTGGAATGGTTTCTTTAATATACAAAACCACTCCTCTTTTTTTACAGTAAGTCAAAGAAGTAAATATTTTCCCTAATTTTGGTTGTGCCAGTAATTGTTCATGTTGTTTTTTAATGTGAACTTCTTGTAGGCAGATTATATCAAATTTTAGCTTCTCTAATTTGTTGAAAGTTTTTCTTCTTTTGGTAGCTGAATTCAGTCCATTTATATTCATAGAAATCAGTTTTTTTTCCTCCATGGTTATGTTTTATATTTAGGTCTAACAGCTCTCGTGGATCTTACTTCACGTTGTTCTTTAATCTCCACTTGTCCACCTACTGCACCTTCCTCTCTTCCCATTTCTATTTGGACCTCTTCAAATTCAGTTGAGATATTCTCTTTTTCTCTCTCCCCTTCTCTTCTTTCAAAAAATTCCTTGTAGAATATTTCTGCTTTCTCAATTGAATCAATTCTATGTCTCTGTTCTTGCCACGTAAACATTAATCCTTCTGGAATCAGCCATCTATAGTTCACCTCTTTTTCCAATAGCATTTTAGTCAAAAATCGATATTCTCTTCTAATCTCTCTCACTTTTCTAGGTACTTGTTTTAAGACCACAATCTCTTTATCTTTATATTTCAACACCTTTTCTCTTGCCACTTGTAATATTTGGGTTCTAATTGTTTTTTTGGGTGAATCTGACATGAACCTCTCTTGGTAATTGGTTCCTCATCGCATATCTTGTGAAGACTCGATATATCTCATCTACTCCATCCATCATCTTTTCCTCTGTTATTTCCAAGGCTCCAGCCAATATTTCAATCATTACTGCGACCAAATTTTGTCCTTTTTCCTCCTCAATATTTTGGAATAAAATTCTGACCTGTCCATCTCCCACTTCAACATCCCACTTTTTTCTTGTTCAATCGTTGCTAATATACTGTCAATATTTCCAATTATGTCATCTCTTTGTTTGTCTTTCTCTTCTATTTTTTGGATTGTCTCTCATCATGATTCACCATCATTTGTTGAATGTTTTCAAATTTTTCATCAATCTTCCCAATTCTTTTGTCAATACCCTCCATTCTTTGTTCCATACTCATTTTAAGATCTTGTATCCCTTGTATAACCGTCGTTAAATCCACTTGTGCTTTATCTTGCTTCGCCTTTGTTGAAAGTCGTCCTCCATCTGATGGGGAGACAGGAGCAGAAGTTGAAATGCCCGAAGGTAAAATTCTCTTACTCATTCCGTAGCTCAGAGTCTTCCGGTTCTTTTAATCCAATTAATAAGGTGACCAATTGTATTCCAATTAGAAACAAGGAAAACACCAGGGGGGGGAAAAAAGAGTCAATAAAAAGTAAAAGGCCCAAAATTGAAAAAGAAAAATTCTTCAGGTTCTTCAAGACCCTAATCCAATTGTGAAATACTCAATTATATTTTAAAAGTACAAATTAAAAATGGAGAGAGAAAAAAGACAAAATAAAGCCCAACAATATTAAGAAAAAAAGAAAAAAATAATAAGCAAAGAAAAAGGAAAGAAAAAAAGAGTTCTTCAGGTTCTTCCCACCTTAATCCAATTGAGAGACCTCAAAAATAGAAAACAGCCATAAAAATAAGTAAAAGTAGGAATAAAAAGGCAAATATCCCAATAAGAAAAAATAAAAAGGAAAAAATAAATATTCTGAGGCTTCCCCTTTAAAAAAAAATAAAAATGAGATAAAATAAAAAATAAAAAATGAATATACCAATATTACAAAATGCTATGGGGTTGGAGGGGAGGGATAGAACAGTTAATAAGAAATAAAAAGTAAAAAGCACCCACTGCCTTTTATTTTTCCAAGGCTCCTATTTGGCTTCTCCACACATTTCAAAGCCAAGCTTCAAATATTCAATTGATAATAGAAGTCCCAAAGGGCACCTGTATAAACATCCTCCAGTGCTCTTCCCTCTATCTTATCGCTTCCAGTGGCCTTGAGAAAAAATTTTTTTCCCAGGTCCCAACTTCAAATATTTTCAAGCATCTAGTTGGCAGTGTTGCAAAATTTCCTAAAACCACTTCCCCTTCTTCCCCCCTAAAAATCCTAAAAAGAAAGAAAAAGCATATATATATATATATTTAATTAAAAAAAAATTATTAAAGGAGGCCTCTATTTTATAAAATATAAACAGTCAAAAAAGAGAAGGGAAAAAAAAGAAAAGAGGCAAGTTTAAAAGAAAAAACCAGTCTGATTAACTAGATCATCATAGAAGTTCAGTAGAAAGAAAGAAAAAAGTAAAAGTAAAAAGCCAAGCCTCACTTTGACATTTCTCTTTAAAAATCGCTGCTAAGTCAGTTTAGTCAAAAATCTTACAGATTTCTTCTCATTCTTAGGGTGTCCTTGACAAATATTAATAATAATAAAAAAAAGTCCTCACCAAACCGATACACTTTCCCTTCCAATCTCTTCCTTTCGGAGCTGTCCCAGCTTCAGCAGCTTAATGGCTGCCTCTCCACCGATGATAAAAGGGCTTCTTCTGGATCAACCAGGGACTTGCGATGTCCCTGGGATCTACAGAACGCACCCCTTACTGTCACCGTCTCTACGGGACGGTTTAGGTCCGTTAGGACCGACCAGGGGCGAAGATATCAGTTGCAATCTCAGAGCCCCGAGATCGCAGCTGTAACGCAGCGACAAAGCTCCGCCTTCTCCCAAGTTTGTATAGAATTTTAAACCGAACGCTTCACCAAGGATGTCTGTAAAATCCAAATACATTTTTACTAGTTTTTCTTTCAGTTTCCACTCATTCTGGCTTCCAACTCAAATGCCTGAAATTCTGTCCACACCCACAGACTTAACATTCAATAAAATTAATGCTGCAATTCAGCAACTTTCTTAGTTTCCTGCTGAAATGGACTGTCTGAACAAGGATTAATCCAGAAGCAGACTGACTTTCACAGTTCCTTTTGACAAGCACTGACACCAATAAACCAAGATGATCAAAATGCTCCCTGTGAAATGTATGAGAACTGCGGATAATTAAGATACTACCTCAGCTAGTTCAACCCTTGCATAATGGCAAGCCTTGATTTGTGTGCTCACAAATTTCCAGTATGTACATTTACTAGAAAATAAATTTTACTGATTCCAAAGGCTCAGATTTACTAATACTCAAATCGTATTTCCAGTACATTTTCTCAGAACACCTCTATTCTGACTTTGTATTAATAACCTGTTTTGAGAGCTGCAGATGAACTGCTGTTATTGAATTTGCTGGATTTTCAGAGACTGGAGAAGTGCTACCTTGTAAGATTACGAGGTGTGCATCAACCTTGATTAAGATAACATTCATGTAATGTATTATATGATTACTGCTTAGCCTTACATGTGTGGTGAGGGTGCATTTGATAGAGTTGGCCTTCAGGAAAGGAAAATAATATGTAAACACTGAAATAAACAGCCAAGGAAAATTTGTGTCTTTTGCTGTCCTAACAGTGACTAAACCTGATGGAACTATTTCAAAATCTTATCATCAGAAACTTGCAAACATTTGGCTTCTGCATTGAGCCTTTGCTGTTAATCTGGTAATCCTCAGCAAACTACATGTAAACATTTTCTTACTATGCTTGAATAACAAAAGTAATTGGAGGTTTTGGTGAACCATAAATCATCCAGGCATCCCAAAGGAAGTAGGCCTCAACTTATGACCAAAATTGGGACCATAATTTCCATTGCTAAACAAGGCAGTTAAGTGAGCCACATACGATTTTACAACACTTTTCCCCATTGTTGCTAAGTAATCCCTGCAAGTAAGTGAATCATGCAGTCGTTAAGCAAATCTGGTTTCTCTGTTGACTTTGCTTGTCAGACATCAGCTGGGAAAGTTGCAAATAGCAATCACGTGATCTCAGGATGCTGCATCCATCGTTAAATACATGCTGGTTGCCAAGCGCCAGAATTTTGATCACATGACCACAGCAGTCATAAGTGAGAGGATCAGTCATAAGTCACTATTTTCAGTGCTGTTGTAACTTTGAATGGAGGCTAAACAAATGGTTGTAAGATGCTATCTGTATCTGCGGCTTTAACCTTCCGATTAGCATCTAACTAGATTTCAGCTGCATCTCTGCACCAGGCACAATAGGATAATTTCCTTATTCCCAAAATTCAGGGAAATAACCTAGGCTCACAAGAAGTTATTCTACTTCTGAGTGTTTTTCAAGCTTAGCAACTTTAAGACATGTGGATTTCAATTCCCAGAATTAACCAGGTAGCATAAGACCTGATCATTTGATTACTTTCAAATCAGTAACATGAAAGAATTACCAACTTTAAAGATACTGAGCATTATATCTCTGTATGAATTGTTTTAATAAGATTCCATACCTACTACGCTTGTGTCTCTGCTTGGACAGAACCATCAAAGCACTTCTACTGGATTGCCCCCTGTACCATTTGGGGGGGGAGGGTCTAATTTAATATTGCCTCCTCCTCCTCACTAAATGCATGGATTGACCTCAAATGGATGTTACCTATTTTCTACTGGTGGATTAATCTATCAAAATGTAATATAAACTGCCCCTTCATTACAAGGACACAGCTTTAAAGTGTAAAATCCCCACCACCACCAAACTATCTCTTCCAGGATGGCTATTCCTAGTCCATTAAAATGTTCTAGAGTTAGTGCTGTCTTAAATTTAGAGATAGGTATTTGGTTTAATTATATTAGTAGTGTAAAACAGCAGAGACTGACTACTGAAAATCATACCTAGGAAGGCCAGGAAATCTAATTGCCTTTCTACCTCCATAACATAATTTTAAGGCTGAGTATTACCTGTTTATAGCCCATCATAAGCACTACATCCCATGAAAAGCCATAACAGAGCAATTTCCAATGAATTAGTCAATTAAATAATAATTTTAAACTACTTTCTCTCCTGCAATCTGGGTTGAAGCAGAATTAAACCATATCTGCTCCTTTGTGTTTTCTGAATGGATTTTATAGAAAGGAGGATTAATTTCACATCTGCACCCACCAGCCACTTCCCACTCGATCGACCTCATTTAGGAAGCATGGAGGACATAGTCAGCAACTGCAAAATTAAGTATCTTCCAATTGGGATAGGCGCAGACTGGGGGGGAGGAGGGGGAAGAGAAAGAGATTCTTGCTCCAGGCTACTTTAAAATGCTTTAAAGCCCATCCATTCAGCTCCAGCAACATATCTTCAGCCTCATTTGAGGCAAGTGGCTGGGAATGGCAAGGGGGGTGGCTGGGTGTAATACACATCCTTGTATTGAATGGCTACCAGTTTGGTTGAACCGGACCAGACTGGCTGAATCCCACCACTGGTTCAATACATGGATGAGTATTACATCCAGAATTTGGATGTAAAAAGTCTTTATTTAGTTTTATAGGACTTCGAAATTTAGAACAGTGTTTAGACCATATGGATACAATGTAGTTAAGAATTTCATTCTGTGGTTTATGATTTGCTTAAAGCTTAATCACAATTTTCAGGCTTTTAAACAATTATATATCACACAATTGAATAACAAAAGCAAGTGCAAGTAGTCCTTGACTTACAACAGTTCATTTAGTGACTATTCAAAGTTACTGTCAGGTTGACAGTTACAACATCACTGAAAAAAGACACTTGGCAATTGATTCCTATTTATGACCTTTGTTAGGGATAACATTGTTTTACCCTAACTGGTTTAGGTAAATAATAATATGTAATCATAGTTTGTAAGTTAAAGTGTCTGCAACTTTAACTGTGGGATAGTAATTAAGGGAGTGGTTGTGAAAGCACTTTAAAAGAAGCAAGGCTGCAGCTTGCTCTCTCTCTGGCTTTGATGATCCCTGATTACTGCAAGGAAACAAGTCTGCATTGCTCGAACGGGAGAGAAAACAAAGGACTGACTTGTAAGTGAATTGACATAGGGTATTCAACACGGACTTTGCTAATTGAATATCCCTGAATGGACTGACTAAATGATACATGACTATTGGACTGTTATTTTGACTATGCTATGAACTCATAATGGAATAAACTATATATTTGATAGCACAAGCGTATCTGTCATTTTTACTGTATGTTAATAAACATACAAGCTTAGCTCACTCATTTATCTGTGTGCCTATCTGACTAAGCTGCACATTCTGTTTAGCTTGTCTCCCTAACCCTGGTTGGGGAAACCAGGCTTAACAACCTTTGCAATGTCTTGGATCATGTGATTACCCTCTTCTGGCAAGCAAAGTTAATGAGGGAAGCCAGATTCATTTAACAACTGTGATACTAACTTAACAATTGCAGTGATTTAACTTAACAATTGGGGCAAGAAATGTTATTAGATAGGCAGTAAATTACAGATTAACAGAGTTGCAAGGGACCTTGTAGATCATCTACTCCAACCCCCCACCCAAGCGGGAGACCTTACACCATTTCTGATAAATGGCAGTCCAATCTCTTCTTGAAAGCCTCCAGTGACGAAGCTCCCACAACTTCTGTAGGCAAGCTGTTCCATTGGTTAATTGTTCTGTCAGAAATTTTCTCCTTATTTTCAGGTTGAATCTCTTCTTGTTCAGTTTACATCCATTATTCTTTGTCTGGCCATCCAGTGTCTTGGAAAATAGCTTGAGCATCTCCTCTCTGTGGCGGCCCCTCAAATATTGGAACATTGCTATCATGTCTCCCCTGGTCCTTCTCTTCACTAGACTAGCCATGCCCAGGTCTGTTCTTCATATGCTTTAGTGCCATCCCCTACTCATCCTGATTGCTCTTCTCTGCACTTTTTCTAGAGCCTCAACATCTTTTTTGTAGTGTGGTCACCAAAACTGGATGCAGTACTCTAGGTGTGGTCTTATTAAGGCTTTATAAGTGGTATTTATACCTCACTTGATCTCGATTGTATCCCGCTGTTGATGCAACTTAGGATTGCATTGGCTTTTTTGGCTGCCACCACACACTTTTGGCTCATATTTAAATGGTTGTCCACTAAGACTCCAATAATCTTCTCACAGTTATTGTGATTAAGCTTGGTTTCACCCAGTCTACATATGTACCTTTGGTTTTTCTTGTCTAAGTATAAGATTTTACTTTTCTCTACGCTGAATTGCATTTTATTAGATAGGGCCGACTGTTCAAGTCTGTCAAGGTCCATCTGGATCTTGAGCCTATCATCCAGAGTGTTGGCTATTCCTGCCAGCTTAATATCATCTGCAAATTTGGTAAATTCCCCTTCTATTCCCTCATCTAAGTTGTTTATGAAGGTATTGAAGAGTACTGGGCCTAATATTGAAGAGTACTGGGCCTAAAATGGAACCTTGTGATACCCCACTGTTTACTTCTCTCTATGTAGACTTGGACCCATTAAGGACTACTTGTTGAGTACAGTTTGTCAGCCAGTTACAGATCCATCTGATGGTGATGTTATCTATCCCACTTTTTCTACCTTACCAAGACGTAAGTTGTGGTCTACTTTGTTGAATGCCTTGCTGAAGTCTAAATATATTATGTCCATAGGATTTTGCTGGTCTATCAATTTCATCAAGATTGCTTTTGCATGATGTTTTTAACAAACAGGCTGACTTCTAGTTATTACTTAGTTGTTGGCAGATCTGATTTTTTTTTCATTATCTTTTCCAGTATTTTCCCGGATATTGATGTTAGGCTGATTGGTCTGTAATTTCCTGGGTCTGTTTTTTTTCCCCCTTTTTTAAAAAATGGGAACCACGTCAGCTCTTTTCCAGTCCTCTAGTAGTTCCCTGGTGCTCCAGGATTTTTGAAAGTTGTGGTACAATGGTTCTGAGATGACATCTGCCAGCTCTTTTAGAACTCTGGGATGTAATCTGTCAGGTCCTGGTGATTTGTATTCATCAAGATCAGACAGGTGTTCTCTTACTATTTTTTTGCTTATTTTAACTTTTGTTTCTAATCTATCTTTTACAGTTATGTTTTTGGTAGATTGAGCTATAGTTTCTTTTTGTGTGAAGATCGATGCAAAGAATGAATTAAGCAGCTCTGCTTTCTCTCTGTTTCCTGTTACTTCCTTTCTGTCTTCTCTCTTTAGTGGTCTGACTGTTCCCTTGATTTTTTTTCTTGTTATTTATATGTTGGAAGAAACTTTTTTAAAATTATCTTTTACTTTTGTTGCAAGTCTTTCTTCACTCTGTCTTAATCTTTCCAGATTCTGGCTATCTGCTGATATTCTTCCTTAGTTGTGTGTCCCTCTTTCCATTTTTTGTACTTGTCCTTTTTGTCTTTCAATTTGTCAGAGAGATCTTTGTGCTGCCATACTGGTTTCTTCTTGGATTTCTTGTTTTGGGCTTCTATGGTCTTATTTTCAAGAGTTTCCCAAGATTCTCGAGTTGTTTTCCCCTTTAGGATTTTCATCCAAGGAATCTTTCCCAAGTTCTCTCTGAGTTTGTGAAAATCAGCTCCTTTAAAAATCTAAGACTCTGGTATCATTATATTCTATTGTTTGTGTTTGTATTATTTTTAATTCTAGTATGATATGGTCATTTTCACCCAAATTTCCTGCAGTTTCAATCACATCTTCTTTGCTTGTAAGAATTAGTCCAGTATGGCTGTCCCTCTAGTTTCCTCCTCTACCTTTTGGACAACTTTTGGTTAGATAGGAACCTATTTGAGGTGCAGAATTACTCTTCCATTCGATGTCAGGGTAGTTGAAATCCCCCATCACTATTGTAGTGTGTTTCCTAATACATTTGTTAGTTGGTTAGCAAAAAGGACATCTATTTTTTCTGCTTGATTGGGTGCCCTATAGCAGTGGTCGCCAACTGGTGGTCCGCAAGAAAATTTTGGTGGTCCACAGAGAAATGTCACTCCCAAAGCACCTCTCAAAGCAATTAATCCAGGTTGCGTGGGAATACAAGGCTGTGCCGCCCACGTGGCCTGTGGGAAAATAAGGCTTGCAAACAGCATTTGGTAGTGATGGGAGGGGGGAAAGGGTGGGGGGAGAACTTGCCCCATGTGCCCCACGCACCTGGCCTGGCCACCAGGCTGCTTCTTTCCACTTCTTTCTTCTGCTTTTGGCTGAACATTACCACCAACCCTTCAAGGTTAGAGCGGATCTCTCTCTCTCTCTCCCCCTGAGAACGGAGCTGAAAAGCCAGTTAGGAATGTGGCTGCCTTGGAGGGGGTGGGGTGTGTGTGAGGGACGTGTGTGTGTGTGTGTGTGTGTGTGTGTGTGTGTGAGAGAGAGAGAGAGAGAGAGAGAGAGAGAGAGAGAACATCACCATCAGTCCTCCAAGATTAGATCAGATCTCTCTCTCTCTCTCCCCCACCAATGGCAGCAAGTCACTGTCAGTCAAAATTCATATTAGTGGTCCATAGGATTTAAAATTATGAGTTTGTTGGTCCCTGAAGTCCAAAAGATTGGAGACCCCTGCCTTATAGTATACACCTATGGTCATGTCATTCTTTTTTTTCTTTTATATTGATGCATATGCATTCTTGGAGGTTTTTGTCTTTGGTTTCGTGCATTTCTGTTGCAATGCAACTCCACCTCCTCTTTTATGGAGTCTGGGTTTTTTTTTGAACAGTTTGTATCCTTCTATCAGTATGTTCCAGCCATGGGTTACATCCCACCAAGTTTCTATAATTCCAACTACCGTATATACTCGAGTATAAGTCGACCCGAATATAAGCCGAGGCACCTAATTTAACCACAAAAAACCTGGGAAAACTTATTGACTCGAGTATAAGCCGAGGGTGGGAAATGCAGCAGCTACTGGTAAATTTCAAAAATAAAAATAGATGCCAATAAAAACTTTCACTAGGACAGTTGAGAATAAGTTTGATGTTCACAATTTCCTCTTTGAAAGAGACCAGTAAATAGGGAACAAGAAGATGAAGAAAAAGAAGTGTGTTTTTTCACACTTTTCACACTGCAGTGAACAAAAATGGCATCATAGGAACAGGCTTATTCTCAACCCAAAGGTTTGTTTCTGATTTCTTCCCTGATTTAAGGGAAATTTGGCAAACGATCTCACTATCATGAAAGGTTTGATTGATTCACTAACCCAAAAGATGATGATGATGACAGTGGTAGGCAGGAGTCACTCTCTCCCTTGCAAGAAAAAAGCAAGAGCCGTTCTTATGATATCTCTCTCTCTCTCTCTCTCTCTCTCTCCCCCCCCAATAAAGTCAAGCCCTTTCCAGCATGCGCGCGCGATCCGCCCCCGCCCCTTTGCACCTTGCAAATGCAAAACCCCAGGGTTTTTGCATTTGCAAGGTGCAAAGTGGCGGGGGCGGATCGCGTGCGCGTGCTGGAAAGGGCTTTACTGTATTACGGGGAGAAAGAGAGAGAGGGAGAGATCATAAGAACGGCTCTTGCTTTTTTCTTGCAAGGGAGAGAGTGACTCCTGCCTCCCACTGTCATTAACATCTTCTTCTTTTGGGTTAGTGAATCAATTAATTTGGGAAATGATCTCACTATCAGAAAACAACGCGAGCTGCCACCACCACCTCCTCCTCCCCCTCCTCCCGAGTGGACTGAAAGCAGCTGGAGCTGAGGAAATGAAGCTGAGTGGAGCGACCTCGGCTCGCGTTGCTTTCTCAGCCTAGAGCTCAGAAAACAACGCGAGCTGCCACCACTTCCTCCCCCCCCTCCTCCCGAGTGGACTGAAAGCAGCTGGAGCTGAGGAAATGAAGCTGAGTGGAGCTGAAGCAACCTCGGCTCGCGTTGTTTTCTCAGCCTAGAGAAAGGGGAAGGGGGCTCATCTGGACCAAGGGTGAGTCTCCCCCTCAGTTTCCCCTGAAGGATCTTCTGTCGCTTTTGCCTTCTCCCTACATCTTCCCTCTGTTAAAATCCCCCCACACACACACTTATTTTCAGTTGGATAGATTTCGTGTCTGAGCATTCTCACATGGCGGTGGGTCTTCCCCCCCAAAATAAAACAGTTAAAAAAAGAAAAAACAATATATCCTCAAGCAAGAACTTTTCTACTTCCGATTACCCCCATGCTTAAAAGTTGCAAAGGAAACACGGAAGCAGGGAAGCGGCTGCCCAGCTTCGGAGCTCCACACCATTTTTTTTTCAGAGGGGAATCTGACTCGAGTATAAGCCGAGGGGGTTTTTTCCAGCACAAAAAATGTGCTGAAAAACTCGGCTTATACTCGAGTATATACATCATATCTACCTTCATGTATTAATAGTTCAAGTTTACCTGTTTATTCCCCAGACTTTGTGCATTTGTACATAGGCACTTGAGATCTTTATTTTTGACTCTGGGTATGCTTCCTATGTCTCCTATTTGAGTTTGTCTTCCTTCCCATCCCTCTTTATTTCATCATTTGACTTGCTTTCTAGGGGTTTTTCCTTGGAGTTAGGTCCTGGAGATCTTAAAGATTGGTCACCTTCCCCCCTCAATTTTAGTTTAAAATTCTCCCGATAAATTGAGCCAGTTGTTTTCTGAAAACATTCTTCCCAGTCTTTGTGAGGTGCAGCCCATCCCTAGTCAAAAGCCCATGATAGAGATAGTACAGACCACGGTCCAGGTATCCAAAGTTTTTTGGGCGACACCAACCCCTTTAGCCAGTGGTTCACTGCTAGAATTCTTTGTTCTCTCACCGGATGTTATCCTTTCATTGGCAGTACAGATGAAAAAACTACTTATGTGCTTAAGTCCTTGACTTTCTTGCCTAGCTGCTCATAATTACTCAATATTGTTTTCAAATCCTTTTTTATGTCATTCGTCCCTACATGTAGTAGTAGAAAAGGATAGTAATCTGTAATAGTAATAGTAATCTCTGCTCCACAATTGTTTTTCCTCCGTGCTTCACAGCTGGCCTCACTGACTCACCAGCTACCTCGTTATTCTCCACAGGTTGGCTTTGCTGCCTACAGTCAGTTTGTCTCTCTGCTCACCTCACTTCAATGGGCCTCCAGTCTCTTGGGTTGGCCTTTTGGGTGCAGCTGGGGTTCTCTCTCTCTTAATTTCTTCAAACTTCCTCTCCTTTTCCTTTCTCCAGTCTTTTTTCTTTTTCTATGACTTATCTTTCCCTCTCTACCTCTCCTCCTACCTGTCTCACTTAACAACATAAATGTTGGGCTCACTTGTGTTTGTAAGTCAAGGACTATTTATAATCCAAATCTAAAGTATGTAATATCCGTAAAGTATGTAATATATGCTAACTCTATTATGGGAAGTACTTGACATACATTTCTGACATACATGCATTTTGTCTTCAGACTAATTTACTCTAAAACTTGAACCAAATATTTGATTAATTTGAATGTTGTCTACATGACTCACCAACTACAACCAAATACAGAACAGGAAGGCAGTTCAGAACAAGGCAAAAAAAGAACCATCCACATGCAAACACCCAGGAATCTGATTTCCGTATTCCAACTGGAGCTCCTAATGGTCCTTCTATTTATACATAAATCAAATACTAATTACCTATAAAAATTTCATTTTAGAAACTAAATTTAAGACCTCCCAAAACATTCTGTATAAATAGCAAATTACCAATTGCTTTTAACCTCAACAAGAGCTCTAACTGAAATATAGTATATGGACAAGCATTAAAGAGGCACTTGATAATTTTGTTCAATTTTGTAGGGGGAATTTTTATAAACTAATCTTGATTGAAAGCAGAAATTTTAAAAAATAGGTACCGTATTTTTCGTTCCATAAGACACACTTCTTTCCCCCCTAAAGTCACGTTGCTGGTCCTTTGGTGAATAGCACCTGGGCTGTGGCGGTAGGGTCCTTTTACAATGCTGAATCCCACCTCTTCTATTTTTGTCTTTGCCCGCCTCTTCTATTTCTTTTCCACGGTGCAGGAGTCAATAGGCAGAGTTTGCACATGAGAGGACACCTATCTGTGGCCCTCTCAGATTCCAGTTCAAAATATTTTTTCTTGTTTTCCTCCTCTAAATCTAGGGACATCTTATGTTCAGGTGTGTCTTATGGAGAAAAAATACTGTAACTTTTTATAACCACATTGTTGAGTCATACCATCCAATGCCAATAAAGGGATTCCATAGGCTTCCACTTCAAAAATGCTTCTAGACGGGAGCAATCAGATTCCACAAAATGCAGCAACTGAAGAAATGAAGAACAAAGTATATTTAATTATTACAATATAATAGAAAGTAATATGGTTTCTGTAAAGTAATAGCAGTGCAAGCTTTAGAGATCTCTATTAAATGAGCAATATACCCCCAAATGATCTGTAGACAAAGCAATTCTACATGTATAGTAAAACTACAGCGTAATCTCTTCGCAAGAATTCTCCCCCTTCCCATCCCTGTGAAATAGCCAGAGAATATCTAGAAATTTGCTATTATCAGGCATGCTATAGAAAGAGGATTACCTGCTTATATCTTTCTGGTTGTCTTCCAACATCAACTTCTAGGACTGAGAAATGGTCAATAACAGGGTCAGTATGAGAACCTATTGTGTAGGTATGTACCTGGTAGAGAAAACATATGGTTAGAGACAGGGTATGAGATGCATCTAAAACTACACACGTAAAGGTATTGTGTATAAAAGTAACAATGTGTAGTTTTAAGTATTAGATTACAATTTAAGTATTAGATTACAATTAACCACAATTGGAACTGGAATTTCGGTCATGAATCATGGTGTCACATGACTGGACTAGATTTTATGATGATTGTTAAGTGACTCATTGCAGTCATTAAGCAAACCACATGGTCATATGAAACCATTTGATCCAAAGGACATTTTTGCTTCAAAATCTTCATAAAGAAACCAAATCCCAAGGCTATTAGGCGAGACAACTTCCTGCATGCTTCCCACCACCAAATCAGTGGAGAAGTTGGCAGGAAGTTCCAGGTGGCTCAAAAGCAGGACAGCAGGCAGGAAAATGGTTCTTGCCTGTTGGGGGTTAGGATTAGGGTTTCATAGAACTATATACATAAAATAAAACTAGCATACTTCAGTAGGCCAGACCAGGGGTGGGATCCTACAGGGTTAACTACCAATTCGGGGATTTACAAGGTTCAGTGATTTATGATATGCTTCCCTGCATGCTGCACGCCTGTAAATTGTCATCAGCCTGGTGCCTGGACAGATGAGCAGCGCTGCGTGTCGAGAAGCAGCCTTTTTTTCCTGCTTTTTTAACTGCAGCTGTGCCTTGCACAGCAGCTGAAGTTGAAAAGGCAGGAAATAAAAGTCAGGTAAGAACCCGGGCAGGCAGGTGGGCAAAAACATCAGCAGACATCGAATCGGTTCTATGTCTGCTGCTCTTCAGAGCTATCAGTTCTACAGAGATGGACAGAACTGGAAGAAACCCACCCCTGGGCCAGACAGATACCATGCTGCCTGAAGATAAAAATTCAAAAACAACGTATTCTAAGTAAAAAAGCAGTAAGATCTTCTTTGGGAAAAAGTTTAGCACACAAACCAAAAAGCTGCTTTCCATGTTTTGTCTATGTATCTTTGCTTGGAACATTTAATTGCTTACACTAATAACAATTTTCTGCCTCAGAAGGTGAATTGATACTAACAGACATTTTGTCCATCATTTCAGTCCATTTTGTACCTCTCACTGAAAATCAATTGTGAAACATTAATTTGGAGCTCTACTGATCTTTAAAATATATATTTTGTATTATCTTTTTTTTAAATAAAAGTTTTATTTAAGTTTTCACAAAACATACAAATACAAATAAAATATGTTTTTTTGTGAACAGCATGGCCCGGGGTTATCACTTCTCCATACAGACATAAACTCAATACATATTTATCTTATACATTCCAATCCATATCTTATAACTGTCAGCCTTCAAGATCTTCTACTATTGCTTTGCATCTTTTGGCTGCCATAAGTAATGGGGGGGGGGGAGGAGGGGGCAAGTCTGGGAAGAAAGCTGGAGGTGTTACAGTCTAGTGTTGTGTAAATGAGGGGGGGGGAGTACAAATTCCTGTTTAGGTTTCTATTTCTCGCTTAGCATTCTTTTCTCTGCGCAGCTGCAAATCTTTATCAAAATATGCCAAGGTCAACAGACAGAGGCCTCATCACCACCTGAAGATGTCCACATGATCATATTCACAACTTTTAATTGGAAGAATCATTTGAACTATTGGGGGTGGGAACATTTCCATCACTTTGTATATGTGATCTGCGCGCCTAATTTCTCAGATTCAGAATTCTACTGTTGCTACCACTTCATTTTCAGTAAAAGATATCTTTTCTCTAATTAAGGAGTCTAAGTATTTCTTTCTTGAATTTTGAATGGAGCACTACCTGACATTAACTTTTTTTGCAATTTTTTCAATAACTTTTCCCTTTTTTTACTTCCTATAGCCTTATTTTAAATTATCTCATTCCTTTCTTAATTCAATTACATATCTTTTTCTAATTTTTAAAATCTTTCTAATCAATGTTTTTATACTTTTGTCTGTCCTGTTTACAATTTCATATTATCTTTTCTCATAAAATTCCCCCCCCCCCCTGTAATTACTAGACTGGAGTGTAACATCTTTGTATCTTTTTTCAAATCTTATTTAAAAATTTAAGTTACATCTTTACAGTTATAACATTCATTTTCTAACCTCTATTTTATAACACATACCTATTTTCAATCGAATTCTGCTTGGTACATTCCCTTAAAATACACACTAAATTCTTAAAAGAAAAACGTTTATATGTATGTATGTATATATATATATATATATATATATATATATATATATATATATATATATATATATATATATATATATATATACATATATCTGTGTATATAGTATAACAATAGTAAATGGAATAATTATTCTATTCAAGTACAGCTCTGCCATTAATATTCATAACAATCTTTTACATTTCTATTTCTTTCAACAAACATTACCTAGTAATATCAGTTGTCTTTCACTTTAATCATTTATACTTCATATTTTATTTATTACTGTCTTTAAATAAAAAACCAAACAATAGTTATTAACAGTAGTCAATAAAGTTACCGTATATACTCGAGTATAAGTCGACCCGAATATAAGCCGAGGCACCCAATTTTACCACAAAAAACTGGGAAAACTTATTGACTCGAGTATAAGTCGAGGGTGGGAAATGCAGCAGCTACTGGTAAATTTCAAAAATAAAAATAGATACCAATAAAATTACATTAATTGAGGCATCAGTAGGTTAAATGTTTTTGAATATTTATTTCAAAGAAAAACAGTAAACTAGCTCTGTAAGTGGAAAAGAGAGCCAACAAAACTAATATGGTATCAACAATAACTTTAAAAATACAAAAACCTTAGCTCAATCAGCAACCAAGCTAAAACACAAGAGTTAAAATCCTTCTAAACTGGATTCCTCATCATCATCTGTATGTTATATTTATGGACAAAAGTGGATATTCATTCAGGCTAGAGTGCTTTAAAATGTAAATGAGGTTAGTTTCACACACACATGCACACCGTTTCGCTTTCCATAAACTAATTTTTTAGTGCATGACAGATGAAGTGCCTGACAGATGAAAGTCCTCTTAGGAAACTTTAGATCTTAACTGGCATTACATTTAAAATCAAACATGTTCACATTCTTAACATTTTTCCATGGCAAAGTGTTTCTCAAATAATCCATAATAATGCCGTGGGAGGGAATTATTGTCTAATTAAAACTTTCACTAGGACAGTTGAGAATAAGTTTGATGTTCACAATTTCCTCTTTGAAAGAGACCAGTAAATAGGGAACAAGAAGATGAAGAAAAAGAAGTGTGTTTTTTCACACTTTTCACACTGCAGTGAACAAAAATGGCATCATAGGAACAGGCTTATTCTCAGTCCAAAGGTTTGTTTCTGATTTCTTCCCTGATTTAAGGGAAATTTGGGAAACGATCTCACTATCATGAAAGGTTTAATTGATTCACTAACCCAAAAGATGATGATGATGACAGTGGGAGGCAGGAGTCACTCTCTCCCTTGCAAGAAAAAAGCATGTGTACGTGCTGCATGTACATCCTGTTTTGGAGAGCCATCATCTCTTTCACAGCTCTTCCTCATGCCTCCATTGCATGTGCACACATGCCATGGCTCAGTAGCAGGTCAACATACAGATGTCACACTAGGTTCCCCCCTCAAAAGGAACATCCAACCTTTCTTGAGAAGTACAAACTTCATCTGTTCAGGATTGTGGTGACAAAGGTGAAGGAGGATGGGGCTGAGAGAAGGGAAGGGAAGAAAAGATCATTGACAGGGAGAAAGACAGGGAGAAAGATCTGGAAGTGTGAGCCCTCGAGTTTCCTTAGGGAAGACCAGACAACAAGGGGAGAGGAGAGGAGGAGGAGAAGGAGGAGAGTTAAAAAAAAAGAGTGGGAAGCCAACTCATGCGTGCCATCAAAGCCAGGGGGAAGCGGGGCTTTCTCCGCCTGCTGCTGCCAGAGGAGTGCGGGGGGGGGAGAGCGGGGAAAGGGGGTTCGTGCCAAGGCTCCGCAAGCGATTACCAGATTTGCAGCTCCGTTTGTTGGCGAAGCTGGAAGCGCGCCTGTTAATGAGGAAGGAGAGCCCGCAGCTCCGAAAGTCTTTTCACCGTTGGGGACTGAACAGGAGAGCTGCAAACGCCGCGATCCCCAGGAAAGGGCGGCCCTCTTCCTCTCGGCGGTTCCCGCCACGGCGCAGCCAGGCACTTTGTCTCGCTGCCCCCGGAGCAGCTCTTCGCTGCTTGGGTAGGGGGCAGAGGAGGCTGCCTGAGCCTGGCGGTTTGTTGGCGAAGCTGGAAGCGTGCAACGCAGGAGCTTGCGGGGGCCCCGGGCGCCCGTTAATGGGGAAGGAGAGGCCGCTTGGGGTCGCCTGTGTGGCCCTCAGTGGGTAGACAGCCGCGGCGGCGATGCTGCCCTGGAGGCGCGATCGGTTGCAGCCACGCCAGCACAGGCCAGGCATGGTGCCGTAGTGGCTGACTTGAGTATAAGCCGAGGGCGGGTTTTTCAGCACAAAAAATGGGCTGAAAAACTCGGCTTATATTCGAGTATATACGGTATTATTCTTATTCAAGTTCATCTTATCAACTGATAAAAATTTTCCATGTTTCTTTTCAGTTTTTTTAAGTGTTCTTTTTAAATCATTGAGAGCCTTATTCTCTTTACAAACAAATATTCCATTACACATCAATAGAAATTTTTTCTATCACTTTAATCATCTAACATATTATATAATAATGCTATCCTATGCACCTTTGCAGAATCCTCTCCTTAAATTAAATTTTAACCATTGTCTCTGTGTCTTCTAAATAGGTTTATACCTTTAATTTTGGATGTTTTTCCTGTACCTATATATCTTGTTTCTGTCTTTTGTTACTTCTTTTTCTTTCCCTCTTCCCTCTCTTCTTCTCCCTCCCCTTTTTATTCCCTTTTCTATCTGATTCTCTCTTCTGTGATCCTCCCTTCTGCTTTTTCCTGATATTATGATTACTTTTCAAATTACTCTTTTTTTTGGTTGTTGCTTCTGTGCTTAAATTTTTAACTCCCTTTCCCCCCTTTCCCCTTTTTACCCCGCTTAAAATTGCTTGGTCATTAAAGATGGCTTCTTCATTTTCCTGCCCTTCTTGTTCTGCCAGCATTTCTTGCTGTTTTTCATAGTTCAAGATCTCCATTTCTAAAAATTGAAATACGAAGCCAAAAGATCCTCTTCTATCTTGTGCTTCTTCTTTTTGATCTTTAAGTCTCATTTTTAACTCTTCAAGGAGTGATGCCATTTAAAAAAAATTTAAACAACCCCCAATTGATTTTATTTTATTTAATTAGGATCCTCCATCCAAAGTTCCAGGAATCATCCAATAATCCAAAACTGTTTCTTGCTTCTTTTCTCACTTTTTATTTCCAGGGGCTTTGTTATCTTGTAACAAAGTTTCAGCTACAATGTATCTTTTGCAGGCCTTGTTAAAATTCCACTATCAAGTTCCAGGTGGTCTCCCCCATTTTCCAGATTCCACCCTCTTTTTTCCTTTTTCTCTCCGCTGCTTTCTTTCTTTTTTTAAAGAAAGTTTTTAAATTATCCAAGAATCTTTATCCCTTTGACACTTTATTTTCAGCTAGAAATAGCCTATTAATGTCAAAGTTGATTAGTATCAATTTCTTATTCGAATCTCTTCTTCTTAATGTTCCAAGTCAGTTAAAGCTGTTGATGTTAGAGGAAAAAAAGCCAATTCCGTTTCCTTTCCCTTTCTCTTTCGCAGCTTAAAATCTTTTTTAGGAATAGTATTAGTCTTTAAAATTCAGATTCCAGGTACCTTAAATAGATGTTCTCCATTCAACCCGGTCAGTCAAACTTTCTCCTGCACAATCTTGTCCGGTCGGGTTCTTCTTTGAGGTGGCCATTTCTGACCACCGCTGCAACCACCTTTGGGAAAGGGCCAGCCGAGGAGGAGAGATGAGGCTCTCCTCAATCCCGCTGACGGCTCCCCCTTCTTTACCACCTCTACAGGGTGGCTTCAGCCCCAAATCCGGGCGGTTCAGGGGGCTCCAGCGGCAACGGATCAAAACCGTGGACGATCGCGATTTCAGTCTGTCGCCGAAAAAGCCCAAACCGGAAGCTACTTTGTATTATCCTGAAGATCTATAAGTAAGTCAACTATGGCCTCTTGCAGCAGAAGTCTAAATTTCAATTAAGGCTTGGCTGCAAACTATTTCCCAGTTCAGCTCAATGGCTAAACTATGAACTAAAACCTGGAACTATGGCATGCATGGGAGGTAATACCCAAGCTGGAGGCTCTTCAAGACTCATAATGTCAAACCACAATTAACTGTTATATCAGAATAAATTGAATATGAATCTACAGTGGTTTCAGACTTATGAACTTTCAATTCAGTTTTAGTACCTAATAACCTTGGAACTAGAAAATAAAAAATATCACCATCATGTAAAGAAAATATACTCATTCTTCTTGCGACAAACATTGGCTAAAAAAAATTAGATAAGACACAATTTTAAATCCTATTTTGTTTTAAAATCTCTTCTGAAAATCATAGAATCAAGACCAGAGAAGGATGATACCACAAAATATAAACTATTGCAAGTTTGCAACCCAAGTTCTACTTACCTTATGCAGTAACTTGCATCGCTCTTCCTGGTCAGAGTGGTAACTCCGCCACTGGAGTTTCAGATCGCCATTCAACCATTGAAGATATTGGACATCTTTCTGGCCTTTAATGTGAGATTTAGAAACAAGGCTTTTTCCATCTTGCAAACATTTTAGAGGAGGGTTGCACTAAGGAGGAAATAATAATAGTAAAATCTATGAAAATGATGTTTGCTCTGAACCAACTCAGTTTTTCAATCTCCAAGATTTATTATGTAAGCTTAGAGTTATTCCTGTTGATGTTTAGTATTTGTTGTTGCCTAGAAATTTTAGCAGAATGCTATTGATAATACAGTAATATATGTAGAGCTCTGTTTATTATTCTCTTTCTTGATTGTATTCTATCTCTATAGTATAACTTGAAAGGAAGTTCTCATAAACAGAAATTTTCCCTTTTCTGCTGTTATCACATTCAAGCAGCAACATGCAAATATTTTTGTAAAAAAGCATCAGTTTCTCCAAAAGATATATATTCAAGATGTTAAATTCAAGTTTGTTAAAATAAATGAAGCTCCCCAGAAGTGAAGAACAATTGACTTTATACAGACTACCTAAATTTCCTGAATATTTCATGAAAGATGCATGCAAAAAATATTGATAAAGGGAATGTCACTGATAGTCCCAACACTGAGATTCATTATCTAAAATGGCTGAAGGACACCAAACATCTGCTCCTGACATATTCAAATATTCTAGTCTTTGAAAATATGCCAAATTGACTTCTTTATCAACAGTGCCAACTTTTTATTCTATCCAATGCAGTGGAATATTTGAAATAAATTATGTAAATTGATTTGGGACTGTGTCTATCAGGTTGAGTGTCTAAATACTGAACAGAACCAAATGTTGTATGGTGGGGGGAAATCTTCTAATTCATAATGGAAAGAGGAAATTGCTTGTCTCCTTCTAGGCTTTATGCCTGGCAGCTTTAGGATTAGGTTGGTTTATGTAGGCACTATGCAGACCAGATTTTTGCCCTTAGAGATCTGTAAAAAATGCACGAATGTGAGAAAGCAAGTTAATGGTATACTTTTTGATTCAAAGAAAGTATGTTAAAGTGAACAGTCTTGAATTGTAGAATGTTTGGGGTAGAGTGCAAAATTAGTTGCTGAATGAAGTAACACCAGTGCCAAATAAACAAAACCATATCTGAGGATAAATGAAAAGGTTGGCAAATGCTTCATATTAGCAGGATTAAGAAAAGGATTAAAATGGTGCATTGGGTGTTTTAATATATACCTTTTCATTTATTTTATATATTTTATATATTTATTTCATATAGTGTGTATGTGTGTGTATAGATATAGAGATATGATGCTTGATACATGAATGTACAAAAATGTATAAGAAGTTAGCACAGAAGCTGTGAACTCATACATAAATCTGAGTGTATTTATTTTAAATTTATTTTAAATAAATAAGTCTGAATTATGGGATATTTAAACAAATAAAACTATGGAAGGAGGTTCTGCTAAAATACGGCATCATAACATTCTTTTGAAGTGTATAAAGATAACAAACATTCATTGTTCTTAAGGATTGAAAAGAGCTATCATAATGGGTAAATGTTTGTTACTAAATTCTCAACATTGGGAAAAACTAACTCTTTACAATTAAAATTAACATGCAGTGGAAGAAGTCTCTTTACAAAAACATTCTGTTATTTTGAACTGCCACCTATTGGTGAATAAGTAGCACACTTACAGGATTAATTTATGGGACAAGGTGTAAATTTCAAACAATGACATCATTTTGCAAAGTTAAGTAATATCTATATTAGTCTTATTAAAATCAGGCAAATATTAAGTTTGAATGGATACATAGTAATAAGTTTGTAAGTTTATGTGGCAAGTATGTGTAAGAGGCCACTAATCTTGACTATC
Source organism: Hydrophis major (assembly GCA_033807585.1). Taxonomy (NCBI): domain Eukaryota; kingdom Metazoa; phylum Chordata; class Lepidosauria; order Squamata; family Elapidae; genus Hydrophis; species Hydrophis major. The sequence goes on from CM066330.1 coordinate 124,938,165, forward strand.
AAATCATAGTAGATACACTACTATATCTCAATTCTGAAGTCCAGATTTTTATATCAAAACTGAGTAGTTCTATGTTACAAAGGTGTCTGTTTTTCATCTCACTCAATATTTTATGTATATTTCCTAACTGTTAAATCCCAAGATAAAGCCTTATTGCTCAGCCAACTCAAAAAATAAAAACCAGATGAATAGTTAATATATTTGTTATCACCAACTGAGATATAATATTTAAGGCTTCTTTTTGGGGAGAGGAATGAGGGAAATTTTAAAAATTTGTAAGTAGAAAATCACTTCATTATTTTATTAAATATAATTTCACTTATTTTAAAAATAAGGAATATCCATTTTTCCTGGGGAAGCAGGAAGGCAAAAAGTAATGTTGAAAATAGAAAAAACTATAAACCCTGCTAAAACAGCAAACTCCTGTCTTAATGGAGATACAACCATTCATTTTTGCACCCATGATTATACTGTGAATTTATACTCAGTTTGCAGTCAATTATTATTTCTATATAGCACAGGTGTCAAACTTGCGGTGTCATATTGCTGTCATGTGATGTATCCTGTTTTTTCCCTTTGTAGAGCTAGGGTGTGTGTGGCCTTTGTGTGCCGCATCTGGCCTGCAGGCCGCCAGTTTGACACCCTTGGTATATATATATTTCCATAGTATTGTTACCAGGTCACATATTCCCCATTTTATATGTGGATTTGTTTTTTCTTTCCTATATAATGGGTGTTGGTAAATTTACCTAAGAATGCCCTTTCTATCTACGCTGCTAGAGAGCCCAGGATGGGTTAGACTCCTCCTGATGACATCATCAAGCTGAGTCTGTCTTGTATAAAAGGAGAGCCTGTGGGAGTGTCTCCAGCTTTGGCGAAGGTATTTGACAGACTTTAGTGAGTGTCTCTGAAAGCCAAACAGAATCTTGAACAATAACATATCTTACCATAGTCTGGACGAAACAAAGGAGGGGCTGGGCTCTCTAGCAGCATAGATAGAAAGGGCATTCTCAGGTAAATTTACCAACGCCCATTCTCCTCCATGCTGCTGCAAGAACCCAGGATGGGACATACCAAAGCCTGCATGTCCTTGGGAGGGTCCTCCTCTGGTTAATCACTCTGAAGTTGGAACCACTCGCTGAAGCACCCGTTTGCCAAAGGCCACACTCATTGAGAGATAGGAGGATCCAGCTACCTTGTCCCTGAAATGTTTCAATGCTAGATATATGGCTCTGAGTTCCAACCATTTTATAGGGCCGATCCTGTCCATCTGGGACCAAATCCCTTGAGCTATGTGCCCATCCATGTGGGCCCCCAACCCAGGAGACTTCCATCGGTGGTGATGAGCAGTCTGTCTGGTTCCTTGAACAGGAGTCCCTTCCAAAGGGAGAGAGCCACCACTTGAAGGAACGACATGTCTGCGGAGTGAGCTGGACCCTGGCAGACATGTGGCTGGTTCCTGCTTGTTGAAAGGGGAGAAGAAACCATTGTAGAGCTTGGGAGTGTAGCCATGCCAATGGAACGATCCCGATGCATGAGATCATTTTCCCTAATAGTTTGGACATCCATGACAGGGAGACAGTGTGTTGATGTTGAACCTGTCAAATGATCTCAGTAAGGCTCTTCCTACGATCTGGAGAGAGAAAAACTTGGCACAGAGTTGTGTCGATGACAGCTCCCAGGTGGAGCAATCTGGTTGTGGGAAAGAGATGGCTCTTCCTGGAGTTGATGGAAAAGCCATGGTACTCAAGACAATAGAGTGTGATTTGAAGATCTCAATGAGCAGAGTGAGTGGAGGACTACAGTATCAAAATATTGTTCAAGTAACATTGGATCCTCACTGGAACAGAATGGAGCGAAGCCACCAATGCCGCTAGTATCTTTGTGAAGACTCTTGGAGCCGACGAGAGCCCAAAGGGAAGGGCTCAATACTGGTGGTGGGAATTCTGGTAACAGAAATGGAGAAAGTGGCGATGATGAGGCCAGATAGGAATGTGGAGGTAAGCCTCCGTGAGATCAATGCAAGAGAGGAGATCACCCTCCCAAACGCTCTCTAGAATAGAATGCAGTCTGCATTTTAAAGCGCCTGTATGGGATAAACTCATTCAGAAATTTTAGGTAGAAATTCAGAAATTATGGGATAAACTCATTCAGAAATTTTTAGGCTCGTCACCCTGCCCTCCAAGGCCTTAGAGACCACGAAAAGCCAAGAATAAAAGCCACATTCCCATTGGAGTTCAGGGACTGGTTGAATGGCCCTTATGCCGACCAGGTGCTGAATGGCCGATTCCATAAGGGCCCTTTGTGAATTGTCCCAAGAAACAGGGCAGAACATAAAATTTTCTGGGGGTGATGATAGAAATTCTAGTTGTAACCCCAACTTTACTGTATTGAGTACCTAGGCGTCCATCGTTGACTCCTCCCATCTGGAAGTGAAGGAGGCCAAGTGACCTCCGATAGGAGGGGAGAACAAGGGATTATTTAGAGTGACGGAAGGAGTGACCCCCTCCCCCACAAAAGGGCCTTTTTCCTGCAGTGTGCTGTTGTCTGCTGGGTGTGTCAGGGTGGTATTCTTGGCGCTGGGGATATGCCCTCTGTAGCCTGGAGAAGCAAGAGGCACTGTTGGGCCGGAACGACGGTGCTTGATATGGAGCAAGGCGATAGTCGGCTCTCTTCCCTGTTGAGGAAAGAACTTTTCTTTTGTCCCTCGTTTTGACGATGAATGGGTCTAATAGTGCCTTGCCGAATAGCTTGTTGCTTTTGCAGGGAGCTGACACCAGTTTCCACTTGCGATGAAGCTCCACTTGCCAATTTCATAACCATAAAAGCCTCCTCGCTGCCACAAATGAGGCCATGGCCCCGGAGGAGAACTTGGCGGCATTAAGGGTGGCGTCCACTGTGAACTCTGCTGCTGCTATAATTTTATTGAGATCTTGATGGGGGTGTGATGAGGGTATGCGGACTTGTAGTTGGTGCAGCCAGTGGATGGAAGACCTTGTGAAAAACGATGCAGCAGTTGAGGCCTGGACGGCCCAAGCAGAGGTTTGATGGTTATGCTTTAATGTTTGTTCAGAGAGCTTGTATTCTGCCTTTAGTACATCCTCAGGCTCAGTTGGAGTGCCTGAAGTGAAGGAAGCCACAACTGGGGCATCCGAGGGAACTGCAAAAGCGGTAGTTAGGGAAGGGCCCACGTTGTAAAACCACCTATCATGGGACGATGGGTGGGGGCCTGCTGTCGGGGAGGTAAATTGCTCCTTAATTAAGTCCAGAAAAATGATGGGGGATGGAAGGACCTCCGAGTGAACAACACGTTTGGAGAAGAGGGAATCCCCATGCCCTGATTGCACCACTTGAGGTTCAGGGGCAGCTTCCTCCGAGGACAACTGGGCTGTGACCAGTGCCTTGTGGAGGAAGGGTTTAAATAAGGAAGGCTTTGTTGAGGTAATTCCCCGTTAGGAGAATAAGCATATACAGGGAGATGTAGTGAGAGTAGTGAAGAATAACACACACACAGCACACAGATACACTGTACAGTAAATGTAGTTTTTACTTCCCATAAACGTTTAAGCAAAGTCCAAGATTAGCAGCCCAAGTCATTCACAGGTAAAGCAGTCAGTTTTCAGTCCAGGGATAATCCAAATATCAAAGCCCAGTATCAAAAATAGTTCAGTAACAGACTTACATCAAATCCAAGAACTATCATCAGTCAGCAGTCAATAAGGAATAGCAACACTCTCCAGAAACAACAGGAACAGAAATTCACTGAGACTTCACTTTCTGAGACTAAACAACCCAGGTTTCTGGCTTATGGCCATTTGTGGAACCACACCCAATTACAGTTTTAGCATTCTCTTAAAGACATAGTATTAAAATGTCTATCCTAGTTTATATATTTCCAACCCAAATAACTGCTGAGGGAGGTTGATCAGGCCTCAGATCCTCCTCTTCCTCCAAGAGGTTTGGTCCCAGATTTCTCCCTCAAATGCAGATGCAGGGGAGGGGCTATGCTCAGATGGTTCTGCGTAGTCTTCCTGTTCAAAATCACCCCATTCTGCATGGGTAGGAGGGCCCTGTGCTCCACAAGTTGAGGTAGTCCTTTTTTGGCAATCTGGGCCTGAGAGTAGGCCAGAAAAGTGGGTTGGGACCTGTCTGAGGGCCTAAAGATGTACTGAAGCCTTCTGCTAGGCCCCGGTCTGATGGCTATGGAGACTACATCGTGGATGTCAGAGGGTCTGCCACTCAATGGAGGATCTGGGGGCCAAAGGCCTGCCGCTGTTGGGGTAAAAGTAGCTTCTGGTCTAGGTCGAGAGCTACTTTGGGCTATAGATGGCAGAGAAGAAGAAAGGTCCCAAGGGGCCTGTATGAAGTTGGGGCCTGATCTGCTCAAGTCTTGAAGCCCAAATTGATCCTCAAGCCTCTCTGGGGACCAGGATTGGAGGTGGCTAAGAGGGGCTGGCATTTCTGGAAGTAACCTGCCTGAACCACCAGAGGATTGGCTGGCTGGGGAGCCTGCTGCAGTTGTCCCCTCATTTGCTCAACAGTCTTGTTGAACTGCCTCTCCAATGTCTTTGTTTCTCTGCTTTTAGTTTGGCCCTGGATGTTTTCTTGGGGGCCAAGGCTTTGGCCCTGATCTTGGCCACTACCTCCCTTTGAACAGATTGAGAGCGTTGTCTCCTTTTTCTTTTGGCAGTCTGGAGGCCTTGGGTGTCCAGGCCCGAAAGCTCTGCGTAGATCTTGTCTTGATCCATAGTTGGCATAAGCAAACACAAGAGGTGCTGGGAGCGACCCTCGCTATGTGTTGCCTATGCGGTAGCATTAATTAGTGCCCTTTTTGGGGACAGGAGCAGGCTGTTGGTAGATGAGGCCACCTAAAATGGCTGCTTGCCACATGCGTTGGAAGAGGAAGCTTTCAAAATGGCCTCTCACATGAATTGCAGGCTATGATGGCTGTTAATCGCTCCTTAGACTGGAAACAGCCCTGAGCGGTGAAATTGGCTAGAAAGAGAAAACTGTGGTTTTTTTTCGATCAGCTGTGAGATGTGGTTATCGCCGATATGATCTTTACGATCACTGCAGCTGAAATTGCAGAGGAAGAGCTGTAGGGGAGGGCCAAGGGCTTCTCCCTTATTTACAGTTTCTCTTGGATTGAAAACATCGAATCCTCGGCGTTGCAGGAGAAAGCACAGCTGCACTAGGTCCCCAGAAGCTGTGCCAATGATCTAAGATCGCTGTTTGACTTTTGCTTCTGACTAAAACTGCTTTCAGAGACACCAGCTCAATTATCCTCAAAAGAAGCTGAGTCAAAGCTGGGGACACTCCCACAGGCTGCTCCTTTTATACAAGACAGACTCAGCTTGATGATGTCATCAGGAGGAATCTAACCCATCCTGGGCTCTCACAGCAGCGTGGAGGAGAACATCAAGGCCCGTGGGTCGGATCCAGGTGCTTAGATTTGGCCTGCAGGGCCACCCTGGAAGCAGCCCACAGTAACTCTGCCAGCGAAAATAAAGCTCAGGAAAGTCCCATTTTCAGTCGCAATGGCCTCCTGCAGCTCTCTGCCAGTGAAAACACTGCTGGGGGGGTGCCTAGGCTCCATTTTCATTGGCAGAGGGTTCCAGGAGGCCGCCACGGCCAAAAATGGGGCCTGGGGGATAGCACACAGCCTCCCTGAGCTCTGTTTTTGCTGGCACAAGGCTAGCAAAACAAACTAAAAACAAAAGGAGAAATGTTTTCTCTTTTGCATTTAAGCATTCAAGAAGGGACAGCAAAGGAGAAAAGGAAAAAGAAAAAAAAAGAAGAAAAGATGGGAAGAGAGCAAGAAAGGAAAAATAAGGAAAGGGGGGAAGTAAGAAGAAAGAAGAGGGAAGGAAAAAGAAAAGGATGGGAGGGAGGGAGAGAGATTATAATGAGGGAAGTCCTGTCTTAGCACTTGGCCACCACAGGTGCCCCTGATATGACTAATGTCGAGCTGGCTACATCCAACCCAGCCATGCCCACCCCAGTCCCTCAAGGTCAAACATAACCCTGATGTAGCCCTCAATGAAATCGAGTGACACCCCTGCTATATAACAATTGTATTTATCCACACTAAATTTCATTCTGCTATTTTCAGCAGATTTCTCTATAGTATCTAAATCTGTTTGAATTTCATTTGCCTTGTTCAATTAGCCACCCGACTTTATATTTTCTGCAAATTCATAAAAATTCTCTTTGAAGTTTGTAATAAATCTTTATAAAGAGCAAAAATCGTATCTTGTGGCAATCCATTCAGTGCCTCCCGTCCTTATATGATATGAAACTACTGTTTACCAGTCTTTTGAGTACAATTTTTAAAACATGTCAAAAGTGTCCATCTATGTGGATGGCATGATAATTAAGTCAAGACAATTGGGCAGAGAATTAATATATTTCATCAAAGTGTAAGAAAAATAACAAAACAAGCAAAAAAATTCTACAATATATCCTCACAGTGTCTAAACTATTTCTACCTAGAGATTGTCACCAATAGACTTGGAGAACCCAAAGGGGATGTCTATACTTCAGATGTCTTTCAGTAAGGAAGCTATATATTTTAAATTAGTGTAATTTCTAATCTGCCTGGAACAACTTTTCTATTTTAGCTCTAGGTAAAATGGAATGTTTTCAACTCTTTTAAGCCATTTGTCTCTTAAACAATTTCCACAAAATATGCTGGGAACATGTACATCTGGTTGGAGTATATTAAAAATAACCTGCTTCTATTGCCAGTCTCACCAAACAACTGACCCATTCTCTATCTCTTATTTGGCTGCCAATGATAATTATCTTGAGCCCCTTGAACTCACCATGCATACTGTTGCTTGATCCCAAAGTTTAAATCTGTTTAGTATCAGTAACTTTTCCATTAGAGCTATTCTGCAAAGGAACCAAGAAAGTGCCAATAGCAGTTCTCTGCTCGCTTTTGAACCATCAGCAGGAAGCTGATAAAATTTTAGCCTTCTATATCCGTAGCTCAAGGCTGCATATTTGACAAATCTGACTTGGGTGCCTAAAGAGGAGATAAGGTAAATGTTGATTATTTATTACCATTCAAGTAACCACTCTTCATCAAAAAGCATGCCTAATGCTAAAGCAAGTAGAACCAAAATTTGGGGGGCAAGGGGATAAAATCCTATCACCTAAAGAGTTAATTTATACCATAGTAACCTAAGGACATGTTCAGTTTCCTTTTAAATTTTTTTGACATTCAAGGTTAGAGCCTCTGATAGCAACAATTATGTACAAGCCTGTCAGTACCATCTCCACTCCCCCAATGTGTGTGTGCTTTGTGCTAAAAATAAAGTGATCTCCCATTATCCCTGAATTCATTAAATTATTAAACAAAAGCTTTGCAGAATTATAAAATAAGAAGAATCCAATTGAATCCAATATCTTGTTCTGAGAAAAATAAATATTAAAATATTTACATAAAATAACTGTCCAAATTCTGTCCAAACATCTTCAGTAAAGAGAACCTCACCACCTTTTTGGGTAATTCATTCAATTGTCAAATTATAATGGTTACTGTTGGTTTTTCTTTATATAACTGGAGACTTTTTATAACTATAGTCTATTCTTCTATAGGAAATCTATTCAGATACTTAAAGGCTGCTATTATAAATTTTACAGTAATTATTATTTCTTGAGGGAAGACTAGAGAGTATCATATATGCCTTCTAATTTGGACTGCATCATTCCTAGAATGAGATAGTAGCACACTGCTAATCTATGAAAAGAGTAACACAACAGATTGCCAGCAGGGCTTTCTGCCTAAGCACCTTTGCACTTTTCTAGAACGAAAAAAGAAAGAAATTATCTATTTTAGGTTTTATCCTGTCTTAGATGCTAAAGTCATTTGAGTGATCTTCAGCTAATCACTTTCACTTGCTCCTAAAAAGGCAATGGCAAACTGCTTCTGAAAATATTGCCAATAACCTGCACGGACTTATCCAGGCAGTTGCCTGAAGTCAAAACTGACTTGAAGACATCCATAAACAAACAAATGCATTTACATCAATATGTTATGTAGAGTTCACTATATAAAAACTATAGCCATAGTGGAATCAAAGTAATGTACAGTACTAATAAAGCTGTAAACACAGTAATTTAATACTGTATATGAATATGTAATAAAATAATAAAACAATTATCAGATGTTTGTGAGAGAAAGCTGCTTGGAACAATCCAATCTGGATTTCATGGAATTATAGTCATTCAGTTCTCAATGCATGTTTGCCCAGCATCAGAGTAGGATATATCATTGGTAAGATCTTACCTCTGAGTGTGAAAGAGTAGCGTAATGGTGAGGCAATTGAAACAATTATTCCTTGGTGAAGCATTTCTCAAAGCACCAGTGCTCCCCAAGCATTGAGTAGAAAAACTATTTCTAGCCTCTAGACTAGAGGCTAGATTGATTATTCTGATCAAATAGTGAAGCAAACATGGCTATCAATATGATTGCATTCGAGTATCTTCTCCCAATGCTGTGGAAGTTTAAAAAAAATCTGATTTTTTAAAAAAAAGTTGGATAACAAATGAAGCACTTGTAAGAATTACTAGTTGTAAGGCTTACTATGAGGATGACTGAACCCACATCAAAACACATTGCTACTTTTTGGCAATGAAAGCAGCAAAGAAACATCTACCTTGCAAAGCTTGCTGCATCATCAAATATTATCAATAATCACCTAATTGGCATTTGTGTTAAAGCAAGTATCATTCCTCCAACATTCAGGCACCACCATAATTTCAGTGCCAAGCAAGTATTTTCAAAGGCTTCTTAGTGTATCAAGATATGTTATACTTTTACTATTTTTATTCAAATTGCTGTAACTGCCCAAGTTTTTATCATTTTATATTTCATGTACTATCTTTCAGACTGAGGCTGTCAATAAATTTCATAAACAAATAACACAGTTTTGTTACTTTCATTTCCCCCCCACCTTCCAAACCTAAATGTGTTTCCACATTTACAGTAATTTGCTACCTGTATCAGCAGACTTTATCAGTCCTCCACCATGGATATGATTCAGGAGATGATATAGTAGCTCCCAGAATGTTAAACTCTGTTTAAAATAGAGAACACTGAAAACTTTTGCTGTAGTTTATATAACTTTGTTTGAATTTAAAACCTTGTCCCATTCTATCAATTTCAAATATTGAAATTCTAGATGGTTCTCGTTTAAAAGAAATGCTTTTTAAACCTCCAACAATAACAAATTTATGTCTAGACACAGAAACCAAGTAAGTTAGGTCTGGCTAGTACTTGAATGGGACATCATCAGGGAATATCAAAGCTGCAAGCTAGACTGGAAGGTTGAAAATATTCAGAAAAAGACAATGGCAAATCACTTCCAATTGATACATCAAGAAAACTACATGGTATATCTATGTAATCACTAGAAGGTGAGCTTGATATGAACCTATGGGGAAAGAAGATATCCTTTCTTAAAGAGACAAACTAAAACAGTGATGGCGAACTTTTTAGGCACTAAGTGTCCAAAGTGCGTGTGTGCATGCATGCGTGCGCATGCCCAAACTATAAGGTGCGCATGTGCATGTACGCATACCCACATTTGGCAGCAGAGACCCAAAGATCAGCTGACCAGAGAGAGGCGGGGCATCCCAACACTGGCAGCTCTACAAGAGGTGAGTTATTTTTCTTTTGTGAGCTTCTGTTTTGTCTTCTGTTTTCCTGCAAACAACGGAGAGAAACATCATGGAGAAATGCAGTGGAGCTGAGCTGGGGCAATGGCGAGTGTGCCCACAGAGAGGGCTCTGCATGCCATAGGTTCACCACCATTGAAACTACCATAGCCATAAAAATAAAGGACAAGTGGAATGGCACAATTAATAGCAGTGCTAAAGCTGTCACCAGAGAGCAGATGAGATGAAATGCAAGTTACAGTTGGAATGCAGGTTTTCAAATTTAGTTTTCCTGAAATATCTAAAATATTTGGATCTATGCCCATAATTTCCTAACCCCTGCTCCTTTTTTTTCCTTCTGTTCAATCATGTCTAATTCTCAGAGACTAACTCAGACTGATTAGACAAGTCCTGCAATTTTTCTTGGCAAACTTTTTCAGAAGTGATTTGCCATTGCCTTCTTCCTAAGGCTAAGAGAAAGTTACCCAGTTGGCTTTGTGCCTAAGGTGGGACTAAAACAATCTCTGAGTTTCTAGTTTGATGTAATCATTACACCAAACTAACTCTCAAAAATCCATTTATTTTGTTGTTAATTTTTCATATGCATTTGTCTCCTGAAACTTTTTTATCTTGTGTTATTTACATCCTTTATTATTTTTTATAAATAACTCAAAAGTTATTAAGCTTCCTTCTTCTACCTATTCTCTTGAAAATGACCCTGTAAGGTGTGTTGGGCTGGGAGAATGACTTGCCCAAAGTCACCCAGCAGCTTTCTCACAGTCCCTTGGTTTCTAGCCTAGATGAAACTTTTTCTAGTTGTTGCGGTGGTTGAAAAAAAAGAATATAAGCAATGAAAGCAAAAGTACACTCCCAAATACATAAAGCAAAGTAGGAGGAAGGAATATCTTCTCTGCCTTAAGTTACTTATTATCTCTATTCATATCCAATCTATCTATCCATCCATCCCAAGCAAGCAAGCAGTTTTTCTATATCCTAATTGTAAGGGTCAAAAGATAAACAACAGTAAATTGTTTGATTCATAAGGTACTACCAGATAGTTTTTCTTAAAATATGCTATTTAACAATTAGATGCCTTTTATGCCCCCCCCATTGATTACCATTTAAAATGCAGATTATCCAATTGAATAATAAATAGAATAAGCATATTTCAACTGCAGAATAGTTCAAAGCAAGTAGTGATGATTTTGGAGAACATTGTAACTGAATTCAGAGATATAACTTTCATATTTCAAATGTGCATGTAATATCTATATAACAGGAAGACAAGTGTATTTTGGGGTATATTGACAAGTGAATATAATTTTTTAACTTCATTAGCTGTTTATAGTGCTGGAATATTTTTTGTATTTTACCACGATTTTTGCATTTGTTTTTTCGTTTTATCTTGTTACTTGGTGCTCTCTATTCACCTATGCGTTTCCAAATTTCTCTTAAAAACATTAGCTGACAAAATAAATTAGTAGATTGGAGTTTCGTTTTAAAAACTCGAGCCTCTCAATAAGCATGGTTATACTATCTCTGTCAAACACATAAAAGCACTTCTGTGCAGTCGGAAGCTCAGAAAGAAGTGAGACTGTTTCATAGCATATATTCCCTGAAGGGAAGAAAACCCTTTTCAGAGAAAAAACACCATCGCCTCTGCATCTTTTGTTGAAAAGCTGCATTGGGCCAACCAGACGAGGAAGTCCATCCGCCCAATCCCGCCTCCATTCGGCGGGAGTACTACTAGTCAAAGGCAGCAAGTTACCCTACCGCAGCGTCTCTCAGTCTCGGCCACTTTTAAGATTGTCTCAGTTTCAACAACTCCCAGAATTCCGCAGCCCTACACATTTTAAAAGTAGCTGAGATAAGAGACACTTTGCTGTACACTGTTGCAATCTCGTTTTTAAAGCTGCCAAGTATGAATCGCACAAACACTGCCGGTAAACAAAAATCCGCGTTCAGTGCCTGAACATACCACCCTGTTAGGATGAGAGCGACCGGGGGCATGTGCAGAATCGCTTTCCCTTTCCCCTACCCACCACCTGAGGTTGATCGAACTTGGCTTGCCGGAATGTCTCTGGAGAAAGGTGCGAGCCAGGCAGACTCAGGCTCAGCGCTGCAATAGCTGCAGGCAAGTAAGCGGATAACGGTCGTTGGCAGTTCATTATCTTCTTCATGGGCTTATTTCCGCGCCTCTCTCTCAAAACTTGCACGAAATTACGGGGTTTGACAGGAAGTAAGCGTCAAGTGCGCATGCACAGCAGTGAATTTGAAGCTCAGGCACTTCCCGATGCCTTCATCATGCCCTTTACCATAGAGGAAAAAAAAGAGAAGCGTAGCCTTTTAGGCTTAATAAATCCTGAGGTTCTTCTTTAAAACAAAAAAAGTCTGACCTCCGTTTAGAATTATTGGAGAGGCGTAATAAAGAAAAGCTCATTGCTCAGCAGTCGCCACAAAACTGAGAAGACTATTTTCTTTTTCTACCTCAAATTTTATTTTGAATATTTTAATTATTTAGATTTGCAACACTGAAAAATTAGATCACGCTGATGATGTAATGGTATTTTTTTAGACATCGGGGCAAGACCGAGGATTTTCGAGGAATCTATTCAAATTTTCTTCAGTTATTTTGTCTAGATAAATGATATGTCAAGGCTTTTTAAAATGTCATGCCTTGTATGTAGTAGATTGATAATTCAGACTGTACGATTTATACTATATTGAGAAATATAAAAACTTAATTTTTTGCACCACTTTTGGTGCAAACAACTGAGAGTTCAGGCAAGGACCACCCACTCCTGACCCCTGAGCATGGAGAGTGGGTTTAGGTACATGATATATAGGCTCATTTTTACAGAAGCTGTTTGTTCCTATTGTGTTTGATTGGGGCGTATTGGTTTTTTTTCTTTATGTTCATATATGAGGTCTTTTTTTTAGAAAAAAAATGTTTTTGTTTTAAAAAATTTTTCATTTTCTTTTAGAAAAGTGTTTTTGAAGAATCAAGAAATCTTGAAAGTTTAGGAGGGAGAAAGATATCAAGTGATGTTAAAACACCTCAGACTTTCTTAAGTTCCTCTTGTGTCCTTGGATATATTAAATTAGAATACTACATGCAATCAATAAAACAAGGATTGTACATAGAACAATATCGGACCCCTGAAAAGTATAAGCATGCATATGTACTCAGTACTTGGTTTGGGCCCCTTTTGCAGCAATCACTGCCTCAATGGGGCGTGGCATGGAAGCTATCAGCCTGTGGCACTGCTGAGGTGTTATGGAAGACCAGGATGCTTCAATAGCTGCCTTCAGCTCTTCTGCATTGTTCGGTCTCATGACTCTCATCCTTCTCTTAGCAATGCCCCATAGATTCTCTATGGGGTTCAGGTCAGATCAGTTTGCTGGCCAATCAAGCACAGTAATCCCATGGTCATTGAACCAGGTTTTCATGCTAATGGCAGTGTGGGCAGTTGGAAAATGAAGTCAGCATCCCCATAAAGCTTGTCTGTGGAAGGAAGCATGAAGTGCTCCAAAATCTGGTAGATGGCTGCATTGACCCTGGATTTAATGAAGCACAGTGGACCAATACCAGCAGATGACATGGCTCCCCAAATTAACACAGACTCTAGAAACTTCACACTGGACTTCAAGCATCTTGCAGTGTATGCCTCTCCATTCTTCCTCCAGACTCTGGGTCCTTGGTTTCCAAATTAGATGCAAAAGTTGCTCTTATCAGAAAAGAGGGCTTTGGACCACTGAGCAACAGACCAGTTCTGTTGTTCTTTAGCCCAGGTAGACGCTTCTGACGTTTGTTGTTCAGAAGCGGCTTGACAAGAGGAATACGACATTTGAAGCCCATGTCCAGGATCTGTGTGTGGTGGCTCTTGATGCACTGATTTCAGCCTCAATCCACTCCTTGTGAAAGTCCCCAACACTTTTGAATGACCTTTTCCTGACAATCCTCTCCAGGCTGCGGTCATCCCTGCTGCTTGTGCACCTTTTTCTTCCACACTTTTTCCCTTCCACATAACTTTCTATTAATGTGCTTTGATACAGCATTTTGGGAACATCCAATTTCTTTTGCAATTACCTTTTGAGGCTTTCCTTCCTTATGGAGGGTGTCAATGATGGTTTTCTGTACAACTGTCAGGTCAGCAGTCTTTCCCATGATTGTGATTCCTACTGAACCAGACTGAGAGACCAAGAACCCTTTGCAGGTGTGATGGCTCAATTAGCTGATTAAAGTGGGACACTGAGCCTAGAATACTGAACCTTTTCACAACATTCTAATTTTCTGAGAATGTGGATTTGGGGTTTTCATGAGCTGTAAGCCATAATCATCTCAGTTATGACAAATCACAGCTTGCACTATCTTGCTTTGCATGTAATGAGTCTATCTCATATATTAGGTTCACCTTCTAAGTTGCATGATATTCTAATTTTTTGTGTTTCACCTGTATATTCTCTGTATAGTATCTTCATTCTATTTTTTATATGCAAATCTAAATCTACCATGCTTTCTCTATATCCTACTACTAGTGGACCAGAAATTGGGGCAAAAGGAATAACAAAGAGAACTGAAGAACCAAATCCTCAACTGGTATCACTTAGCGCTGATAAATGGAAATGGACTAAAAAAATTATCATTTTATAATTGCTATAAAAAGGTTTTATTTCTTTTAAAAAAATTGATAAGGTTTTATCAGGTGAAAAATACTCAAGAAGAAGGAAACATGAGACCAGAATGTGAATACTTATTTTGACAACCAGCATAGAAACTTGGCACAGAGTATAAAAGATGGAACAATGCATCAGAAAGCAGAGATTTATCTTACAAAGAGCTCTTTGGAATCTCCCAACCTCTTTTATTTATCTGGGCAACAATTAAGAAGAACTGAAATACTTTATCACAATTATTAACTAACCGAAAATAAATGATGTGCAAGCATCTGAAGTTGAATCAACAATATCCAAATTGTTAGACAAAATACATGCATAACATTTTGGCTAAAACAGTATTAGAACAGAATAGGCAATGCTTGCTCCAGCTAACAACTGGAGTACTAAAAAAATTAAAACAGTAGCATAAAATTCAGAATTATTGGCAAGTAAAACAATAAAACAATCCAAAAAGGTTTTGGAAACTTTGTTTATATTTTCCTGTCAGACTTGAGAATATATACAATATAGTACTGATATGGCATGTATAACCCAAGATATAAATACCTCCGAGAGTGTAAATAACCAAGAGTTATCCATACTGTTACCTATACTGGCTATCTATACTCAAGACAGGTTCAGTAGCTTTTAATGCCACCATACAAAACCTGGCCACCAAGTAAGTTTATTTCAGGGTATCAGAAAGCCAAAATTGTACATAATTTAACTTGGTGAATCCTATTTTGATGGTCATAAGTGGAATAACTAGAGGACTTTGGATATAAAAACAGCAGTTCAGAAGAACATGTTTATAATTTCAACTGTCCTGAGTTACAAGGACATATTCATAGTCGGTATGGTATCATTTTGTACTTTCTAGTCAGAAGTGGTGAGAACATTAAATTTGGGATAAGATGGTACTTCACCAGCTTTGTTTTGATGGTTTATGTCAAACACACACGATCTTGAGTGTAGCTATTGCTTGGTCATAGCCCAGAGATAATAAGTGGGAGAAAATCCAAGAGTGAGAGCTTGGAAATGTGTTTTAGAATGTAGCTGAAACTGGTAGTCATGCTGGAGACTTCACTGCTGAACAGCTGATTGGTGGTTGGATCAGCCTCCCAGAATACCACTGATCAGCTGTTCTATGCAGCAGGGATTGCCACCACTGCCTATCACCTTTGCTGTCACCCAGTCACTGCCCGTTTGCCAATGGGTGGCAGCGATTGGCAGTGAATGGGCGGGCGGCAAATGGTCAGTGAACAGGCAGTGATGGCAATCCCCACTGCCTAGAATAGCTGATTGGAGGTATTCTGGGGTGATCAATTGCCAATCATCTGCTTGGCAGGGAAGGCTCCAGCATTCCCGACGGCAGCAGCAGCTCAGTTCAATTGACAACAGAGGAGAGCCCTGAGGAGCCACATGCTGGGGCTGCAATAATGTGCTGAAATTGACCAGGGTGTTTGCTGCAAGGATGCTAGCCAGATGAATACCGGATGGATGCTGGTCGGTGGACACATTTTTTTTCTTGTTTTCATCCTCTAAAGCTAATGTGCATCTTATAGTCCAGAGCGTCTTATAGTGTGAAAAATATGGGTATTTGATATCAGCAATCAAATTGAAAACAGATTTTCTGCAAGCTACATTTGAAAGCCTTTAAAAGATATATTCTATAACATTTATAACCTTTAACAGGCAATACCTACAATTACAAAGTGAGGGATATGCTAAATGCCATAGAAATACCTGGTGGGAGCAAACAAAAGCTGGCACGCTGCTGAGTTTTAACAAGAAGGGGACACTGAAGCCAGGTGTGATTCTTTTTTGTTTTTTATTTTTTTTACAAAGCAATGATAAAAATTATATGAGAAATGTTTAAAGCCATCTCAGGAAATCACTAGAATGGATGCTGTCTAGGCTCTGCAGATCCAGCCAAGATGCTGGAAAGCTGAGTAAACAGTGGTCCCTGCCAAACACAGATGTGCAATGGAACCGAGGACTCCACGATTTCGCTTACTAGGATCTATAAAAATAAGACAATATTTGTATGGTGTAATACAAATAGCAACTTTAACAACTGATGTGCAAAATAAATTTGTTAAAATGCTTTTTTTTTGTCCAATAAGTTCTAGATGCTTCAAGGAAACTGTTATCATCTTCATACACAAAACAGCATCCTTCACTGAAATCTCATTACTTATTTATATGATATTACATACTATCTTGAGCAACCAAATTTCATATGTCATTTGTTATGTGGCTCTCTTACTAACTTGTAATTCCTACATACTTTCAACTCATGGCACATGTTTTCCAATTTTAAGTAAAGGGCTAGGTATACGCATAGCATTTTTAACTTATGAAGCATTGTTTCCCCAAACACTAGCCCAGTAACTTTTACATTTTTGGTAGCTGAATACAAAGCTAAACAACCAGACATTCAGATATACACATTCAAGTTTTCCTCTTATTTGTTTTTTTCTAACCATGATTTTCATTCTATTCCCTAGGGAATGCTAACACATGGACTTCATTCACAAATAATATGCTTATCTATGGTTTAATATAATGCACAAATTTGTCACTTAGCATTATGATAGATAGATCATAAGATAAACCCAACATCTTATTTTTGACTTCAAATATTTTCTGGGAATAATACATCTATACAGATCCATTATATAGTGCAAGCCAGATTTTTAAGCAAAATTTGCTGAATAAACCAAGAAGCTAGAATCAACCTGGATTCTCACAAGGCACATAGCCACATTAAAATACTATACATGCCTTAGCAAGATTAATGATCTAGTCATTCTAAATTTGGTGATGTTGGTTTTAACAATAACATTTAAATTTTTTTTAAATGCTTTGACACAATATGTGAAGCCTTATTTAACCAATAAATAAAGTCCTAAAGTCCTAAATTAATAATAAATTTATAAATAAATAAATAAATAAAGTCCTAAATTAATTCCAGGCATGTTTTTCCCTATTTCTTTCCATTTTCTGGAGAAAATATAGGACCAACTAAATCTTCTAAAAATAAACTTTTAACTATGAATTCACACTAATCTTGACATAACAACCCAGGTTTTGTAAAACAGGATATAGATATCAAGCGAAGCAGGAGTTTATAAACACCACCACAGAGATGAAAACAGCTTTGTAAGAAATGACACGATTGTAACTCTCAATACAAGGACTCACCTCCTGTGTAATAGCCATAAGCATAGAGTATTCTTCCAATTATCCATGCTATACCAAGTCCTGTAGCAACATGCTATGAAGAATGAATAATTGCACATGAAAGGATGTTTACAATTAAATGGATATTAAATGGACAGTTTGTCACTACAATTAAGATTTATACTGTGGGAGAATCATTCTGGAAAGATGTGGTTCTAGTAGCCAAAAAAGTAAATAAAGACAGTTACAAAATATAAAGCTTATTCCACTATTCAATTTGCTCCAGATTCCTTTTAACACCCTTTATTAGGCAAGTGCAAAACTAAGTGACCTGATCAATCCAATTAAACTTGCTTTCTTTTACCCTGTATGTTTACCTTTCTTTCCAACTTTGTCTTTATCAAGTTACATTGTGAGCTTCTTTAATAGCGTGGATTTATGTTGATCGTGACAGAGCACATTCACTGGTTAAAAAGATCAACTTTTTGTGGTCTGATCCATGTTCCTAAGATATGTTGGCAATAGCTGTCATCATTATCAATCCAAAAAATGTATTTCATAGACAATCTTCTAGTTTCTTAGACCAATAACTTTGGTCTAATTATGGCTAATTGAAACTAATTCAAGCTACCAATAAGTTCCTGTATTTATTTTTTTTTGCAATATAAGTGCCAATTAAAAAAACAATTTACAAATCAGGATGCAATATTTTACACTCATGTCAGATGCTGATTACTGTAAGAAAGTTATTTATTAAATTTGTTTGCTGCCTATTTTACCATGTGGTGACTCTGGGCGGCTTACAACATTAAATAATAAAAAATACAACAACATGTATACATTAGGAATAAAACATTAAAAAGAATACTATACAAATACAAATTATGAGCTGTAACTAAAAGATGGATGGGTTTGAATATATAACTTTAATTCATCTGCCTCTAGTTTTACTATATTGCCTTAAGAAGCATTATTGGGTTTAAAAGCCACACCAACTTCCACTGAAATAGTTGCTAATCATATCCAGACCTAAATATTGTTCTTACCGGGTAGTAGATCCCACTGATTCCAAGAAAGAACAGGAAGGAGGGATATGTTTCCAAGCTAAAAACACAGAGATTTTTAAGTATGCTTCATTAATGGGTTTTACTCATTTACCTCCAATTGAACGTTATACCTAACATTCACAAAAAGGAAGCAGAAGATTCTGCTATCCTTTAATACCTTTAACTTGCCTGCAAACATAATAATAAACACAAGTAGATTCATCTTTCAATTTATAATTTTGCTCTGGGTTTTTTTTTGTGTGTGTGCATAATATATTCTTGGTCAACTGTCTTCCCAAGCAGGTGCTCTGCAGCTGTCTAGAATTACATCCAAATGACCAATAGTAGCATTTCCTGATGTCCAAACACAGAGCAAGCAACATGACAGCCTGCCCCATTTATGACCTTAGAAGAAAAGGCATATCATGAGTGCTGCATCAAAGTGACCAATATAGATTTCTGGCTTCCACAATTCCTTTCTAATGTGCAGTCAAATTCAGATGTCGCCTAGGCACCAAATCTGGAAGAAACTGGGAATGAGCACAATGCAATAAGAGACTACTTACGTGTTCTGGTGTGCCCTCTGGATACAATTAAAGATATGCCCATTTTCAGGGTCTGTACTGTACATGGTTGGATACTATTGAGAAAAATTACATATACATATGATTTTATATATATACTGTATAGCTATATAAATAACATATACATTCATCCAAAGCTTACAGTGTATTTGTTGGCATCCCCTGAAAGAAGCTGCCTTTTTTCTTATACAGTGGGCAGGAAAATTGGCAAACATATAGACAAATTAAAATTTAAAAAATACATGAATACAGAAAATATTAATAAAAATAACATTTAGAAACAGAATATTTTAATAATGTGCATTACCATGCTTTTGCCCACTTTTGTTATGAAAGTAAAAATTAGATATATGAGGAACATAAAAATATCACAGAACCACAGAATTGTGAAGTTGAACGTAATTAAAAATATCATCAGTCTAACATTCTATAATGTACAGAAAAGCAACCAACTGTATCTGTTAGGGATACACACACTAGCAGAACGTGCAACGGCAGTCTAGCAGGCAGGCAAATTATGTGAGATAAACGTTGTTGTAGTTTACACTCAGTAAGACAGATACACTGTGCCAGTTAAATAGTTTTTTATTCCAGCAAGAGTTATAGCATAGTCAAAACAGTCCATATGTCATAAACTAGTTCAGTCCATCCAAGGGATTAATCAGTTGCAAAGTCCAGTGTTGAAAAATAGAGGTCAGTAAACTTACAAATAATCAGTCCAGCAATATATCTCTTTTGCAGTCAGAGGTATGAAGAAAATCAAACCCCTTTTCTTCGTTTCAGCAACAGCAGGGAAAACACGCAGTTATCACCATCAATCCAACATTGTCAGCTACTACAGCAAAAGCCAGCTAACAGTGAGTTCTCTTGCTCCCTCTTATGGTGATTTTACAACTGCACCCAAAATACATGTTTTGCAGTTAAAGTGATACATACACTTAAACTCACTAACATAGTTTATATATTATTTTTACCCAAACTAAGTTAGGTAACCAATGTTATCCCTAACAGTATCCATAAAATGGGGCAGATCAACATTCTCTTAGAAACTTTCCAGAAATGGATAACTCACAACTTCCATTGATTGACCTATTTGTATAGATCTTGCCCCCAGGAAGTTTTTGTCTGTATAAAACCTACATAGCTGCACTCAGAATCATTATTTCTGGTTCTAATTTCTGTGGCAATGGAAAATACTTTCTTCCCATCTTTCCCATGGAACATTTTTACAAATCTGAATGCTGATATCAAATATCCTTTCAGTTTTTTTCTCCAACCTTTCTTCAAAATTTGATTACAACTTTATTTATTCAAATTCAATTTCTGTGACATGTATACGTGTTAAATGTGCATGCCTACTCCAATGGACTCTGGGTGGCATACAAAACTGGAAAACAACGGGTAGTGACGTCGGAGCAGAGTGGAAAATGGGGCTCTGTTATTCCCATCCTATTTCACCTGTTTGGCAACCCTCGATGGGTATGGTTAACCCCAGAGGGTTTAACGAAGGTAGAGGGGAAACCCTGAAGTCTGCATGGAGAAAGGCAATCTCCTGCTAGAATGAGGGGAAAACTCTTAGAGCTGATAGGAGAGAAGACAGACATCATAGCCAAACCGAAGCTGTGACAGCTTGATGAGAGACAGGAAGGCAAAATCGAAGAACAATGTAGATGTACTGGTGAGAATTTTCTAATCTGCTTCAAGTGAATCTGCCCCAACATAACAATTGAAAAGAGGGAAAGTGGGCCTCAAAAGAAGGGCTGCAGCAAGATTTCTGCTCCATGAGACTAGTGGCAACTAAACTGTCAGAGCCATTGACATACCTGGAAAGAATAACAGAAGGACTTTAAAGAAATGGAGCAGGAAAGCTTAGACCAAACATTTAGTAAGGATACTAAAAAAATTTAAGACCAAGAATATGTTTTTTATAACTGTGGTCAGACTGATTTTGGACTCAGAAGCTTAAGGAAGAAAAAAAGGGGGGAAAGGAGTAGGGCACCATCTACTGACCAGAAGAGTGCATATGAAAGAGAAGTGACTGATGTAATATCTACAAAGTTTTCAACTAATTTGATGGTGGAAAAGTGATAAAAAGGAAGAGAAAAATATTTGATGAACTTGGGAACTGTGCATCAATTTAGATAAATACTGTCTTGGAAAAAAAGTTTAGCAATCTGAGAGACTTTGGGACCATGGTGGATTATAAATTCTGATCTGCAAAAAGTTTCCCAAAGGACCACAACAAGAACAATGTGGATTAATTTAACATGGACTATAAATTTGACTATTCAAGAAGAAACAGAGGAAGTACTTACCCTTAAGACTTATGGGGAACTAATTATTACTTAAGAACATTTACCATTTATTAACTACTAAATCATTAACGGGGTAATTGATTAGATCTATATATATTCTTTTGAGATTGTGGGTTCATCCTCATTGATAAATGTATTAACATAATATTAGAGAGTGGAATGTGGCATAACAAGTGGTGCAGTGTAAAAATAACTACTGTGTCTGCTAATTTGGAGAAGCACCTTCAGACTGGAGATGACAAGTATACTGAACATATCAAAAATAGGAAAGAAAACTTCATTAACATCTACACCCTCATCATAACCATCTAATTAATGATCGATAGAAAGCATGTTAGCCTTGGAGAACTCAAGCTCAACGCAGAATATGCGATTCTACTTTCAATCCAGGAAGCAATGACCAAAAGCCAGGAAGTTATGTCCAAAAATCAAAAGCGAAATGGGGAAGATGAAGGGGGAGATTCGTAAAATGGACGAAAAGATTGTGAGTATTCAACATACAATAATGAAGAATGAGTAGAGAATGCAGAGAATAGAAACAAAGACTGAACAAACAGGAAAAAGTGGAAGAAATAGATCATAAACTATCCCAGGCTAACAAAGCATTAGAAAAGACAATAATCTTCCTTGAAGTAGAAAAGGTGATGTTTTACCTGAGGTTCCAGAACAATGTGGTAAAAAAAGAGGAAGACCTGTTTGAGGTAATGACAGAACTGCTGGCGGGAGTATTACAGAAGAATAAACATGAGATACAAAGAGATATTGATGAACTTTTTAGAATTCACACAAATTATGCAAGAAGGCATAGGTTATCAAAAGAGGCACACATGAGGTTCACCAAGAAGATGCTGAGAGATGACATATACAAAAAAACAAGAGACGAACCCATGAAGTACAAAGGGAAAGAAATCTTGACCCTAAAACAGATACCTAGGAGTGTCAGAGAGCAAAGACAGTATCAATTTTTAACAGCACAACTGATTAAATATAGTGTGACATTTAGATACCAGAAGGAATTCTGAACTCCTGGTAAGATAAAAAATTCAGGATAGCTTAGATAAAGCACATGAACTTTTTGAACATCACTGTATAGCAAACGAAGAACAGGAAAGTAGAAAGGAGATAGAAAGTAAAAGTCAAGATGAACTGCAAATAGAATTGTAGAACAAGGAGGAGGAGGGTGGAGAGTGAGCGGGACGAATGAGAAGGTGAAAGAAAACAGAGAGATAAGAACAACTAGAAGGGTAAAAGCTATATATAAGTGAAAAGATGGAAGAGGAAGTAAAGATGCTATCTGTTAACATTAATGGATTCAGAGATGGTATTCAGCCAGTTCTTACTGGTTCAGGAGAACCGCTAGCGACGATTTGGCATGGTTTGCTGAACCGGTAGTGACTTCTGGCTGGCCCTGCCCTCGAACCGGTCGTCCGGTCACCACTTGCTCGCTTGCCCGATGCTCGCTCACCCCGCCTGCCCAATGCTCACCCTGCCCAGTCACTCCTCACCTCCTATGTGGCACATTGGGTCCTCGTGTCTTGCCTTTAACCTGCCTGTTCACAGATAAGCCTGCAAGTTGTGCTAGCCCCCCAGTTCCGGGATCTTGCTGCCCCCCCACCATTCCCAGATCTTGGTGGTATGTGTGTGTGAGATAGAGATAGACAAGAAAGAAAGAAAAGAAAAGAAAGAAAAAGGAAGAAAGAAAAAGAAATAGGGAGAGTGTATGTGTGATGTGTGTGAGAGAGACAAAGAATGATAGAAAGAGGAATGGAGAGAAAGAAAAAGGTAGGACAGAAAGAAAAAGAAATAGGGAGAGAGAGAGAAAAATTCTCTGCTGTTTTAATTTTTCCATTATTTATCATATATTAATGATAAATATTCCTACACCTAGAATGATTTTACTGCTTTTCTTTTGCCCAGAGCT
This sequence comes from Hydrophis major, assembly GCA_033807585.1. Classification (NCBI taxonomy): domain Eukaryota; kingdom Metazoa; phylum Chordata; class Lepidosauria; order Squamata; family Elapidae; genus Hydrophis; species Hydrophis major. The sequence goes on from CM066330.1 coordinate 124,961,539, forward strand.
ACCACATATTTTTCAGGGTTTACATGCATTTAATGTCTATAGTCCAGAGCATAAATACATGCATGTTTAACATAGTTGAAAGGGACTTTGGAGGTCTTCTAGTCTAACCCCCTGCTCAGGCAGGAAAACTGAGGATGCCAAATTCTGAGTAGAGGTCCCGGGAAAAGTGTCAGAGTAACCCTTGGCGTTGGTGGATGGAGAGAGACATGATGACCCAGATGTGCTCAGTGGGATATAGGTCTGGGGAAGAGGCGAGCCAGTCCATAGCATCAATGCCTTCATCTTGCAGGAACTTCTGACACACTCCAGCCACATGAGGTCTAGCACTGTCTTGCATTAGGAGGAACCCAGGGCCAACCGCACCAGCATATGGTCTCATAAGGGGTCTGAGGATCTCATCTCAGTACCTAATGGCACTCAGGCTACCTCTGGCGAGCACATGGAGGGCTGTGCGGCCCCCTAAAGAAATGCCAGCCCACCCCAGTTCTGACCCACTGCCAAATCGGTCATGCTGGAGGATGTTGCAGACAGCAGAACGTTCTCCACGGCGTCTCCAGACCCTATCACATCTGTCACATGTGCTCAGTGTGAACCTGCTTTCATCTGTGAAGAGCATAGGACACCAGTGGCGAATTTTCCAATCACAACCCCCACATGTGGATGTCGGGCCCTCATACCACCCTCATGGAGTCTGTTTCTGACCATTTGAGCAGCCACATGCACATTTGTGGCCTGCTGGAGGTCATTTTGCAGGGCTCTGGCATTGCTCCTCCTGTCCTTCCTTGCACAACGGCGGAGGTACCGGTCCTGATGCTGGATTGTTGCCCTCCTACGGCCTCCTCCACATCTCCTGATGTACTGGCCTGTCTCCTGGTAGCGCCTCCATGCTCTGGACACTATGCTGACATACACAGCAAACCTTCTTGCCACAGCTCACATTTTGTGCCATCCTGGATGAGCTGCACTACCTGAGCCACTTGTGTGGGTTGTAGACTCCGTCTCATGCTCCCACTAGAGTGAAAGCACTGCCAGCATTCAAAAGTGACCAAACCATCAGCCAGAAAGCATAGGAACTGAGAAGTAGTCTGCGGTCATCACCTGCAGAACCACTCCTTTATTGAGGATGTCTTGCTAACTGCCTATGCTTTCCACCTATTGTCTATTCCATTTGCACAACAGCATGTGAAATTGATTGTCAATCAGTGTTGCTACCTAAGTGGACAGTTTGATTTCACAGAAGTGTGATTGACTTGGAGTTACATTGTGTTGTTTAAGTGTTCCCTTTATTTTTTTTGAGCAGTGTATATCAGAGAATTGGCTGTCCAGTCTTTTCAGTGTCGGAGCACCCAGAACTTCTGGAGACAAGCAGTTCCACTGGTTAATTGTTCTCATCTGTGATGTGTTTCAAAATTGTCTACCACTGGTTCGGTGGATGTGGCTTGGTGGGTGCGCTTTACGCACATGCACACACTTTGCGTGTGTACACCAAACATGCACTTTGAGCAGGCGCAGAATCATTCCAACTCACCTCCTGCAAGCCTGCACTTTCCTGGTAGCTTCAGCAGCTGCTGCGCAGTGCTCTGCTGTGCCATGCAAAGCAGCTGTGCTTCAAAAGCAGGGAATAAAAGTGAGTACGGGAGCCCGGGGGGGTGGGCCCAACAGCAGAATGGTAGAGAGAACCAGTTCAGTCTCCACTGCTCATCGATGCTACGGCTCGGTAGAACCGGGCCAAACCGGTAGAATACCACCACTGGTTCTCACTGTCAGAAGTTTCACCGTAGTTTTAGGTTGCTTCTCTCTTTCTCCAGTTTCCATCCATGGCTTCTTGTTTGCCTTCTGGAGCTTTGGAAAATACATTGCCCCCCCTTCTTTCTGGCAGCCTCTTAAAAGCCTGTTGCCTATCACTCTTGGGCAAAGCACGTGAGCCATTTCCTCCTTTCAGTGGTCCATGAAAGTACATCTATAGTATGTAGATAATAAAGTCAAAAAAAGGTGAACATTTTTACAGAATTATAGATATGTTGAGGCTGGGTGTGGCAAGGAATGGTTGGGAGGGGAGGGGCCAGGTGAGGCAACCCTTGAGGTTAGTGACATTGAGTTGGCCACACCCACCAGTCACATGACCACCAAGACACGCTCACCAAGCAAGCCACGCCCATAGGATCAGTAGTAAAAATTTTGAATCCCACCACTGAATGGATTGAATTCCCCCATAAAAAGAAAACAAACCTTTACCAAACTACAAAGATTAAAATCGGATTTAATTTGGCTTCAAGAAGTGCACATTAAAAAGCAATACAGTAACCTATTGCAACACCCTAAAATAGGGAAATTGTACTCATCATTAGCACATCAAAAGAAGAGGGGTAAGTACTATATATTAAAGAATCATTAAAAACAAAACAAATATATGCAGATGGAAGAAGGGAGAATACTAATGACGGAGGTATTAATAAACCAGAAATAAATTCTTTTGATTGCAATATATGCCCAAATAATCAGCAGGAAGAGTTCTACAAAATTCTTCATAAAAAGATAATGGAAATGGACAAGGAAAAAATGATTACAGAAGCAGCAAAAGAAATAAAAAAACAAGAAGAATGCTTCCAAAAACCTTCTCCGACATGATACAAGAAATGGGCCTGCAGGACATCTGGAGAGAGCTTAGCCCAAAGACAAATCAATATACATTATCTTGAAAAGACATCAATTGTGGTCGAGAATAGACATGGTGTGGATGATTCCAGGCATAAGGGTGGTAGAGTGGTAGAGACAGTAACGAACACACGGGCAGATCACAATCCCATAAAAATTGCATGGAAGGGACAAAAGAAGAAATTGAGATAGACAATGAATCAAACTATCCTAAAAGATAAAGAGTTGGACAAATAATGGAAAAAGAAATGAATTTTTTAAAAAAGAAAATAAAAAAGAGGAAACATCACTATAAAATGTTTGGGATATGGAAAAAGCATATGTGCGAGGATTAGCAATAACATGCATAACAAGAAACAGGAAAAAGAAACAACAGCAAAATATGTTACAAGATGAGTTTAAAAGACGAGAGAGAGAAGTGCAGAAGGATCTGCAAAAAAAACAAGGCAAAAGAGAAAAGTGATTTAATAAAACATCAACTGAATTTAATAGTGCAAGAGGAAATGGTGCAAAAAATTAAAACGGCAAAAAAAAAAACCTTTTTGAACATGCAAATAAGCCGAGGAGATTGTTAGCATATAAATTGAAAAAGGAAAATGATACACTAATTATTAGATGAAAAGGGGATCCTTCATGATCAGAATTAAGGTAAAAAGAAAATAGCTCAGGCATTCTTCAGGAAATTGTACAGTCAAGAAAAAAGGCCAGAAGATACAACTAAACAATATTTGGAAAAAGCTGCATTACCTAAAATACTGGACACAATGAAACTAATGTTGAATGAAAGAAAAATAACAGAAATAATGAAGCAATTAAAAGGCAAAAAACCCCATAAAACATCTGGACCAGATGAACCTCCCACAGAACTATAAAATCTTATAAGAGATACTAGGACCAATACTGTTAGAAGTTTACAGCAAAGCACTATTAAAGGCCAAACTCCCCAAAACCTGGACAGAAGCATACATTACACTAATTTCAAAGACCCAGATTTTCAACAAATAAAAATTTATAGGCCAATATCATTACAAAATATTTGCTTCTATAATCTCCAAAAGACTAAAGAGATTTTTAAATGAATTCATACTTCCTGACCAGAATGGCTTCTTACCTAAAAGAAAACTGAAAACATGAGGATTATTATGAATGTATTGGAATATAATGAAATCCACTCTGAAAAATAGTCAGCATTAATTTTTTTAGATGCACAAAAAGCCTTCGATAATATGGACTGCAGTTTATGATACTACAATTGAAAAATATGAATTTCAGTAAAAACTTTGTAAAGATGATTCAAGCTATTCCAACCAAACAGCAAAAGTGATAATAAACGGAGAAATAACAGAAAAATTTAATATAAATAAAGGTACAAGACAAGGGTGTCCACTATCCCCCTTTCTATTTATATTAACGCTGGAAGTTTTACTTAGACCAGACAAGACTCAGAAATAAAAGGCTTGAAAATAAAAAAAGAACAATACAAACTACAAACATTTGCACATGACTAAGTATTCATCTTGGAAGAACCTTTAGAGACAGGATCCAAATTAATAAAAAAATTGAAGAGTTTGGTGCGGTGCCAGGATTTAAAATAAAACAAGGAAAAGACCAAAATATTGATAAAGAACTTTACAAATAAAAAATGAACTGACGGAAAAGATGGGCATGCGAATAACTAAAAATCTTAAATACCTGTGAATTTGGCTAACAGCAAGATGGCACATCAATCAAAGAAGTCAAAGAAGCAAATAAAGATAGATCTGGATAAGTGGAAAAACCTACAGCTGTCACTGGTTGGAAGGATAGCCACAACAAAAATGAACCGAAATTGCCATGTTTATTTCAAGCAATCCCGATAAAATTAGGAAAAAAGTTGAGGACCTAAATACTAGATTGGTTTCTAAGTTCATCTGGCTGGGCAAAAAACCAAGAATTAAAAGACACCAAAAACAAATGGTGGGTTCGGGCTCCTGAATTGGGAGCTGTATTATCAGGCTTCAATACTCACATGGGGAAAGGAGTAGATAAATTTAAAAAATAAAAGAATATTGACGATAGAAGGACTTGATCTACAACTGGGGTGGCACACATCCGTATGGTACAGGAAAAATAAATCTCACCAATACTTCCAAAGACATTATATTAGAAATGCTCTGTTGTCAGAATGAGGAAAAAAATCAAATAGAACCACTATGGTTCTCTCCTTGATTAGTTTCTATCCATTGTTTTTTGTCCTGTCTTCAGGTGCTTAGAGAATATCTTCATCCCCCTTCCTTGTGCCCCTTTCATGAAGTAGCTGCTAGATGCCAGAGGCTTTCTTCCCCAGATCATACATAGCAGTTTTCTCGTGAGCCTGGAGCTAGACCTTGCATTGTGTTGCAGCTCAGGAGCTTCTTGCAGCCTCAGAGTGATGGCATGCCACGTAGCCCTTGAGCCGCAGCATATTCTTTTTCTGGCCTCCTTGCTCTCATGCTGCACTTCAGCACTTCCCAACTTGCATGCAGCTTGCACTGGGCCTTCCAGGGCTTATGTGCGTCACAACCCACTTGCTACTTAATGATCCACAAGTTGGGGCAGCTGGCACTGTAGGGATTGCTGTTGCCAATGGTATCATGTTTTAATTACTTTGCTAAACAATGGAAATTACAGCCCCAAATGTGGTTGAAATGGCTTAATGTTTCATTGTCACTTACTGACTCTATTTATTTCTGCATCCCAAATCTTTATTCACTTTATCTTTTAAAATTGTAAGTGGTATGGATCCAATTTATTGGAGCAAAATCTGTGTCCTTAAATTAAAGTCACCTTAGAGCTGGCCTGCAGGACTGCCCTGGAAACAGCGAAGGTCCAGTCTATGGTGCCTCTGCTAGTGAAAATGGAGCTCAGGAAGGCTGGGCACAGCCGTCCCAGGTTCTGTTTTCAGCTGCAATGGCCTCCTGCAGCCCTCTGCCAGCAAAAACAAAGCTGGGGGGAGGGGGGGGAGCCCATTTTAGCTGACAGAGTGATCGGGCCACCACAGGCACCAACACAAGTGATGTCATGCTGGCTATGCCCACCCTGGCCCCCTGAAGTCAAACACAGCCCTGATGTAGCCCTCAATGAAATTAAGTTTGACACCCTTGCCTTAGAGGGCCAAGGCCCCCGAATATAAATCTGGTTGATAGATTCTCACTGAGCCTTTTAATAATTCTGAATTCTTTCCCAAATGGGCTATGAAAGTTTTTAAACTGGTTACTTGTTTTACCTGTTTATTTCTGATTTTATACAATATTTTTATTATTTTTTTGAAATACTGTTTCCTGAAAGGTGAAGCACAGTATATTACATAATTCATCTTGAAGCATTCGCAACATTTCTACACACACACATTTCCTTTCAGGAAATGCTAGAGTTTCTGCCACTAGAAATTGCTAAGTAGGGGAATTCTGGGAAAATCACCCATGTTTACCTCCACATGATATTTCTTGCGTGCGTTCGACACATTTACTGCAAGGTGTGTTATCAAGACAAAACTGGCAGTACCAGTGAGAATCACATAGCCATATTCTTTTGAGAAAACCACCATTTTGGCCCTATGAAGAAAATTAAAAATAGTAAGTTAGTACATGTTCATTTCATTATACAATAGGTAAGAGTATATTATCTGATATAAACAGGTAATTATATTACCTATTTAACCTATAAGACCAAAATAGAGGCTGATTTCTACAGGTTAGCACTTCTGAAGCTTGTTCTTGGGCCCATCATTGTCAAACCCAACAACAACTTTTCCCTATCCTGAAATAACTTAGAGAAAGTTTTAAAGGCACCACAAGAAAACAGAAACAAAGCAGCTTTGGGGTGATATTCACATCTCTTCTATGCAGCTTCATTATATCTCCTTCAGGAGAAAACATATGTAAAATCTTTTAAGATATTTTGATAGATTTGAAAGTATATAAATTTCATCACTGGGAAGCTCTGTGTTCTTTTTATTAATACCACTAATTTTGAAAAAAAAATTCCAATAAGGTAATAGTGTAATAATAATCATTCTAAATGCTTATGCACAGGAGACAAATTCCTATGTGTCCACTTGGCCAATAAAGAGTATTCCAATATTCCAATATAGGTGAGATGACAATGTACAAGTCCTTCATGAGCTAAAAAATGAGGATAGTCTATTGCAAAATATATCCAATTTGCAGTATTCAGTCATAATTCCAAAGTATTGTCCCAATTCATCTGCCTTTCATAATTTTCAGGTCCTTACATAAAACCAATATAAGTTCTAGTATTTGCTGATACTTAAAGCTGCATCTTCACTGTACATGAAGTTGCATTTTACATCATGTGAGCAAAAATATATTTGGTATGAAATTGAATTTTCCTGAAGCTTACTCTCTTACAAATCTCATCAAGTCCTAGGAGCAGTAACCATAACCACTATGAATAAATTCAGTAAAACAAGCAGTGCAAATCCTTGCATCTGAAATGTTTGCAAAGGGAAATTAAAATGGTAGGTGATGAGTTCAAATTCTACCTTACATATGAAAGTGGGCTAGGTGGCTGAATCAATTACTCTCTCTCAGCCCAACCCACCTGACAAAATTGTTGTGGGGAAAATAAAAGGAAGAAAGAATATTAGGTATGTTCAACCCCTTCTAAAATAAAGGCAGGATATAAATAAAGAACACTGCAGGCAGCTAATGTTTCCTATGCCTTCTTTGTTTTCTTCTTGATACCCTAGTAACCAAGCAAATTTTCTTTTATGTTGTATTTAAATATGAAATAATTAAAAATCTGGGTACAGAAACACTGATAAAAATAAAAACCTAGCAAGTTGCTTTCTCTCTGTAGGCAGTCTTTCAAAAAACAATTCACAAAGCAAAACAGCCCAGCCTCCTCTTATTTTCCTAGTTTAAATTTTTATCATGGTCTTGCTCTGTGCTCTCTTCTGCGCTTCCATATAACATAAAAATCAGAAATGGGAAATCTGACTATCATAAAACTTTAGGTCCATTTTTTCTTTTGTTGCGAGCGCCTGAAATATTATACAAGTTTGGAGTTACTTTCTTGAAAGAAACAATTATGTGCTGCATAAAATTCTAATTTGATGGTATTTCGGCTAAAAGATACTTTCCCCCATAGTAAGAAATGTAAGCACGCCATATGTAGCCACAAGCCCTAAACACCTACATCACAACCAAGTTAAACTAAACGAAAGAGAAATTTCCTGATAGTGAGAACAATTAAGTTCCAAAGCCGAGTCCAGAGAGGAAGGATTTGGCCCCCCAAAATGAGCTTCTTTAGGGACAAAAATAAACAATGGTGGTATCCATATTTGTGAGAAACACACTGCACTCTCAGCAAATACCACTTGAAAATACGGTTGACTAGTCGAGAACAATATGAAAACGCTCCCTTAGAAGGTTTTGTAAAGAGCAGACAAAGCTAAAATCTGCAAAGATGATTCCGGTGTAAATTCAAGAGCTCAACTGCCTCAGTCTCAAAGGTACGGCAAAGAGCAATCCCCCCCCCCCGGGGAGAAAAGACAAAGAAAGTGTGTTTACGACGACCCGCGGTCAAGCCCCCCACCAGCGGCCTTCAAAAAGGCTCTTTCCCTCCAAGCGGGCAGGGGCTCACCCTTCTCTGAGCTGCTTCAGCAGTCAAAGGTCCAAGGCAGGAGGACCGTAGAGGAGCCGTAAAGCAAAGTCACGCTCCCCCTCCTTCTACTCCTATTAGCGGAAAGTCCATCACCTGCCCTAGCCAGGGAAAACCTGAAATAGCTCCGCCCCGACTAGAAAGAGGTTCCCGTGGGCATCGCGAGATCGTCCTCTAACTTTAATGTTTGTTCTTAGTTGATACTCTGTGGGTGGTGTTTGCTGTTATTCTGACGTCTGGATTTCTGCAGATCAGACGTTGTAGACATGCTAGCCTTAGTGGTGGTAGCTTTCCAGTTTTGCAAACCGAGTTAAAACGGAAGGAGGGGAAACAAGTTCTCATAATTCTTTGTTTGCAATACTCCAATTTAACTTCTTTAGAATTTTGCTGTTTCCAGTTCAGAAAAGAATGATATTATATTCCATTTGGGGCACCATAAAGGCAGGATTAACTTCCGGCCTGTTTTGGCTTAATCTTTTTTACCAGCTGTTCTTTCACTTATTTGGGATATGTAGCAATTGAGTCTCATCTATGTGTACTATTTGTCTCATCAGATCCATCTTGCACTACATCTTAATTACTGTATTCTGTTATTAAAGGGGCAAAATTCATGTGCAAATAATAGTGGAAGTTGAGGCACACTTGCAGAAATAAATTTAAAAAATAAATTCACATATGTTGATATTTTTGAGTTATTATTTTAAAAAATTACAAATCTATACAATCCAGACGGATAAAAGCTTTTACACTGAAATCTAAACAAAGGTTCAATTTATTTTATGCATGTAGATAATAAATTCCCTGGTACACCTGAGTAGTTCAGATTCCTAGATAATCTTCCCTTCAACCCAGTCTGGTTGCATTTCCAGCCCTGTTAGTGCTCTAATGTTGTTTAGTTGGTAATGCAGGGTAATGAAATGTGATCCTTCCATGATAATTGCTTATTTCTCCTTCTATCAGACAGGCTGCTGGTCTGATTACCCTGCCATTCATTCTGTACAGCAGGAGTCTCCTCCCACACACACAATTGGCCCAAGAGGACACAAGATTCCTATCAGGATTGTTGGAATATTGCAGGAAACCAGGACTCAGAATGTTCATAGACTCATAGGACTGGAAGGGACCTTGGAGATCTCCTAGTTCAACCCGCTGCCCAAAGCAGGAATCCGTATATACCATCCCAGACAAATAGTTGTCCAATCCTTTCTTGAAGACTTCCAGTAACAGTGCCCCCACAATTCTGTGAGGCAAGCTGCTTCTGTTGGTTAATTCTCACTATCTGGAACTTTTTCCTTAGTTTCAGGTTAGAGTTCCATCTGACAAGCTTCTATCTATTGTTCATGTCCTGCGCTCAAGTGCTTTGGAAAATAAGTCAACCCCCACGTCTCTGTGGCAGCCCATCATATACTGAAAGACAGCTATCATGTCATCCCTAATTCTTTTCTTTGTTAGGCTACATATACCTAGTTCCCTTAATTGATCCTCAGGGGTGGGATTCAAAAATCCCAGCAACCATTTCACTGCCTGTTTGCTGGGTGGGCGTGGCCATGGTGGACGTGGCCTACTGGAAGTTCCTATTTCTGGCTTCCAGTGGGCCCCCAGAGCCCAGGGGAGGTCATTTTTGTCCTCCCAAGGGTCCAGAGGCCTCTCTGAGGCCTCTGAGAGGTGAAAACAGCCTCCTCCAAACTCTGGAGGGCCTCCAGAAGCCAGAAATAGGCCTGCTTTGTGACTTCCGGTTTTTCCAGGTAGGCCGTTTTTCACCCTCCCAAGGGTCCTGAGGCCTCCCCCGGGCCTGTACAAGGGTGAAAATGGCATTCCCCGGGCTCTGGAGGCCCTCCGGAAGCCGGAAACAGGCCTGTTTCTGGACTTCCGAAAGGCCCATTTTCCCCCTCCACATGGAGACTCCTGGGAGGGGAGGGGCCAGCCGGTCAGTTGAAATATCGGTTGGGCAAACCAGCTGTAACTTTAACATCCGGTTCGCCCAAACTGGTAGAATTGCACCCGTACTGATCCTCATATAATTTATCCAGTAGACTCCTTACTACATTAGTTGCTCTTTTCTACATTCTTTCTTTTTTGTATAACCAGAATTAGATGCAGTATTCAAAGTGTGGCATCACTAGTATAGTATAAACTGATACTATCATTTCTTGTAATTTTGATGCCATCCCTCTGTTGATGCAGCCAAGGATTGCATTGGCTTTTAAAACCAGGACTAAACCTCTCTTACAGTTACTATTATTGAGACAAGTAGTGCCCATTCTATAGCTGTGCATTTGGTTTTTCCTGCCAAAGTGCAGGGTCTTACTTGTCTCACCACTGAACTGTATCTAGTTAGGTAGGGTCCAATGCTCAAATCAGTTAAGATCCTTCTGAATCTTGAGTCTCTCTTTCAAAGTAGAATTCCCCCCAATTTGATATTGTCTGCAAATTTGATAAGCATTCTTTCTATCCTCTTATCTAGATGAAGAGCTCTTGAAGTACCCCACTGCATGCTTCCCTGCATGTAGTTATAATTCCATTCAGGACTATACTCTGAGTGCAGTTGGTCAGCCAACCGGGAATCCATCTTGTAGTGGTCTATCCCACATTGTTCCATCTTACCAAAATGTGGTTGTGGTGTACTTTGTCAATGCTTTACTGAAGTTTAAAAATAGTACAATTATATCCACAGTGTTTCCCCGATCCACTAATTTAATCATTTTATCAAAGAAAGCAATAAGAGTTGTCTGGAATGATCTGTTGTTAACAAACCCATGTTGGCTTCTGGTAAGCTTTGTCATAAGTACAGTGTGACATATTTCATCAACTCCTGCTTGTGTTGTTAACAGATGACCACAGGATCAGCTTGCACCTGTGGGAATAAACTTTGACTTGGGTATTGGGTAATGATTAGTCTAAGACCTTATACATACATGTCTGCCTAAAGGTCACTGAGATAAAGCAAGGAAATTAAAAGCAAACACCAGAAACAATTAAGCAGCTCAGACAACTGTAAACAATTCTGTGTACTATATCTAATTATTGTAATCCACAATGTGAATGCTTACTATGTACAAAAATCTCAATAAAAGGGAGCACTGGAATTTTACTCTGGGTTCCCATCCTGAGTACACCAGCCTGTGTCTCATTCTTTCCATGGGAGACCACCACAGTACCTACTAGTATAGTCTTTCCCAAACCTTCTCATTATTCTGCTTTGAGAATGAAATGTCTAGGTCTTCCCCATGAGCCTCTTTCTATTTATCCACCAGGTCTCTAATTTGTTCCTCTTTTCTGAGGCTGGATCTACCTATAGAGCAACTGACAAGCAATAACAGTGGGGAGGTAGATTTCCATTGTGAAATAGGGGAGAAAGAGAGCTGATTTTGACTCTGCTGCATTGTAGAGCAACTCTTTTAATGCTGTTACTGTTTGGGTTGCTTTGGGACTAATGGATTTGGTACTGTTCCAGATTAGTTCTAAATTTGTGTTCAAAAAGACCGTGAGAATTGGCTGAGGATAATTGGGCTTCCTTTAAACAAACCCACACCAACACTTGCACAAAACCACAGCAAGTTTTAACTGGCCTAAATCTTCAAATATCTGTTAAAACTTGCCTGCTCCTAAAGTTCTAACCATATCACTAGTTAATGAAAGTTATTTCTTCATATATTTGCACACCGCCAGATGACATTTGATAGTGGGGTGGGAAACAAAGCTCTGGAAATTCAATATTCCAATCTGTAATAGGCCCTGTACTCAGTGGTGGGATTCAAATAATTTAACAACCGGTTCTCTGTCCTAATGCTGGGAAGGTGTGGCTGGGTAGTCATGTGACTGGGTGGACATGGCCAGCTCAACGTCACTCACATCAAATGGGGCCTCGCCTCACCAAGCCTCTCCTCACGCCTCCCCTCCCAGCCACTCCTTGCCTCACCTGGCCTCTCCTTGCTGGGTAGCTCGCCTCACCTGCCTGCTTGCCTTGAAAATAAGCACAACATGGAAGACTTCCATCCTAGGAAATAAGCCCAATCAACGCCTCTCTCTACACCAAAACAGGGTGGCCCATCTTCATGTCTTTTCAACTGCAGCCTCTCTTCCAAATGATCCTGTGCATAAGATGAGCAATGCACACCAAACTGATCCAGAAGAGAAGGAGGATTTGAGCTACCTGAGCAGGCGGGAGCAATCAGTTCAGCACAATTGCACACTGTATAAGCAGCACCGTAACCGGAATGTGGGAGTGCCCAGCAACCAATTGGGATTTACGATCTCAAACGGTAAAAGCAACCAAGCAGCCGCATCACCTCCAGGCACTTTGCCAACATTCGGGTTCTTACCCCTCAGCCTTAATTAGGGCTGAGAATGGCGAGAGTCACAACCAGACTCCTCTCAGCAATGTCTCTTCTGATCAGATGAATGAAGCCCCGGCATCTTTCTCCTCACTTCCACCAGCAATCACTTGTAAGAGAAAGGCTAGGGCCAAAGCCTAAGAAAACCTAGGATGCGCTTTGCCACTCCACTTGCTGCTGCACACGAAAGATGACTCTGAGCAGCCCATGCAAATCAGCCCAGCACCAAAACTCCTCCCCCTTACCCCATGATCTAGTGTTTACATTCCAAGCTCTCTGCGGTTCTTTACTACAAATCCAGAACCCAGCACCTCATCTCCAAGTGAGTGGTTGGCTGGGAGGCCAGGCGCTCCCACACAGAGCAGAGGACTGACCCCAGCCTTGTCAATGCTTCTGTGGAAGGCTGCAGGAGCTGGCCCGGGATCCGCCACCAGCCCATCCAAGCCAGCTGCTGTCTCTTCTCTGTCATCGGCGGGGACCTTCTGCTGCCTCCCACTGCTTTCTGTATTTAACTTTGGAGCCTCCTGGATGAGGGCAGCCCACTGCATTCAGGCCCAGCTGCATCCCCCAAGCAGTGATCCCAGGTCCAGCCACTGCCCCACAAACTAGCCAGCCTACCCCAAGCCTGCTAGGCACTCCTGGCCAGTCTCCTGGGGACTGTGCATGAAGGGATGATCGCTCCTGGTTGCTCAGAGAGGCTGGCAGGCAAGAACGGTTGGCAAGGACTCTGCATCCAACAAAGGGGCCAGGTGGGGGGCTTCCTCCTCTCCCTCTTTTGGGCAGATTTACAAAGAAAGGCTCCTGCCTTGCCCACCCCCAGTAGCAGCTCTGGGTTGGGCAGTGGTTTGGCTTTTCCGGCTGGCTGTGACCCCCACCCTGCTTGGTGGCAGAGAGGAAGGTAAGCCAGGGTTCAGCTGCCACCACTTGGTCCCCTCCCCAACCCACATCTTGCCCTCCACACCCAGAATCTCCAAAGCCACTGGGCCTTGCCTGCTGTGGTGGGCAACAAGCAGCGGACAGCCAAGGACTGTGAGACTGTGCCACCTGCATTGCCCCTCTACCAGGCAGCCCCTCCTGCCCACCCACCCACCAGCTGGGCTGATCCAGAAGCTCCCTGTCATAGGCTGGATGCAGGACCCAAGGCAGAGTAAAGGGTGAGTGGGCAGCCACTGCCTGGAGGGACTGCAAAAGCTGAGAACCAGGCCTGAAAGTAGCTGAGCCTCACTGTGTCCCCCCAAAGGCAGCCCTTTGACCAAGCAGGGCAGGCCATCAGCCTTACCATCTCAGGGTGGGCAGCCCTCGGGGAAGAGCACCTCACTGGGATTGAGGCCACTGCTCTGCTGCAGTGCAGTGAGGTGTGTGCATGCAGCCCTGGGACATCCATCCACCTGCCAGGAATGCTGCCACCGGGCGCTGGCCCAGTTAAAATCTGAAGGGCAAGGAGCTTGTGCCAGTGGAGGCACGTGGAAACTCTGGAGCCCCTTGAGGCCTTTGGGACAAATCAGGTCATCCAAGGCTTTTCTCCTTGGGAAGGGGTCCTTTGTGGAGGGCTGTGTGCCTGGACCAGGTGCTTTCTCTTGGGCCTATTGCACAGAGACCCCACAGAAGCCGAGAGCCAAGCTTGAAAGGCAGCCGAACCTTACCATGTCACCCCTGAGGTGACCCTTCAGCTAGGCACAGCAGGCCCAGAGCAGGTCTCCCTGCCCTACCACATTAGGCCTGTATAATATTCTACAAATAAAATGACTGGTATAATACCACCTTAACTTGGCCATGAAGATCCCTTTATGGCTGTACATACAGTTCCACTGGCAAGTATTGATCAAGCACATAATTTGTATATTTTACATGGTCTTGGAGTCAGTGTAATAGATTTTTTTTTCTTTCAAGCTACATGAATATATTTTGGGGTCACTTTGTATTTTTTATATTATTCTATTGGTTCGATTTTTGTTACCCATTACATAATACGAGGGTGGCACGATGGATCAGTAGTTAATAGATGCTGAGCTTATCAGTTGGAAAGCTGACAGCTTGGACTTGAGACCTGAGCTCTGCGAGATGAGGTAAACTCTCGTTACCTGCCCTAGCTCCTGCTCATCTAACAGTATGAAAGCATATGCAAGTAGATTAATAGGTACCACTTCGGTAGGAGGTACAGCATTCTGTGTGCCTTAGCGTATGTCATGCTCACCATATGACCATGAAAATATGTTCGGATAATGCTGATTCCTTTGGATAAGAAATGGAGATGAGCACCACCCCCTAGAGTTGGACATGACTAGACAGGTGAAACCTTTATATAATAGGACATATTAGAAAAAACTCCATCTCACTAACAATGGCTTCACCTATGTTCTATATTATTTGCAGAGGGTATCTACAAAGTATTCACAGTAGTCACAGTAAAATTAAAGATGCCCTTAAGTCAAATTTGTCTTCCAACAATTCATGGAGTTCTTGGGAACAGTTCTGAAGTAGGTTCTTGCTGTCTTCTTCTAGGATTCTGTTTTAACTTTCCAATTTTGCCTATAGCTTTCAAATTCTCTCCTGGTTGTTCATACAGATATTAGCCATGTCTGACTCTTGGACTCAGCCCAAGCAAGGTTAGTTACCTAATAACATACAAGATTTTTTGTATGAAATGGCTTATTAAAACAAGAGTTCTTTGCACCAATAACCAAGGTTTCTTGTGAACTGAGTTATTCTCTAGAAGATCCTGGATCTCCAGATGACGGCCAAATTACAACCATAGCCACCATGTTTATCAGCTGCAAACAGAAAATCAAATATAGTCCAGAGTAAAGAATACAAGGGACTAGACCTGCAGACAACCTAGAGAGAGGGAGGGAGGGAGCGTGTATTTGTTTTTGCTTTCCAGAGGCCCCTTTCTCTTTAATCTATTACAGGCCTCCAATTCTGAGATGGCTTAATGACTTAGGCTTTAATTCTTAGGATGGAAGAGGCATGGAAGCTTCAGTTTGAAGCCTTGTCCTCATCCAAGGGGACCAAGAACATCAATCAGATGAGATATTTCCATGACAAGTGATCAAGGCCCTTGCCAAAACCATGATCTGCTCATTTCCAGCTCTGACTTATGTCTTCTGAGTGTCTTGAGAACAGAGTTCTCAAGTTAAGGGCACATGGTTGAGTACTCTGTTCCAGTCCTGTTATCCTGTTACTCTTGACCAAGATGCTTTGTCTTTTCTTTAGGTAGATTCTATTTTTTATTTGTTTCTAACCGTCTCCTTGGAGAACGCTTGCCTTTCATATAATTTTAGTTAGAGTATTGGAAGGGACCTTGTAGGTCATCTAGTCCAACCACTCGCCCAAGCAGACCCTACACCATTCCTGACAGATGACAATCCAGCTTCTTCTTGAAAGCCTCCAGTGATGAAGCTCCCACAATTTCTGAAGGCAAGCTATTTCATTGGTTGATTGTTCTCACTGTCAGAAAATTTCTCCTTATTTCCAGGTTGAATCTCTCCTTGTTCAGTTTCCATCCATTATTTCTTGTCTGGCTTTCAGATGCTTTGGAAAATAGCTTGACCCCCTCCTTTCTGTGGCAGCCCCTCAAATATTGGAAGACTGCTATCATGCCTCCCTTGGTCCTCCTCTAGACTAGCCATGCCTAGTTCCTGCAAAAGCTAATGCTGCCCTTTTCCCCAGTGGCATTCCCTCACTGAATGCCAGTGACAAAAGGAATATTGATGGGGTGAGCTGCTTTTAACAGTAGTCTACAGTATAGAATAAAAGTGTAGAATAAAAGTCATCGTATGTTTTAGCCTCCAGTCCTCTACTCATCCTGGTTGCTCTTCTCTGCACTTTTTCTAAAATCTTTCTAAAGTGTACTTTTTATAATGTGGTGACCAAAACTGGATGGATGCAGTAGTCTAAGTGTGGTCTTACTAAGGCTTTATAGATTTGTATTAGTACCTTACTTGATCTTGATTGTATCCCTCAGTTAATGCAACTTAGGATTGCATCGGCTTTTTTGGCTGCCGCCTCACACCGTTGGCTCATATTTAATTGGTTGTCCACTAAGGCTCCAATAACCTTCTCACAGTTATTGTGATTAAGCCTGGTTTCACCCAGTCTACATGTGTACCTTTGGTTTTTCTTGCCTAAGTATAAGACTTTGCTTTTCTCTACGCTGAATTGCATTTTGTTAGATAGGGCCCAGTGTTCAAGTATGTCAAGGTCCATCTGGATCTTGAGCCTATCATCCAGAGTGTTGGCTATTCCTGCTTAATATCATCTGCAAATTTGATAAGTTCCTCTTCTACTCTCTCATCTAGGTCATTTATTAAGATATTGAAGAGTATTGGGCCTAAGACGGAACCTTGTGATACCCCACTGCTTACTTGCCACCATGTAGATATAGTACCATTAAGGACTACTTGTTGAGTACACTTTGTCAGCCAGTTATAAATCCATCTGATGGTGGTGCTTTCTAACCCTTTTTTCTAATTTACCAAGAAGTAAGTTGTGGTCTACTTTGTTGAATGCTTTGTTGAAATCTAAGTATATTATGTCCACAGCATTTTGCTGGTCTACAAATTTAGTCACTATGTTGAAAAATGAAATAAAATTGGTTTGGCATTGTTAAGCCTGGGTTCCCCAACCAGGGTTAAGGAGACAAGCTAAACAGAATGTGCAGCGTTAGTCAGATAGGCACACAGATAAATGAGTGAGATAAGTTTGTATGTTTATTAACATACAGTAAAAATAACAGATACGCTTGTGCTATCAAAAATATAGTTTATTCCATTATGAGTTCATAGCATAGTCAAAATAACAGTCCATTAGTCATGTATCATTTAGTTAGTCCATTCAAGGATATTCAGTTAGCAAAGTCTGTGTAGAATATCCTATGTCAGTTCACTTACAAATCAGTCCTTTGTTTATCTCTCCCATTCGAGTAACGCAGTCAGTGCAATAATTAGGGATCATCAAAGCCAGAGAGAGAGCAAGCTGTCGTCTTGCTTCTTTTAAAGTGCTTTCACAACCACTCCCCTCATTACATTCCTACAGTTAAAGTTGCAGACACTTTAACTAACAAACTATGATAACATATTTATTATTTTACCTAAACCAGTAAGGGTAAACAATGTTATCCCTAACCTTCTCCCCTTTTAGGTTAAATAATAATATAACTAACAACTATTTACATCTTTAAATCATATTTGTTACAACTCTCTTTAAACTTAATTACTCCTTGAGCTTTTGTAAATTGGTCTGCAATGTTTTCTTCTGTCATGCAGTATTCCAATTTAATTAGCCCATTCTTTACAGATTCTCTAACATTTAAGTATCTTAAGTCAGTATGCTTTGATCTAGTTTTTACAGCTTTATTAGTAGCCAAATTTATGGCTGCCTGGTTGTCCTTGTTTACAATAATGGAATCTTTAACAGTTATACCCATGTCTAATAATAACTGTTTGTACAAAATTAAGTCAGTACATAGTAATGACAGACATGAAAATTCCGCTTCCATCCTGGACAAGCTAATATGCTGTTGTCTGATTGACCTCCACCCTATTAGTGTCTTACCAAATAATATAGCCATCCCAGATGTTGATTTTCTTGTGTTAATGTCAGTTGCAAAACTTGCATCTGCATAGGCACTAAGACTCAAATCACCCTTTGATTCTATATACAATGCATGGTTCATTGTTCCTTTAAGATATCTTAAAATTCTCTTTAATGATTGACAATGATATTGATGTGGATCCGAATTAAAACGTGCCAGCTGATTTACACAATAAGCTATATCTGGCCCAGACCAATTGCTTATATATGATAAGCTACCAATCAAAGATTGATATAGAGACTTATCAAATTTGGGACTTTGATCATTAGTTTGGCAAAATTCCTGACTCATTGGAGTCTTTGCCGTTTTACAAAGTTCCATTTTAAATGTTTTAATTAATTGGCAAATTTTATTTTCTTGAGATATCTTAAATCCATTTTTTGTTTTGTTAATTGTCAATCCGAGATACTTTTTAATTTCACCTAAATGCTTTAATTTTACCTTTTTAGCTAATAATGATATAATCTCATTAGCTTCATTATTAGTCTTAGTTATCAAAGCAATATCATCTGTAGATAATAACAATAATTACATCATTCCATTATTTTCTCTTTTAAACACACATGGATCTGCTAAACCAGATTTAAAACCTATATTGTTTAATTCTTTCACAATATATTGATTCCATTCAAAGCCAGATTGTTTCAACCCGTAAAGACTCTTTTTGAGTTTCCAACAATCATTACTATTTACTTTATTGTCTTTTATAATAACTGGCTTTTTCAAATATATAGTGTGCTGCAATGGTGCATGCAGATAAGCAGTTTCTACATCTAAATGATTAATGACATAGTTTTTCTTAGCTGCCCACATTAATGCTGCTCTCAAAGATGTTGCTTTAAGATTTGGTGCAAAAACTTCATCGTAATCAGATGCAATTTGATTAAATCCTTGAGCTACCAACCTAGCTTTATGGGTAACAGTCCCATCATTTCCATTTTTTACTTTAAATATCCATTTGCACCCAATGGATTTTTCTCCTGGAGGTAATTTAGCATCTTCATATACTTTCACTACCTTTAATCAATTTCGTTCTTTTTCCATTGTCTTTTGCCAATTCTCCTGATCCTTAGCAGGATACATCCTAAGTTCATCTATACTAGTTGGAACTTTAGTTACTTGGCAAACTATACTTGCTTGATACCTATCAGGTGGTCTAGTTACACGTGTAGTACGTCTAGGTATTACAGGACTTACAAGTGGACTTTCATTTATTAATTCTTCTTGATTATCTAACTCTTCCTGATCAACTGTTTCCTCTTGTTCTGGTCCTATTTGTTCTTCATGGACTTCTTCTTTAATTGGACTCTTCTTATAACTAGTCTGTTCTTTCTGCCTTTTGTAGGGTTCAATAATTACTTCATTATTTAAATCTTCTTCTAATCTATTCCATCCTACATGTTCTAGGAATTTAGCACTAGCACTGGTGTAAACTCTAGATGTACCTGGTTCCCAGAATCTATAAGATCTATGATTAGATTTATATCCTACAAAAAATAATCTTTTAGCTCTATGCTGTCCTTTTTGTCTAAGTTGTGAAGGGATATGCACCCATGCTGGTGCTCCAAATGTGTGGATGTAACTTAAATCAGGTTTTGTACCATGCCACAGTGTGAATGGTAATTCACCTGTTGTTGAATTAACAACATTATTTAATATATGATTACCACACATTATTGCTTCTCCCCATAAATTGTCAGGTAATCCTGAATCAGACATCATAGTACGTGCCATTAATTGTAAAGTTTGGCCTTGTCTCTCTATAAAGGCATTATGTTGTGGCCTATATGGTGCAGACTTTTTATGTTGAAAACCTAACATTCTTAGTCTGTTCTGGAATTTATTATTTGTAAATTCCATACCATTATCTGTTATAAGAGTTACTAATTTCTTTTTAGTTTTCCTTTCAGCAAATTTTATCCAATTAAAGAGATTTAGATACGTTTCAGTTTTGCTCTTCATTAAATAGCAAAACCCATATCTAGAATAATGGTCCATTATACTTAATATGTATCGAGCTCCTCCGACACTTGGTTTTTTTGGACCTATTAAATCTGCAAATACTACTTCTAAAAGCTCTTTGGTAGTAAATCCATCAACTGTATCAGCCGGCTTGACCTTGGCTTTGCTTTGATTACAAATAGAACATTGCAAATACTTATTACAAGGTTTCAAACTTATTCCCTTAGATAATTCAACAGTTTTCTTAAGCATTTTAAAATTTAAATGCCCTAGCCTTCGGTGTAACAAGTGAATACATTCATCATGAGGTTTCTTATTATCATAAACCGTGTTAGCCACCTCTAAACCATTATCATTTAACACATATAATTCGCCTCTTTAAGATGCAGTAATTTTCTTATCTTCTTTTTCAATTATGCAGTTATCTCTTTTAAAAGTAACTACATATCCTAGTTTAACCAAAATTCTAACTGAAATTAAATTAAACTTAAGTTGAGGTACATATAACATTTTTACATTTTTTTTTAAAAGAACAATATGCTGTACCTTGACCTTTAGCTTTCAGTTTCCAGCCATTTGCTAACGATATCTGCTGTGTACTCTTGGACATTTTAATAAAATTTCTGTTATCATTTGTTATACAGTGGGATGCTCCACTGTCAACCACCCATAAATTATTTTTTACAGCTCCGTTAATATACATAGCTAATTCTAAATTTTTATTTATCTTTTGATGACTTTTAGTATTCTGGCCAGTGTTCTGGCGCTTTGCTTTTTTACAAAATCTTGCCAAATGTCCTCTTCCTCCACAATTAAAACACTTTTTAATTGCGTATGCAGTAGGAGATTTATTATCTTCTTTTTGAGGTTGTTCCCTCCTTAACTGATCTCTTTCAAGTCTTCTTCTTGCCTCTTCAATCAATCTGCCAGTTATATCAGTTAAAGTTAAACTTTCCTTTGGCAAAATTTCAAGGGAAGTGACGTAGTTGTCATAACTTTCATCTAGTGAAGATTGAATTATGTAGACTTGGTGTAGTTCAGAGAAAATAAGCTCTTTCTCGTGCAGTTCTTGAAAAATGCTTTGCATATTTTCCAAATGACTAAGCATATCACCATTCGTCTGGAGATGCGTCCTGAAAAGCTTCCGTGTTAGATTTATGTGAGCACCAACGTTATCTCGAAAATAAATCCTCTTCAGCTTCTGCCAACACTCAACAGCCGTTTGCTCTCCGTGGATATGAACAAGTTGCTGGTCAGACAATGTTAAACCTATTATGCAAATAGCTTGTTGATTTTTATGCATAAATTCTTCTATTTTTAGTCTATCTTCATCATCCTCTGGATCCCATTCCTCTACGTTTGGTGGATTTTCAATAATGTTCCACAGACCTTCTCTACGTAGAAGCAGACTACATTTCATAGACCATGATTACATAGTTTGTTCCATCCAGCTTGGATATAAGGGACAAACTTTGTAAATTGACTTGTGCCATGTTTTCTTTATATGGATATAAAACTATAATTAATAAAACACAGCTGTCTGTTTACTGTAATGTATAACAACACAAACTCTCACTTTTTACATAAATCTGTTTCATCCTAGTTAAACTGACTTTGCAGCCTCTGGGCCCATAACCAGTGTTAAGCCTGGGTTCCCCAACCAGGGTTAAGGAGACAAGCTAAACAGAATTAGTCAGATAGGCACACAGATAAATGAGTGAGATAAGTTTGTATGTTTATTAACATACAGTAAAAATAACAGATACGCTTGTGCTATCAAAAATATAGTTTATTCCATTATGAGTTCATAGCATAGTCAAAATAACATTCCATTAGTCATGTATCATTTAGTCAGTCCATTCAAGGATATTCAGTTTGCAAAGTCTGTGTAGAATATCCTATATCAGTTCACTTACAAATCAGTCCTTTGTTTATCTCTCCCATTCGAGTAACGCAGTCCATGCAATAATTAGGGATCATCAAAGCCAGAGAGAGAGCAAGCTGTCGTCTTGCTTCTTTTAAAGTGCTTTCACAACCACTCCCCTAATTACATTCCTACAGTTAAAATTGCAGACACTTTAACTAACAAACTATGATAACATATTTATTATTTTACCTAAACCAGTTAGGGTAAACAATGTTATCCCTAACAGGCATGATCAGTTTTTAACAAACCCATGCTGACCTAGTTATGACTTTACTTGTTTCTAGTTGTTGGCAGATCTGTTTTTTATTATCTTTTCCAGTATCTTCCCAGATATTGATGTTAGGCTGATTGATTTGTAATTTCCTGGATCTGTTTCCCCCCCCCCTTTTTGAAGATCGGAATGACATAAGCTCTTTCCCAGTCTTCTAATAGTTTCCTGGTGCTTTTGGATTTTTGAAAAATGTGGTACAGTGAGATGACACTGTAGATGATAGATGACATCTGCCAGCTCCTTTAGAACTCTGGGACATAATCCATCAGGTCCCGGTGATTTGTATTCATCAATATCAGGCAGGTGTTCTCTTACCTTTTTTTTTTTTTTTTGCTTATTTTAACTTTTATTTATTTATAAGCCTGTCTTTTACAGTTATATTTTTGGTAGGTTGGGCTATAGTTTCTTTTTGTCTGAAGACCAATGCAAAGAATGAGTTAAGCAGCTTTGCTTTCTCTCTGTTGCCTGTTACTTCCTTGCCATCTTCTTTCTTTAGTGGAATGACTGTTTCCTTGATTTTTTTTTTTTTTTGTTATTTATATGTTGGAAGAAACTATTTTTATTATCTTTGACTTTTGTTGTAAGTCTTTGTTCATTCTGAACGTTTGCTCAGAATGTAACCAAACCTTATTATGTGGAATCCTCTTGATCTAGGGAGCAAGGACTTTGTGCTCTCCTTTGAAGACTCTGTTTCCTGTAAGTGATCAATAATTCAATTCAAGTGTTCCATCTTGGCGCTGGCTACCATCTCCAGGAAAGAAGAGACTTGCCTAGCCAAGCCATTATTCATTTATGTTGAGCTGTGGCCATGGTGGGTGTGGCCTTCTGGAACTTCCGGTAGGGCCGCTTTTCACCTTCCCAAGGAAGGTGATGATTCCCTCAGCCCTTTGGGAGTGCAAAAACGGCCTCCCCGGGGCTCTGGAGGCCCTCCAGAAGCTGGAAACAGGTCCATTTCACAACTTCTGGTACTTCTGGTAGGGCCATTTTTCGCCTTCCCAAGGGTCTGAAGACTTCCCTTGGGCCTTCTGGGAGGGTGAAAATGGGCTTTGGAGGCCCCCCAGAAGCCAGAAACAGGCCTATTTCCAGACTTCTGGAAGGCCCATTTTTTTCCCCTCCTTAGAGCCTCCCCATGGTCCCTGCACTTACCTGCATCAAAAATGGCCCGTGTGGAGACTCCTGGGAGGGAGGGGAGGGGTGGGTGGGGCCATCCAGTTAGTTCAAATAGTAGTTTGGCAAACCAGATGCAAATTTTACATCCGGTTCGCCCAAACCGTTCTGAACCTGTAGAATCCCATCCCTGTGTTGAGCCCCCTGAAGAATGGAACATGCTTTCATATCAGGGGAATATAGTATCCTTCTTTAAAAGATGAAATGTGTTAAGTTTTGAGCATGGGCGAGAAAAAATGGAGACAAGCCTCTGAACGGTGAACTTCAGCTCTTTATTTACATTGTGACTTCTTCAATTCAACAGCAGTAAAACCCGCCTTATATAGGCAAACCCTGTAACGTTTAACCAATAACGAGCTAGGAACGCAAGCTCTTATAACCAATAAGAACTCTCTGTTAAGGGCCAATCGGATTCCCCGGAACGGGCCAATCCGGTCCGGCCGCTTAACAGCCAATCAGAAGTGCAGGGCCACAACCCTGCAGGGCCAGAACCCTGCACTTACTCCAAGCTCACACTTTATTAATCTTATTGCATACACAACACCCCTTCCCCCTGGCTTCTTATTTCAGGGTGCAGTTACATCGTCCCTTAGGTAGGACGGTTGTCTTTTTAGTCTCTTTGATTTTCGTTGTATCGGCTGGTTGCAATCATACTGAGGTAGATCGTTATTTGGCAGTGGGGCTGTTTCTGGTTCAGAGTTCACTTCTACGTCGTTGCCCACATTTTCTGCAATTCCCTGAGGTGCAACCGTTTCTCCCTCCGGCTCCGCTTCCTGAGTTTCTATTAAACCGTTTCCTTCGATCTGGTTTTTTAGGAATTCATCTTCTTCCGTACCTCCCCCCCCTCAGTTTAGTCAAGGGGAATTTGCGGACTGGCCGCTGAAAGCCACGATCGTAATTGGTCAATATGCCGTTTCCAAAGTTTATCGTCAAGGCATTGCACAAGGTGGGATCTGGGGCCAGTTACACGTACTACTGTCGCTTCCACCCACAACAGGTCGCCCGATAGGTTTTTTGCATAAACCAGGTCTCCTACCTGGAAGGTGCGACAGCGGCTGCTGGATCCTCCGGTTCATAAGCTGGGTGCAAACGGTCGAGGTGGGAGCGGAGCTTTCGTCCCATTAGCAGTTCAGCGGAAGTTTTGTTGGTGACGCTATGTGGGGTGATGTGTTGCAAGAAGAGGATTTGATTGACTTTGTCGTCAATGTTGTCGTAGTCTACGTTTTGCAAGGTTTTCACAAATTGGACCATGCGTTCTGCTCGGCCATTGGTCTCAGGGTGCGCAGGCGAGGTGAGTGCATGGCGGATGCCGCGGTCAGCGAGGTACTGCTCGAACGCTAGTGCAGTAAATTGTGGGCCATTGTTGGATACCAGGACGTCTGGTAATCCGTGGGTTACAAATAGTCTGTTTAAAATTTTGATAACCGCCTTGGAGGTCGTAGTCGTCTTGCGATGAATTTCGAGCCAATTCGAGTAGGCGTCGATGGTAAGCAGGAAAGTGTGGCCTTTGGTTGGCCCCGCGAAGTCCAGGTGAATTCGGGACCAGGGTCCATGTGGTGTCTCCCATTCAGTAGGCATGGTTTTTGGTGGGGTGTTGCTGACTTCTTGGCATTTGGGACAAGCTTTAACCCACTGTTCGATTTGCTTGTCAATGCCCGGCCACCATGCGTAGCTTCGCGCAAGGGCTTTCATTCGCACGATGCCGGGGTGGCCATCGTGCAAAGTTCTCAGCAGCGCTTTTCGGAGCCGTTCTGGGATAACGACTCTATCGCCCCAGATGACACAGCCTTTCTGGGAGAAGAGCTCGGTCTGTCGAGACTTGAATGGTGTGAAGTCATCTGATAACTGGTCCAATGGCCATCCGCGTTCTACCCAGCCTAGGACTCATGCTAGGGTGTGGTCGTGTTTGGTTTCTTTCGCGATATCTCGGGCGGTCAGTGGCGGCGAGTTGAGTGCCTCGATTTGCAACGTGGTTACCATTGGTGCCAGATCATCAAGAGTCTCTGGAAGCAGTGCTCGGCTCAATGCGTCGGTGTGGGGAATGGCTTTCCCTGGGTGGTATTGCAGCCGATAGTTGTAAGCAGCTAAGAATTCTGACCATCGGGTCATCCTAGGGGATAATATGTAGGGAGTCGGCTTATCTCCGGCTATTGTTTCGTGGCCTGGGAGCATTTTTGATCGCTTTTAACTTACTTTCGGTAGGGTGAATGCCCTGGCTATCAATCAGGTACCCTAACAAAGGTTTGTGGTCAGTCACAATAGTAAAAACCCTACCATACACATATTTGTGAAATCTTTTCACAGCTGAGACAATTGCGAGGGCTTCTTTATCAATTTGTCCATAGTTCCGCTCCATTTTTGAAAGAGTCTTTGAAAAATATGCAACAGGGGCTTCGTTCCCATTAGGCAGTACGTGGCTCAAAATGGCGCCCACCCCAAAAGGCGATGAATCACAGGTTATAACTTACGGCAAAATCTCGTTATACTGCATGAGTACAGAGTCAGAAGTGAGCAGTTTTTTAACATTTCGGAACGCTTCGGAACGGTAACCCCATAACCAAATTGCTTTTTTATCTAACAATCAGTGTAACGGTTCAGCGACAGTTGCTTTGTGCGGTAAAAATACATTATAAAAATTGATGAGGCCTAGGAATGCCTGGAGATCGGCCTTGTTTCGTGGCCTGGGAGCATTTTTGATCGCTTTTAACTTACTTTCGGTAGGGTGAATGCCCTGGCTATCAATCAGGTACCCTAAAAACTCAACACTGTCAGTACACAATTTACATTTGTTTTTTTTAACCTTAAGACCGGCCTCTTGGAATTTTTTTAGGACTAATTTTAACCGGTCCTGTAAGATTTTTTTTGTAGGGGCTGCAATTAATACATCGTCAAAATAGGGGACCACGCCCTTAATCCCTTGCAATAACCTTTCCATAAGGCTCTGAAAAATCCCCGGGGCTACACTTACTCCGAATTGCAGCTGGGTACATTTAAAGGCACCTTGGTGCGTCACAATAGTTTGGGCCTGTGCCGTTTTTTCATCTACTGGTAATTACTGATATGCCTGAGCTAAATCCAATTTAGCGAAAACTTTCCCGCCCCCCAGGGAATGGAGGAGGTGCTGCACCACCAGAACTGGATACGCGTTCTGCTGCAGGGCGTGGTTCAAAGTGGCCCGGTAGTCCCCACAAATTTGGATTGACCCGTCTGGCTTAATGGGTGTTACAATAGGGGTTTCCCACGGGGAGTGATCGATGGGCTCCAACACCCCCTGAGCTATCAGTTTGTCGAGTTGTTCGTCGATTTTCGATTTTAAGGCAAACGGAACTCGACGGGGCTTTAGGCGAATGGGAGCTATTTTTGGATCTAAGCTGAATGAGATCGGGGTCCCCTTGTACTCGCCTAAGCTGTCCGCGAAGACGTCCCTGAACTCATAGATAAGGTCTTCCTCCCAGTCACAGCCACCGACTCGGTTTACGCCGGCCACTTCAATGCCGAGTGGCGCGAACCATTGGAGGCCCAGTAGGCTAGGCCTATCTCTATCGATGACCATTAAAGGTAAGTACACTGTATGCTTCTTGAAGGAGACTCGGACTCTGCAGGACCCGACGACGGGAATTCGATTCCCCTGGTAGTCCTTCAGGATGAGGCGTTGGAAACGGAGATCTTGGCATTGAATTGTGGGGATGAGTTGCTTGAGTGTCTTCCAAGACACCATCGAGAGGGACGATCCCGAGTCGACCTCCATGTGGCAAGGCTGGTTCTCGATGGCTACTGTGACTCAGATTTTCTTAGTGTCCAAAGCTGAGGCATGACCGATAGTGATAGAATGGTGAGCCTCTTCTCTCTGCAAAGCTCGATTTCTGTAGGAGTGATTTACTGGCTCTTGCCTTTCAGGACGGTTTCCTGTCGATTGGCAATAGTTAGCCCCTTTTGAGGCCTGGCTGGGTCCTGGCAAGCTGCGGCAGACCTGTCCGATGTGGCCTCGTTTCCCGCACTCATGGCAGAGTGCGTTGCGGAATTTGCATTTGGACCTGGCATGGTTGGCTCCACAGTCAGCGCAAGGGCGTAAGGGCTTCGGGCGAGGGTCCCAGTCGGACCGCAGTCGATGGACCCCTTCTTCGTCACTGTCTGACGACGAAGAGAGGTCCTCGTGGTGCGTTGTCGTGAGCTGCCCTTCTGAACTAGGTGAGATTTCGCTGGCCGGTGGTGGTACTGGAGTGCAGTTTCGGCGTAGTTTTGCAGCCGACTTCCTGGTTGCTTCTGCTGCAGTATCATTGGCAATGGCGTCGGCAAGGCTGATGTTGCCTTTTGCCATCAACTTGCTTTGGACGCCTGGTGCATCTAATCCCAGAACTATGCGATCTCTTAGTGCTTCTTCTAGATCGGTGAATCCACAGAGGCCTCCCAAATTTCGGAGGTCTGCTATGAAGTCGGCCACGCTTTCTCCCTTTCGCTGGCTTCTTTGATAAAACTCGTGGCGTCTCACGAGCGTAGGCACGGTCGGGGCGTAGTGGTCTCGCGGGATAGGTTAGAGGTCGTCCCAATCCATGGCCTTCACTTCTCGGGGTTTGGCTGGTGCTTTAGCCATCTTAAATACGGTTGGACCGTAATGAGTTAGGAACACCGCCCATTTCTTCCCGGCTGTGGTGTCCTTTAAGTTGTTTGTCTCTAGGAACATTTGGAAATGATCCATGTAAGACTCCCAGTCTTCTTGTGTTGGATTGAACGGAGCGAGTGGTATGATGCCGCCGGACATGGTTCCGTTGTTGGCGTCGTCTGTCATGTGCTCGGTGTTCTTTGAAGTTTCGTTGGTTCAGATATCTCCAAATCCCACCTTCGTCGTCAGTGTTAAGTTTTGAGCATGGGCGAGAAAGAATGGAGACAAGCCTCTGAACGGTGAACTTCAGCTCTTTGTTTACATTGTGATTTCTTCAATTCAACAGCAGTAAAACCCGCCTTATATAGGCAAACCCTGTAATGTTTAACCAATAACGAGCTAGGAACGCTAGCTCTTATAACCAATAAGAACTCTCTGTTAAGGGCCAATCGGATTCCCTGGAACGGGCCAATCCGGTCCGGCCGCTTAACAGCCAGTCAGAAGTGCAGCGCCAGAACCCTGCACTTACTCCAAGCTCACACTTTATTAATCTTATTGCATACACAACAAAATGTACTTGATGTTCAGCCTTTTTTTAAACCTTTCTCAAGAATACTTTTTTAAAAGTTGCAATAATGAGTACCTTGAAGAGAGTTGAGCCAATTTTAGGGATTCACTAGAATAATTTTCAGTGCTGGAAAGTAATACAATGCTTTACTGTTAATCATGCATGTTTTCATTCATTGTGGAATGTTATTAAATGTTTTTGTTTTGAAGAAATGCACTTAAAAACATAAGAGCAATTCTTTTTATTCAAGTAGCTCCAGTTCTTTGATGAGCATTGCTGCTCTAGGTTGTGTTTCTCTGATGTCCTTGTATATAATCCCATTCTTGTAATCTTTCAATCTGACATTTATTTCACAGTGTAATTCTAAATAAATAAAAATTATGCACTGGGGGCCTTTTGGAAGCAGAACTATAAATATTAAAATGCCTAGATAAAAGTGCAGTTTCTTTTTTCCCAATTTTCTTGAGATGAAAAGCTCCTTCATTATTATAGTATTGAAATGATGATGATGATCATTGTTGGTTTATAGCTGTGATATGTATGTGGAATACAGTTTATGGGGTTTAATGTAAAAGTATGATATTTATTTTTAATTGTTTTGACTTTTATTCTGATCCATCTTTTACAGTAGAATAAAATAAGTAAAAATAAAAAACCTTTCACTCTGCTGAATGGGATCTACTTCAGGAGAGTTTTGCTAACATTTACATCCTCATTATAATCTGTTTATACTTTTATACTGAAAAGAAAGTCCCACTGTTCATTTTATAATCACTGTAACCTTAGTGAATGGGCTGGGAGATATTTACAATAAACATACATGGGTTATGCATCGAGACAAGTTATGCATAGAGACAAGTCATTCTAGTTCTCTGTTTCCTCTTCCTCCTTATCATCTTCTCTTCTGGCAGTTAAGAACTCATAAATCACTGCACATACTCCCATCAGCCAGGCCAACACAGTGCCAGCAGAAAATATACCAAAGCCAACTAACCCCAGAAAGAGATAGTCTTGGTTGCTGAAATGGATGTAGCACTTGTAGTAGAATTCTTCCTGCTTCTCTTCCAGCATTTTCAAGCCATGCATAAAAACAGGACTATGGCAGGTGATATTGGCAGGGTCTGCAGAGGAAACACATGAATGACAACAGACTTTGATTTATGTTAGAAATCATACCAATAAAGGATGGTACTCAGAAGGGATACCTATAAGGTCTCAGAATGCATTGTAATTAGTTATCTAAAATGGGAAGATCCATGAGTTCATTTTCCACTAGAGGATTTGAGCCCCATAGAATAATATATAGTTATTTGCATTTGAAGATTCCCATTCAGAGTGAACTGATCACATGATACCTCCTCGTGGTCAATATAACTGAAAACGCCACACAGGATGCTTTCTTTGTAAAAAAATAATAATAGAGAAATCTGTAAAATCCATACATAGGGGTGGCTGGGGGGGGGGGACACTTATTCAAGGTGGATACCATTCTGGGAGTTATGCCTGGAACCTTCATCTTTTACAGGCCTAGCAACTACTTCAAATTTTGTGCTGTCATTCAGAATTCTTTATTAATAAATATATTAGCTTCTGTTTTATTCTGCCTTTCCTTTTGAAGCTCAATGTGAAACCACTGAGTGAAGTAATTTGTCAGTTCAAAGTCTAGTATTATCAATATGCTGATCATACCCAGTTGTACATGTCAGCCCGGGATTGCTTAGATAGATAGATAGATAGATAGATAGATAGATAGATAGATAGATAGATAGATAGATAGATAGATAGAAAGATAGATAGATAGATAGACAGACAGATAGATGTAGATGATATAGATATAGATATAAATATAGATATAGTTCTTGAGATCAGGGACTGGTTTATTATTAGTCTTGGATGGGGTTGTACTTTCCATTCAAAACAGGTAGGTGTGCAATGTGCGATCCTCTCGGACTCACAGCTACTGTTCAAGCAGCAGGGAGCAACTGTGTCCAGGAGGGCCTTTGCACACATTTATTTTGTGCATTAATTGTGTTAGATATTTACATATGCACCTCCAATTGGTTGGTCTGCAATGGCGGGAATTTAAATGGTAAAAGGAGTTGCCATGGCTGTGGTCTTTGTTCTGAAAGATGAAATAAAAGAACTAAGCAGTCAGAGCCTCCCGCATTATCTCTCGCCTGTTATGTTCTGTGCATGGGCGCTAAGGAGGAGACAAGCCGGTGAACAGTGAACTTCAAACTTTTTATTTACATGTGTAACAGCTCAGCTCTATGGCCGCAACGGCCCCCTTTATATAGGCAAGCTCTTGAGTATTTAACCAATGAAAATACAGGGAGCACTAGCTCCGTCAACCAATGGGAGAGGCTCGTCAATTCTCCTGAACAGACCAATCCGATGACGCTATTATCGGCCAATCAGAAGTGCAGGGCCAGAACCCTGCACTTGACTTCAAGCTCTTAATAATCTTTATTCAAGTACTTTTATTAATTCACAACACCCCTTCCCCCCGGTTTTGTTTAAGGGGTGTGGTCACGTAGTCTTTGAGGTAGGCAGGTTGTTTTGATTGTCTATTTGATTTACGTTGTTCTCCCGGTATTTGGCTACAGTTTTGTTGGGGTAGGACGTTATCTGATAAAGAGGGTGCCTCCAGTTCTGTATTCAAATTTTCGTTGCCGCTAATGTTCTCGGCATCTCCTTGAGGAGAGCTCACCCCCATCCCCGATCCTTCTTCACGTGTTGCCTCTGAGCGGTCATTACTTCCGCTTAAGCTTTCTGCCATTTCAAATTCAGCTTCCTCGGTATCTCCTCTCCCCTCAGTTTGGAAGTCAGGGGACTCGGAGATCCCCGACTGTAGCCTTGAACACAGCTGATCAATATGGCACTTCCATATTCTATCATCGCGACATCTCACGCGGTACGATCTGGGGCCAGTTACTTGGACTACAGTTGCCTCGACCCACAACGGATCGCCCGAAAAGTTCCTAGCGAAAACCAAGTCACCTACCTGGAAGCTATGGCATTTTCCGCTGGATCCATGTGGTTTTTCAAGTTCATTTGATGGGTGCAGACGGTCGAGGTGGGAGCGGAGTTTCCGCCCCATCAATAACTTGGCGGGAGTTTTGTTGGTGACGCTGTGCGGAGTGATATGTTGCAAAAGGAGTATCCGGTTAATCTTATCTTCTATATCGCCATAGTCCATTTTATGCAAGGTTTTCTTGACAAATTGTACCATGCGCTCGGCCCTTTCGTTGGCCGTAGGATGTGCCGGCGAAGTCAGCGCATGGCAAATACCGCGGTCCGCCAGGTACTGTTCAAAGGACAGCACAGTAAATTGGGGCCCGTTGTCAGATACCAGAATGTCTGGTAATCCCTGTGTTGCAAATAGTCTGTCTAGTTTCCTGATGACTGATTCGGTTGTTGTATTTCTCATCTCATGGATTTCAAGCCAGTTCGAGTAGGCATCCACCGTTAATAAAAATGTGTGTCCTTTGGTAGATCCCGCAAAGTCCAGATGAATACGGGACCATGGTCCCCTCGGTGTTTCCCATTCAGTCGGGGTTGCTTTCGGAGGGGTGTTGCTTACTTCCTGGCATTTGTAACAAGCTTTTACCCATGTCTCGATCTGCTTGTTGATACCCGGCCACCATGCGTAGCTTCGTGCAAGGGCTTTCATGCCTATGATGCCGGGGTGGCCATCATGCAAGGTTCTTAGTATCGCTTGTCGTAACCGCTCTGGGACAACGACTCTGTCACCCCAGATAATGCAGCCCTTCTGGGAAAATAGTTCCGTTTGTCGATTCTTGAATGGGACGTAGTCGTCAGGTATCTGGTCCAATGGCCATCCGCGCTCGACCCAACTGAGGACTTGTGCTAAAATGGGGTCGCGTTTCATTTCAATCGCGATATCTCGGGCTGTTAGTGGTGGTGTTCAAAGTGTCTCAATCTGCAGTGTTGTAACTGTCAGAGCGGGGTCATCAATGGTCTCCGGAAGTGGTGCACGGCTCAATGCGTCAGCGTGGGGAATGGCCTTCCCCGGGCGGTGTTGCAACTTGTAATTATATGCAGCCAAGAATTCTGACCAGCGAGTCATTCTGGGAGATAATATATAAGGTGTTGGCCTATCTCCCGCTATTATTCCCAGCAAAGGTTTGTGGTCAGTCACTATAGTAAAGGCTCGGCCATACACATATTCATGAAATCTCTTAACAGCAGACACAATAGCAAGGGCCTCTTTATCAATTTGACTGTAATTCCATTCTGCTTTTGATAACGTCTTTGAGAAATAGGCAACAGGGGCTTCACTACTGTTTGGCAAAACGTGGCTCAAAATGGCTCCCAGTCCGAATGGTGATGCATCACACGTGATCGTTAAAGGCAAAGTCTCGTTATACTGCATCAAAACAGCATCAGAAGTCAATAAATTTTTCACATGTCAAAACACCTGCTCCTCTCTGTGTCCCCATACCCAGTTGGTGGGCATGGCTTGGTGGTCATGTTATTGGCTGGGTGTGGCCAACTCAATATCACTCACATCAAGACATGCATCTCTTCGCCTGGCCTCTCATGACTGTGGGGATGCTGCAACAGTCGTAAGCCTGAAAAATGGTCATAAGTCACTTTTTTCAGTGCCATTGTAACTTTGAATAGTCACTCCACACAAGGAAAGTACCAGCAAAGGAAGGGGAAAAAACCTCCAGAGAAGTTCCTGAGACAGGAAGTCTAGTCCTGCCAAGAATGTAAAAAGGGTTAACGGAGAGGCAGTTTCTGTAAGGAACACCAGAATGTTTTCTTCCTGCTTTTCTTACAGGATTAGGCCAGTAATTTCTTCTAACAACCGTTCTCCGAACTGCTTAGAATGTTAACCACCTGTTCTAGCGAATAGGTGCGAACCTCTAGAATCCCACCCCTGCACAAACCAATGGTACATTATTTTTTGTTTTTAAAAAACTCATCTGTCTTTCAGAATGTCATCAATTCCATCCTAATAATCAGTGCTTTCATCTCAAACCATTTCCTCTTCCTATGTGTGTTTGTTTCAGAATTCAATCATTATTTCTATGTGATCAAACCATCTCAGTGTACTTTTTTCAAACTGACTACTCACTTTTACATTCATTCATGCACCACTCATTCTTTCTTGACCTTTAACAGATTAACAGAGTTGGAAGGGACCTTGTAGGTCATCTAATCCAACCCCCCGCCTAAGCAGGAGACCCTACACTATTTCTGACAAAAGGCAGTCCAAACTTTTTTTGGAAGTCTCAAGTGATAAAACTTTCATTGGTTGATTGTTCTCACTGTCAGAAAATTTCTCCTTATTTCCAGGTTGACTCTTTCTTTCCTTGTTCAGTTTTCATCCATTATTCCTTGTCTGGATGCTTTGGAAAATAGCTTGACCAACTCTTCTCTGGGGCAGCCCCTCAAATATTGGAAGACTGCTATCATATCTCCCCTGGTCTTTCTCTTTACTAGACTAACCATGCCCAGTTCTTGCAGCTGCTCATTGTATGTTTTAGCTCCAATCCCCTTATCATCCTGATTGCTCTTCTCTGCATTCTTTCTACAGTCTTAACATCTTTTTTATAGTGTGGTGACCAAAACTGGATGCAGTAATCTAGATGTGGTCTTACTAAGGCTTTATAGATTTGTATTAGTACCTCACCTGATCTTGATTGTATCCCTCTGTTAATGCAACTTAGGTTTGCATTGGCTTTTTTGGCTGCTGCTGCACACTGCTGGCTCATATTAAGCTGGTTGTCCACTAAGACTCCAAAATCCCTCTCACAGTTACTGCTATTAAGCCTGATTCCACCCAGTCTATATGTGTATTTTTGGTTTTAATTTCTAAGTATAGGACTTTAATTTTCTCTACATTGAATTTCATTTTGTTAGATAGGGCCCAGTGTTCATGTCTATCAAGATCCACCTGGATCCCGAGCCTATATCTTGGGTATTAGCCAGTGGTGGTATTCTACCGATTTGGCCCGGTTCTGCCAAGCCAGTAGCAGCGATGAGCAGTGAAGACCAAACCAGTTCTCTCTGCCACTCTGCTGTTCAGCTCAACTGCCCGCCTGGGCTCCCATACTCACCTTTATTTTCTCTTTTTGAAGCGCAGCTGCTTTGCGCGGCCCAGGAGAGTGCTGCCTGGCAGCTGCTGAAGAGATCGGGAGAGTGCAGGCTTGCAGGAGGTGAGTTGGAATGCCTCTGTGCCTGCACAAAGTGCGCATTTGTTGTACACACGCACATAGAGCATCCACCACATTCACCGAACTGGTATAAAGATTTTTAAATCCCACCACTGCTGTTAGCTATTCCTGCCAGCTCAGTATCATATGCAAATTTGGTAAGTTCCCCTTCTATCCCCTCATTTAAGTCATTTATGAAGATATTGAAGAGTACCTGGACCTTTTTTATTTCACCATACACTCTTTTTAAAGCAATCCCACTACATTCAACTTACTTTTTAAAGTTTGTTCTGACATACTCAACTTTTAATCACAGGGAACAAAATAGGCAGGATTAAATAATTATGCACAGCCAATTTCACTTCTTTTGACAAACATTAATTTCTTGAACATGCATGTATTATATGTATGTATGTAACATGAAACATGCATAAATTATGAACAATTACAAATATCTATTTAGTTAGCATTTTATGAAGGCACACAAATAAACCTACTTGCTTTAATTTTTCACTGGTTATATATAACCTGCAATCTATTTTTATTGTTAAACAGAGTTATTGTAGGCATTAATACATGGATTTTCAGATCCAAACTCTTCGTAGCTTCACACAAATGCTTAATAAGGTTGTCTTACCTTGACCTGTGATCACTATACAACAGCAAAAATTTAACATGTTTTGCATCTCTTTGTTCTATGTTTTTATTGTTTGGTCCAGATGTTGCAAATCATTCAGGCTTTCAACCAACAATATAGAATATTCTGTATACATAACACATGCAGTGCATATTTACATACTAACCAATATGTCTGTAACATGACTACAAGGTTCTTTATACATTCATCCTTAAAGTCCCGGAATATTTTACATCCTTATCTTACTTTTAGAGAATGGCATGAATTGACCACACAGACAGTAGTCAACTGAAGCCACCAAATTATCAGTGTTATCTTGTGCTATTGGCTAGCATGGAATAATATGTGTCTTATTTCAACTAGGGGAAAGAAAAAGGAGCTCCTGCTCTTAGATCAACTTACACTAAGCATTAAAATTTAACCATCACCCTCATATAAACCAGAAAAATGATGTGTTTATTTCACACACACAATGTTGCTCTTTGATACAGAGTGGACAGCAATTCTATAGTTGAATTGTATGACATCAGTGAGAAGTGGAACTCTCTTAGCCAATACATTCATTTTTCAATCCAATTTGCCTTTCTGAGACACATGAAAAATAGGAATTGACTATTGAACAATACTGATGGAAGAAGCCAAATAGTATAAAACCACATGTGTAAGCTGAAATATTTTGTGAGCTACATGATGTTTTGCCAATCTTAATTATAAAGAAGACAACAACAACAATACATAGCAAAATTCTAAATAAAAGATATGCCTTTGTTTTTAATGCAAGAATCATACATATTACTAGAGGGTTTTAAGAATAGTCTCCTGTTTGAGCAGGGAGTTGGACTGGAAGATCTCCAAGGTCCCTTTGAACGGTTTTATCTGGTTAGTCTCTTATTTGATGTAGAATTTTTTAGTTTCATTTTAGAGATCTTTATTCAATTCCACAGGTATAAAATGTGTTAGTTTACATTCCTTATTTTATGAGCAGAGGAGAAACAGCGCAAAATTGCACTCAGTGCAAAATTGTTCAGTGCAAAATTGCTGGTTATACAATAGTCCTCTAGTTTGAGAACAGAATACATCCATTATATAATCCCAGTTTTTCAAACTCACCTAGGATAGTTATGTCACTCTCCTTTAACCAGCTACATAGTTCCATGAAGGAGCAATTGCAGAACCAGGGATTCTCACCTAAACCCAGATTTCTCAGATTAGGCAAGTCCCTGACCGTACTTGTATCAATGAACATCAAACAACAGCGGCTCACATCTAGGTGCCTCAACCAGGTATTGTTAGCAAAAGAATCCTTCTCAATCTCCATCAAGCTTGGATTGTCTGAGAGTTTTAGCACCACCAGACTGCTGAGCTGTGAAAAGGTGCCAAATGTTACCTGTGTGAGATTGTTAAAGCTGAGATCTAAGTAGATAAGCTTGATCATGCTGACAAAAGTGAAATCCAGATCCTTGCCTAAAATGTTGCTGCTGCAATCTAGATAGATCAAGTCACTGAGAAAATGCAACTCTAGTGAGGGCAAGTAGCTGAGTTTGTTTTGAGCCAGAACCAGTTGCCTGGTATCCAGTGGAATTGTAGTTGGGAACTCTTCCAGCAGTTTTCCTGTGCAATTGACAGCTAGGTATTGGCATATACATTCCTTGGGACAGTTTATGCTTCCTACTGTCCAGCTGATTCTACTCAGGATCACCACTATCCATACATTCTTGGAGCTGAGAGGAAGGGGCATGATGTAGAATTGCACTTCCTTCACTGGATCCTGATAGTTTCCATGAAGATCTGAGCCAGGAGCCATGGATTTTCAAGACTTATCCTGAGAGGAACTGTGGCTGGCTGTTCTTCCTGATGTTCTCTGCTTATCAAGAGCACTGACAAATGATTAAATAAGGAGAGGGCTTCTTTTCTTGAAAATGCAAAACAGCTACTTGCGGTTAGAAGATCTCCATGTCATGTTGGCTGCTAGTTGACACCTTTATGTTAGCTCCAGGTAAGTTAGGTTCTTGGCACAGTTTGCATACAGTGAAAGGTGTATGTGTACAAGTAGCTTAATTATATGCCAACTTTCTGTTTCCAGAGAAATCGGGTAAATTCTAAGAAGGACCGAAGTCAGGTGTCCCTTATGTGAAGGAGCATAATTTACATATGTTCATTCCCCACATATTAAAAACATGAATTCTATCCACTTTTCCATTCATGAAAAAGAGAAATAAAATAAATTGCTGGCCCCTATAATCACCCACTTTGTTTGCTTCATATTGTATATACTTCTGTAGTTGTATAAGGAGATGAGGAGCTGATTTTTTTTCCGCTTAACAGACCTGTTAGAATCAGCAGCTAAGAAATGGAGGGAGGAAAGAATTACAGCAATTTGTGGAAATAGATCAGTTACAA
The DNA here is from genome assembly GCA_033807585.1 of Hydrophis major. Lineage (NCBI taxonomy): Eukaryota > Metazoa > Chordata > Lepidosauria > Squamata > Elapidae > Hydrophis > Hydrophis major. The sequence goes on from CM066330.1 coordinate 124,999,481, forward strand.
GCTGTTTGCAATCTCTATATTTAAAATAATAATAATAATTTTGCATTCATTTTAAATATGCTGCAGGGAAGGCCAGAATTATGGGATAACCTCTCAACAGGACCCATGTGGGTTCACAGAGATCCAGATCTAGTTTAGATGTGGTGCAGAATCTTCAAGTGAGATTGCTCAAACTCTCACTGAAGACATGGAACTCATTTCTAATAATACAACGATGTTTTTGTATTAAAATGAAAACTGATAATTTGAAAATTGTGAGAGTGATGGAGGTTTCCACCCCAATTATATACCTTAAAAATATTTGGAAATTATGTAGTGGAGGAATAAAAATCATGAATGAAAAAAATGAGTACGTAGAACATTCAGATTCTCTGAACATAGAATTTTAGCTGGGAGAGTCTTTCAAGATAGACTGAAAGGAAATATTTAAATTTTTAAGTAAACTTCAACTAATTTACTTCATTTCTATTATTTTTGTTTTCAGATTAAACACTTTGGAAGCCTTGATTTGAGATAAAAATAGATAACTAGGAATACATAAAAAAGAATTCATCAAGCAGATAACCTTCCTGAACCTCAGAATTCTTTTCAGTTTTATTCTAGCAGACACATTAGCTTCTCTACATAGAACAGATCTTGCGCATATAAGTATTTTATCAAAAAACCATAGCAATAAAACTCTGAATATTAATTTTCTCTTCCCAACTATAATATAGTATAATTTTTTCTTTCCCTAACTTCCTTCAGTACAAAAACAAAGGGCTCTCACTCACTAAACTTTATTTCTTGCTCCAGATGCTGTACTTAAAACAAAACAGCCCTTTTATTCAAACTTTATTTGCATTAAAATAGTCCCTCCATTTTATACTCTTCAATTTTATGTTGATCAGAGAATTTTCTGCATGCGCATAAAAATGTAGGAGTGCAATTCTGGAAGATAGTCTTATGCTGCTGCTTTTTAAAAAATGTTCTAACAGCTTACGAACTTACAAATGTCTCACTGGGATTTTTTTTACAGTTCTCTAATCAGTATCACATTTGGATGTTTGCTAGCAACTGTTATCTATTTCACATAAAGCAAATTTGATACCACTGAAATGGAAACTTTACATTTTATTTGAAAGGTTATGTGTGAAAATTATATTGGTATGTTAAAATTATTGTCAACTTATAACACATAAGTGCTGCTTTGGTATTTAAGAGAAAGTGGTGATACCTGTAGCATATTCCTGAAAAGGCAATATTGATAAATAGGGTTACCTGAAATTTCTTCATTAAGATTCTGCTAAAACCATATTGACAACAGGGTTACTAAAATCATTGCTTATTTAAGCTATTATTCACAAGCCTCTGAAACAAATATGTGAAAGTGTTTGCGGGAACCATTGTTTCACCAAGACTGATATATTTATTGTTTCTTTAATCAAAGTGGTGTTGATCAGTGGTGGTATTTAGCAGGTTCTGACCAGTTCTGGACAACCAGTAGAGAAAATTTTGAGTAGTTCGGAGAACCGTCAAATACTACCTCTGACTGGAGATTTTACAGTATCCTTCTCCTGCCACGCCCACAGAACAGGTAGTAAAAAAAAATGAATCCCATCACTGGTGTTGATGCACAGACAGAATCATTACACAATTAAGGACTTTTCTGTTATTTTGCTCTGTATACCAGATTTAAGAAATCCGATTTCAATCCCTTCTTTTACTTTAGCCACAGAGTTGCCCACGTGTTTTGTTTGGGCTATATGAAAACATATAAACCATTGGAGTGATTTCCTAGCTTCCCTCCCCCTGTTGTGCCCGTTTGGAAGGAGGCCAGGAGTCGTGACTTTGTATCAGCTCTTTATTGTTGCTAGGAACCGAACTGGCTCTTTGGAAAACCTTGCGGCTTTTTATTTCCAAGCCGCCGCAGCCGCAGCCAATGGCACCACTTTGAATCTCCCGCGATTCGAATCTACCAACCACGGGAGATTCTCAGGGAGCCAATCGGCGCGGCTCACCTAACCAATCCAATCGCCCCGCGCTTTGGCCAATCAAAGCGCGGGGATTCCAAGAATTCAAATTAAGGTACAGAACACCCCCCACCTTTGAAAAGTAAGTGCAACTGCTTTATTTTTGATGGGCATAACTTTTGAGGAATGATGAAGAAACCCCAACAACTGTTTTACAGTACTTCCTGTCACCTGGGCTAAAAGGTAAATTGGCCAATATTTCTATCATTTCAACCAAGAGTAAAAAAAAGACAAAGATGTCCCACTTTATTTTTTGTTTACAGCAAACAAAATGCAAAGGTCCAGTCTTTCATAGCTGCAGACAGGCAGTAAAAGATATGGAATCAATTACAGCTGTTTATTTTACACCTGTGGCAGCAATCTTAGAAGAAGCATGCTTAGAGTACTGATTAAGTTCCCATTCTATTCGGGAGATTTCCTCCAAGCTTGCAGGCCCTATGCTCTGTCAAAGTCAGTGCTTCACAAATAAGTGACTAAGCTAGTGTTTCTCAACTTTATGCCTTCTCAAACAGGCATAAAATGGGTGGATGTCAATTCACAGAATTCATCCATTTTAAAGGTATCAAGGTTGAGAAATATGGACTAAACTCTGATTCTTCAAGCAAGCTTGAAGCCTCTTATTGGTAACCAGTGAGCAAGAAAAACTTCAGCTGTGTGTGCTCAATGGAGAGAGGATTTAAATTCCACAGGATCCCCACTGCTGCAGAAAGGATCTACGTCCATGACTCTTACATTCTTGACTAAATTGCTATCGTTGTGGCCAAATTGGGCATAGGGCATCTGAATGCTTGGTGTTCCATATCGATAGACTTGAAACCCTGCGTTTCTATTGGTTCAATTAACCGCTACCTGATTGGACAAACCGGGCGACTCTGATTGGCTCGCTAAGAGTCTGCCGCGATTGGTCAATACCAAGCGTGGGAGACTCAAAGCGAAGTCATTGGCCACTAAAGCCCCGGCGAGCTCTATAAAAGAGCTGCCGCAGCTGCTATTCTTTCAAGCTGAATTTACTGTTGAATAAAGAGCTGCTGTTACTGAACCGGGGTCTCTCGTCTTTGTGAGCCCAACCCTTCGAACTTAACACTGGCTACGAAGGATGGGATCAAGAAGACAACGAGACTAACCAGCATGTGGCAAACGGCACAAAGCAACCACCAAGATGGCCAGCAATGCCACGCCACCCGCACCTTTTAATCTGGCCATGGAGGACTGGGAGTCCCACATCAATCGGTTCCAAATGTTCTTGGAATGCAGCAACCTGAAAGATGCCAATGGCAACTGGAAACAAGCTGTATTCCTAACTGTTTTGTCCTTAATTAGCATTCTTGAGATCCCTGCGCTTTGATTGGCCAAAGCGCGGGGCTCTCTGATTGGTCAGGCGAGCCGCGCCGATTGGCTCACTGAGAATCTCCCGCGATTGGTCCATTCGAATCGCGGGAGATTCAAAGCGGTGCCATTGGCCGCGGCGGCTAAAGGAATAAAAGCCGCGGGCTTTTTCCTTTACGCCAGTTCGGTTCCAACCTTCAATAAAGAGCATGATTTGAAGTCACCGACTCCTGGCATCATTTCGCGGACACAACACTGGCGACGAAGGTGGGATCCAGACCCTGAACCGAACCACGTGTCCGACGGAAGCCAGATGAACCACCGCGATGGCAAAAATCGCACCCCCCGCACCCTTCAACCCCGCCACCGAGGACTGAGAATCGTACTCCGACCGATTCCGCATGTTCCTCGAGAGCAGCGACCTGAAGGACGCCACCGGCCCCATGAAGCGCGCCATCTTCCTGACCCACTGCAGGACCGAAGTCTTCAAGATGGCCAAGGCGCTTGCCAAACCCACCAATGTGACCGCGATGGACTGGGACGTCCTTGAACCCATACTTTGGCGGCACTATGCTCCAGAGGTAACCATCCTGATCCGACGCAACGAATTCTACCGTCAGGACCAACGGTCGGGTGAGAGCTTCAGCGACTTCATTGTCGAGCTGCGGCGCCTAGGGGGGCTCTGCGAATTTGACAACCTGAACGACGCCCTGCGAGACCGAATCGTGCTCGGTTTGTGGGACCCCGTCCTCCAGAGCCGGCTGATGGCCAAAGGCAACATCAGCCTAGCAGACACCCTCACCGCAGCTGCAGCCGCTGAAGCAACCCGAACTTCCGCCGACCGCATGCGCAGACCGAACACTGGGGACCGCAGTGGAAACAACAACCCGGCGAGATCGACCGAGGCCCAACCCAAGACGACCACCCACCAGGGTGACTTCCACTCGGCATCGGGCACTTCCGAGGACGAGGAGGACATCCATCACCTCCAGACAGGCCGTGACCCATGGAACCAACTGTGCCGGTTGTGGCGGCGACCACCCCAGGTTGGAATGCCGGTTTTTCGAATCGATCTGCCGGCATTGCGACAAGAAGGGACACATCGCCCATATTTGCCACCTAAAGAAGAATCGCAGCCCGGCACGATGGGACCAGAGAGACCAGAGGAGAGAGAGCACACCACCCCGGACCAGAGATCGCCCCTCGGACAACAGATGGGACCGGAACGGACGATCCCTGCGAGGCGGCGATAACCGGCGAAGAGAGGAGACCCATCAGACGGTCACCATCGGCCACGCCATAACCAATGACGCCCGGAAGGTCCACGTGGAGGTAGGCATCGAGGGCCAGCCATGCAAAATGGACTCCGGGTCCTACCTCTCCATGATTGCATGGCATGAAATAAAGCGGAACCTAGACAGCCAGAGACTCATTGTAAGGGACTACCAGGGAAACCGCATCCCGGTAGTCGGAACCAAACACTTCAACATCACATATAAAGGGCACACCAAAAGACTTCCCCTGACAATCGTCGACCGCGACCGCCCAAGCCTACTGGGACTGCAATGGTTCACCCCGCTCGGCATCGCAGTCACGGGAGTCGACCACATCACCGACGACAGCTGGGAGCAGCAACTGGCCCGGGAATTCCAAGAGGTCTTCAACGGAAACCTAGGCAAGTACCGAGGGCCCCTTATATCTTTCAATCTAGACCCAAACGTCCCCCCGAAAAGCCTGAAACCAAGGCGGGTGCCATTCGCACTTAAACCCAAGATAGACGAGCAAATTGACAAGCTCGTCAAGCAAGGGGTCCTACAGCCCATAGACCACGCCCGGTGGGAGACCCCCATAGTCACCCCGATCAAGCCCGATGGGTCGGTGAGGATCTGTGGGGACTATAAGGCCACCCTAAATGGCGCGCTACAACAAAGCGCCTACCCCGTCCCAGTAGTGCAACACCTACTGCACTCACTGGGAGGGGGCAAGGTTTTCGCCAAGCTCGACCTCGCCCAGGCATACCAACAGTTGCCAGTCGACGAGCAAACGGCAGAAGCGCAAACCATAGTCACCCACTGGGGGGCATTCAAATGCAACCGACTCCAATTCGGAGTCAGCGTGGCACCGGGAATATTCCAAAGCCTAATGGAAAGACTACTGCAAGGCATCAAGGGGGTGGTACCTTACTTCGATGACGTCCTAGTGTCGGCAACCAACCAAGCTGAACTAGAGGGTCACCTAAGGGAGGTCCTAACCAAATTTAAAGAGACCGGGCTAAAGGTCAAGAGGGAGAAATGCCAGCTATGCACGGAACGGGTAGAATTCCTAGGATACCGCCTAGACCGTCATGGCATTCACCCCACAAACCAAAAAATCAAGGCCATCAAAGAAGCCCCCACACCCAAGCCGAAGACGGAACTACAGGCATTCCTGGGGCGACTTAACTTTTACAATGTGTTCCTGCCCCAAAAGGCGACGGTGGCGGAGCCCTTGCATAGGCTCCTGGACAAGGCAGCGACCTGAACTTGGGGGAAACACGAGCAAGCCGCCTTCCAAAGAACAAAGGACCTCCTCACTTTGGACGCCGTCCTTATACAATATAACGAGACCCTACCTCTGGCCATCACATGCGACGCATCACCCTTTGGCGTCGGCACTGTCCTCAGCCATACCCTCCCCGACAGAAAAGAAGCGCCCATCGCGTTCTTTTCAAGGACCCTCACCAAACCGGAGCGGAACTATAGCCAGCTGGACAAAGAGGCTCTGGCTATCGTTGCCGCCGTAAAATGATTCCACGAGTATCTCTACAGCCGGACTTTCACCATCATAACCGACCACAAGCCACTGCTGGGAATCCTTGCAGGAAACCGGGCCACCCCGAACATTCTGTCTCCCCGAATGACAAGGTGGTCCGAGTTCCTGGCAGCCTACAACTACGGACTCATACACAGACCGGGTAAGACGATCTCCCATGCAGACGCCTTAAGCCGCTCGCCGCTACCGGAACCTGACACCGACCCAGCACCCACGACGACCACCCTCAGCATAGAGACTCTACCCAACCTGCCCATAACCGCGTCAGACATTGCCTGAGAGACTAATAAAGACAAATGTCTGGTGTGGGTGTTGCATTGGGTAGGGAAAGGGTGGCCGGAAAGGGACAACGATGAGTCCGTCAAAACGTTCTGAAACCACCGAACGGAACTCTCGCTATTAAAAGGGTGCATACTATGGGGGGATAGGGTGTTCATTCCAGAAAAGCTACAAGGGAAGGTTCTGGAACTACTACACAAGGGGCTCCCTGGCATCGTTAGGATTAAAGCCCTGGCCAGAAGTTACGCCTGGTGGCCAGGGATGGACAAACAAATTGAGGCCTGGGTAGCAAGGTGCCAATGATGCCAGGAAACTAGGCCAAGCCCACCCACAGCACCCGTCCTAGAGTGGGAAACCCCAAGGGGACCTTGGTCTAGGATTCACATAGACTTCGCCGGGCCCACAAAAGGACACACCTTCCTCATAACAGTTGACGCTTACTCCAACTGGCTGGAGGTAAGCAACATGAAGACGACAACCACGGAGGCCGTGATCAAGGAACTCTGCAAACTCTTTGCAACACACAGCCTCCCAGATGTCATCGTCTCCGACAATGAGCCCCAATTCACCTCGCTGGAATTCGAAAAATTCCTAGCGGAAAGGGGCATCCGCCACGCGCTGACAGCACCGGCGCACCCGGCAGCGAACGGTAGGGCGGAACGGATGGTCCAATTCACTAAGAAGACCATCCGGAAAATAGACCACGGGGAGATCCAGGAGAAAATAAACAAACTACTCTTCACCCAACACATAACCCCAAATACCACAACAAATAAGAGCCCAGCCGAACTATTAATGGGCAGGAAACTAAGGTCCCCACTCGACAGGTTACACCCCACGTATAACCCGGAGAAGCCCCCAGACTCAAACAGCAAACACCGAACCTTCGCACCCGGCGACCCCGTATACGCAAGAAACCTGACAGGAGACCCACTATGGATACCGGCTGTCATCACACAAATAACAGGCCCACACTCGTACCGGCTACAAACAGCAGACGGACGAGTGTGGAAACGCCACATCGACCAACTAAAGTCGAGGACTACCAACCAAGAGACCGCTAACGCACAAACAGGCGAAACCAACCCCCACAACACAAACCAAGGGGGGAGGGAATACCCAGGGGACCAAAACCAAAGAAGAATAAACCAGCCGTACTTACCAGAAAGCAGCCATCACGACCCCTTGCCAGGAAGAGACAGCCAGGCCAGCTCGACCGACCCGGAAAGACCGAGCGGGAGCGGCGAAACCCGCAGCTCAACCAACCCGGGAGGCCCAGGAGGGAGCTACGGAGAGCGGACCGGCCTGACCGACCAGCCGGTTCCCACGATGGCATCAGGAGCAGCGGAGATCCCGACCGAACCGGCCGGGATCCAACCTATGACTGAGCTGCGCAGGTCCAGTAGGCTCAGACGGAGCCCCACCTACCTACATGACTACGCGACATAAGGACTGAACCAAGAGGGGAGGGGTGTCCTGTCCTTAATTAGCATTCTTGAGATCCCCGCGCTTTGATTGGCCAAAGCGTGGGGCTCTCTGATTGGTTAGGCGAGCCGCGCCGATTGGCTCGCTGAGAATCTCCTGCGATTGGTCCATTCGAATCGCGGGAGATTCAAAGCGGTGCCATTGGCCGCGGCCGCCGCGGCTAAAGGAATAAAAGCCGTGGGCTTTTTCCTTTACGCCAGTTCGGTTCCAACCTTCAATAAAGAGCATGATTTGAAGTCACCGACTCCTGGCATCATTTCGCGGACACAACACTAACACACTGTGGACCCGCCGTTTTTAAAATGGCCAAGGCTTTGGCAAAACCCACAGACGTCAAGGCGATGGACTGAAATGACCTCGCACCCATCCTCCAAAACCACTACTCTCCAGCCGTACCCACACTCATTTGCCAGCATGATTTTTACCGAAGAGACCAGCGCGAAGGTGAGAGCATCAGCGAATTCGTGGCTGATCTAAGGGACCTAGAGGGTTGTGCAGATTCACAGACCTAGAAGAGGCCATGCGAGATTGGGTCGTCCTCGGCCTAAAAGACCCCACACTACAAAGCAAGTTGATGGCAAAAGGCAGTATCTCCCTCGCCGACACCATAGCAGAAGCAACAGCAGCAGAAGCCACCTGCAAATCAGCGGCTCGAATGCAGCGATCAAATACAACTGATTGCCATCCTATCAGCGAGACGGTCTCGACACCGGAGAAACACACTGCCTCCACCTACCATGGCAACATCGAATCCCCCTCTGACAGTGACTACGAGGAGGAAGAAATTCACTGGCTTCAATCAGAACGCGATTGGCAAGACCGGCAGGATCATAAGTCAGGGTTCCAGTGCACCGGGTGTGGAGGCGATCATCCCCACTCTGAATGCTGTTTCCTTGACACCATTTGTCGGCATTGTGAGAAGCGGGGGCACATCGCAAAAGTTTGCCAAAATAAACACAACCACAGTCCTCGGCGCTGAGGCAGCAGCCCTAGACAACGAGATGGCACCCCCCCAAGCATCGAGATTGCCAGACTGACAGTCGATGGAGCCGAGATGGCCTGACCAAACGCTTCAATGAGGCGCCGCGGAAAGAAGCGACCCATCAAATGGTTGACATCGGCCATTCTTCTACCATAGATGCCCGAAAAGTACGCATAACAGTAAACATCAAAAACCAACCGTGCTCCATGGAGGTGGATTCGGGATCCTACCTCTCCATGGTCTCCTGGCACACCATCAAGCACCTAATACCCAGCATCCACCGCCACAAAATAAGCGACCAAAAGCTGATTCTCAGAGATTACCAGGGAAATCGCATCCCTGTTACCGCCATCGGGCACTTCAAAATCACATTCAAAAGCCACACCAACATATTGCCACTCACCATCGTGGACAATGACTGTCCCAGTTTGCTCGGGCTACAATGGTTCGAGCCGCTGGGGATAGAAATGGCTGGCATCCACCACACAAACAAAGAGGATTGGGAAGCAGCACTTGCCCGGGACTTCCAAGAGGTCTTTGACAACACCTTAGGCAAGTACAAGGGGTCCCCAATCTCCTTCAATCTTAATCCAGATGTCACCCCATCCGCCTCCAACCATGGCGATTGCCATTTGCACTCAAACCTAAAATAGACGAGCAACTAAATAAGCTCATCGCCCAAGGGGTATTGGAGCCTACTGACCACACCCGATGGGAAATGCCTATAGTCACCCCCAATCAAACCAGATGGCTCCTTAAGAATTTGTGGTGACTATAAGGCCACCCTCAACCATGCTCTGCAGCAAAGTGCCTATCCCGTGCCAATAGTCCAGCACCTCCTGCACTCACTGGGGGGAGGCCGGGTATTTGCAAAGCTCGACCTGACACAAGCCTATCAGCAGCTGCCGGTCAATGCAGAAACCGCCGAGGCACAAACGATTGTGACACACCGGGCGGCATTTAAATGCAACTGCTTCCAATTCGGCGTCAGCGTAGTGCCCGGGATTTTCCAAAGCCTAATGGAAAGGATGCTGCAAGGCATTAAGGGAGTAGTGCCATACTTTGATGATGTATTAGTGGCAGCAGCTAATAAAAAAACAACTAGAAAAATGCCTGAGAGCAGTACTCCAAAAATTTAAAGACTCTGGCTTGAAAGTCAAAAAAGAAAAATGCCAACTATGCACTGAGAGGGTCAAGTTTTTGGGATACCTCCTAGACAAACACGGAATTCACCCCACTGAGAAAAAACAAAGCCATCAAGGAAGCCCCCAGACCGAAAAACAAAATGGAGCTTCAGGCGTTTTTAGGACTCATTAACTTTTATAATGTTTTCCTACCCCAAAAGGTGACCGTGGCAGAACCGTTGCATAGACTGTTGGACAAAACCGCCTGCTGGACTTGGGGAAAATGGGAGGAAAACGCCTTTCAACAAATAAAAAACCTTTTATCTTCCGGCGCAGTTCTCATCCAGTATAGTGAAACTCTACCACTAACAATTACATGTGATGCATCACCTTTCAGAGTAGGAGCAATCCTCAGTCACACCTTACCAGATGGAAAAGAGGCACCCATTGCCTTCTTTTCAAGAACCCTGTCCAAGCCGGAAAGAAACTACAGCCAGCTGGACAAGGAAGCCTTAGCGATCATTTTCGGAGTGAAAAGATTCCACAAATACGTCTACGGTAGGACCTTTTTAATTATTACTGACCATAAACCTCTGCTTGGCATATTGGCAGGCAACAAGGCCACCCCGACCATCCTCTCACCTCGCCTGACAAGGTGGTCTGAGTTCTTGGCCACCTATAATTACCAGCTCATACACCGCCCCAGCAAGGACATTTTGCACGCTGATGCTTTGAGCTGCTCACCCCTTCCGGATGTGCTAGATGACCCAGCACCCACCACCCAAGTCCTCCAAATAGAAACCATACCCAGCCCACTCCTCACCGCACCAGGCATTGCCCTCAAAACAAAAAAAGACAAGCGGCTGGCATGAGTCTTGAGTTGGGTAGAATGAGGTTGGCCGGAAAATAATAAAGATGAATGTTTTAAAGCCTTCAGGAGCCAGCAAACTGAACTCTTTGCTCAAAAAGGGCACATCCTTTGGGGAGATCGGGTGGTGATGCCTGAAACATTACAAACCAAAGTGCAGGACATGCTGCATGAAGGGCACCTGGGCATCGTCTGGATGAAACCCTGGCAAGAAGTTATGCTTGGTGGCCAGGGATGGACAGGCAGATCGAAACATGGGTCGCAGCTTGTAACAGTTTCCAACAAACGCGATCCACCCCCGCACAGCACCACCCCTGGAATGGGAAACACCCAGAGGCCCCTAGTCCCGAATCCATCTTGATTTCACTGGCCCCACTCAGGAACACACTTTCCTGATAACCGTTGATGCCTATTCAAATTGGTTGGAGGTCTGCACTATGAAAAAAACAACCACAGAGGCTATCATAGCCAAACTTAACAAACTCTTTGCCACACACGGGTTGCCAGATGTGATAGTGTCCGACAATGGGCCACAGTTCACGGCATTGGCATTCGAACAATACCTAGCTGCCTAGGTATGCCCCAATACCTAGGAGCATCAGACACGCATTAACATCGCCCGCTCACCTGGCGGCGAATGGGCGGGTGGAACGGATGGTCCAATTTACAAAGAAAACCATACAAAAATTTGAGGACGGCAATATCCAAGAAAAAATCAACAAAATGTTGCTGATACAACATATGAGGCCTAACACGACCACTAACAAATGCCCAGCAGAACTACTTATGGGTAGAAGACTCCACTCGCCACTAGACCAGTTGCATCCCACTTACAATCTGGAGAAACCCCCTGGCTCCACAAGCTGACATTGCGCATTCAACATCAGCGACACCATCTTTGCAAAAAGTTTCACCGGGGCCCCCCTCTGGGTACCCGCACGAATCACCCAAATAACCAGACCCAGGTCGTACCACCTCGAAACCACCGACGGGCGTAGCTGGAAGCGCCATATCGACCAGCTACAGTCCAGGCTTGCCAGCACAGACTCTAACAAAGAAATCAGTGTGTGTGTGGGGGGGGAAACCCGAACATTAAAAAAGAAAAAAACTCAATGCAAGCAGAACATCCCCCAGGCAGAAATCAATCAATAAACCAACCATACTCACCTGAATACACAGAGCTGTTGCAGACGGGTGTTTCACCTGAAAGGAGTAGCCGGACAAGCTCGACCAGCCCAGAGAATCCAGGCGGGAGCAGCAGAGTGAACGACTCGACCAACTCGGACGAACCAGGCGGGAGTCACAGCTATAGGCCCGGCTCTCCCTTCCAGGCGGTTCCATCAGGAGAATTGAGAGCGACGCGGAGCCCGTCCGAACCGGCCAATGTCCAGGGACTGAATGAAGCGTGCAAGTCAAGTAGGCAGGTATGGAGACCTGCCTACCTGCGCGATTACGTCATCCCACCCCTTGAACGATACCAAGAGGGGAGGGGTGTTCCATATCGATAGACTTGAAACCCTGCATTTCTTTTTTTTTTTTTTGAAACAAATTTTTATTAATTTTAAAGATAAAACAGCACATCATTAACCATTAAATACATAAACACATAAAACCTCTTAACATTGTAAATCCTTACAAGTCAAACAAAACATTATTTTTATACAGCATAATTCCAATTTATCCCATCTCCATATGGACACACAAACATCTTTCAGCAAGTTTCTCATTTTTTCTCTTTACTCCTATTCAATTTCATTTCTCTTCCATATTTATCCATTTTATAGTCATCATATTCTTTTCTTTCTGGCTTGTATAAATTATTCTCGTCTAACATTCCTCCAAGGTTTTATTGATTCTTTCCTTTTTTTTTTTTTTATAAAAAACAAATTTTGTTAGTTTTACCATAAGCACAATACACAAACATACAAACACAAAACATAAACAAAACTAAAAGATCTTTTCTGAAGGTTGTCTGTTCCCGGGTTAAAACTCTTTACACAGACACAAATTCAAACATCATATTCAACCCATATCTCCTTCCAAATCTTATTATCATTTTCTTTTTTATATATATATATAAAAACCATTTTTATCAGTTTTATAAAAACAATGCACAAAAAATCAAGGCATAGCAGCTTATAAATTCTTTTCTAAGAAAAAATAATAATAATAGACCAATAAGGCATAACATTTCCAGATTATAATATCAATATTTCATATAATATTAACTTCATATCTTGTCCCTACTTCTCTTTTCCATCCAAATTATTTATTAATTAAAATTTTATTGCCTTTTATCAATACACAAAATCCAAAAAAAAAGCATATATATCCTTCCATATCTTATTACCATTTTCAACAACATTCTTTGTCTGTTCTATTTCCAATTATCCATTCATCTTTTTTTTCTTTTACTATACTTCTCCTGTACACCAATTGGAGTAACATCTATAACTCATTACCCTAACTTAGAAATACTACATATAGCAATCTTTCTTGGGATTCTGTTTAAAAAAAAATTCTAAAATTACATAATAAATTTTGTATTCTAAATATACATATAAAAACACACTCTTATATACCCTCCAGAATCCCTCTTTTAATCTAAATTAAATTCACCCATTATCTCTAAATAAACTTTTTTTCCTTAGGTCTTGCTTCCCCACATTAAGGCTTCTCCTCCCCCCCTTTCTCTCTTGCTTATTCTTCTCCTTGCCCTTTCTACCCCTTTGCTTTTTCTCTTCGCTTTTCTTGCTCCTTTTCCTTTGCTTTCTAACCTTGCCTCCATCTTTTCGCTCATTTTTCTCTCTTTTGGTTGTTTTTATAATTCTTAAAATCCCCTTTTTCTTATCCTTTTTGTCCTCCTCTCCAGAAGGGACCCATTGTTCATCAAAGATGGCTTCTTCTTCCTCTTCTTCCTTGTCCCAGTCCTTCTGCTGCGTAATCAACTTTTCAAAGGAACATAACGCCATTTCTAAGAATTGAAACAAAGCGCCCAAAGTATCTTCTTTTTTATATTTTTGATATTCAATCTCTAGTTCATCCACAGACGATGCCATTATGAAAAGGGAAACTTTTTCCAAAACAACCACAAGAATTTTTAATCAAAGACAATCAAAAGCAATTAAAAAAAGAAAAAAAGTTCCAAAAGTTAATACTTTTCTTCCTTCTTCTCTTTCTCTTTCTGAATTAATTTTTAATCAAAGAGGTCCAATTACCATATATCTTCTTTTGGGATCCACAAAGACGTTCTAATCAATCTCCTCCTTTTTCAGCTTCTGCTCCAATTTTTTTTTTCTCCCTTCCCACTTGCAATGAGAATTTTAATAATCAAAAATCCATACCTCCAGCAGAGATTTTCCAATTTCTCACATTTTTCAATGTCCAAAAATCCCTTTGTCTCTTATCTTAGCTTTCAAAACAATCCACTTTCAATGTCTAATATATCCAAATATTTCTGCTTTTTCCGTGGGGTGGGAGAGTAAAAAAAAAAAAAAAAAATTCCCTTTAACAGCTTCTCCGCCGCTTTTCGCTCTTCTTAGGGATACAATGTATCCTCCAGCAACAAACAGCTCAATTCCAGGCAATTTAAAAGGTGTTACTTGACCCGGCTCAGACAGAACTTTCACTCTTCACACTTCCTCCAGCACAGTTCTTACCCGGTTGCTGGCTTCTTCGTGGCGGCCATTGCTGACTGCCGCTCCACCGCCTTGGGAAAAAGGGGTTTTCCCGGAGAAAGGGGGGTCTGCGATGCCCCCACCTCCCTTTCCGACTCCCCTCTATCTTCAGCTGTCCCTACAGGGCAGCCATATCCCCCTGACCCATCTGGATCGGGGGTACCTCGACGGCTAGCACAGCAGGAATCGCGAGCTGTCGCGAATTCCTGCTGCCCCGAAGCCACGCAAACCGGAAGTTCCGAAACCCTGCATTTCTATTGGTTCAATTAACCGCTACCTGATTGGACAAACCGGGCGACTCTGATTGGCTTGCTAAGAGTCTGCCGCAATTGGTCAATACCAAGCACGGGAGACTCAAAGCGAAGTCATTGGCCACTAAAGCCCCAGCGAGTTCTATAAAAGAGCTGCCACGGCTGCTATTCTTTTGAGCTGAATTTACTGTTGAATAAAGAGCTGTTGTTACTGAACCGGAGTCTCTTGTCTTTGTGAGCCCAACCCTTTTAACTTAACATTTGGCACCTACACCAATCCCACAGGCAGGGCCACCAACAGCCACTCAAGCTCAAAGGATGTCATGCAAACCTCCAGACTCAAGCCATTTTTCCAGACAAGCCATTGAGGTTTCCCTCCCCACAGAAGAGAGTGACGAACCTCTGGCTAAAGGAGTTTGTCTAGGAGAGGCTAATGAAGAAGAGGACCCAATGGTGAGTGCAGCCACCCCCTCCTTTACAGTTAAAGTAAAGCTAACAGTGCCAGAAATGGGGGAGCAAGAGGATTTGGAGGCAGTGATAGATGCAGGCTGTATCAGATGCCTAATTGGACTACCCATTATTGAGCAACTAGGGATAAAAATGAAACCCCTTAAGAACCCAATTAGGTTTGAACAGATTGATGGGACTTTAATAGGTGGAACCCCAGCCACACAAGTCACAGATCTTGTCAGATTAGAGATGGGGAGGCATTGTGAACTCATACATTTTGTAGTAGCTCCCAAGATGTCAGAATCAGTGACATTAGGCCTCACCTGGCTGGATAAATGGGCCCCTAAAATTAAATGGGGAGATGGATACCGGAAGATTATTATTGGAGTTGGACCAGTGGTGGGATTCAAATTTTTTTACTACTGGTTCTGTGGGCATGGCTTGGTCGACCTGGCAGGGGAAGGATATTGTAAAATCTCCAGTCAGAGATGGTATTTGCCAGTTCTCTGAAGTACTAAAAATTTCTGCTACCAGTTCTCCAGAACTGGTCAGAACCTGCTGAATACCACCTCTGAGTTGGACCACTACCATCAGTCCCTCATGACAAGTGACTGCTAGTTAATCCAATCCTGACATTAGAACCAGCAGCTTTAGAGGCATTGCCAGGTGAGCCCCCATTCCTAAAGAATACAGAGACTTGGCTGAAGTATTCAGTGAAGACGAATGCAATATCCTCCCCCTGGCAAACCAACAGACTGTACCTTCGAGATAGAACCCAGGGCGAAACTGCCAAAACCCAAAGAGTACTCCATGATGCATGCAGAAATGACTGAACTGAGGAAATACATTGACATCAACTTGGCTAGAGGCTTCACTGAGGCAGTGAAATCTAAAGTACCAGCTTCTGTACTATTTAAAGAAAAGATGGGGGGCTTATATTATGCATTGATTTTAGGGGGATAAATGTGGTGTGTGTACAAAACATGTACCCTCTACCCCTCATGAAAGACTTGATAAACCACTTGTCAAAAGGAAAGGTATTTACCAAGCTAGATCTGAGAGAAGCTTATTACCACGTACGCATAAAAGAGGGAGATGAATGGAAAACAGCTTTCAACTGCCCGCTGGGGAGCTTTCAATTCAGAATCATGCTTTTTAGCCTCCAACGGCCCTCCACAGTATTCATGCAGTTGATTAATGAGGTGTTACATGAACATCTGTATAAAGGGGTCCTGGTTTACCTGAATGATATTCTTATATTCAGGGAAACTTTGGAAGAGCATGTGAAACTTGTGAGGCAAGTGCTGAAAAAACTTTTAGCTGTGGAGCTGTATGCAAAATTTTCAAAATTCAAGTTTCATAGGACTTCCATCGACTGTCTAGGCTACCAAGTGTCAAACCGGGGAATTGAAATGGATCTCAGAAAAGTGAAAAGTGTGTTAGACTGGCAGCCTCCTAAAATATATGAACAATTTCAAAGTTTCTTGGGATTTGCAAACTTTTATAGACAATTTATTCCTTCTTTTGTGGAAGAACTGCTAAAAACCAACCTTCTCCCTCTAAGCCAAAACCTAACCAGTCGCTTGCTTGGACTATGGACTGTCAAGAATAATTTGAAAAGCTTAAGCACTTGTTTGCAGAGGAACCCATCCTTCAACACCCTTTCAACATCCCGATCCAAGCAAGCCATTTATAGTCCAAGTGATTTTATAGTGCAGCTGGTATGGCTGTGGCCACAGTTTTACTTCAAAAAACCTCCACAATCAATTATTGTCTTGTGCCCATGTTTCTAAGAAACTAACTGACACAGAGCTGTTTGATGGGCTCTCTTGTCCTGGAGGCATTTTTTGGAAGGAATTAAGGAGCCATTCAAAGTGTGGACTGATCACAAAACACACAAGGCTCTGAAAACTCCTCAAAAACTTTTCCCCAAGCAAGTTCGCTGGGCTCAATATTTTAAGCAGTTTAATTTTAAACTGAAATATATTCCAGAGGGAAAAAACCTATTGGCAGATGCCTTGTCTAGAAAACCCCAATTTGACAGTCACCAAGAAGAAATAGTACATGCCATGATTTCAGAAGCCCAGCCTGCCACCCAAACAACTACCAGAGCTCAAGCCAAATGCTGTTCTGAACTTCCTGCAGATAAACTAACAGTGGATTTTAAAGCAGCACTTTTAAGCGATCCATGGTTTGCTGAAAATCAAACCAATTTGACTCTGAGGGAAGGGCTGGCTTGGAAAGGAAACAAGATTTATGTACCCAGTACATGAGATTGATGGTACTAAAATGCAGTCATAACTCTCAGTTGGGGGGGAGCACTTTGGATTTTTAAAAACCCTCCATTTGATCAGAAAACAATTCTGGTGGCCAAAATGAAAACTGATGTTGAGGACTATGTAAGAAGCTGCTCAATTTGTGCCATCATGAAGCGTAGACCCGGGAAATCCCCTGGACTTTTCCAACAAGTAGCTGAACCAACAAAGCTATGGGAAGAAATAGCAGTGGACTTTATTGTTGAATTACCAGAAAGTGGAGGAAATACAGTACTTTGCACTGTCATCGACTTGTTCTCTCTACAAGCCAACTTCACTGCTTGTAGTGGATTACCTTTTGCCAAAAAGTTAGCAAAACTGTGAAGCGCATTTATTGACTTCACAGAGTGCCGTGGTGAGTGATTTCAGACTGAGGTGCACAATTTACTGCTAAGTTCTGGAGGGAGTTTTCAAAGTCCATTGGGTCATCCCAAGGGCTTAGCTCAGCTTTTGATCTGGCTATTAGTGGATTGGCTGAACGAACAAACACCATGGTGGAACAATACATTAGATGCTATATAAATTTTCAGCAAGAAAACTGTGAGGATTTATTACCATTTGCAGAAGTGGTTTTTATAATACACAGTAATACTGGCTTAACTCCTTTTCAAATTACTACTGGCATGAATTTTGTTCCCATGCCCTAGAGATCCACCAACATCCATGTTCATAACAGACTGGATGGAATCATTAAAGAAAGGATGCAAAAATACTAAGAAAGCTTTAGTGGAAGCAGCTGAATAATTAAAAAAACAAGCAGACAAACATAGGTTTCTCCAGCCACCATTTAGAGTGGGGGATAAAGTATTTCTGTCAACTAAATACCTTAGGTTGAGGCTTCCTAGTAAAAAGTTAGGACCTAAGTTCCTTGGTCCCTTTCCCATAGTGAAAGTGATCAATCCAGTTACTGTTCAACTTAGCCTCCCTCGCATATTAGGCAAAATACACCCAGTCTTCCATAGCAGCTTATTAAAACTTGCTGTGGGATCCAATCTACAACGCATACCAGCAGCTCCCCCCAAACCAATGGTAATACATGGTGAAACTCATTATGAAATAAAAAATTTTTTTGACTCTAGACTACAAAGAGGACGATTACAATATTTAGTGCTATGGAAGTGCTACCCCTTGTCAGAAGCTACTTGGGGGAAAAGTTGGGATGTAAATGCTGAGGGGTAGTCAACCTTTTTATACCTACCACCCACTTTTGTATCTCTGTTAGTAGTAAAATTTTCTCCAACCCCCCACCGGTTCCACAGTAATGGCGATTTATAAAGTAGGGGACAAAACCCCTACCACCCACCATGAAAACTGGAATGCCCATTAGTGGGTGCTAGGGACCAGGTTGACTACCACTGGATTAGTTAAAAAATTCCATGACAAGTTCCCTGACAAACCAAAGGGATCCCCTGGGAGGGAGAGGGGGGTTAAGTGGATTGATGGACTGCACATTACCCTTGTTGTGTTTTGTCTATTGTATTTTTCAGGACATGATTTTTTTCTTCGGGGGAGATGCCCATCAGCTTTGGAAGCCATATTAGCACCAGAAGCTTTCATGCTGCCACATTTTAAAGCTTGGGAATTTGGGAGGATGGATTTTTATGGAGCGTATGTAGTTAGACATAATAGCATTCTTCTTTAAAGTCAAGGTCATGTTATTTCTGCACCTGGATGAGGAATGGTTGAAGAGATATCTCAAGTTAGAACCGATGGTGATTGGGGCATTAGATGGGTGCAGGGGATGGATTTGTAATTTTTAATTATTGGAGGAAAATCCAGAACTTTCAGATTCAGGTTTTCCCAGATGTGCCAGCATGGCAACTCTAATAAAATTGAACTTTGAGAAAATGCCTGTCTCAGAGTTTTGCTGTTGGAATTTGTTTCTCTAGAATGCTGACAGAAATAACATTCTTTGTTGTGCTTTTTTGATGACATTTTTGATGTTAGGTGCCCATTTTAGGTCTTGAAATATGATAGAACCTAGAAATCTGAAGGTCTCTACTGTTAATACTGTGTTGTCTAGTATTGTAAGAGATTGTAGTATAGGAAGGTTTCTCCCAAAATCTACTATCATTTCTATGGTTTTGAGTGTATTTAGTTCAAGATTGTTCTGGTTGCACCACAAGGCTAGTTGTTCAATCTCCCGTCTGTATGCAGATTCATCGTTGTCTTGAATAAGACCAATCACTGTTGTATCATCTGCAAACTTTAGTACTTTACCAGAGGATCTTTTGAGATGCAGTCATTGATATATAGTGAGAAGAGAAGTGGAGCCTTGGAGAGGGCTGTGCTAATTATATAGGTATCTGATGTGATTCTGCTTAGCTTCACCTGATATTTCCTGTCTGTTATGATCCACTTACAAGTGTTTTCAGGTACTGCTAGTTGGTTTAGTTTAGTTAGAAGAATGTCTGGATTGATGGTTTTCAATGCTGAACTAAGTCAACAAAGAGGACCCTTGCATAGGTCTTTGGAGATTCAAGATTTTGTAGGATGTAGTGCAAGCCATATTATCAGCATCATCTGTCTATTTGCTTGGTATGCAAATTGCAGGGGGTCTAACAGCGGATCCATGATGGTTTTCAGGTGGGACAGCATTAGCTTTTCAAAGGTTTTCATAACTACTCAAAAATTTTTCCTACTGGCTTTATGGGTGTGGCTTGGTGGGCGTGGCTTGGTGGAGCTCACTCTCTAAAAGGATGGGCATGGGTGGGGCCAACCAATTCAAATCCCTACCATCCCTACCATCTCTTCAAACCGATTCAAATTGTCCCTTCACCTCTCCTGAGGTGGTGCAAGGTGATTGAATTTCACCCCTGCTACAGAGCAACTGGTCTGTAGTCATTCAGTTCCTTGATAGAGTGCTTCTTTGGCACTGGGATGCTAGTAGAGCATTTGAAGCAAGAAGGAGCATAGCACATTTCTAGTGATTTATTGAAGATTTGGGTGAAGATGGAGGGCAATTGGTCAGCACAGACTTTTAAGCAAGACGGAGTTATCTTGTCTGAGCCTACTGCTTTTCCTGGTTTTTGTCTGTGAAATAAATCTTGTACTTCCTTTTCTGTGATCACCAGAAGTTGTGAACCCAATGGGATGGGGTCAATTGTAGGAAGTTTGGCTGTTGTTGTTGTGTCTGAGATAGGACCAGTTGTAGGAGGCTTGGCTGTAGTTGGTGTGTCTGAGATGGGACCAGTTGTAGGAGGCTTGGCTGTAGTTGGTGTGTCTGAGATGGGGGTTGTGGAAATAGGTGGCTGTAGTTTCCTTTCAAACCTGCAGAAGAACACATTCAGGTCACTTCTGCTTCTTCCTCCTATCCACTCCTGTTTTTATGCCATCTGCTCCCATCTGCTTACTCTGCTTGCACCTTTCCTCAGTGCATAATTATTCCCTAGCACCTCCATATGTTGCATTTATAACATGGCTGCCTGCTGCATAGAATTTCTATACTCACATCTTCCCACCACTGAGGCCAAGACACAATTTCCTAGAAGGGTATGTATTCTGATAGGTTGTCAGACTCCCATGGGGCCATTCAGGGGTTACTTTGTAGGCTGTTTTGAGTCCCAGGATTGTTTGAACCTTGCTGGATGATGCAATCTTCCCAGGTGCCATGTGGTGAGATGGATAGAGGGTTAATTCTATTATGTCCTGAGGGTGAAGGTCTTTTGTTTTGTAGATAAGCTGCCCCAGCCTTTTGTCTTGTAGATAGGTTGGCACCAAAATATCTGCTGGGAGGCAGGGAGCTGAGGCTCTATATCTTTAGAAACATGTTTCTCCTTTAGGGAAAATATAATATCTTGCTTTTTAAATATTTCTTAGAATATTTCATTCACCTAGAGAAAGATGAGTGCTAACTTTCTACAATCCCCTCTTTAGGCCATAAAAGGTGTGGATTGAACACCTTTTCTGTCCCAAGATTAAGAATTGATCTGATCAGAGAGACTTGATGGGTGCTTTTAATTTGTCTGATGAAAAGGGGAAGGCATTTGTCTTCATAATTTGTCTGATGAAAAGGGAAAGAGGCAGCAGAAAAAATTCCTTCAGTGGCTCCCAAAAGGAGAGCTTTTCAGCCACAAAGGTCTAGCAGCCAGAGCAAAAGTTCTGGAAAGAAATTTACAGTATCCAATTATCCAAGCCAATTATTTTCAGAGGTTTTATTTCACTTTCTGTGATCTTACAGTCAGGTTTCAAGCAAGCACAAGCCCCCAAATTCTTCACAGCCATGGTTTTGCTTTAAATAACTGCAGGATGCCCATTTCAAGACTTGTTTCTTGAACCTGCCCTAGGTCTTACTTTTATGAGGCCAAATTGAGGTTAGCCATTGTGCAATCCAGGCTATTTGGTATTTTTTTAATATACATTTTTATTGAGCTTACATATTTAAAAACAACACAAATGCAAAACAATAACACAAATACAATCTTTGCAGTGTTGTTGTTGTGAATGAATAAATGTGTAATAAAGTTATCTAGAGCTTGAAGTCAAGTGCAGGGTTCTGGCCCTGCACTTCTGATTGGCTGTTAAATGGCGAGATCAGATTGGTCCGTTCAGGAGAGTCTGATTGGCCATTAATGAGCCATTCTCATTGGTCAATGGAGCAAGCGCTCCCAGGTTGTCATTGGTTGAATAGTTAATAAGTTGCCTATATAAGGAAGGCTATAGCAACCATCCAGTTTGAGCTGTCACACCATGTAAATAAAGAGTTGAAGTTTGTTAGGGATAACATTGTTTACCCTAACTGGTTTAGGTAAAATAATAAATATGTTATCATGGTTTGTTAGTTAAAGTGTCTGTGACTTTAACTGTAAGAATGTAATTAAGGGAGTGGTTGTAAAAGCACCATAAAAGAAGCAAGGCATGGCAGCTTGCTCTCTCTGGCTTGATGATCCCTAATTACTGGATAGACTGAAGACTGCGTTTTTCCCCTACTGGAACAGGAGAGAGAAAGGACTATTGATTAATCAACTGTGAGAGGACTGATTTATTGTAAGTGAACTGACATTGGATATTCTACACGGACTTTGCTAATTGAATATCCTTGAATGGACTGACTAAAATGATACATGACTAATGCACTGTTATTTTGACTATGCTATAAAACTAAATAGAATAAACTATATTTTTGATAACACAAGCGTATCTGTTATTTTTACTGTATGTTAACTAACATACAAACTTATCTCACACATTTATCTGTATGCCTATCTGACTAACGCTGCACATTCTGTTTAGCTTGTCTCCTTAACACTGGTTGGGGAACCCAGGCTTAACAATGGTTATGGGCCCAGAGGCTGCAAAATCAGTTTAACTAGGATAAAACAGATTTATGTAAAAAGTGAGAGTTTGTGTTGTTATACGTTACAGTAAACAGACAGCTGTGTTTTATTAATTATAGTTTTATATCCATATAAGAAAACATGGCACAAGTCAATCTACAAAGTTTGTCCCTTATATCCAAGCTGGATGGAACAAACTATGTCTATGAAATGTAGTCTACTTCTACGAAGAGAAGGTCTGTGGAACATAATTGAAAATCCTCCAAACGTAGAGGAATGGGATCCAGAGATTGAGGAAGATAGACAAAAGATAAAAGACTTTAAACTGAAGAATGGACAAGCTCTTTGCATAATAGGACTAACACTGTCTGACCAGCAACTTGTTCATATCCGTGGAGAGCAAATGGCTGTTGGGTGTTGGCAGAAGCTGAAGAGGATTTATGTCCGAGATAACATTGGTGCTCACATAAATCTAACACAGAAGCTTTTCAGGACGCATCTCCAAATGAATGGTGATATGCTTAGACATTTGAATTCTATGAAAAGCATTTTTCAAGAACTGCACAAGAAAGAACTTATTTTCTCTGAACTACACCAAGTCTACATAATTCTATCTTCACTAGACAAAAATTATGATAACTACGTCACTTCCCTTGAAATTTTGCCTAAGGAAAGCCTAACTTTAACTGATATAACTGGCAGATTGATTGAAGAGGCAAGAAGAAGACTTGAAAGAGATCAGTTAAGGAGGCAGCAACCTCAAAAAGAAGATATTGAATCTCCTACTGCATACGCAATTAAAAAGTGTTTTAATTGTGGAGGAAGAGGACATTTGGCAAGATTTTATAAAAAAGGAAAGCGCCAGAACGCTGGCCAAAATACTAAAAGTAACCAAAATAAAAATAAAAATTTAGAGTTAGCCATGTATATTAACGGAGCTGTAAAAAATAATTTATGGGTGGTTGACAGTGGAGCATCCCACTGTATAACAAATGATAACAAAAATTTTTATTAAAATGTCCCAGAGTACACAGCAGATATTGTTAGCCAATGGCTGGAAACTGAAAGCTAAAGGTCAAGGTATAGCATATTGTTCTTTCATAAAAGATAATGTAAAAATGTTATATGTACCACAACTTAAGTTTAATTTAATTTCAGTTAGAATTTTAGTTAAACTAGGATATGTAGTTACATTTAGGGGAGATAACTGCATAATTGAAAAAGAAGATAAGAAAATTACTGCATCTTTAAGAGGTGAATTATATGTTTTAAATGATAATGATTTAGAGGTGGCTAACACGGTTTATGATAATAAGAAACCTCATGATGAATGTATTCACTTGTTACACCGACAGCTAGGGCATTTAAATTTAAAAATAATTAAGAGAACTGTTCAACTATCTAAAGGAATAAGTTTAAAACCTTGTAATAAGTATTTGCAATGTTTTGCTTGTAATCAAAGCAAAAGCAAGGTCATACCGGCAAATAGAGTTGATGGATTTACTACCAAAGAGCCTTTAGAGGTAGTATTTGCCAATTTAATAGGTCCTAAAAAACCAAGTGCAGGAGGAGCTCGATACATATTAAGTATAATGGACCACTATTCTAGATATGGGTTTTACTATTTAATGAAGAGCAAAACTGAAACGTATCTAAATCTCTTTAATTGGATTAAATTTGCAGAAAGAAAAACTAAAAAGAAAATAGTAACTCTTATAACAGATAATGGTGCGGAATTTACAAATAATAAATTCCAGAATAGACTTAGAATGTTAGGTATTCAACATAAAAAGTCTGCACCATATAGGCCACAACATAATGCCTTTATAGAGAAATGAGGCCAAACACTACAATCAATGGCACGTACTATGTTGTCTGATTCAGGATTACCTGACAATTTATGGGGAGAAGCAATAATGTGTGGTAATCATATATTAAATAATGTTGTTAATTCAACAACATGTGAATTACCATTCACACTGTGGCATGGTACAAAACCTGATTTAAGTTACATGCACACATTTGGAGCACGAGCATGAGTGCATATCCCTACATAACTCAGACACAAAGGACAGCATAGAGCTAAAAGATTATTTTTTGTAGGATATGAATCTAATCACAGATCTTATAGATTCTGGGAACCAGGTACGTCTAGAGTTTACACCAGTGCTAGTGCTAAATTCCTAGAACATGTAGGATGGAATAGATTAGAACAAGATTTAAATAACGAAGTAATTATTGAACCCTACAAAAGGCAAAAAGATCAGACGAGTTATATGAAGAGTCCAATTAAAGAAGAAGTCCACGAAGAGCAAATAGGACCAGAACAAAAGGAAACAGTTGATCAGGAAGAGTTAGATAATCAAGAAGAGTTAATAAATGAAAGTCCACCTGTAAGTCCTGTAATACCTAGACGTGTAACTGGACCACCTGATAGGTATCAAGCAAGTATAGTTTGCCAAGTAACTAAAGTTCCAACTAGTGTAGATGAACTTAGGATGTATCCTGCTAAGGATCAGGAGAATTGGCAAAAGGCAATAGAAAAAGAACTAAATTCATTAAAGGTAATGAAAGTATATGAAGATGCTTAATTACCTCCAGGAGAAAAATCCATTGGGTGCAAATGGATATTTAAAGTAAAAACTGGAAATGATGGGACTGTTTCCCATAAAGCTAGGTTGGTAGCTCAAGGATTTAATCAAACTGCATCTGATTACGATGAAGTTTTCGCACCAAGTCTTAAAGCAACATCTCTGAGAGCAGCTTTAGTGTGGGCAGCTAAGAAAAACTATGTCATAAACCATTTAGATGTAGAAACTGCTTATTTGCATGCACCATTGCAGCACACTATATATTTGAAAAAGCCAGTAATTATAAAAGACAATAAAGTAAATAGTAATGATTGTTGGAAACTCAAAAAGAGTCTTTTGACTCTTTTGACGGGTTGAAACAATCCGGCTTTGAGTGGAACCAATATATTCTGAAAGAATTAAACAATATAGGTTTTAAATCTGGTTTAGCAGATCCATGTGTGTTTAAAAGAGAAAATAATGGAACGGTGTCATTATTGTTATTATTTACAGATTATATTGCTTTGATAACTAAGACTAATAATGAAGTAAATGAGATTATATCATTATTAGCCAAAAAGATAAAATTAAAGCATTTAGGTGAAATTAAAAAGTATCTAGGATTGACAATTAACAAAACAAAAAATGGATTTATGATATCTCAAGAAGATAAAATTTGCCAATTAATTAAATCGTATAAAATGGAACTTTGTAAACCGGCAAAGACTCCAATGAGTCAGGAAGTTTGCCAAACTGATGATCAAAGTCCCAAATTTGATAAGTCTCTATATCAATCTTTGATTGGTAGCTTATCATATATAAGCAATTGGTCTAGGCCAGATATAGCTTTTAGTGTAAATCAGCTGGCACGTTTTAATTCAGATCCACATCAATGTCATTGGCAATCATTAAAAAGAATTTTAAGATATCTTAAAGGAACAATGAACCATGCATTGTATATAGAACCAAAGGGTGATTTGAGTCTTAGTGCTTATGCAGATGCAAGTTTTGCAACTGACATAAACACTAGAAAATCAACATCTGGGATGGCTATATTATTTGGTAAGACACTAATAGGGTGGAGGTCAATCAGACAACAGCATATCAGTTTGTCCACGATGGAAGCAGAATTTTCATGTCTGTCATTACTATGCACAGACTTAATTTTGTACAAACAGTTATTATTAGACATGGGTATAACTGTTAAAGATTCCATTATTGTGTACGAGGACAACCAAGCAGCTATAAGCTTAGCTACTAATAGAGCTGTAAAAACTAGATCAAAGCATACTGATTTAAGATACTTAAATGTTAGAGAATCTGTAAAGAATGGGCTAATTAAATTGGAATACTGCATGACAGAAGAAAACATTGCAGACCAATTTACAAAAGCTCAAGGAGTAATTAAGTGTAAAGAGAGTTGTAACAAATATGATTTAAAGATGTAAATAGTTATAGTATTATTATTATTTCCTAAAAGGGGAGAATGTTAGGGATAACATTGTTTACCCTAACTGGTTTAGGTAAAATAATAAATATGTTATCATGGTTTGTTAGTTAAAGTGTCTGTGACTTTAACTGTAAGAATGTAATTAAGGGAATGGTTGTAAAAGCACCATAAAAGAAGCAAGGCACGGCAGCTTGCTCTCTCTGGCTTGATGATCCCTAATTACTGGATAGACTGAAGACTGCGTTTTTTCCCCTACTGGAACAGGAGAGAGAAAGGACTGTTGATTTATCAACTGTGAGAGGACTGATTTATTGTAAGTGAACTGACATTGGATATTCTACACGGACTTTGCTAATTGAATATCCTTGAATGGACTGACTAAAATGATGCATGACTAATGCACTGTTATTTTGACCATGCCATAAAACTCTGAATAGAATAAACTATATTTTTGATAACACAAGCATATCTGTTATTTTTACTGTATGTTAACTAACATACAAACTTATCTCACACATTTATCTGTATGCCTATCTGACTAACGCTGCACATTCTGTTTAGCTTGTCTCCTTAACACTGGTTGGGGAACCCAGGCTTAACAAAGTTCACTGTTTTCACCGGCTCGTCTCCATTCTTCGCACCCATGCGCCACACTTAACACTGGCGACAAAGGTGGGATGTGGAGGCGTCAGAGCTGACTGAACAATGAAAAAGATAACCGAGCACGTGGCTGAAAACGCACAACAGCGGAACCATGTCCAGCGGTGTCATACCACCCACTCCATTCGACCCAGCGCAAGAAGACTGGGAGTCCTACATGGATCGTTTCCAAATGTTCTTGGAAAACAATAATTTGAAGGATGCCACAACCGGGAAGAAATGAGCGTTATTCCTAACGCATTGCGGGCCAACCGTATTCAAGATGGCCAAGGCACTAGCAAAACCAGCTGAAGTGAAGGCTATGGACTGGGACGTCCTCGAACTTCTACTGAGGGCCCACTATGCACCGACTGTACCAACGCTCGTAAGGCGGCACAAGTTCTACCAAAGAAACCAGCGAAAAGGAGAGAGCATTGCCGATTTCATTACGGACCTCCGAAACTTGGGAGGCCTCTGCGGGTTCACCGAGTTGGAAGAGGCGTTGAGAGACTGAATAGTTCTGGGATTAGATGCACTAAACGTGCAGAGCAAGATAATGGCAAAAGGCGACATTAGCCTTGCCGATGCCATTGCTGATGCTACTGCAGCAGAAGCAACCAGGAAGTCGACTGCCCAACTGCGCCGCAACCGCGCTCCGGTACATCAACCGACCTGCGACATTTCACCTCAGTCAGAAGGACAGCTTTTGACGGCCCACCACGAGGACCTCTCTTCATCGTCAGACAGCAACGAAGAAGAGGTCCATCGACTGCCGTCATATCGGGATCATCACCCGAAGTCCCAACACCCATGCGCTGGGTGTGGAGCCAACCATTCCCGGTCCGAATGCAAATTCTGCGACGGGCTCTGCCATGAGTGCAGGAAACGAGGCCCTATCGGACAGGTCTGTAGAAGCCTCCTAGGACCCAGCCAGACCTCGAAGGGGGCTAACTATCGCCAATCGACAGGAAACCATTCTGTAAGGTGAGAACCAGTAAACCACTCCTACATAAACGAAACCATAAATCGCCCAACGAAGCGAGAAGAGGCTCACCAAACTATCACTATCGGTCACACCTCTTCCTTGGATGCCAAGAAAATCTGAATTAAAGTGGCCATCAAAAATCAGCCCTGCCAAATGGAAGTCGACTCGGGATCGTCTCTCTCGATGGTTTCCTGGAAGACCCTCAAGCAACTCATCCCTACTATCTGGCGCCAAGACCTCCATTCCCAAAGACTCATACTTAAAGACTATCAGGGGAATAGGATTCCAGTCGTAGGATCCAGTCAAGTCCGGGTCTCATTCAAAAACCGCACAGCGTACTTACCCCTGACTGTGATCGACAAGGACCGGCCTAGCCTGTTAGGCCTCCAATGGTTCACGCCACTCGGCATTGAAGTGGCAGGCATTAACCGAATTGGCGGCAGTGACTGGGAGGAGGACCTCGTCCATGAATTCAGGGACGTCTTCACGGAAAAGCTAGGCGAGTACAAGGGGACCCCGATATCATTTAGCCTTAATCCAAAAATAGCTCCCATCCGCCTTAAGCCTCATCAAGTTCCATTTGTCCTAAAGCCCAAAATCGATGAACAGCTTGATAAGTTAATAGCCCAGGGAGTGTTAGAGCCAACCGATCACTCTCCCTGGGAGACCCCAATTGTGACACCTATTAAGCCGGATGGTTCGATTAGAATTTGTGGGGACTACCGAGCCACCCTGAACCACGGCCTGCAGCAAAACCCATATCCGGTGCCAGTGGTGCAACACCTCCTCCATTCCCTGGGGGGCGGAAAAGTCTTCGCTAAACTAGACTTAGCTCAGGCATATCAGCAACTGCCGGTTGATGAAAAAACGGCACAGGCATAGACAATCGTAACGCACCGAGGTGCCTTTAAATGTACACGGCTCCAATTTGGAGTGAGTGTAGCCCCGGGGATCTTTCAGAGCCTGATGGAACGACTATTGCAAGGGATTAAAGGTGTTGTCCCCTACTTTGACGATATGTTAATTGCTGCCCCTACTTCAAAAATTTTACGGGCTTGTTTAAGATTGGTTCTCCAGAAATTCAAAGACGCAGGCCTTAAAGTGAAGAAAAATAAGTGTAAGCTGTGTACAGATTGTGTCGAATTTTTAGGGTATCTAATTGACAGTCAGGGCATTCACCCTACAAATAGCAAATTGAGAGCAATAAAAAATGCTCCCAGACCCCGGAATAAGGCCGACCTCCAGGTGTTTCTAGGCCTCATCAATTTTTATAACGTATTCCTGCCGCACAAGGCGACTGTCGCTGAACCTTTACATCGTTTACTGGACAAAAAAGCACTTTGGGTATGGGGTCATAGAGAAGAGCAGGCATTTCATAATGTAAAAAAACTACTGACTTCTGACGCTGTGCTAATGCAGTACAATGAGACCTTGCCGTTAACTATCAGGTGTGATGTATCACCTTTCGGAGTGGGCGCCATTTTGAGCCATGTATTGCATAACGGTAGCGAAGCCCCTGTTGCCTATTTTTCAAAGACACTTTCGAAAACTGAGCGAAATTATAGCCAGATTGATAAAGAAGCCCTTGCAATTGTGTCTGCTGTCAAAAGATTTCATGAGTACGTGTATGGCCGGGCTTTTACTATAGTGACTGACCACAAATCTTTGCTGGGAATAATAGCGGGGGATAAGCCAACCCCCTATATATTATCTCCCAGAATGACTCGCTGGTCAGAATTCTTGGCTGCTTATAATTATCAGCTGCAATACCGCCCCGGGAAAGCCATTCCCCACACTGACGCATTGAGCCGAGCACCGCTTCCAGAGACTATTGACGACCCCGCACCAACAGTGACAATGTTGCAGATCGAGGCACTTCGTACACCGCCATTAACTGCCCGTGATATCGCAAGAGAAACAAAACACGACCCGGCCTTAGCACAAGTCCTCATGTGGGTGGAATGCAGATGGCCATTGGACCAAGTATCAGATGACTTCGCACCATTCAAAAGTCGACAAACAGAGTTGTTTTCTCAAAAAGGCTGCATCATCTGGGGCGATAGAGTCGTTATCCCAGAACGACTCCAACAAGCAGTACTGAGAACCTTGCACGATGGCCACCCCAGCATCGTGTGCATGAAAGCCCTCGCACGAAGCTACGCGTGGTGGCCAGGCATCGACAAGCAAATCGAGACTTGGGTCAAAGCTTGTCATAGATGCCAGGAAGTAAGCAACGCCCCACCAAAGGCAATCCCAACCGAATGGGAAACACCGCAGGGCCCCGGTCCCATATCCATCTGGATTTTGCTGGGCCGACCAAAGGCCACACCTTCTTGTTAACCGTGGACGCCTACTCGAACTGGTTCGAAATCCACCGAATGAGGAACACAACAACCGAAGCGGTCATTAAGAAACTAGAAAGACTGTTTGCAACACATGGATTACCAGACGTTCTGGTTGCAAACAGTCTTTCTAGTTTCTTAATGACCGCTTCGGTTGTTGTGTTCCTCATTCGGTGGATTTCGAGCCAGTTCGACCACGGTATTCGACATGCGCTGACTGCGACTGTGCATCCTGTGGCCAACGGAAGGGCTGAGCGCATGGTACAATTTGTCAAGAAAACGCTACAGAAAGTGGACTATGACAACATCGAAGAAAAGATAAACCGAATCCTCTTTTTACAGCATATCACTCCGCACAGCGTCACCAACAAAACTCCCGCCGAGCTGCTAATGGGACGAAAGCTCCGCTCCCACCTTGACCGGTTACACCCAGCGTACGAACCGGAGAAACCACTCGGATCCAGCGGCCAACACCGTACCTTCCAGGTAGGCGACTTGGTGTTCACTAAAAAATTTTTGGGAGATCCGCTGTGGGTAGAAGCGACTGTGGTCCGTGTAACTGGCCCGAGATCATACCTTGTACAATGCCGTGATGATAGACTATGGAAGCGCCATATTGATCAACTACGATCAAGGCTGCAGTCAGGGATCTCCGAGTCCCCTAATAACCAAACTGAGGGGGGGGGAGATACAGTGGAAGATGAACTTCAATTAGCAGAAAACCTTTTTGAAGGGAACGATAGCGGAACGGAAACACGAGAACAGGAATCAAGGATAGGAGTGAGTTCACCTCAGGGTGATACCAAAGATGTTGGTGACAACAAAAACGCAAACTCAGAATCAGAGACACCCATTTCGCCAAACAACACCCTACCTCAACAAGAGTGCAGCCAAATACTGGGTGCACGACGGAAATCAAAAAGATTAACAAAACAACCGTCCTACCTCAAGGACTACGTGACTGCACCCCATAAACGGAACCCGGGGGAAAGGGGTGTTGTGAATGAATAAATGTGTAATAAAATTATCTAGAGCTTGAAGTCAAGTGCAGGGTTCTGGCCCTGCACTTCTGATTTGCTGTTAAATGGCGAGATCAGATTGGTCCATTCAGGAGAGTCTGATTGGCCATTAACGAGCTGTTCTCATTGGTCAACGGAGCTAGCGCTCCCAGGTTGTCATTGGTTGAATAGTTAATAAGTTGCCTATATAAGGAAGGCTATAGCAGCCATCCATTTTGAGCTGTCACACCATGTAAATAAAGAGTTGAAGTTCACTGTTCTCACCGGCTCGTCTCCATTCTTCGCACCCATGCTCCACACTTAATTGTTGTGACATCAACTTTTCCAGTTTCTTCTAACTATATCCTTCTCTTCCCTCTCTTACAATTCTAATATGAGTTTTACCATTTCTGCGCAGTCCATAATTTTCTTTAGAATCATACTATCTGTGGGAGTGCTAGCTAATTTCCAGCTCTGAGCATATGTTATTATTGCTGCTGTTAATATGTATATTATGATGTATTCAATTTCTTTCTTAAATGCTCCTCCAATTATCCCTAACAAAAACATTTCAGGCTTAAGTTCTATTTGAAGTCCAATAATTTCTTGCAACCATGTTCTAATTTTGTTTGAGTATTCTTTTGCTTTGGGGCAAGACCACCACATGTGAAATAAGGTACCTTGTTTATTTTTGCATTTCCAGCATTCAGAGTTCATATTTGTGTATATTTGGAAGGGTGGACGTAAAGACAAACAGTGAGAAAAAGATAAATCATACAAATTAAATGGAGAGGGAGACACATAAGGGTGACTGCGGAGCTGGAGGACAAAGTGTTATTTTGTATCAGTGGAGAGGAAGCAGCATGATTAAGCATTGTTGCAAAAGGAGTTAAGAGAGAAAAATTGAAAGTGTGAGTGTGCTGTGAAACTGACTATAGGAGTGGACAATATAGAAACGCACAGAAGAGGAGAAAATTGAAGAGGATTTGGTGGAAAGTGAAAGTGAAGAGAGAAATACAATTCACCATAGGACAGAGTGGCTGATGCAACTGACAGCAGGTAGCGTAAAATGTAATTTAAGGGAACAAATTGATGTAGTATTTAATAGAAAAAATTAAAGCATGGTAATTAATTAATAGGAATGAATAATACAAAAAAGAGATCGACTTGTATATCATGATCATATAATAGATTTTTGGTCTATTAGAAACTTCTTTTGCTTTTTATTTTCTTTCTTCTTCCTGAATGTAAACAGATTAATTGGGATAATTACAGTCTAAAAGCTAATAGGGTAGAATATAAAGTCAAGGCTCTGATTAATGGATAAAAAAATGAATTGTTAACTTATGCAAGCCTCTTGGATTGATGTTTAATAAGGAATCTCTAAGTCTTAAGTAATATCTTAAGTTATTGTGTATTAAGCTATCGTAGATTGTTAGTATTACAGTATATTAGCTGAACTATATATTATTAATGGTAATTCATAAAATAACAAAGAGTGTAACTTTTACTTTAATTATATTAATTATATGAGCCATTTAATATTAAGATACTCTTAGAAATCTACATTAAAACATAATTATTGTATCAAGAAAGAATTTATAGAATAAGAACATTAACAAAAAATATTAGCAAGAGAAATTTCTAAGCTGAAATTGAAATTGGAAGAAGTAAGAATAGAATAGAATTGTTAAAGCCAGAGGAGGAGATGATTGAATAACTGAAACTGAATGTTATATTACCGTTAGAAAGTAAAGTGAAACATGTAATCAAACAAAATATACAATGGATAGTGGAATGGAGAAATATATATAAACTACTAAAGATGACAACTACAACAACCATTTAAAGAACCGGAAAAAAAATTCTTTCAAACCCTTCTTTGACATCAGCATCACCCTCAGGCCAGAGATCCATAGAAAGTATGCTTAGTGCAGAAAAATCGAGTAGTGCCTCAAATATGCAGACGATACAGATGATCCTATTGGCAATACAAGAGACCATGACAAAAATGCAAGAATTGATGACTAAAAACCACAAAGAAATGAAGAATGAGATGGGGGAAATGAAAGGCAACATACACAAATTGGACAACAGAGTAGGCATAATCCAGCAGGAAATTGGAAAAAAACAGAACAAAAATTAAAAATGGTGGAAAACAGAACTGAACAGACAGAAAAGAAATTGGAATCGATAGAGCAGAAATTGATGGCAATAAATAAAGATTTAGAAAAATCCCTTATTCACCTGGAGATGGAATGTTCGGCCTTTTACCTATGCTTTCAAAATATAACAGAAAACAAAGAAGATTTGAGAACAATAATGTCAGAACTGTTAGCAGAAGCTACAAAAAGGGAGAAAAAAAGAAATTCAAAGTGAAATTGATGAGATATACAGGGTGCAAACAAACTACACTAGATGCCCCAAGCTACCGAGGGAAGTCCACATTAGATTTACAAAGAAACAAGTAAGAGATGAAATCTATGGAGCTACAAGAAATGAACCCTTGTCATACAAAGGTAAAGAAATCCTGACACCAGGAAATCCTGAACCAGATACCCAGATGTGTGAAAGAACAGAGGAGAGACTACGGCTTCCTATCAACACAATTGTTAAAACATAGTATATCATTCAGATGGCTTAACCAGAAGATATGCTTCCTAACAGATCATAAGCTTCTTAACAGACAGGAAGCAGCAGGTGAAGCTAGGCAGAATCAAATCTGATACCTGTACAATTAGCACCCACACACCCACCAAGGCTGTGTGCTTTCTCCACTTCTCTTCTCCCAACATATCAATGACTGCATCTCAAATGATCCATCTGTTAAAATACTGAAGTTTGCAGATGATACAACAGTGATTGGCCTCATTCGAGACAACAAATCTGCATACAGACAGGTGGTTGTATAACTTGTCTCATGGTATAACCGGAACAATCTGGAACTGAACACACTCAAAACTGTAGAAATGTTGGTATACAGAAGAAACCCTCCCATACTAACATCTCTTACCACACTAGACAACACAGTATCAATAGTAGAGACCTTTACGTTTCTAAGTTCTATCATATCACAAGACCTAAAATGGACACCTAACATCAAAAACATCATCAAAAAAGCACAACAAAAAATGTTCTTTCTGCGCCAACTCAGAAAGTTGAAACTTTCCAAGGAGCCGCTGATACAGTTCTACAGAGGAATTATTGAGTCTGTCATCTGCACCTCTATGATTGTCTGGTTTGGTTCTGCAACCCAAAAAGACAGGCACAGACTTCAGAGGATAATTAGGATTGCAGAAAAAATAATTACTACCTACCTGCCTTCAATCGAGGACCTATGAGTTTGCATGAGTCAAAAAGAGGTCTGTGAAAATATTTACAGACCCCTCACATCCTGGACATAAAATTGTTTCAACTCCTACCCTCAAAACGATGCTATAGAGCACTGCACACCAGAACAATTAGACACAAGGACAGTTTTTTCCCAAATGTGATCACTCTGCTAAACAAATAATTCCCTTAACACTGTCCAACTATTTACAAAGTCTGCACTACTATTACTATTAATCTTATCACTCCTTATCACCCATCCCCTCCCACTTGTGACTGTATGACTGTAACTTTGTTGCTTGTATCCTTATGATTTATATTGACTGTTTCCTAGTATGATTTGATTACTTATTGTACCCTATTACTATTATTAAGTGTTGTACCTTATGATTCTTGACTCTTGACGAATGCATTTTTTCTTTTATGTACACTGAGAGCATTTGCACCAAGACAAATTTCTTGTGTATCCAATCACACTTGGCCAATAAAGAATTCTATTCTATTCCATTCCATTCCATTCCACTCCACTCCACTCTACTTTACTCTACTCTATTCATAACCTGGCAGGAGAAAAAAATAAGAATCAATTACCTAGGAAAAGCACAGGACTTTGGTGACCAACTTATGATAATAGAAGAACTTTGTAGCAAAGAAGAACTAGAAAGTAGAAGCCCAGAGGAGCAGCAACCCGAGGAAAAAGAGTCAAAACAAGAAGAGAGTAGTAAAGAGGAAATCGAACAGGGTGAAAGAGAGGGGATTAGTACAAGAGCACAGAGAGAAAACAATATAAACAAGAGACAGAGGCAACAGTACAGACAATAAAATGGGAGAAATAAAACTAATATCTATGTGTATAAATGGATTAAATTCTCCAATAAAAAGGAAACAAATTTTCACAAACCCGTATAAACAAAAGGCAGACATAATATGTCTCCAACAAACACGTATCAAGAAACAACATAACAAATATTTAAAACAAGAAAAACTAGGGAAACTATTTGTATCACTGAGAGACCAGGAAAAAAAGGGATAGCTGTATACATTAAAGAAAAGATAAATGCAAAACTAATCTATTTCAATAACAATGGAAGAATACTAATGATAGAAATTAAAATTCAACAGAAACAAATACTACTAGTAATAATATATGCTCCAAGTGATAACCAAAAGAAATGTTACAGTGAGATACACGAAAAGATAATAGAAAAAGGACAGGAAAACATTTGTTTACTAGGAGTTTTTAATGCTGTGATAGATATTAACAAAGATTATATAAGCAAAAGAAGAAGAAGAAGAAGAAGAAGAAGAAGAAGAAGAAGAAGAAGAAGAAGAAGAAGAAGAAGAAGAAGAGGAGGAGGAGGAGGAGGAGGAGGAGGAGGAGGAGGAGGAGGAGGAGGAGGAGGAGGAGGAGGAGGAGGAGGAGGAGGAGGAGGAGGAAAATACTATTGAAATCATTCTTCGAGATGGCCCACAAATTAAATTTGAGAGATAGCTGGAAAGAATTAAACTCGAAAGAAAACAAATATACATTCTACTCAAACCCCCATAAATCATGGTCCAGGATTGATATGATCTGGATGAATAAAGAAATTGAAAACAAATTAGAATCTATAGAAATAATAACTAGCACTTGGGCAACCATAACCCTTTAAAAACAATTTGGAAAGGCCAAAAAAAAGAAAAATAGAAGATGGATATTAGACATACAGATTCTGAAAGAAAAAAATATATAATTGATTAAAAAAGAAATGGAATTCTTTCTCAAGGAAAACAAAAACCAATATACAGCACTACAAAATCTATGGGACACTGCTAAAATATACTTACGTGGTATAATATCACATAAACAATCCGAAGAAACAAAAAAAAAATGGAAAAAAATATACTACAGGAAGAATTAAAATCAACAGAAAATGCATTACAGAAAGAATCACAAAATGATAGAATTAAAAGGGAAAGAGGACTAATTAAACATAAATTAAACTTATTGAGACAGGAAGAATACACACAAAAAAAATAACGACAAAACTTTTTTGAACAGGCAAACAAGCAAGGAAGATGGTTGGCATATAAATTAAAAAAGGAAAGGGAAAAGAAATTAATACAATTACAGAACGATAACGGAAATCTCAAATATCAGATGGAAGAAAAGAAAGACATTATACGAAACTATTTTGAAAAATTATATTAGAATTGGAATTGGAATTGGAATTAGAATTCTTTTATTGGACAAGTGCGATTGGACACACAAGGAATTTGTCTTGGTGCAAATGCTCTCAGTATACATAAAAGAAAAGATACATTCATCAAGAATCAAGTATCATAAGGTACAACACTTAATAATATAGTAATACTTAATAATAATAATTAATAATAATAACACTTAATATAGGCAGGATAATATATAGAGCGGGGAGATAGAGGAATACCTTAAAGAGAAAGGTCTACCACCAATTATGGAAGATAGCAGAGAAATGTTGGAAAGGGAAATAATACAGACAGAATTGAAAAAAGCAATTTATAGGCAGAAAAGCAATAAAACCTTGGGACCAGATAAATTCCCAGAGGAGTTTTATAAGACCATGTTTGAAACAATGGAACCCCTGATGTTAGAAGTATATAATAAAGTACTGCTAGAAGCAAAGCTGCCAAATTCACGGGCTGAAGCCTACATTACTTTAATATCAAAAGAAGGTACTGACCATCTACAAATTCAGATGTAGATTCTAGCAATGAGATGCCGATTATAAAATATTTATGACAATGGCAGAAAGAATGAAAAAATTACTAAATGAAATAATCCACACAGACCAAAATGGTTTTTTTTACCCAAAAGGCAAATTAGAAATAATATTAGGACAGTAACAAACGTTAGGAATATTATGAAACACATCCGGAAAAACAAGCAGTGTTAATTTTCTTGGATGTGCAAAAAGCATTCGATAATTTAAACTGGGATTTCTTTAAACAGCAAATAAATGGGATGAAATTTGGACCAAATTTTGAAAGGATGATAGTGGCAATCTATTCCATGGAGAAAGCTAATATGATTACTTCTCCGAATGATTTAATATAATAAAAGGAGTGAGGCAGGGATATCCGTTGTCACCTCTGATCTTTATCCTTGCACTAGAAATTTTTCTAGTGCAGATTAGGAATAATAAAGAAATTACAGGAATTAAAGTAAAAAAGGAAGAATTTAAAACACAGGCATTCGCAGATGATTTGGTATTCTTTATAGAAAATCCGATTGAGTCAGGGACAAACAAACAAAAACCCCAACATTCCTATTTATATATTTCTCTTTTCTTTTAAGTACCTTTATTTAGCCAAATTGGTTTTCCAGCTTCATCTCTGTGCAAAGCCCACTTCTCACACAACCTTTTTCTTTTTTCTTTGCCATGCCCACTAGGACAGGCAACTGCCTCTTTTCATCCCAGGTGTCAAGCAAGTTTTCTCCCGGGGAGCCTACCCTGACTCTTGAGCTATAGCATCCCATGTTTCTCCTCTGATGTAGGGATTCAAATCAGCTCTGCCAGTACCTCGCAAATCTTGGGCTTCCTAGTGAAATCCTTGCTCCATCTCAGTTTTCAGACCAAAAATGGCCTGGGAGGACTCTACTTCCCTCTACAGAATAAGGACACCTCCTCCGAGGGAACTCACCCTCAGTTTGCAGACCAAACAAGGGTCTGGGAGGACTCCACTGCTCCCTGCACTTTCTTCCCTGGCCATTTTCCTTTTCCTGCCTGTTTTTCTTTTTTTTAAAAAAACAAGTTTTTATTGGTTTTTAAAGACAAACAAAAACAAACAAAACATAAAAACATCCAACTTTTTTTCATAAATGTACAAACAGCGTGTCGGTTGGTTTACAAATTTTTTGTGCATCAATTTCATAGTCTCAATTGCAGTCTTATTGCATAATAACTCATATTATCAATCAGAAATTGAATATCCTAGTATCACTATTAATCAGTCATTTGACTATAATTTTGTTCATTGATACTTTGCAAAATAACTACAATTTACTTAGTTTATTTTATAACAATTCATATAATCATCCCCAAATCTATCCTAGAAACATTTTATATATATAATAACAAAAGAAGAAATACATCTTTATATATTCATTATTTTCTAAAATTCTAAGTATTCTATTATTATATTTTATTATCTAACCATTGATAGAAAAGGTCCCAAATTTTATAAAATTGTTTATCTTCTTGTTCTCTAATTTCAAATGTCAATCTACTCATTTCAGCACATTCCAATATTTTCTTAATAATTTCCTCCTGTAATGGTATTTTCTCATTTTTCCAGTTTTTAGCAAATACAATCCTAGCCGCTGTTAATACATTTACACTCAAATATTTTAAATCTTTACGATATGTGTCAGGTAAAATTCCCAATAAAAAGATCTCTGGTTTCAAGTCTATATGTTTCTTTGTCATTTTTTCCAACCACATGTGTATTTTATCCCAGTATTTTCTATTTCCTCACAAGTCCACCACATATGGTAATATGAGCCAGGTGTCTGATGACATTTCCAACATTTTTCGGATTGATGCTTGAACATTCTTGCGATTCTTGTAGGGGGAAAATGCCACCTGTAAAACATCTTATACAAATTTTCTTTATATGCTGTTGACATTGTCATTTTATAATTTTGAGACCACAATTTTTGCCATTTTTCTAAATCAATCCCATATCCAAAATTCTTCCCCCAAGCAATCATAGTTTCTTTAACTTGTTCTTCCTCTAGTTTAATTTCCAATAAATAACCATACAATTTTTTAATTACCTTTTCATCAGTACCTGTCAAAATCTTATCTAAGTCAGTCAATTTGTGATAGAATCCTTCTGTTTTAAGATCTTCATCATACTTTGAATGTATTTGCACATATGAAAACCAATTCTTCTTTATACCTTGTTCCTCTAAATTTTGCATCGATTTAAGTTCACCCTTTTCATCCAATATTTCTCCATATCTGTTTGTTCCTTTTTATATATTATAGGATAAGAAAATGCTTCAATAGTCGATAACCAGACTGGAATTTTCAAATAACATTGTCTTTTAATCTTTTCCCAATTTAGCCACAGAGACTAACCCTGTGTTTTAGTTCCCTTATACCATAGAAAAGCATGCCACCCCAATAGCAAGTCATGTCCTTCTAATATCAACAATCTAGTATTTTTTAATGTTATCCATTCCTTAGCCCACATCAAGTTTGTAGCTTGGTAGTACAACTCCCAATTAGGCAAACCAAATCCTCCTCTAGTTCTAGTGTCTTGCAAAAGTTTTAACTTTATTCTCGCTTTCTTACCTTTCCATATATATTTCAAGACAATTTTATTTAAATCTTCAAAATAGTCCTTTCCAAGCCTAATTGGTATTGTTTGAAACAGATATAAAATTCTAGGTAGGATATTCATCTTGATTGTTGAGATTCTCCCTATTAATGACAATTGTAGATTTTCCCATTTCGTCAAATCTAACGCTATCTGTTGTTTAAGTTTAATGTAATTATTCTCTTTTAATGTGCTATATCTTGCTGTCAAATGTATCCCCAAATACTTGACCTTGTTCATAACTTGAATAGATCTGCCAGTTCTTTTTGTCTTAATAGCATATTCTTTGTCAGAATCTTTGTTTTATCTTTATTTATTTTCAAACCAGCCATCTTACCATATGCCTCTATCTTTTCCAATAATTTTGGTGCTGTCTCTAAAGGATCTTCTAATATGAAAGCCAAGTTGTCCGCAAAGGCTTGCAATTTAAATTCTTCTTTTTTAATTTTCATTCCCTTTATACTCTTGTCATCTTTAATATTTCTATTCAACACTTCCAAAGTTACAAATAGCAAAGGTGATAGTGGACATCCTTGTCTTGTACCTTTTCTTAAATTGATAGGATCTGTCAATTCTTCTTCTATCATTATCTTTGCTGTTTGCTTATGGTATATGGCTTCTATTGCTTGAGTGAATTTTCTGGCAAAATCCATCTGTTCCAATAATAGTAGCATGAATCTCCAATCCACATTATCAAATGCCTTTTGTGCATCTAAAAATATCAATGCCATTTGCTTTTCGGAGTGTGCCTCTCATATTATCTTTAATTTATCTCTTTGGCAGAAATCCATTTTGGTCAGGATGAATAAAGTTATTTAAATATTTTTAAAGTCTTTCTGCCAAAATTGAAGCAAAAATTTTATAGTCTGCATTTAGTAAAGAAATAGGTCTATAGTTCTTAATTTGCAGTGGATCAGCCTCTTCTTTTGGGATAAGTGTAATATAGGCTTCTGACCATGTTTTAGGTATCTTCTTCTTTAGCATAACTTCATTCATGACTTCTAGCAG
Organism: Hydrophis major; assembly: GCA_033807585.1. NCBI lineage: Eukaryota > Metazoa > Chordata > Lepidosauria > Squamata > Elapidae > Hydrophis > Hydrophis major. The sequence goes on from CM066330.1 coordinate 125,041,005, forward strand.
TGGAAGGCTCAATGATTCTTATAATGTCTTATAAAATTCTGCCAGAAGCCCATCTGGACCTGGTGCCTTTCCATTATTTTGCTTCTTAAGTGCTTCAATTAATTCCATCATTATTATATTGCTTTCTAACATGTTTTCAGTCTCTTTAGGTATTTTAGGTAGATTAGCATTCTGTAAGTACTGTTTAACTCTTTCCTCATCAATATTCTCCTGTTTATATAGTTATCCATAGAAGTCTCGAATAATTTCCTTTTTCTCCTTATTATCATAACAAACTTGACTTTGATCATCTATTAACTGCAATATTTTCCTTGATTCTTTCTCCTTTCTCAATTTGTATGCTAATCATCTACCTGGTTCGTTTGCATCTTCAAAGGTGTTCTGTTTAACACTTCTAATTTTTTGTGCTAATTCCTCTTTCTCTATTTGACTGATTTTGTGTTTAATTATGTCCAATTTTAGTTTAATGTCTTTTTTCTGTGGCATTTTCTGTAGTTCTTTTTCAAGTCTTTTATGCTCATCTTCTAAAACTTTAATGGCTTGCCTTTCCTTTTCCTTGTATAGTCTATTATCAAGCCTCTGGCGTATGCCTTCATTGTATCCTAAACATTCTGAGTTGAAGTGTCTTCTTTTTTATTTTCTCTAAAGAAGAAGGCCAATTCTTTCTCCATCTTCTGTGTAAAGTCTTTTTCTTTTAAAATAGTATTATTTAACATCCATCTCGATCTTCTTTTTTGTCCTTTCCATTTAATTATCACTGGGTTGTGGTCTGCCCAAGTACTTGTTTCAATGTTTGCTTCTTGAATATTAGAAATTAGTTCTGTTGAAATCCAAATCATATCTATTCTGGACCATGATAAATGTCTATTTGAGTAGAAGGTATATTGTTTGGTTTTAACATTTCTTTCTCTCCATATATCTTTTAAGTTTATTTCATCTGTCATTTTAAAAAAGGATTTAGGAAGAATCTTTCTATTTTGTTTTGTTATTGTTGCTGTATAGTTCAATTTATTGTCTACTATTCCATTGAAGTCTCCTATCATAACTATATTAACATAGTCCAGTTCAATTATTTTCATGTGTAATTTTTTATAGAATTCTTCTTGTTTATCATTTGGGGCATAAATTGCAATCAGGAGTGTTTTCACATTATTGTCCATTATTTCCACCATTAATATTCTTCCATCTTCATCAGAATGAATCAATTTTGCTGAAATAGTCTCTTTAATATAAAACCATTCCTCTTTTTTTACATTGAGTCAAAGAAATAAATATTTTCCTTAATTTTGGCTGGACCAACAATTGTTCATATTGTTTTTTAATGTGTACTTCTTGTAGACAAATTATATCAAATTTTAATTTCTCTAATTTGTGAAAAGTTTTCCTTCTTTTAACGGCTGAATTAAGTCCATTTATATTCATTGTAATCAGTTTTTTCTCTTCCATGATTATACTTTGTAGTTAGGTTTAGTAGCTCTCATGGCTCTTGGTTCACATTGTTCTTTAATTTCGACCTGTCCACCTACTGCGCCTTCTTCTTTTCCAGTCTCCATTTGGTCCTCTTGAAATTCAATTAATGAGACCTCTTTTTCTGCCTCATCATCTCTCTTTCCAAAGAATTCTGCATAGAATAATTCTGCTTTCTCAATTGAATCAATTCTATGTCTCTATTCTTGCCATGTAAACATTAATCCTTCTGGAATTAACCATCTGTAGTTCACCTCTTTTTTCAATAGCATTTTAGTTAAAAATCGATATTCTCTTCTTATCTCTCTCACTTTTCTGGGTATTTGTTTTAAAACCACAATCTCCTTGCCCTTACATTTTAGCATTTTCTCTCTTGCCACTTGCAATATTTGTGTTTTAATGCCTTTTTTTGTAAATCTAATATGAACTTCTCTTGGTAGGTTATTTCTCATTGCGTATCTTGTAAAAACTGATATACTTCATTTACTTCATCCATCATCTTCTCTTCTGTTATTTCCAAAGTTTCAGCCAATATTTCTATCATTATTTCAGCTAAGTTTTGTCCTTTTTCTTCCTCTATGTTTTGAAATCTGAGATAAAATTCTGATCTGTCCATCTCCCATTTCAACATTCCACATTTATCTTGTTCAACCATTGTTAATCTGGTATCAATGTCTCCAATCTTTTTATCTCTTTGTTTATCTTCTTCTTTAATTTTTTGGAATCTCTCACCGTACTTCACCATCATTTGTTGAATATTCTCCACTTTTTCATCAGTTTTTTCTGTTAATATCCTGCTTTTTAAATATTTCCTAGAATATTTCATTCTTCTAGGATAGGGATTGGGAAATTTGGCTCTTTTATCACTTATGGATTTCAACTCCCAGAATTCCTAAGTGAGCCATAAAAGGTTCCCCATCCCTGGCCTACTGGTTTTTCAGTTGTGGGGGAAATCAATTTTTGACTTGAATGGGACTGTTTAATATACAAATGTAGTCCTAATTGATTTTCCCCACAACTAAAAAACCAATAGGCCAGGGATGGGGAAACTTTTATGGCTCACTCAGAAATTCTGGAAGTTGAAGTCCATAAATGATAAAAGAACCAAGTTTCCCTACCCCTGTTCTAGGAGAAGGGTGAGTGCTAACTTTCAACACAACATACTCTCTTTTGCTTTCCCCATGAACGAGGAACACAAAGTAATAAAGATAGTATAGAACTTTTTATACTCTGAGAATCTTGTAGTATTTATTTTGTGGTATGCTATGTCAGCTAGTTTGCTTCCATTACAGTAACTGTTTTTTTCAGTTGAAATGGACTCAGGCTGAAACTCAAAATGGTTGAAAAAGGGAGAGGAAGTAATCGTTTTCAACTTATTTTGTGGTATGCTATATCATCTAGTTTGCTTCCATTACAGTAACTGTTTTTTTCAGTTGAAATGGACGCAGGCTGAAACTCAAAATGCTTTAAAAAAAGGAGAGGAAGTAATTGTTTTCAACTTCTCTTAGTGCCAGTACTGAAAATCTCTCTGATCCTTTCCCTTGTGCAATTTTCATGAGTGAGGTCTATGTGATTGTTTTTGTTTATTCCTACCAAAGTCTCTGTTCAGAGACAAACATTTTATAGCCAATCACATAAAAAGGAGGATGTGTTCTTGCTTGCCCTCTATTCTGTTACGTCTACATTTTCTTAGGAATATTTCATTTTTGGAAGACACGTTCACACCCCAACATATTTGAAATTCTCTTTTTCTGATATATTCCTCTCTTTCAATCATTCTAACCCCTACCTCAAGGCTATATTTTTAATGAAGTAAAATGAAATATCTCCCTTGAAATGGGTTAAAATTGCAACTAAAGAATTTTTTAATGAAACAAAGGGTCTAAAATGTTGGTGTATCTGAATTAGATGTTGACACTTGGAAAAGCTCCAAAGCAATAAGTTAAATCATTCTGTATTCTTCATCCTCTGGTTCCTCATATAGTTTCATTACAGGATGGTAATACATCACTGTGCAAAACCCAATCAGCCATGCCACTAGAGTTCCTCCCAAGAAAATAGAGAAGGTTACTAGACAGATGTATATGAAATCTTGTGGATAAAAGTGCACAAGGCACAGGTAATGGAGCTCAAATTTTGCCTTGCGGAGAGAAAGACCCTTCATTATTTCTGGTTTAGTGCAAGTGGTATCCTCAAAATCTGCAAAAAGGAAACATAAAATGAGAACAATTCTAATGTGAATTTTAAACAGTTGCTGGTATCTCTACAGCTAGATTGACTTTTTTTGGCAGCTGCAACACACCGCTGATGAGATTGCCAATATATACTAAATTTCATCCTTCTTACAATATAACAGTAATAAATTGCTAATTCCATTGGCAAGTCAAGCTTTCCATGGCTTTCATTTCTTTTAATAGCCAGCATTTGCTAATTCTGCCATGGACAATTGGGATCAGCAACCTAGTCATTAAACAAAGTAGTTGGGAAACTGTGACTGTGCTTATAATCTCCCTTCAGAGTTCCTTTGCTTTATATGCCTGCAAGAGTCATAAATGTGAGGATTGATTGCAGTTACTTTTTAATCACTATCGTAATTGCAAGCTCTGTCTGGCTGTTGGATCTCAGGCCTATCTATACTTCTGATCATGTCTTAAAAACCCCTTTCTCCTTTTCAATCTGCTGAGTCTATTTCAATTCTACACAAAAAAAAACCTTAGTTTTAGTATCTCTCTATGATTTATTATACAAATTCAGACACCCTGCTAATAGCCACAAACATACAACTAAACAGGATATTCCTAGCATGTTAATTATGTAAAACACTGCAATTTAATTGCAATTAAACCCTCTTTACGAAAATCATAAGCTGCTTTATACATATTGAGTTTGCAAGTAATTAGGAACAAGGAATTGTAAGCCAAATGAATATGTTTACATAGTATAGGCATCATCAGATATCACTGTGGGCCCACAATGCTAAATTTCAACTGAGTTCAGGGATGGTATTGGTATTCCGACTGCAGTTATTTTGAATTATTTCCCTCCATCTGAAGGATTGTGGCAAATTAATAGTGAATGTAGGGAAATATTTCAGTTAACAATGTTTATTCTTGCTGTTGGTTTTCCTTCAGCTGCTATATATGTCATTTATGGTTTTGTAGTTTTGCTTTTTATCTCATTTTTAATAAATTGCTAGCAACCTGGAGTCTTGTAATTGAAATGCCTGGCCATACAAGTAGAATGTGCTGTACACAGTTGATGACTAATCTGAGGATTTGTGAAAGTTGTCTATGGCAGAAATAAAAAGGGATTCAATGGAGTATAATTAGGTCTGAGGATCTGACTGCCAACTGAAGAATCCACATTCCTAATGAACTCTGGGAATAAAAGAAGTATTCAACATGAAGTATGATCTCACCTGGGAATTTAATATCTGTATGTATTAGCCACCTGGAGAATGTTAGGAATTTGCAGTCACAATTCCAGGGATTATCCTTTATTTTCAAAATTTGAAGTCTGTCCAGTTTTTTAAATGTTTCAGCACTGAGGTAAGACAAGCCACAATTATTCACATCTATATATCTCAGATGACTGTTATTTTCAAAGGCCTGTTCCATAATCTTCACCATCAATCGATTGCCAGAGAGATTTAAGAGCAGCAGCTCAGTCAGTTGTGAAAAAGTGAGGGATGTTATGTGGGTGAGCCTGTTGAAGCTGAGATTCAAATATGTCAGTTTGACTAACCCTGGAAAGCTGAACTCCAAGTCGATTGTTATTTGATTGTGGCTGCAATCGAGGTGGACCAGTTCATTGAGATAACTCAATCTTATTAGGGGTAAACGGGGGAGATTGTTCTCTGCCAGAATTAGTTTTTTGGAAGCCAGAGGAATTGTGGCTGGAAACGTATTCAAATCTTTTCCTTTGCAGTTTACTTGCCACCTGGCACAAAGACATTCTGGGGGACAACTCAGGGCCTCTTCTACCCATTTCATTCCAAGTGCAAGAATCATCCACAAAAGTGGAGAACTATGACAAGAGACTGGAATGAAATACCTCATCTTGTAGTTTTCTCTCCTTTAGCTTCATCAGAAGGGGACTTGCTGTTTTGAAATTTCAGATGCAGGGGAGAATATTAGTTTACTAGTTCCTGCTAGAAGAGCTCTAAGTCATCTTAGTTGTTACTGTCACCTTTATGACATCACTCTTTAGCCCATACTCTAGAATCATGATGGTGATGTACAAGCTGACATACTTATGTCAACTGTCTTAATAAATATTCATTTCTTTTTTTGAATTTATGCATATTCCAGTCTTTAATACTTTTGTAACAATAATTATATTATTATATAGCACAATAATATTTACAAAAGAGAGTTTCATTGCTTAACATGTAAATATATATACTCTACATGATGGTTTATTCATATATATGCATTTACATAGATGACCAAGATTCATATATAAAAATAACCTTCAAGATAGATAAGGTAACCTTTATTGTCATTTTTATTGTGGGCACGCTGGCACACATTAAAAATGAATTTCTGTTGCCTGCACTCAAAATAAATATCAACCCATACACACATACATAACACATATATACACATGTTATATACATACATACATACATACATACATACATATTTATATACACCTACACACACACATCACTGTCCATTTTGGATAGGTAGTTAAAAGAGGAAGCTTGAAAGTTCACAAGATTGATGCTTATGGAACAAAACTGAATTTAGATGTTCTGCTTCGGATATCACAAAGATGTAGCTGAGCCAGAACAATTCTAGGTCTAGATGGAATCACCAATAATTCCTAGTTAAATAAATGTTTCATTTTTCATTATTTTGACTGAAATTATAACTAAGGAAACAAGCAACAAGCAACAAGTATTGATGTAACAGCTAACATAATTACAATTTTTATTTGTAATTTTTTCTAGGGTACAATGTGATGTATAAGGACATCTTTTCCCACAGCAAAACCTTAAATCCAAAGTCAGAGAGAACATATCAGTCTCTTGCTCCCTCTTCAGTTTGTTGCCCCCTTTGTGGATAAAGAAAGTGCATTTTTCTTTGTGCAGCAAAAACATTAACCATGAAAAATAATGTGCCATCTCCTCCAAGTTCTTCTGTATTTTTTCTAAGCCTAGTAATGCATTTATCTTTGGGGAGAAAGAAAACAGTGTAATTTTCCTCCATGTCTTTCCTGCAGGTGAAGTTCAAGCACCTTTCTGTGTGCAAAGACCACTGGGATATTCAGGCTAAAGAAGAAAAGGCCCTGAGCCATTCCTCTGCATAACCAGATACTCTGACAAAGAGAAATTCTCAGATCTCCACTTTCAGTTATGAGGTACATGTTCATTTTTCAAAATCCAAATTTCTACAGCAAATATAATACTGAATATATATGGGGTATATGTGTTTTTATTTCTAATATTGTCTATCCTTATATGTAAAAGATAGACTAGATGCATGGTCACAGCAGCTCAATGCTCCCGATGACTGTTCTTCTTTTTGTGTTTTTACTTCTTTTGGTTCCTGCATTTTACTCCATCCTGCAATGGACTAACATACTGTTGGGAAGACCTGATAAGTAAAGGACAGCAACTCAAAACTAAAGTCACCTTTGCTTATACAGAATCCCACAATATCCCATTGGAGCTAGCAAGATCTCCAGGAGCTCCATGGATTGTTGCCGGATTAAGCAAATGTTGAAGACAGCGTAGGGAGAGAAAACAGAAGTGGGGATGCAGAGTGGGTCTGCTAACTCAATTGAGGAAGAGACCGCAGAAACCCCCATTACCATCTATGTTCCTCACAAACACCAAGTCCCCTGTAAACAAAGTGGATGAACTACAGCTGCAGATCTCCCACAATTGCACAATTCGTGAGTGCTGTCTGCTAATCGTCACAGAATCCTGGCTGCACCCACAAATCCCTGATACTACAATGGAGCTAGCGGATCAGACCTTGCACCGTCAAGATCGTAATATAGCCTCCGGTAAGAGAAGGGGAGGGGGCCTAATTATTTATGTATATAGACTGGTGCACAAACAGCAAAATAACAAACAGCCATTGCTCACCAGATTTAGAGGCCATGACTGTTCAGTTTAGACCATTTTATCTGCCACGGGAGCTAACAGTAGTTACCATCACTGCTGTATATTTACCTCCAGATGTTAATGTTAGCATGGCGCTCAGTCACCACACAACAGAGAGTTCATCCTGAAGGCGTTCACATCATTGCTGGGTATTTCAACAGAGCATGCTTAAAAACTGTGCTCCCCAAACTTTACCAACATGTTAAGTGTCCAACTAGGGGAAAAAACATACTTGATCATGTGTACTCAAATATTAAGCATATATTAAGAGCAAAACCTCTTCCCCATTTAGGACAATCAGACCACTTCACCCTGCTTTTACTGCCAGCCTACACTCCCTTTAGGAAGAGAACAAAATCTAGCAGTCAAACTATTAGATGCTTGCCTGAAAATGCCCTCTCCCAGCTTCACGATTGTTTTGCCCGCACAGATTGGACCATCGTTAAACAACAGGACTTTGAGTTATACACAGAGACTGTGCTTTTCTACATGAAAACCTGTGTAGAAAATGTCACTGTGGATAAACATATACGGACCTTCCCAAACAGGAAACCCTGGATGACCAGCGAAGTCCAGACTCTGATCAGGGCCTGTGACCTGGCTTTTAGAGCAGGTGACACCTCACAGTACAGCACTGCCAGAGCTCAGCTGAGGAGGGGCATCAAACATGCTAAGGAGATGTATAGGAGAAAGGTCGAGGGCCACTTTACTGACAGTGACCCACGGCAGATGTGGAGGGGAATACAGGCCCTGACCAACTATAAAGGCCAGGCCCAACAAACAGTGAGAGCAGTAGCACTCTGGCAGAGGAGCGAAACAGCTTTTTTGCACACTTTGAGACCACCAAGGACCTGGACATGCTGCCTCGTGAGGACCACAATGCTGCACCTCTCTCTCTTCAGGTACATAAGGTGAGAAAAACACTGAGCGCATTTATCCCAGGAAAGCTGCAGGGCCTGATGGCATTCCTGGTTCAGTAGTTAAAGTGTGTGCTGTTGGCAGAAATACTTACAGAGTTGGCAGAGTTGGCAGAAATACTTACAGAGTTGGCAGAAATACTTACAGAGCTGTTCAATCTATCTTTAATACATGCCATCATCTCACAATGCCTGAAGGCTGCAACCACCATCCCCATTCCCAAAAAAACAAATATAAACACTCTCAATGACAATAGCGTTAACAAACACCATTGTGAAGGTTTTTGAGCGACTAGTTTCACAGCACATCAGAGACTGCCTCCCGCCCTCCTTTGATCAACATCAGTTTGCTTATAGAGCAAACTGATCTACAGAGGATGCTGTGGCCATCACACTTCATAGAGTGCTGAGTCATCTGGAGAACAAACAGAGCTATGTGAGGATGCTCTTTGTGGACTACAGTTCTGTGTTTAACACTATCATCCCAGATATACTAGTAATCAAACTGTATAATCTGCAGGTCCCCATCCCCATGTGTTCCTGGATTAAAATTTTTTTGACAGACAGACTACAGTCTGTTAGACTTGGCCCCCACCTTTCTTCCACTATTACACTCAGTACTGGTTCCCCCCAGGGTTGTGTCTTGAGCCCCCTGCTATATGCCTTGTATACCTTTGACTGCTCACCAAGCCATGCAACAAGAGGTCAGCAGGTCATAAAGTTTGCAGATGACATGACCATGATTAGTCTCATCTCCAGAGAGGATGAAACGGCATAGAGGGCAGAAGTAGAGAACCTGTCTGTTTGGTGTTCACAGAACAATCTGTCACTGAATGTTCATAAAACCAAAGAACTGATTATGGACTTCAGGAAGCATGGACAGGACCACGCCCCACTTATCATCAATGGAGAATGAGTGGAAACTGTTCCTACAATCAGATTCCTTGACATCCATATTTCAGCTGATATCTCCTGGTCCCCTAACATCAAGGCCATAGTGAAGAAGGCTCAGCAGCAGCTGCACTTTCTGTGGGTTCTCAGGAAAAACAATCTGGATAAGAAGCTGTTGCTGGCTTTCTATAAAGCCTCTGTGGAGAGCACTCTGACATATTGTCTGGGTGTGTGGTATGCAGACTCCATAGCTGAGGACAGGAAAAGTGTATAGAGGGTGATAAACACAGCTCAAAAGATCATTGGTTGCCCTCTGCCCTCCCTGGAAGACTTAGCCAGGTCCTACTGCCAAAGCAGAATCAAGGCCGTCATAGAAGACCCCTCATACCCTGGCAATTATTTTTTTGACCTGCTGACCTCTGGACAGTGTTTTAGGTCAATAAAATCCCACACCACTAGACTAAGAAACAGTTTCTTTCCCTGGACCATCCGGACCACAAATAAACACAAAGTCATTACCTTATTAAGATGTGAAATTTCAATACCTCATTTAGATGTATAATAACATATTACATACAATCCATCTCTTGTGTATTATACTCGGCAAAGTGTCACAGTCAGTGTTGGATGTATATTTTGTGTATATTTGTAGATATTGTACTCTCTAATTGCAAATGGAGACGTGGGTACTCTATTTTTCTTATCTCCATTTTAAGTGCTCTGGTTTTATTGTATTGCATACAGTTGCTGGGGTGCATCTATAGTTTCGTTGTACTTGTACAATGACAATAAACTACTACTTCTTCTTCTTCTTCTTCTTCTTCTTCTTCTTCTTCTTCTTCTTCTTCTTCTTCTTCTTCTTCTCCTTCTCCTTCTCCTTCTCCTTCTCCTTCTCCTTCTCCTTCTCCTTCTCCTTCTCCTTCTGAGAGTAATGGGGTTTTACATTTTTAAATTGCATAGAGATTATTGTATGGTCGGTTGTGTTTAGTTTTAATTTAATTTTTTTTTCTTTTAGTGGTGTTTGTCCAGTTTTACTTGTGGAAGAGCACCTCATTTCGTTGCACCCGCTTGCGAGTGTAATGACAAATAAACTCTTATGTCTTCTCCTTCTCCTTCTCCTTCTCCTTTACTAAAGTTATGCAGTTATGGCGAAAGTAAAGATAGAAATGAATATTCCTGCACAAAGGTTCACCTTTTCCTCTTTCTATGGCCCTCCCCCCTTGACCAGTTCAACAGTGTCCAATGTCCCTTTTGATGTTTTGGGAACTGCTTTGATGCTTGGCACCTCTTGATGTAGTTTCGCATTCAGTTCCATGTGTCTTTGGTGACTGGCTTATTCCAGTTTGAAACCTCTGGCTCTTGTCAGCTTGTCTCCCCTCTCTATTTGTCTTCGCTTTCCAATGCCCAAGATTTACTTCCCCAAATTCATTTGTCCACCCTTGCATTTTATGGCAGAATGCCAGCAAAGCAAACAAGGTGAAGATGGCAGACCTGACATTCTGCCCCATTAACAGAGACACTAGTTGTGCAGGAAAAAGTGAGAGAAAACAGAATAATTAGTTTTCAATGGAGTTTATCTGTATATTTGTTATAGAGATTGTGAAGGAGTTTTGGGGCTTGGATATGCTAAGTGTTCTCCCATTCTGGTTTGTTAAGAATCTGTCCACCAATTAGTTGGGTTGGCAATATACCAACTGTTAGGGATAACATTGTTTTACCCTAACTGGTTTTGGTAAATAATAATATGTAATCATAGTTTGTATGTTAAAGTGTCTGCAACTTTAACTGTGGGATAGTAATTAAGGGAGTGGTTGTGAAAGCACTTTAAAAGAAGCAAGACTGCAGCTTGCTCTCTCTCTGGCTTTGATGATCCCTGATTACTGCTTGGAATCAAGACTGCATTGCTCGAACAGGAGAGAAAACAAAGGACTGATTTGTAAGTGAACTGACATAGGATATTCTACACGGACTTTGCTAACTGAATATCCCTGAATGGACTGACTAAATGATACATGACTATTGGACTGTTATTTTGACTATGCTATGAACTCATAATGGAATAAACTATATTTTTGATAGCACAAGCGTATCTGTTATTTTTACTGTATGTTAATAAACATACAAGCTTAGCTCACTCATTTATCTGTGTGCCTATCTGACTAACGCTGCACATTCTGTTTAGCTTGTCTCCCTAACCCTGGTTGGAGAAACCCAGGCTTAACACCAACAATGTATGTTTGTAGCTTTAAGACAAAGTCACTGTGTTGATTTGTACTATATTCCGATTGGTTGGTTGTGTTGTGAATTGCCATAAAAGGGAGCTAGAGATCATGGCTTGCTCTCTCTGACATTCTGTATCTCTGACATTTTGTATCTCTGACATTCTGTTGCTATCTAAATTTCTCTGTTGTGCTTATACTTTGATATCTTTGTTTACAGTAAATGACAAAGGCAACTGGTAAGAAGACTTTGTAATTGGATATTCTTTGGACTGTAAAACATATATGACCTGGACTGTTTATTGGACTGTGCTATTTCTTTAAGTAAACTTTAACTCGATTTAGTGTATCTGTGTGTGGCTGGATAATTATTCATAACTATTCTCATAAATGTTTCCATGTGCATATCCTTGTTACTCAAGGGTTATTCTGTACATATCATAACATTGGTTTTAGGCCCAGAGAGATATTGAGAATCAGTGTGAATATACAGTTTCATATTCAGCCAGCTGATTGTGGTTTATTGTTAAATTACCAATGGCACTACCAGACAACCAGTATATCCCAGATAACCTGGTTGGATGGAACAAACTATGTTTCTTGGCCTATGAAGTACAACCTACTTCTGCGTAAAGATGGATTATGGACTGTAGTGGATGTAACAGTTTGGAACCCATTGAATGATGAAGATAAAAAGAAAATAGCTGACTTTAATCGGGATAATGAAAAGGCTTTTAGTATAATTGGACTGACACTGAGTGATCAGCAGTTAGTCCATATTCGTGGTGAAGAATCTGCTGCTAGGTGTTGGGACATTTTGAAGAGGATTTATGTTTGAGATAGTGTGGGTGCACACATACACCTTACATGTAAACTGTTCAGAGCCTGCCTTATAAAAGGTGGCAATATGTTAGCTCATTTGGAGTTTATGAAAAGGACTTTACAAAGAGCTACAAGAAAAGGAACTGATTTTCTCGGAGTTGCATCAAGTTTACATCATTCTTTCTTCTTTGGATGAAATTTATGATGTTTATGTGTCTTCACTGGAAGTTTTAAACAGAGATGAACTTACATTGACTGGCATAACTGGAAGACTGTTAGAAGAGTCAAGAAGAAGACAAGATAGAAATCAACTGAGATAAAGATAACCACAGGAAGAAAAACTGTCTTCAACTGCCTATATTGTTAGGAAATGTTTTTCTTGTGGGGCTAAAGGTCATATAGCTAGATACTGTAAAAAGGGAAAGAAACATAATGCTATTAATATACAGAGAGCTTATAAAGATGTTAGTTTAGCCATATCAAATACAACTACAACTGTAAACCATGATATATGGGTAGTTAACAGTGGAGCATCACAGTGTATAACTAAAAGTAAAGAGAGGTTTGTTAACATGACAAAGAGTAAACAGCATGTATCATTAGCCAATGGATGAAAATTGAGAGCATCTGGAGAAGGTACTGCATATTGTTCATGAATTAATGAACATTTACCGATGTTATATGTACCTAGAATGATATTTAACTTGATATCTGTAAGAGCATTGGTAAAAGCAGGATTTGTTGTAACTTTTTAGGGAGATAAATGTTTAATTGAAAAACAGGGTAAGAGCGTTACTGCAAGATTGGATAATGGTTTGTTTATTATACATGATAATCCATTAATTAATGCTAACTCAGTTTATGAGAATAAAAAGCCTCATGATGAATGTATTCATCTGCTCCATAGATGTATGGGACATATAAATTTCAAAATGCTAAAGAAAACTGTTGAGTTATCTATTGGTATAAAATTAAAACCTTGTACAAAGTATTTAAATTGCAATGTTTGCAATCAAGAAAAAAAGCAAGGTACCTCCTGCAAATAGGGTAAATGGATTCAAAACCAGTGAACCATTAGAGGTTGTTTTTGTTGATATTATTGGACCTATGAAACCTAGTTTATGTGGAGCCTGTTACATATTAAGTGTAATTGATCATATTTCCAGATATGGTTTCTGTTATTTAATGAAAACGAAGATGGAAACATACTAGCATTTTGTAAACTGGCTAAAATTTTCTGAAAGGAAAAAGAAACAGAAAGTTATTAGTTTAGTAACAGATAATGGTACTGAATTTACCAATAAAAAATTTGAAGCCATGTTACAAAAAGCTGGCATTGAACATAAGTGTTCTGCTCCTTATAGACCACAACATAACTAATATATTGAATGTATTCTGGTTTATCAGAGGAACTTTGGGGTGAAGCAAAAATGTGTGCTAACCATGTTTTGAATAACATAATGAATTCAATGACTGGTGAATTACCATTTACTTGTTGGAATGGAAAAAAGCCAGATCTCAGTTATTTACATACATTTGGAACCCCAGCATGGGTTCATATTCCCACTCAAGTAAGGTGAAAGGGACAACATAGAGTGAGATAATTATATTTTGTAGGTTATGAAGCTAATCATAGATCATTTAGATTTTGGGAGCCAGGTACTACTAATGTATATTGCAGTGCAAGTGCTAAATTTCTGGAGCATGTTGGCTGGAGAAAGCTTGAACAGGAATATAATAAGGTACAGGATAGTGTTGTTGTTGAGATTCCATTGTTTACTGATAATCCTAATGATAAGAATATTGATGATAAGATAGTGAAGAATGGAGGAATCATCAATGGAAGAACCCTCTATGCAGTAATAAATCAGCTTCAACAGTTTCAGTACATGCCAGGCTGCCAGGCCTCAAGACGTATTACTGTGTGTTTTTAATAAAAGAGCTTCCCGAGCTCGTGATCGGGGCAGCTCACCCGAGATAGAACCAGCCTGGTGTCTTTCTTGATACATTCGACCACCCAGTGAGAAGCCTTCCAAATGCGAAGCAAAGCCGCATCTGGTGACCCTGACATGATCCGTTAAAATAAATGGGTGCGTCTGTCTTCGACTGCTTATCTCACCCGGCTGGACGAGCCAGTTGCAACTCAGGCATGCCGTCTCGTGTCACAGATCCCTCTCCAGGAATCTTCCCTAAAGAAGACATCCTCCCTTCAGGTGAGTATGGGCGGAAAGTTCTCCAAAGCGCAGATAGCACATTTGCAGGAATTAGGAGAATTAACAAAGAGCTCAATTCTTATTCTTAGGAATCAGGGCAAAACGCTCCAGGTTCCAACTAAAAAAGACCTTATCACCCTTTTGACTTACATCTATACACAATGCCCGGCTTTTCCGGAGAAAGGGTCCTTGAAAGTCTCCACATGGCAACTTTTGGGTGACTATTTTCATAGCAATCCCAGGGCTCCGCCAAAAATTCTGACCACATGGAATGCTTAAAAATCCATGGCTCAGCACTGACCAAGGCCCCCTTCCCTAAGGAGGGTCCTCCTCCTTATACAGCTGAAACCAAGACAAAGGACACTCTCCCATTAGAAGCTTCCTCCCCCACTGCTCCTGAACCCATAAATCCTCCTGACTCAAATCCAGTAGAGAAACAGACACCCATGAGAGCGATCGTGTAAGCCATGGTGCAGGGACGTAAGGAGGGCTCTCTTACCCTGGAAGAGCTCTCTCTTTGTCCCATTGAATATATAGGGGATGGAGCCAGAAATATGGTGCCTAGACTTGAACCTTTACCCATGAAATTAATTAGAGATTTAAAACAAGCTGTGGCCATGTACGGCATCCAGGCACCATATGTCATTAACACCATCAGTACCTCCTTTTTCATGTTACCCCAAGTTTGGAAAGATCTTTTTCATATGATACTGACGGGACCATAGTATGTTGTTTTGGAGTCAGACTTTTGCACTGAAGCTGAAAAATTTGCCCGCGATCATGGTGCAGCTGCGAGAGCAGATCAAATTTTCGGTATGGGCCGATTTACGGACTTAACAGCTCAGATGGCGCTTCCACCACGTAACCTTGCCCTTATCAGTATCATAGCGGTCAAAGCCCTTGACAAGGTTGATGATTCTACTTCTGGCATCGTAGGATCTTTTTCAAAAATTACTCAAGGCTCACATCAGCCTTATGCTGAGTTCATAGAGGAACTTCAGAAAGCCATTCAGAGACAAATCTCGAATGAAGAAGCCCGTAAAGAGCTTCTTTTAAAACATTGAAAATGCTAATGAGAATTGCAAGAGGATTCTGCAGCCTCTATCTGCCCAAGGGGGGGGCTTCCCTCTCGGACTATCTAAAGGCTTGCAGAATCATGGGAACTGTCTCCTACAATATAGAGCATCTGTCCATGGCCTTGCAGCAAGCAAATTCTCAAAACAGGCCAGCCAGAAACTGCTTCAGTTGTGGGAAGCCAGGCCATTTCAAAGCACAATGCAGAGCCAGAGACAATACACAAAACAACACCAAGCCTAAGACGATATGCCCAAGGTGCAAGAAAGGGTACCACTGGGCAAACCAGTGTCGCAGCAACATTCCTCAGCCACAGGGAAACTAGAGCAGGGCGATCAGCCAGCCCCGCTCCAAAGGCTGACTCCATATCTTTCCAACTAATTGCCTCCAAAGATATGGAAATTGACATCCCAGGCACTGTTTACTTTCTCCTCACATGCCTGAAAACGATCCCTCCTGCCATGACGCCCCTCATAATTTATCCCATCCAAGACCTCATGGCAAGGGGAATCATTGCTTCTCTGTTTCTGAGAGATTCCGATGACTTTTCCTCAGTGGCTATGGCAGTAATTGGAAATACTCCCACAAAATTTAGCAAGGGAGAATTAGCAGCAACCGTTATTCCGGTACCTGTTAAAACGGCTGATGCATGGGCATTTACTGTCCATCAGACAGTGGAACAAGCCAGGCCTGTGTTACAATTCACAATCCATAACAAAGTCTTTTCGGGTCTCTTAGATACTGGAGCTGACGTAAGTGTCATCCGAACGGCTGAGTGGCCAGACGATTGGTCTTTGGAAACTACCCCAGCCGTTCGGGGAGTGGGAGGAGTTCAGCACACCCACCATAGCAAACACTGGCTACCGGTGAGTTCCTCTGATATTTCTCGCACTGCCTACCTCCAACCCTTGGTTCTTCCACTACATACTAACCTGTGGGGCTGTGATCTTATGTCTCAACTTAACGCAAAACTCATCATTGATTAATGGAATCTTTTGCTAGAACTCCACTGCGACTGCAATTAAAAACCACAGAACCTGTTTGGGTAGATCAATGGCCCCTCACAATAGACAAACTAGAGGCCCTGCAATCACTTGTTCAGGACCAAATTGTCAAAGGGAACGTTGAACCATCTGTCAGCCCATAAAATACCCCCATTTTTGTCATAAAGAAAAAGTCAGAAAAATGGAGGCTATTGCATGACTTACGAGCCATGAACACAATAATAAAACCAATGGGGGTGCTACAATGTGGTCTCCCAAATCCCAACATCATCCCTGAAAAATTTGATCTAATGGTCATTGATTTAAAAGATTGCTTCTTTTCTACCCCTCTGCATGAACAAGATCGTGCCTTATTTGCTTTTACACTACCTCGCTTAAACAACTCCTCTCCCTCCTCCCGCTTTCAGTGGAAAGTTCTTCCTCAAGGTATGCTCAATAGCCCCACCATGTGTCAACACTATGTCAATAATGTCTTGCTACCTATCGTTCTGCTTTTCCACAATTTCTGGTGTATCATTACATGGACGATATCCTTGCTGCCGCTCCTGGGCCACCGGGTAAGGTGTTCACTTCATTTTCCTTCCTGAAAACCGTTCTTGCAAAAGGAGGCTTGCACATAGCACCTGAAAAGGTGCAAGTACTAACTCCATATGCATATCTGGGCTATAAAATGCTTTCTGCTACTGCCTATCCTTCACTTCCCTCTCTGTCTCTGCCTTCTCAACCCACCCTGGTTCAACTTCAGCAATATCTGGGTACCATTAACTGGGCTCGACCTTTCCTGTCTTTAACCACTGATATTCTTTCTCCATTGTTTGAAGCCCTTACCTGGGGAAAAAAGCCTGCTGACATAATATCCTTGCAGCAACCTCAGCTTCAAGCAATAACTCAAATAGAAGAGAATATCCGAAAAATATGGGTAGACAGAGCTGCTGCCAATACTCCTCTAGATATGGTCATTTTAGCCACCCCGATGCTTATGACTGTGGCAGTAACTCAAAAGGACCAAAAACTCCACATCATAGAGTGGATCCATCTTTCCCATATGCCACAATGCTCCATCACTTCCAAATCAGCTCAATTGGCTCAATTGATCACAAAAGGCAGGAGTCATGCAAAATTACTTATGGGAATAGATGTCTCCACGCTTTTCATCCCTTTTTCACTACAAATATGGGAATCTCTATTCCAAAACTCCCAAGAAATTCAGTTTGCCTTAGCTGACTGGCCTGGACTAGTTTCCTGCCACCCGCCCGCTGATCCACGTTTTTAAATCATTCGGACAATACCCATCTCTTTCTCCTCTCCCATCAGCAAAAGGCCTTTGGTCAACGCCTTGACTATATTTGCTGATGGCAGTAGGGAATGAGGGGCATGCACTTGGCAAAGGAATGGGGTGTGGCACACTAAAACCACCCCTGTACAAACATCACTACAAAGGGCTGAGCTTGCTGCAACCATATTAGTCTTCCAGAATTTTAACGAACCCCTCAACTTGATCTTAGACAGCCTATATGTTACCCAAATAGTCTCTACTATTCATGATTCTTACCTCTCTCCCGCTATTGAGAAAAACCTTCTCTCTCTTTTTGTTACATTGCAACAGCTTGTTCGTCAGCATCCCCTCTTTGTAGCACACATCCGCAGCCACCAACCCTTCCCAGGAATCCTCCAGGAAGGCAATGATGTGGCTGATCAAACGGCTGGAGGTATCATGACCTCACACACCTTAACTCCTTGGGAGAGCCATTCATACTTCCATCAAAACACTAAAGCTCTTATGAAACATTTCAAGCTTACTATGGCCGAAGCCTCAGCCATTAGACAGCAGTGCCCCACCTGCATTCAACAAGCCTATTCCATTCCCTTAGGGGTAAATCCTCGCGGGTTGAAAGCCTGTGAAATATGGCAGATGGACGTTACTCAGTTTCCTCCATTTGCCCCCTGGAAGTATCTGCATGTCACAATTGATACTTATTCAGGATTTATAATGGCAACCCCGCAAAGAGGAGAAATCTCCAAACATGTCATCAACCATTGCATTCGCACCTTTGCATCGTTGGGACATCCAAATGAAATAAAAACAGATAATGGTCCTGCATAGACTAGCACAACCATGTCAGAATTTTGTGCTAAGTGGCAAATTACCCACAAATTCAGAATCCCTTCTAACAGTCAAGGACAAGCTCTGGTAGAGCCAACCTAATGCTAAAAACAGCATTAGAACGACATTTGATCAAAGGGAAAAAAGCCCTTGGTCTCCCGGCGATGCAAGACACCCTTAATCTCTGTCTTTATACACTCAACTTCCTCAATCTCTCCGGCACCCCTGCTACGATGGCAGCGGAGTGACATTTTTCTTCCCCCCCTTCCCCTGATTCTCCCAAACCACAGGTATACCGCCAACTGCCAGACTCTACTTTGAAGGTTCCTGCTGCTCTCCTCACCTGGGGTCATGGCTACGCAGCTATCCAGCTTCCAGATCGTGTCCTGTGAGTTCCAGGATGACATGTCAGACCATATCACCCCAAGATAGAAAAATCACCACCGCAGACATATCAACATGATTCGTCCCATTGCCTTGCCGACCCTCTTCCTCCTTCTTGCCGCACATGCCTCCAAGGTCTCCATTCCGTCTCGAGTGACGTACTTCACGCCAGGTACTCCCCTCCTGCTGACCTGCACCGCATATGGGGATATTTTTTTCCCCTACCTCAGATGGTTGACACTCCCTCAGCCATGGCTCCATATCTCCAGCATTGCTTCTTTCTGGATCAACACCTTTGAACACCCTCCTTGGACTACACTCCTCATACTTCACCCTACTGCCACCACCTATTATTGCTCTGGTCGACGCCTCTATGATTCCATATGCAATATTTATGAATCCTGGACAGTCCTCAGACCCCGTTCACCTCGTCATCATCACAGACAATTCGCAAATCAGCCTGACATTCATAGCCAAGCCCCCGCCTTTCTACATCGGGTTAAGAGATTGCAGAACCCCACCAGCACATCAGATGGCTGCGCCCTCTGCCTGACCAAAACCACGCAAGCAGGCTCCATTCAACTAACTCTCATCTACCATACCCAACAACTGCAGAAGTGCCTTCCTATGGGAAAAACTTGCCAAAACAATGGGATCATGTACCATCTATGTAAGAAGAACTCAAAAACCATTTGCTACGATCCCAAGACGGCTGTACGTTTCAACGTCACCTTATGGGCAGGACTTCCAAGAACCTCTGGCAGATCTGATCCTGAGGGGGAGGGAAAACTTTATTACCTAAACCACACCACCGTGCTCAAGGATGGTACTAACCCAATTGTTTTAATCTTTGATGTTTGTGTTGCATGTTCTAAACCAGGGGGACATTCATGTGGGTCGACTGACTGGAAAACAACGTATGCCCACAATCATAAGTATTTGTGTCCTACGCCCATTAACTGGGCCATAGGGAACCCCAACCAATGGATCCTTTGTGGAAGTTCCATTGAGTGTTCAGGTTGGTCTTGTGTCTGTGATTATACCGGGGGAGGGTACTCAGGCTGCAATCATCTGTCACATTTCAAACGAATATTGGGGTCTACCACAGACAATAAGGTAGAAATCACCATCTCCAGACAACACCCTGCCTTGGATACTTATGGTATAGGGATTGATGGCACAGGATCAGATCCAAACACTTACATTACCATAAAAACTGAAGTAATATATGAAGGTAAGGAAACATCATTAGGCTGGTTGGTATATAATAATTTAAGGAAATTAGAAAAGCCCCTGATACCAGTGTTATTGCAAAGAATTTGTTCATGGATATGGCAGAAAAAATTGCAAAACAACTTGCAATAACCAATTGTTTTGTCTGTGGGGGAACCACCACAGGAGAACAATGGCCGTGGCAAGCCTTAGAAGCCTTGCCATCACTGTTTAATAACATGTCTTCTGTAGGAAACATAACAGCTAGAACAGCTTCCAATCCACTTATCTGGACAATTACCACCAACTTAATTGGAAGAAACTGCTTTTCCCGAAATGGGTCCACTCTAGTAGGACACCTCCTTTGCTTAGGTACATGGGATAACTCCTACCAGACTTGGACTGCACCTGACAATACTACCACCACACCTGCTAAATTCAACACCTCCCTCCTTCCTTATCTCAATGACACAACATCTTCCCAAATTTGGACAGCCCCAAATAACATGTATTGGATTTGTGGTAACCTAGCCTATCCATCCCTTCCAGCAGATTGGCAAGGATCATGTGTATTGGGGTGGATACGACCTTCCTTTTTCCTCCTACTGATCTCCATTAAGCAAGAATTAAGAATCCCTGTGTAAGATACATTATCCCGCAAGAAAAGAGACACTGACAATGCCTTTGCAGGTTTCCCCTGTCAATCAGAATACACAGGGGATACCTGGACCTCAGAACGAATCGTCTGCACCTACAGCGTTGCCACTTGGGCCCAGGATGGGTCCTGGGGGTACAGAACCCCCATATATATGATTAATAGAATTATTCGTTTACAAGCTGTTTTAGATTTAGCAGGCCAACGAATAGACAAAGCTCTAAACATTCTAGTGACTGCTACAGACAAATTATGCACAGCTGTTTACCAAAATCACTTAGCCTTAGATTATATACCAGCCAAAGAAGGAGGGGTGTGTGGTAGGTTCAATCTCACGAATTGTTGTCTTCAAATTGATAAGGTTGGCAAAGTAGTAGCGCAATTAACAACTGAGATGCGACAATTAACCTATAATCCTAATCAAGTATGGCAAGGTATTGATTTTAAGAATATTTTTAGTTCCTGGTTCCCAAAACTACCTGGATTACAAGCCATAGTAGCTCTCATAGGTATAATTGCTGCAGGATGCGTTATTCTTCCATGTGTGTTTCCAATTTTTGTTCGCACTATCTCCAATAGTCTGTCTTTATTAGCTGAAAAGCGCGCCGTTGCACAGGTTAATGCCCTCTGGGAAAAAGAACCTTTGTACAAAGTCATACCCTCAGAAGACCCTGATGCGTGCGCTTGCACAAGTTTTTGCATGGGCAGTGACGAAGATCCAGAAGAATTTCCTCCATATAAATCTAAAACAGAGGAGATGCAGTAATAAATCAGTTTCAACAGTTTCAGTACATGCCAGGCTACCAGGCCTCAAGACCTCATATAGGCTGAAAGCGTGTACCAGGAAAAAAGAACATCAATCAGCAATACAACACCATGGGCTGTTAACTGGACTGCAGGCATTGATTGGCAACTTTGTACCTACTAAAACTGACCATATAACACTGTGATTTGATGCTACTATGTGTCCACTAATATTTCTACTCATGTAACTTAATGATTGGATAGAGTTCACCGCTTGTGACATATTACTGTGTGTTTTTAATAAAAGAGCTTCCCGAGCTCGTGATCGGGGCAGCTCACCTGAGATAGAACCAGCCTGATCTCTTTCTTGATGCATTCGACCACCAGTGAGAAGCCTTCCAAATGCGGAGGTATAAGGTCTATGACTGTAGAAGACGAGGATTTGATAGGGGAGGTAAAGGAAGAGAACATGCCAACAACATGTACTGAGTTGCCTAGGAGGTCAACTAGGGAGAGACGTCCACCTGACAGATTTCAAGCAAGCATTGTATGTCAGGTTAATACAGAACCTTCTAACTTCAATGAAATAAAACTGTATCGTCAAAAGATCAGGTAGCTTGGCAGGAAGTTAAGAATAGAGAGTTAAAATCGTTAAAGGATTTAAAGATGTATGAGGATGTAAAGTTACTACCAGGTAAGCATACAATAGGTTCCAAATAGGTGTATAAGATAAAGACTGGTGTGGATGGGACTATTCCCCATAAAGCAAGATTAGTTGCTCAAGGATTGGCTCAGTCAGATAAGGACTATGATGAAGTCTTTGCACCTAGTCTGAGAGCAAATACAGCATTAGTTTGGGCAGCTAAGAATAAATGTAAAATAAACCATGTAGATGTTGAAACTGCATGTCTACATGCACCTTTACAACATACCATCTATATGAAAAAGCCATTAGGTTTAAAGGATGATGGAAAAACTGATGATTGGAAATTAAAGAAAAGTCTTTATGATCTAAAGCAATTCAGTTATGAATGGAATAAATATATTGTAAAGGAATTAGTTTCAATAGGTTTTGAAGCTGGTATAGCTGATCCTTGTTTGTTTCGAAGAGAAAAAGATGGTTTAATTTCTCTATGACTGTTTTTTATGGATGACATAGCAATTATAACTAAAACTGAACAAGAAGCAAATAATATTGTTTATAGATTACAGAAAAAGTTCAGGATTAGAAATTTAGGGGAGATTAAGCATTATTTGGGTCTTAATATAGTGAAAATGAATAAAGGTTTTAAAATCTCACAAGCCAAGAAGATTAGCCAATTATTAAAATGCTATAACATGGAGCATTGTAAATCTACTAAGACACCAATGAGTAAGGAATTTACACATTGTGATATCAAAAGTCCTATGTTTGATAAGGAAATATATCAATCCTTAATAAGTAGTCTATCATATCTGGGTAATTGGTTTAGACCAAATATATGTAAACCAATTGGCTAGGTATAACATTGAACCAAATGAACGGGATTGGCAAGCAGCTAAGCGAATAATTAAATATTTAAAACACACAATCAATTATATTAAACAATTAATCATTATATTTAGAACCAAGTAATGAATTAGTGTTAACTGCATATGCTGATGCAAGTTTTGCTCCTCATATAATGACTCAAAAGTCAACATCAGGTATAATGGTAATGTTGGGTAATGTTTTCATAGGATGGAAGTCTGTTAGGCAACAACATATTAGTTTATCCACTATGGAAGCGGAATTCTCATGTTTATCATTGATGTGTACAGAATTGATATATCATAAACAATTGTTGAATTGTTTGCTGTACATGATCCATTTATTCCTGGAATTACTGTACATGATCCATTTATTGTTTATGAAGACAATCTGCAATTAATATGGCTACTAATTTAGCTGTTAAAACAAGGTCTAAACATACTTATTTGAGATATTTGAACGTTAGACAGTGTGTTCAAAATAAATTAATTCAGTCAGAATACTGCATGACTGAACATAATATTGCAGATTATTTCACAAAAGCTCAAGGTGCAAATAAGCATAGAGTGTTGTGAGAATTATGGTTTAAAGATGTAATGTATTATATATTTGACCTACCCAAAGGGGAGAATGTTAGGAATCTGTCCACCAATTAGTTGGGTTGGCAATATATAAACCAACAATGTATGTTTGTAGCTTTAAGACAAAGTCACTGTGTTGATTTGTACTATATTCCGAATGGTTGGTTGTGTTGCGAATTGCCCTAAGAGGGATCTAGAGATCATGGCTTGCTCTCTCTGACATTCTGTATCTCTGACATTCTGTTGCTATCTAAAGTTCTCTGTTGTGCTTATACTTTGATATCTTTGTTTACTGTAAATGACAAAGGCAACTGGTAAGAAGCCTTTGTAATTGGATATTCTTTGGACTGTAAAACGTATATGACCTGGACTGTTTATTGGACTGTGCCATTTGTTAAAATAAACTTTAACTCAATTTAGTGTATCTGTGTGTGGCTGGATAATTATTCATAACTATTCTCATAAATGTTTCCATGTGCATATCCTTGTTCCTCGAGGGTTATTCTGTACATATCATAACATGGTTCCAAAGGGGGAAAGTCTTTCTATACAATTAAGTATTGGGTTTTCCCTCTGAGTCTATGAGAGTCTAAAATCTCTTTAACTTCAAAGTGCCATTTGCCTTCAGTCAGGATAGGAGTGGATGGTAGGTTTGTTGCAGGGCACAAGGGAGAAGTGATTGTCAGATTCAACAGGCTACAGTGAAAAACTGGGTGAATAATTCTAAGAGTTTTGAGTAGGTCCAGTTGAACCATTACTGGGTTGATGGTCTTGTTGATAGGGAAAGAGCCAATGTACTTGGGACCTAACTGTCAACTCTGCCTGGCCAGGCTGGGGCCTCACAAGCATTCTGCCAGCAAAAGGGGCATGCATAAGTGCACCATCGTGCCTCCTGTCTCTGTCTTATTGTCCCCATTTAATCATACCTATTTTCTGTATTCTTACTCATGTTTATACTTATACCTATTATTTTGTAAGTGATTGACAAATCAAATAAAAATAAATAAATAAATAAAATAAAATAAGGTGGGGGAGGGAAGAATGAAAGGGAGAAGAAATGGAAGGATGAAAGGGCAATAAAGCTTTGTGTGTATGTGATAGGAAATTGGGAGGGGGGAATCACAGGTGATAAGGACCAGAGCAGCCAGATTCTATTTGTACCAACACCCCACAGCCAGGCAACCTGGGAAATATGTGGTTTGAAAGAGGGTTTGTAAAAAGTCAGTATCCCCCCCATGCACCTTCCTAGAGAATGAAATATTTTGGGGAATATTAAAAAGGCAGGATAGAATATTTCCCATAAAGGAGAAATGGGGGGAAAAATCTTAAGGGAGGCAGAAACCAGCACCAGTTCCCCTGCCCCAAGCAGAAACTGAGTATGTTAGCTTTTAGAAATGCAAATTTGGTAATCCATTCAGAAAGACTGAGTCAAACAAAAGCTTCAAATAAGGAACAAGTCAAAGACTGACAAAATTAACTCAAACAAATATGAAAACAAAGATTTGCATTTCCTCTTTTGCCTATAGAGCCAGCCATGAGCCCTACATGACCCCATAGGGATCCAAAAGGTATAAAAACCCACCCACTCTCAATTCCATTTTGGTCAGCTGCCCCAGAACTGCACACTTTGGTTCTGTTCATCAATAAACTTTCTTTGCAATCAATGTTTCTTTCCAGTGCCTTTCTCCCAGCTTGGAACTGGACCTTGATATTTCTTCCAACAGGGTCAAAGGCCATCTATGTCAAAATTGAACAGCCCTCTCTCAAGGGGGGGTGTATGACATCATCTCTCTCCAGTCTACAACGCACTCCTTTCAACAGTTCCAAGAAGGCTTCACACCCATTTGTACTTCTCAGATGACCATGAGGACACAGATAAACCTCGAAATAGCCTCAATGACTCTCAAATTGCAAATGGAGAGGTGGGTACTCTATTTTTCTTATCTTCATTTTTAAGTGCTTTGGTTTTATTGTATTGTGAACAGTTGCTGGGGTGCATCGACAGATTCATTGTACTTGTACAATGACAATAAAGTTCTTCTTCTTCAGATAATTCACATGACCAGCTGTCTTCAAGGAATATAAATCCTTCCATTCCCCACCATCCAGTCAGAGCTGAAGAAGATTCTTGGATGAGAAGATAAATGTCTTCAAAGAGAAAAACAAGAAAGCTTCTTGAAAAAGCACTTTTGGGACAACTTTTGGATGACTGAGAATCTCCATAGTCACTGTTAGGAAGTTACTTCTTAATTCCAGATTGCTTCTCTCCTTGATTAGTTTATATCCATTGTTTCTTGTCCTGCCTTCTGGTGCTTTGATTCCCCTCTTCTTTGTGGCAGCCCCTCAAGTATTGGAATACTGCTGTCATGTTCTTTTCTTTACATCAGGGATACCTAAATCTGTAACCGTTTTTCATATGTTTTAGTCTCCAGGACTTTAATCATCTTAGTCACTCTTCTCTGCACTTTTTCCAAAGTCTCAACATTTTTTTGGGTAATGTGGTGACCAAAACTGGATGCAGTATTTCCAGTGAGGTCTTACTAAAATTTTATAAAGGCTTTTTTATAAAGAAGTTCACCTTTTTAATTCTATGCCTCTGTTTATGCAACTGTGTTAGCTTTTTTGGCTGCTGCCACACACTGCTGGCTCACTGCTGTACATTGCTGATTAAGTGACAGCTTAGTGTAACTAAGAGAATTCACTGTTGAAAATTCACTGTTTTAGCCTAGCAACAGTTGTTAGGTGAAGTATAATCCATCTACTGTAATTGGAGGAGAAACTGCTGTCAGTTCATTGTGACACAAAACCTAACAATGAAAATGTTATCTAAGATACATAAGTCTTCACAGTATTGGGGCATCACAACAGAAGATTTAATGGTTATATAGCAGTGAATAGATGTCCAAGTTGTGTTCCAAATGAGAAATAAGAATGACTAATAAGAATGATCAAATTGAGATTTCAACCCTTGGTAAATTAGCTGCTCATGTCCCTGATATCATTGTGTATGGAGATTTTGCTCAGGAAATGCCTTTTATTGAAAGCTTTGATGGTGTTCTGCTTTTTATGGACATTTCAGGTAAGCAAAGGAAATCAGTATGTCACTGAGGGAAGAGGAAGGATTTCAAAGAGAGGTTTTTTTTAATGGAAACCTAAAATATTAAATGAGAAAAAATAGTGCAAACCTTTGCTGCTCTTCCTGAAAATAAAGCAAGGTTTTAAAATATCCATACAAACACACAGTAAACCTCAATGGGATTACTGATTTTTCAATGTGCATCTATTTAAATATTATTTTTCTTTTCTTGGCAAAAAAGAACTTACTTTGAGGATATAGAAATGCGCAGTGCAGGAAATAATGTTCTATGTGTCAACTGCTATCAATGAGAGATTCTATGGAGATTTTCCTTTGTCAGTTGAAATTTATAGCTGTTTGTTTCTCTTCTTCAAGCTAAGATTTTCTTTTTAAAATCTAATGGATCAGCTCCTACTTGTCCTTCTTTTATCCCTAATCCACAGCATGTTTTACTGACAGCAGTTGCTTATGATTTTCAAGGTTTTACAGCTCTGACAGAAAAGTTTAGCATGAACACCAGCTTGGATCGTGGTGCTGATGAATTAACACAGACCCTTAATCACTATGTGGGTGATATTGTTGAAGGTGAGTTTCGAACTATGTATGATCTGACTTTGAAGAATATCCATCATAAACAGAGTATTCCCAAACTATCTTTGTTTAAAAGCAGGCCTTTACTTTCTAGAAAACAGAACAAAGCTGTGCACAGAGGCATAAAACAGATCCACAGATGTTACTTCTTTGTTATAACGCTTCAGCTTCAGAGATGCCAAATTATTTCACTAATCATATTTCAGTGTTCTTGTCATTGGAAGAATGTGTCCAATTAGTAATGCCAGTAAATGTTTATTAGGCCAACTATGTGTTTTTCCACATTAAAAAGTGGGCAGGAGATTCACTATGAATGTACTAGTAAAGTAGAAGTATACAATAAAGGATTAATTAAGCAAAGCACTGCAAAGAAACTACAAAGTATAAGACTGGGAATATCCATAGACAAGGCAATGAAAAAGATGTAGCAACATTTGCCAAAAAATGTGAAAGAGAATAAAATCTTACATCCCTATGGTCATTGAAAAACTATCCTTATCAAAAGTGGGATTAGTTGAAATAGTCTGGGGGATATTCCTCAGACAATTCCAACTGATGTAAAGCACTCTCCTTGGGCAGGCCTCTTCCAACATCAGTTTCTGAAAACTTGTATAAGATTCTACTACAATTATTCAACCTATTTGTGCATCTTCATTGTTTAGATTTCTTGCCTAATAATTTTTATTTATTATTATATTTAAGTTTGTTTGATGTCCATCTTGACTCTGGGTAGGTTATTAAGTGTTTACATGAGAAAGTACTAGCTCAGGGATGTCAAGTTCGATTTATTGAGGGTCTCATCAGGGTTGTGTTTGACCTCAGGGGATCTGGGGGGGCAGGGGGGCATGGCCAGCTCGATGTGACTCATGTTGGGGGTACCTGTGGTGGCCAAGTGTTAAAGCAGGACTGCCCTCAGACCCCTCCATCTCTCTCACTATAATCTTCCTTCCTTCCTTCCTTCCTTCCTTCCTTCCTTCCTTCCTTCCTTCCTTCCTTCCTTCCTTCCTTCCTTCCTTCCTTCCTTCTTTGTTCCTTTTCTTTTCTTCTTCCTTCTCCTCTTTCCTTCTTTTTCCTTATTTGCTCGCTTCCCATCTTTCCTTCTTTTTCTTTGTCTTTCCTCTTTCCCTTTCTCCTTTTGTGTCCCTTCTTGGATGCTCAAATGCAAAAGCATTTCTCCTTTTGTTTTGTTTTTAATTTGTTTTGCTAGCTCTCTGCCAGTGAAAATGGAGCTTGGGTTGCACATGGCCCTCCTGTGTTCTCTTTTTGATGGCAGAGGCACCACAGGCCAGCCCTTCACTGTTTCCAGGGGCCAGATCTAAGCACCCTGCAGACCAGTTCTGGCCCACAAGCCTTGAATTTGACACCCCTGTACTAGCTCATCTATTATGTCCTCATTATCTGACTAGCCTTGGCAAAACACATTTCAAAGACACAAGCACTTGCTTTTAATTATATAAAAATGTCCAGTTAAGGTATTGGGGTAACAATGATTAGAGATTGAGAACTTTTGAGAAGCCAAAACTTCATCTGGCCATATTCTGCATAAACATTGTATACATATGCCATTGTATACATAAAAATGTCCTCCCAAAAAAGGTTGTACTGCTTAAGTTTTCTGACATTTGTAGGGTTTTTAAAAATACATATTTAGAGTTGGTTTCCATAATAGCATTACAACATGACATTTCTGATATGCTGCAACCCTTGTACCTCTTCCCACCTTCAAAGATTTGATTTGCAAAAGGTATGAATGCAACCTCTGAGTTGTGTGTACAGTATTTGTTTTAGGGTGTGCCTGTTTGAAGTTCATTGCTATTGATACATTGAATGTTTTCTGATAACGAAGATTTGAAAATGAGTGGGCCAGAAAGAAAACATCTCCAATTTATTATGTGTGCAAAGGATATTGTCAGGCTACAGAACTTTTCCCATTCACTCAACTAGAATGAACTTCTGAAAACGTATCAAAACGTATCAAAAAGGAATCCTTTATTGAGATGAGACAATTCCTGTAGGAGTCCAAAGCAGTGTCTGAGGTCTCTCAGGCATACAGGGATTCATAAGGGAGTTTAGAACCCCTCCCCTTATCTCAATGTGTATTTAGTGAAACAAAAGCCAGTATGTTAATTCCTTCCCATCCCTTTTGTAAGGAACAATCTTTTCCACAGTTTCCCAGGGCATACCTAATTCCCCCCTTGTTATGTTCTGTGCATGGGCGCAAAGGAGGAGACGAACTGGTGAACAGTGAACTTCAAACTCTTTATTTACATGTGAAAACAGCTCAGCCCAATGGCCGCAATGGGCCCCTTTATATAGGCAAACTCTTAACTATTTAACCAATGAAACACGGGGAGCGCTAGCTCCATTAACCAATGGGAGAGGCTCGTTAATAGCCAATCAGATTCTCCTGAACGAACCAATCCGATGTTGCTATTATCGGCCAATCAGAAGTGCAGGGCCAGAACCCTGCACTTTGCTTCAAGCTCTTAATAATCTTTATTCAAGTATTTATTGATTCACAACAGCCCTTCCCCCCGGGTTCCGTTTAAGGGGTAAGGTCACGTAGTCTTTGAGGTAGGCCGGTTGTTTTGATTGTCAATTTGATTTGCGTTGTTCTCCCGGTATTTGGCTACAGTCTTGTTGGGGTAGGACGTTATCTGGTGAAGAGGGTGCCTCCCATTCCGTATTCGAATTTTCGTTGCCGTTAATGCTCTCGGCATCTCTTTGAGGTGAGACCACCCCCATTCCAGATCCTTCACGTGTTGCCTCTGAGCGGTCATTACTTCCGCTTAAACTTTCTGCCGCTTCAAATTCAGCTTACTCTGTATCTCTTCCCCCCTCGGTTTGGAAATCAGGGGGCTCGGAGATCCCCGACTGTAGCCTTGAACGCAGCTGATCAATATGGCGCTTCCATATTCTATCGTCGTGACATTTCATGCGGTACGATCTAGGGCCGGTTACTTGGACTACAGTTGCCTCGACCCACAACGGATCGCCCGAAAAGTTCCTAGTGAAAACCAAGTCGCCTACCTGGAAGTTATGGCATTTTCCACTGGAACCATGTGGTTTTTCAGGTTCATATGATGGATGCAGACGGTCAAGGTGGGAGCGGAGCTTCCGTCCCATTAACAACTCGGCGGGAGTTTTATTGGTGATGCTGTGCAGAGTGATATGCTGCAAAAGGAGTATCCGGTTAATCTTGTCTTCTATATCGCCATAGTCCATTTTATGCAAGGCTTTCTTGACGAATTATACCATGCGCTCGGCCCTTCCGTTGGCCGCAGGATGCACCGGCGAAGTTAGCGCATGACGAATACCGCGGTCCGCCAGGTACTGTTCGAAGGACAGCGCGGTAAATTGGGGCCCATTGTCGGATACTAGAACGTCTGGTAATCCGTGTGTCGCAAAGAGTCTGTCTAGTTTCCTGATGACTGATTCGGTTGTTGTATTCCTCATCTCATGGATTTCAAGCCAGTTCGAGTAGGCATCCACCGTCAATAAAAATGTGTGTCCCTTGGTAGGTCCCGCAAAGTCCAGATGAACACGGGACCATGGTCCCCTCGGTGTTTCCCATTCAGTTGGGGGTTGCTTTTGGAGGGGCGTTGCTTACTTCCTGGCATTTGTGACAAGCTTTTACCCATGTCTCGATCTGCTTGTCGATACCCGGCCACCACGCATAGTTTCGTGTGAGGGCTTTCATGCGCACGATGCCGGGGTGGCCATCGTGCAAGGTCCTTAGTATCGCTGGTCATAACCGCTCTGGGACGACAACTCTATCACCCCAGATAATGCAACCCTTCTGGGAAAATAGTTCCGTTTGTCAATTCTTGAATGGGGCATAGTCGTCAGGTATCTGGTCCAACGGCCATCCCCGCTCGACCCAACTGAGGACTCATGCTAAAATGGGGTCGCTTTTCATTTCCATCGCGATATCTCGGGCTGTTAATGGCAGCATTCATAGTGTCTCAATCTGCAGTGTTGTAACTGTTGGAGCGGGGTCATCAATGGTCTCTGGAAGTGGTGCGTGGTTCAATACGTCAGCGTGGGGAATGGCCTTCCCCGGGCGATGTTGCAACTTGTAATTATATGCCACCAAGAATTCTGACCAGCGAGTCATTCTGGGAGATAATATATACGGTGTTGGCCTATCTCCCGCTATTATTCCCAGCAAAAGTTTGTGGTCAGTCACTATAGTAAAGGCCAGGCCATACACATATTCATGAAATCTCTTAACTGCAGACACAATAGCAAAGGCCTCTTTATCAATTTGACTGTAATTGCGTTCTGCTTTCGATAACGTCTTTGAGAAATAGGCAACAGGGGCTTCACTACTGTTTGGCAAAACGTGGCTCAAAATGGCGCCCACTCCGAATGGGGATGCATCACACATGATTGTTAAAGGCAAAGTCTCGTTATACTGCATCAAAACAGTATCAGAAGTCAATAAATTTTTCACATGTCGAAACGCCTGTTCTTCTCTGTGTCCCCATACCCAGGTTGCTTTTTTGTCCAATAAACGATGTAGGGGTTCAGCTGCGGTTGCTTTGTGAGGCAGGAGGTCGGCCTTATTCTGGGTTTTTTGGGCGTTCTTGATTGCCCTAAGTTTGTTATCAGTGGGGTGAATGCCTTGACTATCAATTAAATATCCCAAAAATTCTACATGATCCGTACATAATTGACACTTGTTTTTTTTAACTTTGAGACCTGAGTCTTTAAATCTCTGGAGAACCAACCTCAGGTGTTCCTTTAGTATTTTCTGAGTTGGGGCAGCGATTAACACATCATCAAAATATGGGACAACACCTTTTATCCCTTGTAATAGCCTTTCCATCAAACTTTGAAAGATTCCCAGGGCTACGCTCACTCTGAACTGGAGTTGGTTACATTTAAACGCACCTCGGTGCGTAACGATCGTTTGGGCCTCTGCCGTTTTTTTTTTGTCAACAGGCAGTTGTTGGTATGCCTGGGCTAAGTCTAGTTTAGCGAAGACTTTTCCGCCCCCCCAGGGAATGGAGGAGGTGTTGCACCACCGGTACCGGGTAAGCATTTTGTTGAAGGGCGTGGTTCAGGGTGACTCGGTAGTCCCCACAAATTCTTATCGATCCATCTGGCTTGATGGGTGTCACAATTGGGGTTTCCCAGGGAGAGTGATCAGTTGGTTCTAACACACCCTGGGCTATTAATTTATCAAGATGTTCGTCAATCTTTGGTTTAAGGGCAAATGGAACTCGACGAGGCTTAAGGCGGATGGGAGCTATTTCGGGATTGAGGTTAAATGATATCGAGGTCCCCTTGTACTCACCTAATTTTTCTGCGAAGACATCCTGGAATTCGTGGACGAGGTCTTCTTCCCAATCGCTGCTGCAGGTTCGGTGAATGCCGGCTACTTCAATTCCGAGTGGAGCGAACCATTGGAGGCCTAACAAACTAGGCCGATCCCTGTCAATTACAGTCAGGGGTAGGAATGCTTTACAGTTCTTAAACGATACTCAGACTCGGCTGGATCCAACGACCGGGATTCGATTTCCTTGATAGTCCTTAAGTATGAGTTTTTGGAATCTGAGGTCTTGCTGCCGGATAGTAGGGATGAGCTGCTTGAGGGTCTTCCAGGAAACCATCGAGAGGGACGATCCTGATCGACTTCCATCAGGCAGGGCTGGTTTTCGATGGCCACCTTCACTCGGATCTTTTTGGCATCAAGAGATGAGGCGTGACCGATCGTGATCGTTTGGTGAGCCTCTTCTCACTTCGTTGGTAAAACTCATGCCTTCTAACGAGCGTTGGCACAGTCGGTGCACAGTGAGCCCTCAGTAGGGGTTCGAGGACATCCCAGTCCATAGACTTTACTTCTGCCAGTTTTGCTAGTGCCTTGGCCATCTTGAATATGGTTGGCCCGCAATGAGTTAGGAATACCGCTCGTTTCTTTCCGGTAGTGGCATCCTTCAAATTGTTGGTCTCCAGAAACATCTGGAAGTGATCCATATATGAGTCCCAGTCTTCTTGTGCCGGTTTAGGGTTCTTGTGGTTTAGGGTTTTGTTTCTGTAGGAGTGGTTGTTCCATTGGTGGTTCATGGGTTCTCGCTTCACGGGATGACTTCCCGTCGGTTGGTGATAGTTAACCCCCCTCAAGGGCTGACTGGGTCCTAGCTTGCTTCTACAGACCCGTCCGATATGGCCTCTTTTCCCGCACACATGGCAGAGCGCGTTGAGGAATTTGCATTCTGACTGGGGGTGGCTTGCTCCACACCCGGCGCATTGGTACTGCGATTTCTGGCGTTGGTCTCGTTCGAACCGAAGTCGATGGACCTCTTCTTCATCGCTTTCTGACGACGATTCGAAGTCCTCGTGGTGGGCTGTTTCAAGCTGACCTTCTGACTGAGGTGAAATTTCGCGGGCGTGTTGTCGAAGCGGGGCGTGGGTGCAGCGCATTTGGGCAGCCAACTTCCTGGTTGCTTCTGCTGCAGTAGCTTCAGCTATGGCATCCTTGAGGCTAATGTCGCCTTTTGCCATTAGTTTACTCTGAGTGCCTGGTGCATCTAATCCCAGAACTATTCGATCTCTTAGGGCTTCTTCTAGGTCGGCAAACTTGCATAGGCCTTCCAGATTCCGGAGATCCGCTATGAAATCAGCAACACTTTCGCCCTTCCGATGACTTTTCTGGTAAAATTCATGCCTTCTAACGAGCATTGGCACAGTCAGTGCGTAGTGAGCCCTCAGCAGGGGTTTGAGGATTTCCCAGTCCATAGGCTTTACTTCTGCTGGTTTTGCTAGTGCCTTGGCCATCTTGAATACGGTTGGCCCGCAATGAGTTAGGAATACCGCTCGTTTCTTTCCGGTAGTGGCATCCTTCAAATTGTTGGTCTCCAGAAACATCTGGAAGCGATCCATATATGAGTCCCAGTCTTTTTGTGCCAGGTCGAATGGAGCAGGTGGTATGATGCCGCCGGACATGGTTCCGCCATTGGTGCATTTCCGCCAC
Source organism: Hydrophis major (assembly GCA_033807585.1). Lineage (NCBI taxonomy): Eukaryota > Metazoa > Chordata > Lepidosauria > Squamata > Elapidae > Hydrophis > Hydrophis major. The sequence goes on from CM066330.1 coordinate 125,075,563, forward strand.
GTGCTCAGTTATAGTTCTTCATCATTCAGTAAGCTCTGACGTCTCCACATCCCATCCTCGTCTCCAGTGTTATGTTCTGTGCATGGGCGCAAAGGAGGAGACGAGCTGGTGAACAGTGAACTTCAAACTCTTTATTTACATGTGAAAACAGCTCAGCTCAATGGCCGCAATGGGCCCCTTTATATAGGCAAACTCTTAACTATTTAACCAATGAAACACGGGGAGCGCTAGCTCCATTAACCAATGGGAGAGGCTCGTTAATAGCCAATCAGATTCTTCTGAATGGACCAATTCGATGTCGCTGTTATCGGCCAATCAGAAGTGCAGGGCCAGAACCCTGCACTTTGCTTCAAGCTCTTAATAATCTTTATTCAAGTATTTATTGATTCACAACACCCCTCCTCCACTTTTAGAATGAACAATTCAAGAGATTCCCAAGACACAACTCAATGTGGAATTTTTATGATCTCATCTCCTGGTTGTGCCTCTCAGAGGTGATAGTTCTGGCCACCTGGCTTTTCTCCCTCCATTGTATCATGTGTGGGTTATACAAATTCGATATAAAATTAAATATATTCAGGTTACATCAAGAAAGGATTTCTTTATTAGCCCCCCCCCCCCTTTTCTTCTTCCACTGAAGAAATGACAGATAGACAGACTGACAGATATTAATGATATTACTTTTTTCTGCAGTGGTAATAGTCAGGTAATAGCCAGGTTACTGAAAATTAGAGAATTATCTGAATAAATTCTAATCATTTAGAAAGAGTCTAAGGAGTTTAGATGATGATCCTTTGCCATACTCACTTCACTGCCAGCCAACCACCACTGCCCAATCACAGTTAGCTTTCCTGCTGTGCTGCCACACTATTCTCTATAGCCAAAGCCCCCCCAACCTTCCACCTCCAGCCCTTTGTCCTGGCCTATTCTCTGAGGCATGGTGTAATCCAGGTGTTTCACTGCATGGGACAAGTAGCCACCATCCAATCAAGAGGCAGAGGAGCCCTGTGCCCTGCTAAGCTCCTGACTTCTCACATGTGCCTGACATCAGGGGAGGGGGCTGCGTGAAGAGCTGTACCTGTTTTAAAGAGCCATCCATGCCAGCTCCCTTGCCTGCTCCGCTCCACTGGTCATTCGCAGAAGAAACAGGTTGATGGGCATTGCTAGAAAGCACACTGGGAAGTGTTTAGATCTGGCCTGCAACGCCACCCTAGAAATAGCAAAAGACTGGTTCGCAGTGCCTTGACCCAGCCCAGGCTGACCGGGTGCTGATCAGCAACCTGGTGGCAGCCATCTGGACCAAACCGTGGCCAGCCTTAGATTGGCAGTGCTGCCTTGGCCTCACCCTGAGTGGCCCAGGAGGTGGTGAGCTGGCATGCCTGGGGACTTCATTCTGAGTGCTTCCCTTTCACCCAAGATGCCAGCCCTCACATGCTCACCACCTCCTGTGCACATGAGGCAGTGCTGGGTGATGCTGTGGAACTAAGACTGGCCACAGTCTGACCTGGATGGCCACCACCAGGTTGAAGATCAGTGCCACACCTACACCAAGACACTAGCTCTCGTGTGCCCACTGCCTCCTGTGTGTATGCCCAGGGGCTGAGGCAGTGCCATGAATCTAAGTCTGGCTGCAGTCCAGCCTGGATGGCCATCACTAGGTTGCAGATCATCACCGCACCTACACCAGCATGTGCATGCCCTGCTTGTTGGTCTTTCACTGAGACTGCCCTGCTCCCACATGGGAAAGCCATGGTGCGAATCTCTCCCCCTCCCCTCATCCCTTTCTGAACATGGAGGAAGGAAAAAGATGGGAAGGAGATAGAATGGGACCTTTAGGCCATGGGGCTTCTGCCTGTCAGCATGCAATGGGTGATTGCAGGGGCTGTGTGGGGACGTGGCAGGTGAGTGGCAGTGGTGTGCAGTTTCTGGCATTGTGGAGGGGGGGCAGAAGCAGAACTTCCCTCTTGGCATCAGGCATAGAGTCAGTCCAGGAAATTTCAGGTTGTATTCCTATCACGTCAGAGCAAAATCCACGATTGTGCATGGTTTTGCTTCATGCTCCCTCATCAGAGGGTCTCAATTGGGACTGGAAACACCCTGGAAGGGTGGTAAAGAAAGGGAGATCCATTGAAGGGTCAAGGGGAGCTGCATCTCCCTTCCTCGACAAGGAAAACCCCCTCTAAAGACGAGCTGCAGGGGTGGTCAAAAATGGCCATCATGAAGACAGGAGGCAGTCTGGGAAAATAAGACTGTGCTGGAGTGGAAAGTTGTGAGCAAAGTGTGAACCAGGCATAATTTAGGATAATAAAGTACCTCGGAATTAAGAAACAAAGAAATTGTCAGAAAAGATTGTAAAAGCGGTGACCAGAGAGAGAGAAAAAAAATTGGAAACAAGTGAAAGTGGCTTAGAACTTTGAAAAAAACTAAATTGAAAGAGAAAGTTAGAAGAAGAAAAATTGACTATAAAAGATTTGGAAATTAAACTGGATAAATATATGATTTTGGCACGAAACAGGCATAACTAAATGCTGAAATTGAACATGTTAAAAAGAAATAATAGGTAATAATTGGAATCATTGAATTATTGGAATCTAAAAGCCTAAAAAGGGAAAGAAAGTGAAAAGAAAAGGTGGAACTTGGACATAACAGAGAGCGCCACCTAATGGTAAAGGAAAAATTTCAGTGACTTTGAAAAGTGCTTGGTCCTTTTTAAACTGGAACTTAAAATAAGAGGAACTTTATTATAATAATACAGAAACCCTGAAGAGTGAAAAAACAGAATATTATAAAGAAAGAAAATGTTATAAAGAAAGAAGTGTGAAGAAATTACCCTGGGATTACTTTGGTGACTTTGAAAAAAATTGAAAGAGGAATTAACAGAAGGAATCTGGACATAAAGATTTATGGACATTGATTATTGGAAATAAATATCAAAGATGCTGGTTGAAATACATTATTGGACAATTGGATTGGACTAAAACATTAAAGAAAGGGAAAAATTAAAATTAAAAGAAGTGCACAAAATGGCAGAACTTTGTCTGGAAATAAAATTGGAATTGAGAAGCATAAAAGAAATGATACATGAAAGAATGGAAAGGTGCAGTATTGTATAATTTTCTGAGATTGTGGATTTGGAGTTTTCATGAGCTGTAAGCCATAATCATTACAATTATGATAAATTACAGCTTGAACTATCTTGCTTTGCATGAAATAAGTCTATCTGATATATTAGGTTCATCTTTTAAGTTGCATTACTGAAATAAATGAACTTTTGCACGATATTCTAATTTTTGGAGTTTCACACACACACACACACGATATGTAATAGTTAGGAGATTATTGTCATTAACCTAGAATGTGATAATTAAAAAGTGATTACATTATGGTAAATTTTTACTATGAATTAAAGGGGAGTAAATTGAATGATGTATAAGACAAAGAGGTGGCACACTCAAATTGATAATCAAAGGGGGTAATTTTTGAACTATTAGAATTAAGATGAAACTTATTGAATAATGAAATAAAAATATGTGATAAAATTACAAATGTGACAGATAAAAGTATAATGAATATTGAAATAAAATAAGAATTTTAGATAATATTATAAAATAAGACATGAGAATACTTAAAGAAAAATGAAATAAGCTATGAATTGAAAATAAAATAAGTGAATATAAGAATATCTGAGAAAATTTACAGGAAAATGGGAAAAGTAATGATATGATATGAAATTGAATAAGAGAGATAAATATGTAACTAAGGTCATGTTTGTATTGAAATGTAAAAACATGCAAACACATTGTTCACCAAAAGAGATTTTTTTAAAATATAAAAATAAAAAACATATTACAAAAAAAGGCATAGTCAGTCGAGGCGTGGAGGCAATGGGGGGAGGGAGGGCGTACAAAAAATGAAGCCCTGCTCTTCAGCGACAGACAGGAATCCGTGATCTTGTGCAGTTTCTGCCTGGGCTCACTGCTGGAGTGCCCCGAGCCGGCTGGTTTCGGGGCTAAGCCACCCTGTAGAGGTAGTGAAGAGTGGGGAGATCACCAGCAGGGCCGAGGAGAGCCACATCTCTCCTCCTCAGCTGGCCAAACTCCCTTTCCCGAAGGCGGTAGGAGCGGTGGCCAGAAATGGCCACCTCAAAGAAGAACTCAACCAGAAAAGAAAGTGCAGGAGGAAGATAAGAAGTGAAAGCTTTGGCTGACCGGGTTAAGTCGAAAAAGCAACAACTAAGGTACCCTGGAATTTAAGTTTTACAAAAGATAACATCGCTCCCAAAGAAGAGTCGGAAGCAGTGAAAGAAAGTGAAAAGGGAAAGGTTTTTTTTTCTTCTCTCTCCTTCCTTACATTGACAATTAAGTGATCTGAATAAGAAATCAGAAAAATCCGCTTTGGCATCAATAGGCAATTAAGCTGAAAATATAACTAAATGCCAAAGGGACAATAAAGATTTCTGGATATTAAAAACTTTTTCTTCTATAAGCAGGAAGGGAGAGGAAAAGAATAAGGGCAGGATCTGGAGGGAGGAGACTGCCTGGACTTCAAAAGAATCTAAAGTAAAATTACAATAAGATGTTATGTCTCACCTGTACAAACAAAGTAATAAGTCCAAATTTCCAACTGAAACACAAATAAGCAAGCAAGTCCGGTAATTACAGGGTTAAATTCCTTAAGCCGATAACATTCTTGGCAGTCTCACGCAAGCTGTCTGCCAAGTCCGATAAGGAAGCAGGACCATAAATCACAAGCTGACACCACACACAGGATAATTCTGAAGCTTCTCTCAATAAATAACACGTTGTCCCGAACAAGAACCCAGAGCTAACACACCCACTTTTATTCCCTGTGGGGCATGTCAGTCCCTCATCTCAGTCTCTGATTTGTCCTTTCTTTCTCCGTTGCATCTCATGCTTTTGCCTGCGTCTTTGCCTCGCATCAAACCAACATTCCTCAGCCAGAGGCTCTGATATGCCCTCCTGGTTATCTGCTGACACCTGAGGCACAACCGGGGAGGAAGGTCTTGCCGAAGAGGAAAGTCCTGGGAAGGAAGGCAATTCCAAATCCTTTAACAAAGCAGGCTCAAACCTCAGAGCCAAATCCTCCTCTTCCTCATTATCCAAGTCTGTGTCCTCTAACAGAGCAGACTCAAACCTCAAGTCACAACAATAAGACTTCTAAAAGATACATTTTGACTGAAACTTTGCAACTAAATAGTAACCCCAGGAAGAGAAAGTGAAAAAAAAGAAAGTGTAAAAAGAAACAGCTTTTGTGTATTTGGATTGCTTGGTGACTTTTTGATTTTTGGTTATTATATTCGAATGACTAAAACTAATTGGGTGGTTAAAAATTTTACAATGGCATCACTTCTGGATGAATTGAAAATGGAACTTAAAAAGTACAAAGAAGATGCATAAGGGGAAGGGCTCCTTTGGCTTCATTTTTCAATTCTTAGAAATGGAGGTCTGCATTTACGAGAAACAGCAAGAAAAGACTGCAAAACAGGAAGACTGGGACAAAGAAGAAGCCATCTATAATGAACAAGTAACTCTCTGTGGGGAGGAAAAAGGAAAGGGAGGAAAGAGAATGGAGAATTTAAGACTTAAAAAAACAACTAAAGAAAAGAAAAATAATTTGAAAAATAAATATAATGTTGGAAAGCAACAGAAAAAGGGAATTCAGAAGAGGGAAATAGAGGTAGAGAGACAGAGGGGTAAAAAGGGGAGAGAGAAGAAGAGAGGGAAGAAGGAAAGGAAAATAAGTTACAAAGGTTAGGAGCAAGATATAAAGAAAGGATCTATTTAGAGATAATGGGTGAAAATCTAACTGAAAAAGGGATTATGTAAAGGTACATAAGATTGTATTGTTATATTTGTAATAGAAATAACTTTAGAAAATTGGAAACAACATATGATTAAAAAGAGGGATAAAATAGTTAGTGTAATTTAGTGAAATGTTTGTGAATAAAATACATAAAATAAAATAAATTAGAAAATTGAATTAGGAAGGAACGGGAACATTTTAATCAGTCAATGTTTTATAAAAGTGAAGAGTGGGGGGAATTAACTATGGAAAGTTTATAATTGTTCCCATAGAAGTATGATATTTATTTGAAAAATAACGCACAAAATATTAAGATTTAAATGAATATTAATATTAATGATAGAATTGAATTGGAATGGATTGTTGTTTTAATTATATTATACATTTATAATTTTTTTCTTTTTTCAAGAATACAGTGTGTAGTTTTAGAATGTACCAAGCAGAATCTGAATGGAAGTTATGTATTAAGTGTTATAATTTTAGGGGAAAGATATAAAGGCATCATACTCCAATTAGTAACTACAGAGAAATTTTGTTTAATGAGAAAAGATAATAGACAATTGAAACAGGACAAACAAAAAATATAAGTACAATGATTTGAATTGAGATGAAATAAATAAAATAAAATTAAGGAAATTAAAAGAGGGGAGAAGCTATGTAGAAAATGTAAAATAGTAATAAGATATGGAATAGGACATAAAAATGAGCATGAACTTGAATTTGAGTCTGTACAAAGAAATGTAACCTGGGATTATGCTGCTTTCAAAAAAGATGTTTTACTTGTATTTCTTTTCTTTTTGTGAAAACTCAAATAAAACTTACCCCCCCCCCAAAAAAATGAAGCCCTGCTCTGCAGTTTTTTAAAATCTGTCAGAGGCTCCGGACAAAGGCTTCCCATTTTGATCTCTCCACTATCATTGCCTCTGCATGGCTTTCTGCTCACTTCTCCCAGACCTGCGCAAGTGTGTGTGTGTGTGTGTGTGCACGCGCACACACGTGGGGAATAGGTGTTTGGCAGCAGGGGTCTCTGCAGCCTGCTGTGACCACCATGTCGCAGGCAAGACAGCGGCACTGGCAGCATAAGGGGTAAGGCACATGTTGCAGACTACAGGACATGCCTGCCCCATCCCACGTGGTTGGGACGAGGCAGGCACTGCCCAGAGCATCCAGCATGCCTCTCCCCTGTGCCTCTGCCTCCAACTACTGCTGCCACTGCAGGCCTGTTGCTTGGATGGCCAACTCGGTGGAGTGGGCTCCGAAGCCAGAATGTGCCAGCTGAGGGGCTGGCAGGTTGCAGCTGCTGCTGGAAACCATCAGCCCCCACGCACACAGGCTGGTGAGTGCACCAGGGCTGATGGCTTCCAGCAGTAGCTGCCCAATCTCCTACTTTGCCTCAGCTCGCCTCACAAGCCTTCTGCCTAGTGGTGGTATTCAGCTGGTCCGCACCGGTTCACACGAACCAGTAGTGACGATTTGGCATGGGTTGCTGAACTGGTAGTGACTTCTGGCTGGCTATGCCCCGACCCAGTCACCTGGTTTCCTCTCGCTCCCTTGCCCCATCCGCCTGATTCTCACTCACCCCACTTGCCCAACACTTCCCCTGCCCAGTCACTCCTCACCTCTAATGCAGCACACTAGGTCCCCATGGCTTGCCTTTAACCTGCTGTCAGGCTACAGAACTTTTTCCCATTCAATTAACAAGAATGAACTTCTGCAAACCAAACGTATCCAAACGAATCCTTTATTGAGATGAGATAACTCATATAGGAGTTCAAAGCAGCGTCTAATGTCTCTCAGGCATACCAGGATAGATATTTATTTTTTATTTATTTTATTTATTTTGATTTGTAAAATCACTTACAAGATAATAGGTATAAGTATATACATAGTTATGAATACATGAAATGGGTAGGTATAAGAAAAATAAAACAAACAAAAGGACAGGGACAGTAGGCACGTTGGTGCGCCTATGCACGCCCCCTACAGACCTCTTAGGAAAGGGGTGAGGTCAATAGTAGACCGTCTAAGGTTAAAGTTTTGGGGTTTGGGGAAGAAACCACAGAGTCAGGTAGAGTATTCCAGACATTGACCACTCTGTTGCCGAAGTCGTATTTCCTGGAATCAAGTTTGGTGTGGTTAACCTTGAGTTTGCATCTATTGTTTGCTCTTGTGTTGTTATGGTTGAAGCTGAAGTATTCATTGACAGGTAAGTCATTGCAATGTGTGATTTTATATACCATACTTAGATCAGACTGAAGACAGCATAATTCAAGGTTTTCTAGGTCTAGAATTTCAAGTCTGATGGCATAAGGTATTCTACAATGAGTAGAGTGGAGAACTCTTCTTGTGAAATATTTCTGGACTTTCTCAACTGTGCTAATATCAGATCTGTAATGTGGGTTCCAGGCTGATGAGCTGTATTCAAGTATTGGTCTAGCAAATGTTTTGTGTGCTCTAGTTAGTAGTGTGATATTACCAGAGAAAAAGCTACATAGGATTAGGTTAACAACTCTTAATGCCTTTTTGGCTATGTAGTAACAGTGGGCTCTAGCACTTAGATCATTAGAGATGAGTATTCCAAGGTCCTTTACAGAGCTTGGGTCCTTAACAAGGTCTTGACTATTCAGCTTGTATTTTATTTTCTGATTTTTTTTGCCAATATGTAAGACAGAGCATTTATTCATTGAGATTTGAAGTTTCCATTTGTTTGACCATTCTGATATATAGTCGAGGTCTTTTTCAAGGGTAGCAGTATTGTCTGTGGTGTTGAATAGCTTTACATCATTAGCGAAGAGAAAGCAGTTGCTCTTAAGATGATCACAGAGGTCATTTATGTAGAATATGAAGAGAGTTGGTCCTAAAACACTGCCTTGGGGGACACCACTGTTGACAGGTACAGAATTTGATAGGATGCTCCCAATTTTGACCATTTGTTGTCTGTTTAACAGGAATGCTTCTATCCAGTTATGCAGGTGTCCAGAGATACCATAAGATTTTAGTTTTTGGAGTAGTTTGCTGTGTAAAACTGAATCAAAGGCTTTACAGAAGTCTATATAAATTGCATCTATTGCTTTGTCCTGATCGAGTTGTGCAGTCCATATGTTTCTGCAGTGTAAGAATTGCAGATTACAGGATAGTTTTTTTCTGAAACCAAATTGTTTATTAGAGAGTAGGTTGTTTGTCTCTAAGTGGAGGATAATGGATTGGTTAATAATTGATTCCATGACTTTACAGGTGATGCAGCATAAAGAGATTGGTCTGTAATTTTCAACTAGCTGGGGTCTCTCTTTTTGAAGATGTGGATGACCGTGGCTTGTGACCAAGGCACATATTCCATCCGGTCCAATAGATAGAGATGGTTTTAGATTGTGTAGTGCTTTTTCAACATTGTCTTCTGTAAAATCAATACGTATTAATCATTGTAGTTTTCTGTGGTTCGGCTAGGAAATACTGGGCATGATCCATTGCTGTTTACAAATACTGAGCCGAAGAATGTGTTAAAGATGTTGGCTTTAATGGTGTTGTCGTTGCAGTCTTTACCATTAGGTCCTCTCAGGGGTGGGATGGACCTTGAGTCTTTTAGTTTGTTGTTTACAAAATTGTAGAAAGTGCAGGTGGAATTGGTGTGTATAAGGTTTTCCTCTTGTTTAATGTGATAATTGGTGCATTCAGTCTTTATCTGGTGGCATAAATTTTTGTATCGGTTTTTGAAGTTGGCAACATGACCAGATTTGTTTTTACACCAGAGTGATCTATTTTTGGATTGAAGTTTCCTTATTGTTATGGGTAATCTGTTTTTTTGGGGTGTATGTGTGTTGTTGGTACATATAGTTTGATGAATCTTTTGACTTCAAGTAAAAATATGTTGTAATGGTCTTCAACAGTATTGCATCCAGTGAATAGAGATTGCCAATCAAGGGATGAGAGATCGTTGTCTATAAGATCATAGTTGCCTTTTTTGAAGTTATAACTGGGGATTGCATCATTGTGATGATTTTTTATGTTGAGACAAAAGTCAATCATATTGTGGTCACTGTTGGAGAAGGTTTAATTTGTATTCCGTAAATTAAATTCAAACTATTGCAGAAGATGAGATTGAGACAGTTGTTAAGTCTAGTATTGTTGATTACTAGTTATTCCAGTCCCAGATTTGTAACAGCATTGTAGAAGGTTACATGTATGGGTTCAGTTGTACATTCGTTTAGGGTCCAGTTAATATGAGGTAGATTGAAGTCACCAAGAAAAATAAAACCATGTGGGCAGGATGTTGCCCATGTTAGTGGTGAATCTAGCTTGTTTACATGTTCGATGTCATAATCAGGTGCTCTGTAACATAGTAAGAATCGAAATGTGATATTTAAGGATAGTTCATAGATGATGGTCTCAGGAAGAGCAAGCTCCTGGGTAACTTGGATGTTTTTTAGATGGAAGGGCTTTTTATAGAAGATAGCAACACCACCTCCTCTACGAATTTCACGATCTGATTGGTAAACATGATAGTCTCTTACTGTGGTAATGGAGTCAGGGAGAGATGCATTGAGCCATGTTTCACAGACAAATATGATGTCAAATTTAGCCATATTTAGTAAGAGGAGAAATTCAGGTATTTTATTCACAAGGCTTCTTGCATTGAGTAACTTGCATTTAAGGCCAGCAGTAGTTGGAATTGAGGTAGTTAGGGGTGTGTGTGCCTAGTCTTGGATGATGGTGGATTGGGTGAGGTAGGGTTGTGGTTGAAGGTTAAAGCTGAGTTGCGGGTTGTGTAACTTACTTTTGATACAGTCAGCATGGTAATAAATGTACAAGTCCTTCTCTCCATTGTCTAGACATTTTTTGAGTTCAGTGTGGAGTACATGGGAGTGGGCATGTTGCTGTATGGTTAGGTCAGGGCGATAACGGAGGTTCTTATGATTAGTGTTGCTTTTGGCAAGTGAATTTATAGTATAAATGTATTTACGTTTGCTTGATTCATTTTTGCAAATGACCCTGCAGAAGCTTGGGGCCACAGAGCCATCTATGCTTTTGAGCTCTCAGCCAATGTGGGAAATGTCAAGTATTTCATCAGAGGAGATGCTTGATGCTTGATAATCACTGATGATGTTTTGGACAGTTGTGATGTCATCATTGTCATTGAGGTCCTCTGGACCAAATAAGATGGCATTTGGACATTTAGAACCTGTACACTTCTCTCAATGTGTATTTAGTGAAACAAAAGCCAGTATGTTTAATCCCCCCCACCCTTTCTGAAGGAACAATCTTTTTCAATTTCCCAAGCATACATCTCACTGTGGAATTTTTATGGTCTTCTCATCTCCTGGCTGTGCCTCTCAGAGGTGATAGGTTCCAGCCATCTGGGATTCCTCTCTCCATTGTATCATGTGTGGGTTATACAAATTTGACATAAGATTGAATGTATTCAGGTGACATCAAGAAAGGATTTATTTATCAGTCCCCCCTGTTAAGCCTGTGTTCCCCAACCAGGGTTAAGGAGACAAGCTAAACAGAATGTGCATCGTTAGTCAGATAGGCACACAGATAAATGAGTGAGATAAGTTTGTATGTTTGTTAACATACAGTAAAAATAACAGATACGCTTGTGCTATCAAAATATAGTTTATTCCATTTAGAGTTTATAGCATAGTCAAAATAACAGTCCATTAGTCATGTATCTTTTAGTCAGTCCATTCAGGGATATTCAATTAGCAAAGTCCGTGTAGAATATCCAATGTCAGTTCACTTACAAATCAGTCCTTTCTCTCTCCCTTTCCAGTAGGGGAAAAACGCAATCTTCAGTCTATCCAGTAATTAGGGATCATCAAGCCAGAGAGAGCAAGCTGTGGTACCTTGCTTCTTTTATGGTGCTTTTTACAACCACTCCCTTAATTACAATCCTACAGTTAAACTTGCAGACACTTTAACTAACAAACCAACATATTTATTATTTTACCTAAACCAGTTAGGGTAAACAATGTTATCCCTAACACCCTCCCCCCCTTTCTTCTTCTACTGAAGAAATGACAGATACACGGATCTGACATCCTGCCCTCCTTAAAAAACAGATAGGTCTACCTGGAAAAAACAAAATCTTGCATTACATTTGCAATTCAGGATGGTTTATCAGGGTATTTTAGGTGGAACTTACGTAGTAATGTGGGTGCTTTTACGTGTTGTTTGGCTACCCACTCATTTTCTGAGGAAGGAAGGTGTTTCCAAGCTACTAAATATTGTGTGGATACACGGTGAGTGCGTGAATCAAGGATATCTTTAATTTCAAAATGTTGTTCCCCATGTACCATGATGGGGGTTGGAGGTGTGGGAAGGCGGGGTCTGAGGTTTGAAGTGATCTCTGGTTTGATCAAGCTACAGTGAAATACTGGATGAATATGCCTAAGTGTTTTTGGAAGTCGAAGCTCTACCGTCAATAATTCTGGAGATGGGGAATGGGCCAATGAATTTTGGTGCTAATTTATTAGAGGGTTGTAATGATTTTAAGAATTTTGTGGACAAATATACACGGTCCCCAATCTTGAAAGGTTTAGGTTTGCAATGTTTTTTTCTGCTTGAGTTTTGTAAACTGCTCTAGCTTCCTGTAAAGATAATCTTACCACTGGCCACATGGCTTGTAAGTTATCCATCCACTCCTTAGGGGAGGGAATTTCAGGATCTTTGGTGGGTAGTTCCAGCATGTGGTTGAATTCTTGGCCCGTGGCTACCTGGAATGGGGTGAACTCTGTGCTACTATGGATTGAGTTATTGTATGGTACCTCTGCAAAAGGAAGAAGGTCAGTCCAATTGTCCTGTTGGTGATTAATAAAATATCTTAAATATTGTTCTAATACGCTGTTCCCTCTCTCCGTCGATCTGTCAGTTTGGGGGTGATTTCCTGACGACAACCCCTGGATGGAGCCTAATAGGTTTAAAAATGCCCACCAAAATTTGGATGTGAACTGAACACCCCTATCTGAGATAATCCATTGGGGAGCTCCATGAAGGTGATAGATGTGTATTAGCAACATCTTTGCCAATGCTTTGGCAGTTGCAATCTTTTGGCATGGAATAAAGTGAACCTTTTTGGAAAAAAGATCAGTTACAACCCAATTGACAGTATTTCCAGCACTTTCAGGAAGCTCCACTATAAAGTCCATAGAGATCTCTTTCCAGGGAGCAGAAGGGTCTGCTACTGTTTGTAAAAGTCCAGGATATTTTCCTTGTCTTCTCTTTGCAGCAGCACAGGTGGGGCAGCTCGCAGCATAGTTTTCAATGTCCTTTTTGACAGAGGGTCACCAAAATTGTCTTTTGATGAGGTGTAGAGTTTTTACAAACCCAAAGTGTCCTGCTATTTAGGAGTCGTGGCAGCATTTCATTCTCTGGCTTGTAGGGACATAAAGTTTGTTTTCTGCCTAAGCCAGTCCATCTTTGAGTAAACAAGTGTTTTTGTTAGCCAGTCATCCTTAAGTAGTGCCTCCTTAAATATTGACATTGTTGTGTCTTCAGTCAGGGATGATTTTTTTCCCTCCTGTGCCTGGGTGATTACTTTGGCTGCTAGCTGAATCAGTTAGATCATCAGTTTTATAACCTCAATCTTTTTGCTGTTGTATTGGGGTTTTCTGGACAATGCATCTGCTAAGAAGTTTTTTCTCTCAGGAAAATATTTGAGAGTGAAATTAAATCATTTAAGGTACTGAGCCCACCTTGCTTGTTTTTCGGAGTTTCCGTGGATTTCTCAGGGATTCCAAATTTTGTGATCAGTCCATACTTCAAAGAGGATTTGGTTTCCTTCCAGGAAATGTCTCCATGTGGGCATTGCCCACCATACAGCATATGCCTCTTTCTCCCATATGGCCCATTTTTGCTCGGTTTCTGTCAGTTTCTTGGATGCCACCATTGGGGGCACATGGTTGTAATTGTCCACTTCCATTCTTTTGGAGGAGGACAGCTCCAACTGCAACATCACTAGCATCTGCTTGGATGACAAAAGGTTCTTTGGGATCTGGGTGCTTAAGGACCGGTTCTTCTGAGAATAGGCGTTTGAGTTTCCTGAATGCTGCTTGGCATTCCATTGTCCAGATAAGGGGTTGCCTTGGTTTGGGTTTCTCCCCCCCCCCCTTCATTTTTAGCAAGTTTGTGATCGGGAGGGCAATATTTCCAAAAGCTGGAATGAATTGGCAATAAAAGTTTGCAAAGTCCTGGGAAGCTTTGCATTTGTTTGTGGGTGTACGGTGGGTGCTAATCCAGTACAGCTTTTACTTTCTGTGGGTCCATTTCTATTCCCTCATAGGATATTCTATACCCCAAATAGTCAGTTTTTTCATGGTGGAATTTGCATTTAAAGAGATTTGCATATAGTTTAGCGTCTAACAGTTTTGTGAGGACTGCATGGAGTAGCTTGATGTGTTCTTCCATCATTTCCGTGCAGATTAAAATATCATCAAGATACACTAGAACCCCTTTATATAAAAATTCATGAAGGGTTTCATTGATCAATTGCATAAACACGGCAGGTGCTCCTTGCAGTCCAAAGGGGAGGATTTTAAATTGGTAGCATCCCAATGGTGTGTTAAAAGCTGCCTTCCACTCATCCCCTTCCTTTATTTTGATGCGGTAATATGCCTCTCATAGGTCTAACTTTGAAAAAAAAATCCTCTCGAGAGATGGGCTAACATGTCTTTCATGAGGGGCAGTGGATACATATTCTCTATGCAAATTGTGTTTATTTTTTGGTAATTCACACACAGACGCATGGAGCCATCTTTCTTTTCGTGGAATAATACTGGGGCAGCTATTTTTGGTTGGGTGGATTTGATGAAGCCCCTTTTTAAGTTTTTATTGACAAATGCTCTGAGTTCTTTCAGTTCTCTGGGACACATGCAGTACATTTGTGGTTTTGGGAATTTAGCCCCTGGTAGGATTTTGATAGCGCAGTCTGTGGCTCGATGTGGTGGGAGTTCATCACAAGCTTCCTCACCAAATGCTTGGGCCAGATCCTGGTACTCATTGGGGATGTTAATGAGTTCAGCCAACTGTCCAGTCAGGCTGATTCTCTGTTCTCTGTCCCTTTCTTTATCCTTTCCTCTGAGCTATTTGCAAATATTACATCTCTCTGGAATTGTACAGTTCCTTTCCTCCAATTTATTTTTGGATTCCATTTCCTCAGCCATGTGAGACCTAGGACCAGCAGCTCTTCCATTCCTGGCACTACAAAGAATGTGAGCATCTCCCTATGGTTCCCTAGTCTTATTTTCAATGGTTCTGTGGTAAACCTGGCTGGCTCTCTCCCCCCACACACTATAATTCCATCTAATTGGCAGAAAGCGATGAGATTTTCCATTTCTTGAAGTTGGATTCCCAATTTGTCTGCAAGGGAGGGATGTTCTGGTATCTGACAACGGACCCCAGTTTACCGCTCTACCCTTTGAACAATACTTAGTGGACCGGGGTCTTCGCCATGCACTAACTTCGCCAGTGCATCCTGCGGCTAACGGAAGAGCCGAGCGCATAGTAAAATTTGTTTTAAAAATCCTCTACAAAATGGACTATGGGGATATTGAAGATAAGATAAACAGAATACTTCTTCTCCAACACATCACTCCACACAGCGTCACCAACAAGACTCCAGCTGAACTATTAATGGGATGCAAACTCCGTTCCCACCTCGACCGGCTTCACCCGTCTTACGAGCCAGAGAAACCCTGTGGATCTAGCGGAAAATGCCGCGAGTTCAAGATAGACGACTTAGTTTTCGCCAGAAACCTTTCTGGTGAACCATTGTGGGTCGAGGCAACTGTAATTCAAGCCACTGGACTCAGGTTGTACCGGGTGAAAACCTGCGATGGAAAAATATGGAAACGCCATATAGATCAGCTTCGCTCAAGGCTACAACCTAGTTTCCGTGACTCTGGTAACTCCCAAACTGAGGGGGGAGGGGATGTCGAAGAAACCGAATTCGAGATGGCGGAAAGCAAAAACGAAAGAAGTCAGCAATCGGGCATAACGAATGAAGAAGAATCAGGGAGGGGTGTGTCCTCGCCACAGAGGAACACCTCAACAGAGGCAAGCCCGCAAAGACCAGAGAACAACAATGAGAGCATTAGCGGCACCGAGTTATCCAATGAGGAACCACCGGCACCGACTTGCCCAAAAACGTCCTGCCGAAACCGGGTTACAGACAGGAACCGGTGGGACAGCGTAAATCCAATAGACAGTCAAAACAACCTTCATACCTCAGAGATTACGTCATCGCACCCCCTAAACCGAACCTGGGGGGAAGGGGTGTTATGAACTAATAGAACGCTTAAATAAAGTTTTATCAAACCTTTAGAAAATAGCAGGGTTCTAATCCTGTACTTCTGATTGGCCGATAATAGCGATATCGGATTGGTCCATTCAGGAGAATCTGATTGGCTGTTAACGAGCCACTCTCATTGGTTTTAGGGGTCAACACTCCATGTTTCTCATTGGTTACTAGATCAGCAGCTTGCCTATAAAAAGGCTGCTGCTGCCCTAGATTTTTGTTCTGTTCAGAATGATTAATAAAGAGTTGAAGTTCACTGTTCACTGCCTCGTCTCCGTTCCTTGCGCCCATGTGCAGAACTTAACAGGGGGTCTCCATCGAATTTTACCCCCAAGAGCGGGATCTTCCTCTGCAGTTGTATGTCTTTGAGTTGGCCAGGGTTAATCCCCTGATCTGGGGCAGATACCTGTTATGGCTGGTGGTTCTTTGGCTTGTCCCTCTGCTTGCTCAATTTCTGCTGGATCCAGGGTGGTGGCGGCTTGGGTTCCCTCATTTTCTGGTTCCTTTGCTCTCCTGCGTTGTCATCCTGGTGCATCCCTCACCTCGAGGTTCTCCAGGGCTTCTCTCACAAGGCAATTTATGTACTGCCTCATTTGGTTGCCGGCCGGTGGCTCCTTGTCCCATTCTTTCTGATTCGATAGGGCCTCCAGCTCCAATTTCCACCTGGGTTTATGATTGCCCCAGGTGAGGGTTATTCCTCTGATTCTTCTGTCTCAGCTGTCTCTTTTTCCTACACCTATAGACCACTGGGGCTTTGTGGAGGTATCGCCGGCAGCCTCGCTGTCTTCAATGGAGTGCATTGAGTCAGTATCTGGCTGGGTAAGGGTCGACATTTCTCCCCAGTATTTGGCTCCCCCTTGCTCCTTGCTGTATTCAGACATTTTTCTTCTTTTGTGGGGTGCCCTGGGTAGAGTGAAAGGTTTTCTTTCTTTTTTCTTTTTTTAAAAAAAATTCCTCTCAGGGCTGACCTCTATTGCAGATGCTGCTTGATGTCAAGCTACAGAACTTTTTCCCATTCAATTAACAAGAATGAACTTCTGAAAACCAAACATATCAAAAGGAATCCTTTATTAAGATGAGACAATTTATGTAGGGGTTCAAAGTAGCGTCTAATATCTCTCAGGCATACCGGGATTGATAAGGGAGTTTAGAGCCACTCCCCTTCTCTCAATGTGCATTAAGTGAAACAAAAGCCAGTATGTTTATTCCCCACCCCACCCCTTCCGAAGAAACGATCTTTTCACAGTTTCCCAAGCATACATCTCACTGTGGAATTTTTATGGTCCTCTCATCTCCTGGCTGTGCCTCTCAGAGGTGATAGGTTCTGGCCATCTGGGATTCCTCTCTTCATTGTATCATGTGTGGGTTATACAAATTTGACATAAGATTTAATGTATTCAGGTTACATCGAGAAAGGATTTCTATATCAGTCTCCCCTCCCCCTTTTCTTCTTCCACTGAAGAAATGACAGATACATGGATCTGACACCTGCCTTTCCACGTGGTGCCTGCACCCCAACTGAGCAGCCCTGATTGCCTGCTCACAAGTAAGCCTGTGAGTTGCGCTCCTCCATTCCCGGATCTTGCTGCCCCCTCCCACTGTTCCTGGACCTTGCTGCCCTCCTGTTCCTGGATCTTGCCAGCCCTCTCACTGTTTCCAGATCTTGCCATTCCCCATTCCCTGATCTTGCCACACTCTCCTCTACTGTTCCCAGACCTTGACACCCCCCCAATCATTCCCAGACTTGGCTGCTGGCTTCCCTGCTGGTGCGGCCCCATCCTGGGTGGCAGTGCTGGCTGCGGTCTAGCTAGCTGACCCCACCACCATCTCCAGGCTTGGCTGGCTGGCTAAGCCTGAGCCCTTGCCACTGCCACCGCCATGGCTGCTTGCTTCTCCCGGGGGATGAAAGGGAGCAGCAGTGAAGGCAGCACTGCTACAGGCAGTGGGAGGCAGCCCTGGGCCAGGACATCCGGCTGCCTGTGACCTTGCCACCATCACCATGGCTGCTCGCTTCTTCCAGGGGACAAAAGGAATAAAACTAAGAAGGGACCTTAGGAGGAACCCTACACTATTTCAGAGAAATGGCTGTCCAGTCTTTTCTTAAAAACCTTCAGTGTTAGAGCATCCAGAACTTCTGATGGCAAGCAATTCCCTGGTTAATTGTTCTTACTGTCAGGAAGTTTCTCCTTAGTTTTAGGTTGCTTCTCTCTTTGTTCAGTTTCTATCCATTGCTTCTTGTTTGCCTTCTGGTGCTTTGGAAAATACATTGCCTCCCCTTCTTTCTGGCAGCCCCTTAAAAGCCTGTTGCCTATCACACTCTTGGGCAAAGCATGTGAGCCATTTGCTATGAAAGTACATCTATAGTATGTAGATAACAAAGTCAAAAAATGTGAACATTTTTACAGAACAATAGATACATTGAGGTTGGGTGTGACAAGGAATGGCTGGGAGGGGAGGGGCCAGATGTGGCACCCCATTGAGTTGACCATGCCCACCCAGTTACATGACCAGCAAGCCATGCCCAACCAGTCTTGTGAACAGCAAGCCATGCCCAGCCAGCAAGTCACGCTCACCCAGTCACTTGACCATCAAGCAAGCCACGCCCACAGAACTGGTAGTAAAAAAATTTGAATCCCACTACTGCTCCTGCCCATTGCCCCACCCACCAGAGACCTCTGGATTTCCTCCCCATTCCTGCCTGGTCCCCACAGGGCCCACACGCACAAACGACATTGGGCTGGTAATGCCCCTGAGCCATGACCAGTTGGCCATGACCACCCTGGCCATGGCCCACTGCATACCAGCCCCCCAAGGACAGCCATAATGCTGACAATGCCCTCAATGAAATCGAGTTTGACACTCCTGTTCTATTTCTTCAAATTGCAGAAATTAAATCCTGGGAACTCTATTAGACCAGGGAATGAAACAAGAACTCCTCTGAGCATGGATCAAGTTTCTTTCCTTTTGTTCTGTACCTTCATTTGCATTCTTGAAACCCCGCGCTTTGATTGGCCAAAGCGCGGGGTGATCCGATTCGTCCAGCGAGCTGCGCTGATTGGCCCGCTGGGAATCTCCCGTGATTGGTGGAAATGAATTGTGGGAGATTCAAAGCGGTGCCATTGGCCGCAGCTGCCGCGGCTGCCGCGGCTTGAGAATAAAAAGCCGCTGTTTTTTCCTCGGAGCCAGATCGGTTCCGGGGACCAATAAAGAGCTGAAAAACCAAGTCACCGACTCCTGGTCTCTTTACCGCGATGGACACGACACTGGCGACGAGGATGGGATCCCGAGGCTGAACCCCATCGAGCACATGTCTGGAGGAAGCAAGACCGACAAGATGGCCAGCATTGCTCCGCCCACGGCCTTTAATCCTGCTAGCGAGGACTGGGAATCATACACGGACAGATTCCTCATGTTTCTCGAATCCAGCAACCTAAAGGACACCACCGGACCGAAGAAACGAGCTGTCTTCCTGACGCTCTGCGGGCCCGCAGTGTTTAAGTTGGCGAAAGCCCTAGCGAAACCCACTGACGTCAAGTAGATGGACTGGGCCGACCTCGAACCACTGCTCCGCAACCACTACGCCCCCACCGTGCCCACCCTCATCAGGTGGCACGATTTCTACGGGAGGGACCAGAGACCTGGCGAAAGCATCAGCGATTTTGTGGCAGAACTGCGGAACCTAGGAGGCATGTGCGGATTCTCCGACATGGATGAGGCCCTGTGGGACTGCATCGTGCTCGGACTTCGGGACCCAGTCCTATAGAGTCGGCTAATGGCCAAAGGCGACATCGCCCTCACCGACACCATCATGGAAGCCACCGCAGCCGAGGCAACCTGGAAATTGGCGAACCACATGCAGAGACCGGACGCCGGGGACTACAACCCAACCACCGACCCAGGAGGGGCGACTGAGGCCCAACCGGAAGCAAGTCACCGCAAGACCACCACCCACCATGGCAAATTCCACTCCGCCTCCGACACCACAGATGAGGAGGAGGAAATCCACCGGCTCCAGGCGGGACATGACCAGCGAAATCAGCGAGGTCGTAAGTCGGGGACCGCTTGTGCCGGGTGCGGAGGCAACCACCCTCGAGCTGAATGCCATGTCTTCAATGCAGTCTGCCGGCACTGCGACAAAAAGGGTCACATCGCCTGCATCTGCCGACTGAGGAAGGCCTACAGCCCCAGACGGTGGGACCACAGTGAGCGGAGACAGGACAGCACACCCCCAGAGCCAGAGAGCGCCAAGCCGACAACTGATGGGACCGGAGCGGGAGAACCCGACAAGATGGAGAGACCCGGTGGAAGGAGGAAACCCACCAGAAGGTCATCATTGGCCACGCATCAACCATTGACGCCCAAAAAGTCTACGTGGAGGTAGGCATCGAAGGCAAGTCATGCAGGATGGAGGTGGATTCCGGGTCCTACCTCTCCATGGTCGCCTGGCAAGAAATCAAACGCTTGGTGCCTACCATCCACAAGAAGGGACTGGAGAACCAGAGACTAATCATCAAAGACTACCAGGGAAACCGCATCCCGGTAGTCGGAACCGGACAATTCAAAGTAACATTTAAGGGCCGCACGGCAAAGCTTCCCCTAACAATCGTGGACCAAGACCGACCCAGCCTTTTGGGACTGCAATGGTTCACGCCACTCGGCATCGAAGTTACGGGCATCAACCACATCGCCGAGACCGATTGGGAGCAACAACTGGCATGGGACTTCCAGGAAGTGTTCGACGGCACCCTAGGCAAGTACTGAGGGCCCCCCATCTCCTTCAGCCTAGACCCTAACATTCCCCCGAGACACCTAAAACCACGGCGGGTACCCTTTGCACTCCGGCCAAAAATTGACGAGCAAATTGACAAGCTCGTCAAGCAAGGGGTCCTACAACCAATTGATCATGCCCGGTGGGAGACCCCAATAGTCATCCCAGTCAAGCCCGATGGGTCGGTGAGAATCTGCGGGGATTATAAGGCCACCCTAAATTACGCCTTGCAACAAAGCGCCTACCCCATCCCAGTAGTGCAGCACCTTCTACACTCACTGGGGGGAGGCAAGGTTTTTGCGAAACTCGACCTGGCCCAAGCATACCAACAGCTGCCAGTCGACGCAGAAACCGCGGAGGCGCAAACCATAGTCACCCACCAGGGAGCCTTCCGATGTAACCGATGTAATCGACTCCAGTTTGGAGTCAGCGTGGCGCCTGGAATTTTCCAGAGCCTCATGGAGAGACTCTTGCAAGGCATTAAGGGGGTGGTGCCCTACTTTGACAACGTGCTGGTGTCGGCTAGAACTAGAGGGTCATCTAAGGGAGGTACTAACGAAATTCAAGGAAACCAGGCTAAAAGTGAAGAGAGAAAAATGCCAGCTTTACACAGAATGGGTCGAGTTCCTGGGGTACCTCCTAGACCGGCATGGCATCCACCCAACTGCAAACAAAATCAGAGCCATTAAGGAGGCCCCCACGCCCAGGAACAAAACTGAACTGCAGGCATTTCTGGGACTGCTTAATTTTTACAATGTTTTCCTGCCCCAGAAGGCGATCGCGGTGGAGCCTTTGCAAAGGCTCTTGGACAAGGTGGCCACCTGGACTTGGGGGAAACGCGAAGAAGCCACCTTCAGGAAAACCAAGGACCTGCTCACCTCGGATGCCGTCCTCATCCAATACAACAAGACCCTACCACTCACCGTCACATGCGACGCCTCACCCTTCAGCATCGGCGCCGTCCTCAGCCACACACTCCTGGATGGAAGAGAAGCACCTATCGCTTTCTTCTCGAGGACACTCACCAAACCAGAGAGGAACTATAGCCAGCTGGACAAGGAGGCCCTAGCCATCATCGCAGCAGTGAAGAGGTTCCACGAGTACCTCTATGGACGCACGTTCACAATCATCACGGACCACAAGCCGTTGCTGGGCATCCTGGCAGGGAACCGGGCCACCCCGAACATCTTATCTCCCAGAATGACAAGGTGGTCCTAATTCCTTGCCGCCTACAGCTACTGGCTCACACACTGACCCGGTTAGACTATCACACACACGTTGAGCCACTCGCCACTGCCTGACCTAGACACCGACCCAGCACCCACAACGAGCACCCTCAGCATAGAGACTCTGCCCGATCTACCCATAACCGCATCAGACATTGCCCAAGAAACTAATAAAGACAAACGTCTGGCGCGGGTGTTACATTGGGTGGAAAAAGGGTGGCCGGAAAAGGACAATGACGAAGCATTCAAAACACTCCGGAACTGGCAAACAGAACTCTCGCAAAAAGGATGTGTACTATGGGGGAATAGGGTTGTTATTCCTGAAAAACTGCAAAGACGGGTATTGGGGTTGTTACACGAAGGGCACCCAGGCATAGTAAGAACAAAAGCCCTGGCCAGAAGTTACACTTGGTGGCCAGGGATGGACAAGCAAATCAAAGCCTGGGTGGCAAGGTGTCAACGCTGCCAAGAAACCAGACCGAGCCCTCCCACGGCACCGATCCTGGAATGGGAAACCCCCAGGGGACCTTGGTCTAGGGTCCACATAGATTTTGCCGGGCCCACCAACGGACATACATTCCTAGTAACTGTAGATGCTTACTCCAACTGGTTGGAGGTAAGCAACATGAAAACCACCACCACAGAGGCCGTGACCAAGGAACTTTGCAAACTATTCGCAATTCACAGCTTCCCGGATGTTGTCGTGTCAGACAGCGGGCCCCAATTTACCTCACTAGAATTTGAAAAATTCCTAGTGGAACGGGGCATCCAACACGCATTGACAGAGCCAGCACATCTGGTGGCGAACGGAAGGGCAGAACGGATGGTTCAATTTACGAAAAAAACCATCCAGAAAATCGAACATGGGGAAATCCAAGAAAAAATAAACAAAATGCTTTTTATACAACATATAACCGACACACAACCAGACACAGACGAACCCCTTAATACAAGCCAAGAGGGGAGGGAATACCCCGAGAACCAAAACCCAAGAGAAAGGAACCAACCATACTCACCGGCAAGCAGCCAGCCCGAAATGTCACCAGGGAGAAGCAGCCAGGCCAGCTCGACCAGCCCGGAAAGACCAGGCGGGAGCAGCAAAAACCGCAGCTCAACCAGCCAGGGTAGACTGGGAGGAAGCTGCGACAAGTGGCCCAGCATGGCCTTCGAGACGGTTCCAACAACGAGACCAAGAGGAACAGAGAACCCAACCGAACCGGCCGGGAGCCAACCAACAACTGACCTGCGCAGGTCCAGTAGGCAAGTATGGAGCCCCACCTACTTACGGGACTATGTCACATAGGACCAAACCAAGAGGGGAGGGGTGTTCTATACCTTCATTTGCATTCTTGAAACCCCGCGCTTTGATTGGCCAAAGCGTGGGGTGATCCGATTGGTCCAGTGAGCCGTGCTGATTGGCCCACTGGGAATCTCCCGCGATTGGTAGAAACGAATCGCGGGAGATTCAAAGCGGTGCCATTGGCCGCAGCTGCTGCGGCTTGAGAATAAAAAGCCGCTGTTTTTTCCTCGGAGCCAGATCGGTTCCGGGGACCAATAAAGAGCTGAAAAACCAAGTCACCGACTCCTGGTCTCTTTACCACGATGGACACGACACCTTTCCTGTTGTGCCCCAGGGACTCAAGGGGAAAATCTCCCCCCACCATAAAGGGTCCCTGCCCTTTCATCACTCTCTGCATTTTTGCTTTTAAGGTTAACCTAAAGCAAGACTGCTGGGGGGAAGGAAAGAACACAGGAGGCTTTGCAGCAGAGCCAGGTATCAGGGAGGTGCTGCAAAACTTCAAGGTCCATGGAGGCAGGAAGGGGAGGAAGTGGGAAGATCAAATTCCAATTCCTTTAATATTGTATAGGAAGAGGGCTTTGAATGTGCCTTGCTTTCCTGCTTAGCCCATAAAAAGCTGTGTTAGCCCAGAGCCAGTCCAGTTGCTGCCTCCCTCTAGGCAGGAGGGGGAAAGAAGCTCTAGAGTGGCAGGGGAAGGAGCCTGATAGCAGCAGTATTGAGACTGGCTGGCAGTGGGGATTTGGGAGGGAGAAAGCAAAGGGAGAGCAGAGACCTATTGATTGTTTTTTAAAGGAGTGCATTCTGCTTTAAATAATAATAAAATCCCATTTGTACGGAACAATAGCATACAGATTATAACAATATTGATGAATGGTTAGGCAGAATTCTAGGATTGCCTGGAGGTCCCCCATCCAGGTATTCTGTTTGGGGGTGCTTGAAAAAAGTGTACAGTGAAGGGAATATGTGGAGTAAGATTGGGGGACATAGCCATTTTCACAAGTAGGCCTATCTCACTTTCTTGTCAGGCATACAATTCTGGTGTCGCCTAGTGATCTCCCATCTGAGTACTCTTTCTGGGGTAATTGCTAACTTTTTCCAATCATCCCCACCCAACCTTGATGGGAAAGGAGCTTAGGATCAGTAACCTTCCCACCACCACCCCAGGCTGCTGGACAGCTTTGGCCAAACAGGGGCCCTCGAATTTTGTAGGAAAGACCCTCAAGTTGCAACTTTTCCTCTGCTATTCAGTGCTGTTAGTCCTCTGTGCACTTTTCACATGTCCAGAGGCACTCTTTTCTTACCAATTTGCGCAAAGCCTGGGAACGCTCTTCATATTTGCAGAGGCACTCTTCATATTACCAAAGGCACTCTTCTCTTTCCACTTTGCTCATTTACAAATCCTCTTGGTGGAGGTCCCCTTTTTCCCAGAGAAGAAGAGTGCCTCTTGGAATGCGCAGAGTGCTCTCAGCATTTGGGCAAAATGGAAAGTGTGTCTCTAGGAATGCGCAGGTTTTATTGGCTAAGCAGGGGGCCATTGGAGGTGGAGAATTGCCAGCAGCGGGGCACAGAGGAGAAAAGCTAGCTATGATTTGGTGATAGTGGTGGGCTGGGAGTGAAGTGAGAGTAGGAAAGGTCAGAGCCTAAACATCCCATTCTGTTTAGAAACACCATGATCCCCAAGTCTTAATGCTGAGTCTTGCATAATACAGTAGTGCAATGATTCCCATTATACCTAGCGAGCATTGACATCTGACTGATCTGCACCATCCTATATTCTTTTGTGGCTCTTTCATATTTTTTCAGACCACAGAGGTCCAATTTATTTCATAATTATTCTTTTTAGTTTTTATGACAGATTAAAAATCAGAAAACAAATTACCACATCATTGTTATGCAGCTGTCAGATCTGTGTATCTCCCATTCTTCAATGGAAGAAGAAGGGGGGGAGTTGGTACAAGTAATCCTTTTTGATGTAACTTGAATAAAGATATTAAATAAATAAAGTCTTGTATTGAATCTGCATAACTTGCACATGATATACAACTGGAGCCCAGTTGCCTGGAAACTTGTCGCCTCTTGGAAAGATAGCAAGAGGAGAAGGGGCCATAAAAATTCCAGCTCTGAAAAAACTTCTTGGGAAACTTTTCTCAACTACATTCCCAGGGGAAAAAAAGGGGAGGGGAGAATTAACATGTTGCTTCTTTGTATTGACGAAATTCACATCATACTAAGGGGAGGGTTTCTAACTCCTTTTATCTATGCTGCATGCCTGGAGGCATATTAGAACCTGCTTTGACTGTTACCTGGATAACTTCCTTTTCAATAATGAATTCCTTTTGAATACCCAGTTTTCAGATGTTCATTCTTATCATTTGAAGGGGAGAGAGTCTGGGCCTTACAGCTGCAGTATCTAAATATTAATCACAGTGTTGTAAATAATTTTCACCTTTTTAAACAGAAATATAGTAATAGTATTTGTTAGATATTTGCATGCTGACCTGTAATTGGCTGAGCCACAGAAGTGGGAAAAATGAATATCTGTCAAAGGCTGAAGCTGCAGACAGCTCCCCTGTAAAAGGAGCAGTCACGACTGGGTTTCTTCAGTCCTGTATGGAAGCAAATAAAGAGTTTTACTGATCCGAGCATCCTGCATCTTCACTCTGCCCATGATCTAACATTGGCAATGAAGGTGGGTTCCTGAAGCAACAAAGGACCAGCTCAACCAGTAACCACGTGGCATCATCGGCCATTAACCAATGAACCAGCCAACAAAACGATATCGGGATCAAACATCCCCCCAGCACCATTCAACCCAGCCATAGAAGACTGGGACTCCTACTGCTTCTACATGTTCCTGGAAACAAATGATCTCCTCAACATTTCAGAACAGAGGAAGAGGGTCGTCTTCCTTACACACTGTGGACCCGCAATATTCAAAATGGCCAAGGCATTATTGTCGTCTAATTAACTGAAGACAATGAACTGGCAAGACCTGGAGCAGATTCTGAGGGCTCACTCCACTCCACAAACATCGTGTCTAGTAAGGCAGCACAAATTCTACTGGTGGGACCAGAAAAAAGGAGAAGCCATCAGCAACTTTGTAGCAACCTTGTGAGAAATCACTGCCGCGTGTGAGTTTATAAATGTGGATGAGGCAATGAGGGATTGCCTGGTCCTAGGACTCCGAGACCTAATCCTCCAGAGCAGATTGATGGCTAAACCAAAAATTACCTTCAAAGAAGCTCTCTGGAGGAAGCCTCAGCCACCAAAGCCTCACAACAGTCTGCTGCAGCAATGAAAAAGATGAATAAACAGCAACTGCCAAAAGAAACTGCCTCCATACACCCCAAAGACATTGAATCAGAACCAGATCTAGATGAGGAAAAAGAAATCCATCAACTATGATCAGAGAGAGCCCCAAAGAACCAAGAAAAAGGAAGAAAAAACTTTTGGTGTGCCAGGTGCAAAGGGAACCATCCATGGTCAGAATGCCAGGAAGGAAGAAGAAAGAAAAGAAGAGTCACTAATTGAATTCCAAGAGGAGTGTATAGCAGTTATTGAAAAGGAAAAAGAAGAAGGTGCAATAGATGGTGTACCCAGAGAGCAACGAGAATTAAGATCTACTAGAGCAATAAAACCCTCTTATAAAGCTTAACATGGATGAAAGGAAATTGATTACGATTAACATAAATGGACTTAATTTGGCTGCTAAAAGAAAAAAAGTATTTTATAAATTAGAGAAATTAAAATTTGATATAATTTGTTTACAAGAAGTACATATTAAAAAACAACATGAATATATATTGAAACAAAAAAAGTTAGGGAAATTATTCACATCACTGACACAATAAAAAAGAAGCGTGCTCTTATATATTAGAGATACAATTGCAGCAGAATTAATTTATACAGATGATGACAGAAGGATTTTGATGGTGGAAATAATGGACAATAATGTTAAAACACTTTTAACTGCAAATGCTCCAAATGACAATCAAGAAGAATTCTACAGGAAACTACATATGAAAATAATTGAATTGGACTATGTTAATATTTGTATGATGGGAGACCTTAATGGAATAATTAATGATTGGTTGGACTATAAAACACAGAAATCAACAAAGAAAACTAGAAAGATATTACCAAAATCTTTCTTTCGAATGATAGAAGAATTAAACTTAAAACATGCGTGGAGAGAGAGAAATGTGGAAAGTAAGCAATATACTTTTTACTCAAACAGACATGCATCATGGTCTAGAATAGATATGATATGGATGTCAACAGAACTACTTACTAATATACAAGAAATTGAAATAGAACCAAGCACTTGGGCAGACCACAATCCAGTGACAGTTATTTGGAAAGGATACAAGAGGAGACCTAGATGGACTTTAAATAATACGATATTAAAGGAAAAAGACTTTAAACAGAAAATAGAGAAAGAATTGATTTTCTTTTTTAAAGAAAATAAAAAAGAGGATACATCTCTACACAATCTCTGGGACATGATGAATGCCTACACAAGAGGTTTGATAATTGACTATACAAGGAAAAAAATATAAAACAGAAAAACTTTTAAAACTTTGGAGGATGACTATGAAAGACTGGAAAAAGAATTACAGAAGTTCCCACAAAAAAGACATTAAGAATAAAATCGATATAATTAAACATAAAATGGGACTAATAGAAAAAGAGGAACTAGCACAAAAAATTAAAAATGCTAAACAGAATTACTTTGAAGATGCAAATAAACCAGGCAGATGGTGACCCTATAAACTGAGAAAGGAAAGAGAATCAAGAAGGATTAATCAATTAATAAATGAAGGACATGTTTGCTATGGAAATGAGGAGAAGAAAAAAATCATACAAGATTTCTATGGAAAACTTGTATTCTCAAGAGAATATTCAAGAAGAAAAAGTTAAGCAATACTTACAGAAAGCAAATTTACCTCAGATACCCAAAGACATTGAAATAATGCTAGAGGGGAACATAACGATGATGGAATGAACAGAAGCTTTAAAAAAACAGAATGTTGGAAAAGCACCAGGTCCAGATGGATTGCCAGCGGTATTTTACAAGACTTTCCAGGAAATACTGAATCTCCATCTATTAGAAGTTATGAATGAAGTTATGTTAAAGAAAAGAATACCGAAAACATGGTCAGAAGTATATATTACACTTATACCGAAGGAGGATACAGACCTGCAACAAGTTCAAAATTATAGACCTATATCCCTATTAAACTCAGATTATAAAATCTTCACTTCAATTTTGGCAGAAAGACTGAAAAGACACTTAAATAACTTTATACATGTTGATCAAAATGGATTTCCTGCCAAAGAGATGAATAAAAACAATGTGAGAATAATTCTGGACACTTTGGAATATTATGTGGCACAACAAATGGATTTGATGTTTCTAGATGCACAAAAAGCCTTTGACAACGTGAATTGGCGATTTATGTCATTGCAATTGGAATAATATATCATGAACAAACTGCAAAGATTATGGTAAATGGAGAATTAACAGAATCCATAGAAAAGGAACAAGACAAGGTTGTCCATTGTCACCTCTGCTGTTTGTATTAACTTTGGAAGTGTTGAATAGGAATATTAGAGAAGATAAAGAAATAAAAGGAATGAAAATTAAAAAGGAAGAATATAAATTGCAAGCTTTTGCAGATGATCTGGCATTCATACTAGAGGATCCATTGGAAACAGTACCTAAATTAATAGAAAAAAATAGAAGAATATGGAAAAGTAGCAGGTTTGAAAATAAATAAAGATAAAACAAAGATATTAACAAAAAATATGTTAGCAAGACGAAACAAAGAGTTGGAAGACGTTTTAGAAATACAGGTCACAAATAAGGTTAAGTATTTAGAGATACACATTACACCAAGATGTAGCACACTGAAAGAGCACAATTATATTAAATTCAAACAGCAAATTGCGACAGATTTGACAAAATGGGAAAATTTACAAATATTATTGATTGGGAGAATATCTACAATTAAGGTGAATGTATTGCCTAGAATTTTGTATTTATTCCAGACAATTCCATTTCAGCCAGGGAAATAGTTTTTTGAAGATTTAAACAGAATTGTGTTGAAATACACTGCTCAAAAAAATAAAGGGAACACTTAAACAACACAATGGAATTCCAAGTCAATTACACTTCTGTGAAATCAAACTGTCCACTTAGGTAGCGACACTGACTGACAATCAATTTCACATGCTGTTGTGCAAATGAAATAGACAACAGATGGAAAGCATAGGCAGATAGCAAGACATCCCCAATAAAGGAATGGTTCTGCAGGTGGTGACCACAGACCACTTCTCAGTTCCTATGTTTTCTGGCTGATGGCTTGGTCACTTTTGAATGCTGGCGGTGCTTTCACTCTAGTGGTAGCATGAGACAGAGTCTACAACCCACACAAGTGGCTCAGGTAGTGCAGCTCATCCAGGATGGCACATCAATGTGAACTGTGGCAAGAAGGTTTGCTGTGTTTGTCAGCGTAGTGTCCAGAGCATGGAGGCACTACCAGGAGACAGGCTAGTATATGAGGAGACGTGGAGGAGGCCGTAGGAGGGCAACAACCCAGCATCAGGACCAGTACCTCCACTGTTGTGCAAGGAGGGACAGGAGGAGCAATGCCAGAGCCCTGCAAAATGATCTCCAACAGGCCACAAATGTGCATGTGGCTGCTCAAATGGTCAGAAACAGACTCCATGAGGGTGGTATGAGGGCCCAACGTCCACAGGTGGGGGTTGTGCTTGCAGCCCAACACCGTGCAGGACGTTTGGCATTTGCCAGAGAACACCAAGATTGGCAAATTTGCCAGATGAAAGCAGATTCACACTGAGCACATGTGACAGACATGACAGGGTCTGGAAATGGCGTGGAGAACGTTCTGCTGCCTGCAACATCCTCCAGCATGACCGGTTTGGCAGTGGGTCAGAACTGGTGTGGGGTAGCGTTTCTTTTTTTTTTGAAGAAAGATTTTATTAATTTTCTACAAACAAACAAGACAAACAAAACATTAAAACATTCAACTCTCGTATGTACATCCAGTGTGTCAGTTGGTTCATCATTTTTGTGCATTCATTCTGTAGTCCCAGTTACAGTTATGTTACATAACAACTCATATTATCAATCCAAACTTATATATCCTAATATCACTAAAAAAAAAGAAATTTTTGACTATACTTTTAATCATTCATGCTTTATGAGCTAACAATACTTTAACCAGATTATTCAACAAATCATATAATCATACCAAATCAATCCTAAAAAACCCTTTATAAATATAATATCAAATAACAAAATAATAGCAAAATAGCAAAATAAAGATATTTCTTACTATCTAGCATTCTAAATATTCTATTATCGTATTTTATCATCTAGCCATTTATAAAAAAGACCCCAAATTTCATAAAATTGTTTATCCTCTTGCTCTCTAATTTCAAATGTCAATCTGCTCATTTTAGCACATTCCAATATTTTCTTAATAATTTCTTCCTATAATGGTATTTTCTCATTCTTCCAATTTTTAGCAAATACAATCCTGGCCGCTGTTAATACATTTACAATCAGGTATTTCAAATCTTTACTATATATATCAGGTAAAATTCCCAATAAGAAGATCTCTGGTTTCAAGTCTATATGTTTCTTTGTCATTTTTTCCAACCACATGCGAATTTTAGTCCAATATTTTCTAGCATCCTCACAAGTCCACCACATATGGTAATACGAGCCGGGTATCTGATGACATTTCCAGCATTTTTCAGATTTGGCAGTTTTGTCCTATTTTAACTGTTAGAAAAAATTCTTTTTTAAAAAAAATATAGTTTATTAATTTTTACAATTAAAACCAAACAACAATACATACACAAATAAACAAAGGAAAGGAAAGGAAAGAGGAGAAGGGGGAAAGAAAGGAATTTTGAAAATGACCTCCAGCAGGCCACAAATGTGCATGTGGCTGCTCAAATGGTCAGAAACAGACTCCATGAGGGTGGTATGAGGGCCCGACGTCCACATGTGGGGGTTCTGCTTACAGCCCAACACTGTGCAGGACATATGGCATTTGCCAGAGAACACCAAGATTGGCAAATTCGCCACTGGCATCCTGTGCTCTTCACAGATGAAAGCAGGTTCACACTGAGCACATGTGACAGATGTGATAGGGTCTGGAGACGCCATGGAGAACGTTCTGCTGTCTGCAACATCCTCCAGCATGACCGATTTGGCAGTGGGTCAGAACTGGGGTGGGGTGGCATTTCTTTAGGGGGCTGCACAGCCCTCCATGTGCTCACCAGAGGTAGCCTGACTGCCATTAGGTACCGAGATGAAACCCTCAGACCTCTTGTGAGACCATATGCTGGTGCGGTTGGCCCTGGGTTCCTCCTAATGCAAGACAATGTTAGACCTCATGTAGCTGGAGTGTGTCAGCAGTTGCTGCAAGATGAAGGCATTGATGCTATGGACTGGCCTGCCCATTCCCCAGACCTGAATCCAATTGAGCATATCTGGGACATCATGTCTCGCTCCATCCACCAACACCACGTCGCATCACAGACTGTCCAGGAGTTGGGGAATGCTTTAGTCCAGGTGTGGGAGGAGATCCCTCAGAAGACCATCCACCACCTCATCAGGAGCATGCCCAGGCATTGTAGGGAGGTCATACAGGCACGTAGAGGCCACACACACTACTGAGCCTCATTTTGACTTGTTTTAAGGACATTACATCAAAGTTGGATCAGTCTGTAGTGTTTTTTTCTACTTTAATTTTGAGTTTAACTCCAAATCCAGAGCTCCATGGGTTGCTAAATTTGATTTCCATTGATAATTTTTGTGTGATTTTGTTGTCAGCACATTCAACTATGTAATGAACAATGTATTTAATAAGAATATCTCATTCATTCAGATCTAGGATGTCTTATTTTTGTGTTGCCTTTATTTTTTTGAGCAGTGTATATCTGGCAGGGAAAGAAAGCAAGAATAAAACTTGAACTGCCACAAGATGCAAAAATAAGAGGAGAGTTTGCCTTGCCTAACTGGGAGCTATATTACCAGGTGACAAGTTTGATGTGGGTAAAGGAATGGATAACATTAAGAAATATTAGAATACTGACTTTAGAAGGGCATGACCTGCTGCTAGGATGGCATGCTTTCCTTTGGTATAAGGGAACTAAAACACAGGAGTGCTCTAGAAGACATTATATTCAAGAGGCACTGATTTTGAACTGGGAGAAGACAAAAAGACAATATTATTTTAAAAATTCATTATGGATATCTACTATTGAAGCTTTTTCCTATCCAGTAATATATAAAAAGGAACAAACAGTTAGATATGGTGAGATACTGAATGAAAAATGTGAACTTAAATCTATGCAAGCATTGGAAGAACAAGGTGTAAAAATGAATTGATTTTCATATTTGCAAGTACAATCTAGATTTGATAAAGATTTTAAAACAGAAGGTATTTATGATAAGTTGACTGATTTAGATAAAATTTTGATGGGTACTGATGACAAGGTAATTAAAAACGGTATGGACATTTATTAGAATTTAAACTGGAAGAAGAACAAGTTAAGGAAACGATGATTGCTTGGGGGAAAATTTTTGGATATGGGATTGATTTAGAGAAATGGCAAAAATTGTGGTCTCAAAATTATAAAATGACAATGTCAACTCTGTATAAAGAAAATTTGTATAAGATGTTTTATAGGCGGCATCTACCCCAGATGAGTATTGCAAAAATGTTTAAGAATAAATCGGATAAATGTTGGAAATGTCATCAGATACTTGGCTCATATTACCATATGTGTTGGATGTGTTCGGACGCCAAAAAAAATGGACTAAAATCCACACGTGGTTGGAAAAATGATAAAACAACACATAGACTTTAAACCAGAGATTTTTTTTTAATTGGGAATTATATCAGAAATATACAATAAATAATTAAAGTATTTGATTGCAAATATTTTAACAGCGGCTAGAATTGTGCTTGCTAAGAATTGGAAAAATGATAAAATACCTATGCAGGAGGAAGTTATTAAGAAAATTATGGACTGTGCTGAAATGAGTAAATTGACATTTGAAATTAGAGAACAAGAAGATAAACAATTTTATATGATATGGGATTTGTTTTATCAATGGTTGGACAAAAAGACATGGTAAAGTAATAGATTTGATGACTTTGTAATAGGTTTAATAGCTAGATATAAAATATAATATAGACATATATAACCATTGGATGAAAGAATAACATAAATTTTAAAATAAAATTTGAAATATCTCATATAAAGTGATAGAATAAATAGTTTGGTCATGGATGATTAATAATTGATAAATATATAAGCATATGTTAGCTTGATAATGTGGAAATTTATATAAATTGAGAAATGATTACAAAAGGATAGCACAAAAGATTTGTAACCAACTGACACACTGTATGTATATAAGATGAAAGATGGTTTTTATGTTTTTATGTTTTGTTTGTATATGTTTGTCTTAAAAGATAAAAACTTTTTTTAAAAAAAGAATGCCATTTCCAAGACACGATTTGCCAGAGGTGTGACCAAAAGGGACACATTGTGAGAGCCTGCAGACCTGCATAGCCCAACAGCCAATGCCAGAGGAATCCAAGCTCACCACCACAATCCAAAGCAAGCCAGACTGGAATCAGGAGAAGTAACTTCAGCCGGAGCAGAAGAAATGATGAGCTGGCCACTGAGGCGAAATGCACCAGATAGTGACCATGAGCCATTCCAGCACAACCAACGCACAAAAGGTACATGTACAAATAAACGTTGAAGGGAAATCATGCCAGATGGAAGTAGATTCCAGGTCATACCTATCCATGGTCTCCTGGAATATCATCAAGCAATTAATTCCTGACGTAACCAGAGCTAAACTCAAACAACAGAGACTAATTATAAAAGACTATCAAGGGAATCGTATTCCAGTGATAGGGAGCAGCAAGATCCAAATGAGCTTCAAGAACTTCTCTGGTCACCTACCTGCTGGGGCTAGAATGGTTCAAGCCCTTGGAGATCAAGGTTGCTGAAATAAACAGCATCACCGAAACCGAGTGGGAAGACAGCCTCATGGAAGAATCCTGGGACATTTTCAACTGACAATTAGGTAAGTACTTGGGGAACCCCATTTCATTTAACTTACACCCCAACATTGCCCTGATCTGGATACAGCCGAGACGAGTCCCATTTGCTCTACGGCCAAAGATTGACAAGCAATTAGATAAACTCATTGCCTAGGGGATCTTGGAACCAACCAACCACGCAAAATGGGACACCCCAATAGTTACACCTATTAAGCCAGATGGGCTGGTGCGCATCTGTGCTGACTATAAGGCCACCCTGAACCGTGCATTGCAGCAATACCTCGTCCCAGTGGTGCAACACCTTTTACATTTCCTGGAGCAGGCAAAAATATTTGCTAAGCTCAACCTTGCCCAAGCCTACCAGCAATTACCAGTAGATGAAGAAATGGTGGAAGCCAAAACAATTGTCACACATAGGGGGGCATTCAAATGCAAATGTTTGCAATTTGGGGTAAGCGTAGCCCCAGGGCTCTTCCAGAGCCTAATGGAGTGCCTCCTGCAAGGACTAGAGGGTATTGTGCCCTACTTCGATGATATCCTGATATCAGCCAGGGACAAAGGCCAATTAAAAAAATGCTTAAGGGCAGTGCTGAGCCATTTCCAAGAGGTGGGGCTAAAAGGAAAAAAAGGAAAAATGCCAACTAGCAGCAAAAAAGGTGGAATTTTTGGGTTACTTGATTGACAGTTCCAGCATATACCCCACCAAAAGCAAATTAAAGGTAATCAAAGAAGCCCCCACACCAAAAAATAAAACTGATCTACAAGCCTTCTCAGGATTTCTGAACTTCTATAATATATTTCTACCACAGAAAGCAATGATTGTGGAACCTTTACTTGCTTGACAAAAAAGCAGTCTGGACATGGGGGCAGAAGGAAGAAACAGCATTTAAACGAATCAGAAGTATTTTAACATCAGACAGTGTATTAATACAATACAGTGAAACGCTTCCCTTGATTCTAACGTGCGACGCATCACCATTCGAAATAGGT
This sequence comes from Hydrophis major, assembly GCA_033807585.1. NCBI lineage: Eukaryota > Metazoa > Chordata > Lepidosauria > Squamata > Elapidae > Hydrophis > Hydrophis major. The sequence continues at coordinate 125,111,087 of CM066330.1, forward strand.
GCAATAATCAGCCACACACTTCTGGACAGGAAAGAAGCTCCCATAGCCTTCTACTCAAAAACACTATCCAAGACAGAATGAAATTATAGCCAACTCAACAAGGAAGCATTGGCCACGGTAACAGGAATTAAACACTTCCATGAATATGTGTACGGGAGGAGGTTCACCCTGGTCACAGGTCACAAGCTGCTACTGGGAATAATTGCAGAGACCGGGCCACACCAAACATCCTGTCACCGAGAATGACCAGATGGATGGTATTCCTATTGGCACACAACTACAAACTTATACACAGACCCAGAGTAAGGAGTGAGAGTATGGTCTCTAGTGGAAACAAGATGGCCGCACCCACTGAGATCTTTGATGAGGTTCCAACAGGAGAATCCAGAGAGACTATGGACCCTTCCAAACAGACCGCAAACCCAGAGATGACTGAGCTGCACAGCTCAGGTCGCACCCATAAGAGCCCCACCTACTTATGGGACTACATTCACTAGAGAGTGCCAGATTGGTGGTTCTGAACCAGTGGGGAGGAGTGTTAGATATTTGCATACTGACCTGTAATTGGCTGAGCTGCAGAAGCAGCAAAAACAAATGTCTGTCAATAGCTCACGCGGACAGCTCACCTGTAAAAGGAACAGCCACAGCTAGGTTTCTTCAGTCTTGTATGGAAGCAAATAAAGAGTTTTACTAATCCAAGCATCCTGTGTCTTCACTCTGCCCATGATCTAATAGTATTACTATCCTTTATAATGATATTAATTAAGTGAACTTTTGAAAATGATGAATTATGTACTATTGTTCCATTCAGAAAGAAGTCACTCTGAGTTCAATTGAATAAGCTCCATTGAAACATGGAATGGGAGCTATAAACACCACCAATCAACAGAAAGGGGCTTTTGGGGTTTTAAAGAAATTGTTTTTTAAATATTGTGGTTCTGAGGTAAATATTTCATTTTAGCCATAAAATAACCTACCAATAATTAAATTAAAATTATAAACCAAATCATAAAATGGCATTTGGTATAAATGTCATATGAATATATGCTATATTTTAAATGTTTCTGTCCACATTGGTAATTCCATGCCCACTTGAGAATAATCATGATGAAAATATGAAGTGCAGCAGGTGATGTGGCAAGTCAATGGCTGTTCTTGTGTTAAAAAATGATTAAGTAAATCAGGGCATTTTCTCTAAAATCAACTTATTAAAAAGCCATTTTTCTCATGGAATTTTCTCTATCATGCAATGAAAGATCATTTGTAAATTTCTTCCTTTTTCTTTCATGTATAGAAGTACTGGTGTTTGGAGGTGATGTCTTGAAATTTGCAGGTATGAATGTGAAAAATAAAAGGAAGTGATTTTATTTTTACACATCAAAAATCATTTTTTCTTTTATTGTGTTAGTTTACATTTTTTTTTCAATACCATGATATTTATATAATACACTTTTTTAAAAAATGTATTGTTTAGTTATCCTAGATCAGGGGTGTCAAACTCGATTTCATTGAGGGCTGCATCAGGGTTGTGTTTCACCTTGGAGGGCTGGGGTAGGCATGACCGGGGTGGGCATGGACAGCATGATTTCACTTGTGTTGGGGGTGGTCTGTGATGGACTGAGTGCTCTGCCAGCGAAAATGGGTTCCTGAGCTCAGTTTTCAGCAGTGACGACCTCCTGCAACCCTCTGCCAGTGAAAACAGAACTTGGGAGGGCTGCACTCTGTTTTTATTGGCAGAGTGTTCTGACATAAAACCCGTTTCCAATAAGATAAACAATAATTAAAGGGAACAGAAACTTTTTAATGAGTCTTATGAATTCCCAGTTAAAAGGCTACTGCAAATTAATTAACTTTGATAAGCACAAACCTTGCCAAAACTGTACGAGACTGCCAAAAATCACAGATAAGAAATATTCCACAACACAAAAATCCAACATAAGATACTGCAATGTCCACAAGGCTGAGTTTCAAAATGTCTTTGCTTCCTGAAAAAAATGTTCTCTTCAAAGCTGGCTTTTATCTTCTTGAAGGAGGGGCCATTACCTTGCAGCCTTATTCCTGACTTGCCTGTGATGTTGAACTGCTCTTTCCTGCGAGCAATCCTGCATGCACAGGCACTTGGCACAGGTTCCTCAGGAACCTCCTCATTGCTGCTGCCAGTCCCCACAATCTCTGAAGGCAGTAGTCCACTCCCTAATGGTCCTGGCCCTCATCTGAGTCCTCATTCTCCTCAGTGATCCGCACCTGCTTCTGGCTAACCACAACACAGAGGCACCTTGGACCAGTCTTTCACTTTTTCCAGGATGGCCCCCCGAGCCAGATCTAAGCACCCTGTGGGCCAGATCCAGCCTGCAGGCCTTGAGTTTGACACCCCTGTCCTAGAATATGGGTTATAAAAATATAAAAAAGACGATAAAAGTTGGACATTCTATCATTATTAATTATAGTTTAGGATATCAGTGCTATGAGTGTTAGGATTATTTGGCTTTTTTATTCAAAGTTTAATATAGCTTTGGACATACTGTACATCAAGGTATTGGTTATGCAGTATAATAAAGGATTTGTTCTCAGGCTAAATTATTTGATTTTGAAATTTCCATTGTATTATTATTATTAGGTACATCTCTTTGTATGAATATTTGTATATGTTTACACATGTTAATGGAAAGAAAAAATAGATGTTTAACAAATGTAAAATATTAAAAAGTAAGAAAGAAAAAAGGCCAAAAAATAAAAAAAATAAAACAATGAAAAAAAGCTGCTAAATTTCTGACTTCCCTTTTTTTACATATCTGCTAATTTCAATATCTGTAAGAATTAGGCCTCCTTAAAAGCCAAACTATAGCTGGTTACATTTACTGTGGTGCATGATATATTTAATGTATGGGAACTATTCTTGCTTAAATTTTGTTAAAATTATTCATGTACTGTATACTGCTAGTTTTGCCATTGCTACATATTATCCAGGTATAAGTTTCTAATCAGATATTGTCAGAATTGTGTCTTTCTTCCATTTAAAATTTATTCTTTTTTTTTTTTTGAAATTTTTATTTGGGTTTTCACAAAAACAAAATACAAATAAAACATCTTTTTTGAAAATAGCATAGTTCCAGGTTATCACTTCTTCATAGAGACACCAAACTCAATTTCATGCTCATTTTTATATTCTATTCCATATCTTATTACTGTTTTGTATTTTCTACATAGTTTTTCCCCTCTTTTAATTTTCTCAATTTTATTTTAATTATCTCATCTCAATTCAAATAATTATATTTATACTTTTGTCTGTCCTGTTTCAATTTCATATTATCTTTTCTTATTAAACAAATTTTCCCCTGTAGTTACCAATTGGAGTATGACACCTTTATATCTTTTAATTTTATCCATTCAAACTCTTATTTAAGCTTCAATGTATACCTTTAAGATTATAGCATTCAATATAATACATAACCTGTCTGGTAATTCAGAATGTCCATAAATTACAAAATCCGCTCCACACGTATCCTTTCGATACATCAAACACTTTGCTTCCAAGCAAAGTTTGAGAATCAGCAATCCTCCTTAACTCACCTGGATGGGCGTGTCACTCTCTCTAATCAATATCTGGCTTGGTGCCTCCCTTCAGCTTGGCGTTTCATTCTTCTCCTGGTTCTAGCGTCAATCCACGATCTGTCAATTTCCCCATTAGAAGCCTCTGACTCATTTTGTGGATCAGTTGCTGGCATGAGTGAAGTAGAAGGCTCTGGCAAGGATTGTCTGTCCGACAACCTCTCATCCTCCTGGCTCACATCTGTTTCCTCTGATAATTCAGACTCCACATTCACAGCAGGCCACATCCTTTCATCTTCAGAGTCACCAGAGTCAAAACTCACAGCAGGATCGATCCTTTCAGTCACAACACTATCCCTCACCGCAGGGCCCTTCCCCCGAGTGACGATCAGGATGTGGTTTTGAAGGGAATTGTGCATGATATATGCGAATAAGATCTGGGGCATGCACCTTGGATACATCCTGCTAAGAGCGAATCTCCGTTTCATTTTCCAGTCTTCCCATGAAGTACTGGAATCATCCCTTCTGTTAACACTTTTTGTCTGGCTCTTTTTGTCTATTTTTGATGATTTCGAGGGTCTCTTTTATCAGGACTTGAGTGAATAGTGAAACCACGTCAAAACTTACAAGCAGATCTTCCTGCTCCACATGTAGATCTTTGATCATTTCCAAGAAGTGGTATGAGTTTTGTACATGAGAAGCTGCTGTTTCAGCATGGGGCTGTAGCTCTTTTGCTAGGTGTTTAGCCAGGTTTTGCTGAAGAAGCTCAAACCGGAAGTCCCCATTTAAAATTTATTCTTGTTGTTATAAGTATAGTTATTATTAAATTATAATATTTATTGTTTATTTTTATGAGATTATTTCTGATAAGAAAAGCTGTGGTTTCATTTCAATTTTAAATTCCAATTTTTTTTGCATTGTATCATGTCTTTCCAATTTAGCCAGGTTTTGCTAACAACTAGCAAAAGAGCTACAGCCCCATGTAGATAGTTTCACTATTCACTCAAGTCCCGATAAAAGAGACCCTCGAAATCATCAAAAATAAATACCAACCAGCTAAACACCTCATGGAACTAACAGAACGTTGCTTAATCAACACATATTTCATATACAAAGGACAAAGATACAAACAAATTGAAGGAGCCCCCATGGGATCACCACTGTCACCTGTCATTGCAAACCTGTTCATGGAAGAATTCGAATCCAGAGCCCTGGCTAATGCCATACTCAAACCCAAACTATGGTTAAGATATATCGATGACACATTCGTGATTTGGCCCCATGGACAAGAAAACCTAAACAACTTCCTAACACACCTAAACAGCGCACACCCCAAAATCAAGTTCACCATGGAAACAGAAACAAACAAACAACTACCATTCCTAGATGTACTAATCTACAAGAAAACAGATGGCACACTAGGACACACCATATACCAGAAGAAAACACACACCAACCTCTACCTCAACGCCCAATCCCATCACCACCCAGCACAGATAAACTCCGTGGCTAAAACACTAATTACTAGAACCAAACGCCTGGCAGACAAGACACACATTAGGACTGAACTATGCACCCTGACTAAAATATTGACAGCCAATGGCTTCCACAAAAGCAAAATCACCAACTTGATCCACAAAAACACACTGAGACATAATAGAGACCCAGAAGATGAACAGACCTATGGAACAGCTGTCCTGCCCTACATAAGATGCACTACAGACAAAATTAGTAAGATTCTATACAGATACCACATCAAGACTGCCTTCAAAACAGACAGAAAAATAGCAGCCATCCTCAGGAACCCCAAAGACAAAATTGACCTGGAAAACCAAGGCATATATGAAGTCCCCTGTGCATCATGCCCGGCCACATACATTGGACAGACCAATAGAAGAATAAGCACCCGCCTGGATGAACACAAAAATGCAGTCAAAAAGCTGGAACACACTTCCTCACTCGTCCAACACATGGAAACCACAGGTCATAACATCAACTTCAATGGCACCAAAACCCTAGCCACCATAGAAAATCCCAGCCACAGAATCATCGGAGAAGCCATAGAGATTGAAAAAAGACCAGAAAGCATGAACAGAAGAGATGATTCCACCAGGCTGTCAATCATTTGGAAGCCTGCACTCACAAACAAAAAAATCTCCACACCACAAGCCAGACAAACACCTGGGCACAAACAGATCCCCCCTGACACCTTCAGCTCAAACACACCCCAACCAGGCACCCAGATGAAACCCAGCTTCCTAACGAATGATAGCCGTCCATTTACCCGAAGCCAAGCTGCACTAAAGGCCTCCAATAAAGTAACACAACGTTGCCAGCCAATCAAGATACAAAAAGAGCCCCCCCCAAAAAAACAGACAGAAGATATTAGTAGCAGAACACAGCAAACTCCAAGACCAATAAACACAGACCAAGACTCTCAACCAATCAGGAGGAAGAAAAAACCATTCTGACACAGCAATAGACTGCCCCAAATTTAAATCTGAAACCACTGTAAAAGTCTGACTTACAGACAAACACTATACAGAAGCCTGATGATGGCAGATGAGATTCTGCTGAAACGTTGCTACAACTTTAAAAGCACCACTATTATGACGTGGGAAAATACCCGAACAAAACTGAATGCCAGACATGTAAGTACCCGCGAAAACTTAAGAATATATATATATATATATATATATATATATATATATATATATATATATATATATATATATATATATACACACACACACACACACACATACACACACACACATACACACACACACACATATATATACAAATGGATGATTCAGATCAGGATGCTTCAATATCGGCTCGGCCACAAACGCTTTCTTTAAATTTCAAAAGACTGTTGTTGCGGGGGCACCCACAGAAACGGGACCTTCTTACGGAGGAGCTGAGTTATGGGATCCATTAACTTAGCAAAGTCCGGAATAAAGGTCCTATAGCAGTTGGCGAATCCCAAAAGACGTTGTACGTCCTTGACTCGACGAGGGGCTTCCCAACTGCACAAGGCCTCGACTTTTTTAGGGTCCATAGCAATGCCCTTGGGAGAAATGATGTGTCCTAAAAACTCTATCGACGACTGAAAAAAGAAACACTTCTCTGGTTTCACGTAGAGTTTATGCTCCCGAAGACGCTGAAGCACTTGACGAACCTGTTGGAGATGGTGATCTCCAGACCGAGAGTAAATTAAAATGTCAGCCAGATACACCACAACAAACCTATCCAGCATGTCCTGGAAAATGTCGTTCATCAAATGCTGGAATACAGTGGAAGCGTTGGTCAGACCAAATGGCATGACGGTGTACTTGAAATGACCATAACGAGTGCCAAAAGCCATCTTCCACTCGTCCCCCTTGCGCATCCAAACCAGGTTGTAAGCCCCACGCAGATCTAGTTTAGTGAAGATAGTAGCCTCCCACAACCGCTCCATCAATTCCAGAATTAGCGGCAAGGGATAGCTATTCCTCACGGTAATGAAATTTAACCGTCGGTAGTTGCAGCATAGACAAAGCTCTCCCGATTTCTTTTTAACAAAAAGAACGGGAGCTGAAAGGGGGGATGACGAAGGTCTAATAAATCCCCGAGCTAAGTTTTTATCTAAAAACTCTCAGAGCGCAACCAACTCAGGCTCTGATATGGAGTATAACTGACCCTTTGGCAATGGAGCATCCAGTATCAGGTCCACGGGACAATCATAAGCACGATGTGGTGGTAATTGATCTGCCTCCTGTTCGCTGAAAACATCAGAGAAGTCTGACAGCTCCGAAGGAATTGAAACAGCAGGAGCAGCAATATCTTGGCCAGCACAGATGTGTCTCAGGTGGTCCACACATTGGAGACTTGGAAAAGAAATGTCATTCTGCGCCCAAGCCACCAACAGATCATGCAAACACAGCCAGGACACTCTGAGAACCAAAGGGAGATGGAGGTTCAAGGTGACATAAAAACTTATTGCCTCCTCATGATCCCCAATAAGCATACGCACTGGCTGGGTGGCGAAACGAATGGGCCCAGACTTGAGTTCCTGGCCATCTACTGTTTCTACCTTAATGGGTGGATGCACAGGAATCAAAGGAATTTCAAAATGTTTGACAAAAGCCCAGTCCATAAAGCTGGTTGTAGCCCCTGAATCCACCAGCGCAACGACGGGAATTCCCTCCTCCTGGGACTGCAAAAAGATACGAGTGTCCAATAAGTAAATGCCGAGGAGGGTCAGGATTTACTTCAGCAATTTGGGATGGGGGTGTAGGACGTGCCTGACCTAAGGTTTCCCCGAGGTTGGGCCTACCCCATTTCCCAACTGGCCAGGAGTGGTTTCGGGCACGGGTCTGCGAGTCCCTCTCTGAGTGCAGGAATTTGCAAAATGTCCCGGACCCCCGCAATAAAGGCACAAGCCTTCCTGGAACCTTCTCGAACGTTCTCGCACCATTTAGCGAGGGCGGAGTGCGCCTAACTCCATCGGCTCCTCAGCCTTAACCATGGTTTGGAAAACTCTTGGTGGCATAGTTTGTGCATGAGAAAATGAAGGTGGTTCCACAATGGGCCGTTTACTTCTGCGCTGTTGTAAACAGGCTTCAATACGTAAGCACTGAATTACCAATGCATCCAGCATTGAAGCCCGCTCTGCATTGACTAGCTCATCCTTGATGGCATCAGACAAGCCTTCCTGGAATGCAGCCATATGAGCCAGTTCGTTCCAATTAGAGTCCATACACAGCAAACGAAATTCTGCAATGTATTCCTACAGGGGACGTTTCCCCTGATAAATGTCCCATAACCATCTAGCCACAGTTGTATTTTAATTGGATTTTCGAACATAACTCTCATCTGTTGTAGAAAACCCTGAGAATTGTCCAAAAATGGGCTATCTTGAATTAACAAGGGAGTAGCCCATTTGGCAACCCAGATAATAGACTAATCATAAATCCTACCTTAGTCTGGTCGTTTGGGAAATCTTCAGGCCTCAGAGATATAAACAATTGGCACTGACCCATAAATGCCGGGAACATGTCCATTTGCCCTGAAAATTTCTCTGGCATGGATACTGGGCTTTTCCTCAAGGGAGGGGCTGAGGGAGCAGCAGCAAGGCTTTGCAAACTGGAAATATGATTCACCAGTTGTGTCACCTGATTTTGAAGAGTCACATTGATTTGAAGTAGTTGATTTATCTGTTGCTGTTGCTGCTCCACCAAACTCTGCAGTTGGGTTTGGTCCATCATGTTTTGAAGATGGTTTGTTAGGCTTGGAAGCAAAAATGTTATGTCTCACCTATTTTCACAAGTGAGAACAAGGAGTTCCACAGTTCAAAATATTCAAACAAAACAGAGCCAGACTAAAAAAGGGTTAACAGAATTATATTCCAGTCCTTGGCAGACTTCCCGGAATCTGTCTGGTAATTCAGAATGTCCATAAATTACAAAGGTCGCTCCACACGTATCCTTTCGATACATCAAACACTTTGCTTCCAAGCAAAGTTTGAGAATCAGCAATCCTCCTTAAATCACCTGCATGGGTGTGTCAGTCTCTCTAATCAATATCTGGCTTGGTGCCTCCCTTCAGCTTGGCGTTTCATTCTTCTCCTGGTTCTAGCGTCAATCCACGATCTTTCAGTTTCCCCATTAGAACCCTCTGACTCATTTTGTGGATCAGTTGCTGGCATGAGTGAAGTAGAAGGCTCTGGCGAGGATTGTCTGTCCAACAACCTCTCATCCTCCTGGCTCACATCTGTGTCCTCTGATAATTCAGACTCCACATTCACAGCAGGCCACACCCTTTCATCTTCAGAGTCATCAGAGTCAAAACTCACAGCAGGATCGATCCTTTCAGTCACAACACACACACACATACACACATACACACATATGTGTGTGTTTTCTTAAGTTTTCACGGGTACTTACATGTATGGCATTCAGCTTTGTTTGGGTATTTTCCCACGTCATGGTAGTGGTGCTTTTAAAGTTGTAGCAACGTTTCAGCAGAATCTCATCTGCCATCATCAGGCCATATATATATATATATATACACACATATATATCACATATTCCATTCCAATTCAATTCTATCATTAATATTCATTAAAATCTTAACATCTTTAACATTTCTTTTCAATAGAATATTATACTTCCTTGGAGACACTTATAAACTTTCCATAGTTAATTCTTTTTTTCCCATATTTCTCACTTATATTTTTATAAATCATTACTAATAATTAAAAATGTTCCCATTTAATTCTCTCAATCATTTTAATTCATTTATTTATTACCAAACATTCAACTACATTACAGTAAATATTTTATCCATCATTTTAATCATATTTTCTAAAATTATTTCTGTTTATAATATAACAATGCTATCTTATGTACCTTTGCAGAATCCCTTTTGCAATTAAATTTTCACCCATTATCTCTAAACAAGCTTATGGTTACAATCCTTATATCTTTTCCCTGTTTCTCCATTTCTTGTTTCTGTCTTTTAGAACTTCTTTTCCTTGCCTTCTTCCCCTTCTTCTTCTCTCTCCCCTTTTTACCCCCTCGTCTCTCTACTTCTAACTCTCTCTTCTGTAATCCCGTCTTCTGTTGCTTTCTGATTTTTTACTTATCTTTCAAATTCTTCTTCTTTTTGGTTGTTTTTTTTCTAGTTTAAACCTTTCACTCTCTTTCCCCCCTTTTCTCCCCCTTCACTTAAAATTATTTGATCATTAAAGATGGCTTCTTCTTTGTCCAAATCTTCTTGTTCTGCAGCATTTCTTGTTGTTTCTCATAGTTCCAGATATCCATTTCTAAGAATTGAAATACAAAGCCAAAAGAACCTCTTCCTTCTTGTGCATCTTCTTTCCATTTTTTAAGTTCCATTTTCAGTTCTTCTACGAGTGATACCATTTTAAAGACTTTTAAACAACCACCCGATTAATTTTAGTCATCCAGATGCAAAAACCAAAAATCATCAAGTAATCCAAATAATCCAAGGCTGTTTCTTTCTGCTTCTTTTTTCCATTTTCTCTTCCTCGGGTTCTATTATTTTGTTACCAAATTTCAATTAAGACATATCTTTGAGGAATCTTGTTAAAATTTCACTGTAAGCTCCTTTTAGTTACAGTTCCATTACTTAGTTCCAGGCAGTCTCCTCCATTTTTCCAGATCCTGCCCTTTTATTCTTTTTTTTCCTCCTTTCCTGCTTTTAAAAACTTTTAAATAACCAGAAACCTTTATTATCCCTTTGACTTTTATTTTCAGCTTAGATGCCGATTAATGTCAAAGTGGATTTTTTTTCAATTTCTTGCTTAAGTCTCTTAGCTGTCAGTATAAGGAAGAGAAGAAAAAAAAACCTAATCCTTTCCCTTCTCTCTCTCCTTCGCAGCTTCAAAATCATCTTTGGTAACAATGTCATTACATTTAAATTCCAAGGTACCTTATTTGCTGCTTTTGTTGTTTGACCTGGTCAACCAAAACTTTCTCTTCTTATCTTCCTCCTGCACATTCTTTTCTGGTCGAGTTCTTCTCTGTGGTGCCCATTTCTGACCACCGCTACAACCACCTTCGGGAAAGGGAGTAATGGCCAGCTGGGGAGGAGAGATGTGGCTCTCCTCAACCCTGCAGGCAGTCTCCCTCTTCTTCACCACCTCTATGGGGTGGCTTAGCCCCAAAGCCAGCCGGCTCAGGGCACTCCAGCGGTGAGTACGGATCGAAGCCTTGCAGAGACGAGGTTTTGGTCTGTTGCTGAAGAAGCTCAAACCGGAAGTCCCCATTTAAAATTTATTCTTGTTGTTATAAGTATAGTTATTATTAAATTATAATATTTATTGTTTATTTTTATGAGATTATTTCTGATAAGAAAAGCTGTGGTTTCATTTCAATTTTAAATTCCAATTTTTTTTGCATTGTATCATGTCTTTCCAATTTTGAGCTTGTTTTTACTGATCTGTCACATGTAATAATGGATTCCAATAAACATTTGTGGTGGAATCAGATAAAATTTGCTGACTGGAAGAAGTGTTGGATGTTAGGTGCTGTGTGTGGGTTGTTTTTTTTTTAAATCTCTTGGTGTGTGTATGTTTTAAAAGAGCAGTTAATGTTTCCTTTTTACTTCATAGATGAATTAAAAAGACTTTTCAAGCAAAAGTGCATAATTTGAGAAAACCAAGTTTTAGGTGAATAGAGAACCTTCTTGTGTAAGAGCAGCCTTTTCTCATTTGAATGTTTCTCCCCAAATTGGATGTGCTTATCTCACATGCTCTCTGAAGCTGCCACCATTAGTTAGGGTTAACTAACCCTAACCCTAACCCTAACCCTATTATTTAACCATGCTGAACCCTTGCACACCCTCCTATATCCTGCAGCAGATAGCAGCACCCTCCTATCCCAAGCCTGGTCACTCTCATACTGTACTGCACCAATCCCTTGTGCAACATCCTGCACCTGGCAACAACCACTTATCTGCCTGCTAGCCTCCTTGTAAGCTGCCTGGGACTTACAACTTTCCAGAGAAGACAAAGATTTTACTCCATGAAGACAAGCTAGAAAGAGTGACTTAAACTTAACAGTTAATTGAAATTAGGATGGATTTCTGAGTTTGCTGTGTTCTGCTTGATTGGTGTTTCTAATATCTTCTGTCTGTTTGCAGCTTTTTTTGTCTTGATTGGCTGGCAACATTGTGTTTCCTGTATTGGAGGCTTTTAATGCGGCTTGGCTCTGAGTAAATGGATGGCTATCATTAGTTAGGAAGCTAGGTTTCATCTGGGTGCCTGGTTGGGGTGTGTTTGAGCTGGAGGTATCAGGGCGAGTCTGTTTGTGCCCAGGTGTTTGCCTGGCTTGTGGTGTGGAGTTTTTTTTTTGTTTGAAAGTGCAGGCTTCGAGATAATTGACAGTTTGATGGAGTCATCTCTTCTATTCGTGCTTTCAGGTCTTCTTTCAATCTCTATGGCTTCTCTGATAATTCTGTAGCTAGGGTTTTCTATAGTGGCTAGAGTTTGGGTGCCATAGGGTTTTGGTGCCATTGTTACTTCACAGGCATCACATTAAGACTGCCTTCAAAACAGACAGGAAAATAGCAGCCATCCTAAGAAACCCCAAAGATAAAATTGACCTGGAAAACCACGGCATATACGAAGTCCCCTGTGCATCATGCCCTGCCACATACATTGGAAAGATCAATAGAAGAATAAGTACCTGCCTAGATGAACACAAAATGCAGTAAAAAAGCTGGAACACACTTCCTCACTAGTCCAACACATGAAAGCCACAGGTCATAGCGTCGACTTCAATGGCACCAAAACCCTAGCCACTATAGAAAACCCCAGCTACAGAATTATCAGAGAAGCCATCGAGATTGAAAGAAGACCTGAAAGCATGAATAGTAGACATGACTGCACCAGACTGTCAATTACCTGGAAGCCTGCACATTCAACATAGCTTTAACTCTTTTGGGTATATTAGGGAGTTCAGATTGTTGTATTTCATTTTCTAGAATTTTCTCCTGATCATACAGTTTCCCATAATACTCTTTTATTATTATTATTTTATCCTCATTCTGATAATAAAGGGTCCCTTTCTCACCTATTACTCAATTTATCATTTCTCTCTCTCTCTCTTTTTTCAGTTTATATGCCAAACATCTGGTTATTTTCATTTTCAAAAAAAGTTTTCTTTTGCACTTTTGATTTTTTTTGTGCCAGTTCATCTTTTTCCAATTGATTCATTTTGTGTTTTATTAAATCTATTTGATTTTTTTAATTTCTTTTTTGTGGTTCTTTCTGTAATTCTGATTCTAATCTTTTGTGTTCTTCTTCTAGCATTTTGTTTCTTCTTCTTATTTTTTCCCCATGTAAATTATGACTAGTCCCCGGCTATACACTTTAGCAGTATCTCATACAGTTTGCAAGAAAGTCTCTTCTTTCCTGTTCTCTTTGAAAAAAAAGTCCAGTTCTTTTTCCATATTTTGTATAAATTCTTTATCTTGCAATATCTCTTGGTTCAATGTCCATCTCAGTTTTCCTTTTTGTCCTTTCCATACAACTTTTAATGAATTGTGATCTGCCTAAACATTGGGTTCTATGATCTATCTTTCTAGACCAGGATTTATGCCTATTTGACTAGAATGAGTACTGATTTTTCTTGAAGTGTGTTTCTCTCCATACATTTTGAGTTCCTATTTCTTCCATCATTTAAAAAAAGATTTTAGGGAGTGTTTTCCTAACCCTGTTGCCTGTTTTACCACTCTTATAGTTAAATTCTGTATCTACAATTGCATTAAAGTCTCTTACCACACAAATATTTTCATATTCCAATTCTATAATTTTCTTAGGAAGTTTTCCATAAAACTCATCTGTTTATTATTAGGTGCATATATTGCTATCAACAACATCTGTTTTTGATTCATTATCTCCACCATCAATATTCTCTTTTCTTCACCTGCAAAGATTTGTCCAGCCTTCATTGTTTCTTTAATGTATAGAACCACCACCACCCTTTTCTTTTGCTATGCAGGTGAAAAATATAGTTTCCCAATTTTGGGGTACTCTAATAGTTTACTATATTGATTTTTAATGTGAACTCTTAGAGACTGATTAAATCTAGTTCTAATTTTTCTAATTTATTAAAAAATCCTTTTTCTTTTCATAGATGAGTTCAATCCATTTATGTTGATTGATAATAGTTTTGTTTCTTCTTCCATTGTTTACTTATGGTTAGGTTTTGTTGCTCTAGTTGATCTTATTTCTCTCTGTTCTTTCTGTTTTGCTCCTTCTCATTCCCTTCTCTCTTTTTGCTCTGTTTCAGTTTCTTCTTGTTGTATGCTTCCCTCTACTAATAATTCCTCTTGGTTTTTGAACTCTATTTCCCCCCTTCTCTCTTCTTCCTCATATGCTGTAAAGTGCTGATAATAGAATTGTTCTGCTTTGTCTATTGTATCTAATTTATGTCTTTTTTCCCATCCAAGCCACCAATATTCTCTCAGTATTAGCCATCTAAAGTTTACATTATGTTTTATTAGTTGTCTTGTCAGAAATTGATACTGTTTCCTTGTATCTCTTACTCTTCTGGGTATTTGTTTCAGAACTGCTGTTTGTCTCCCTTTGTATTTCAATGGTATATCTCTTGCTCTTTGAAGTATTTCTTCTCTTATTCCCTTCTTTGAAAATCTTCCCTCTGGGAAGTTTGTTCCTTCTTGCATAGGTTGTATATATTCTAAATATTTCATCAATCCTAGAAATGACTTCCTGTTTACTCTTTTCCAATACATCTGCCAACAATTCTGCCATTTTTTCAGCAAGATCTTCTCCTTTTTCCTCCTCAATATTCTGAAATATCAGAAAGTATTCTGCTCTATCCATCTCCAGCATAATTATAGATCGCTCAAGCTCCTTATCTCCTTAGTCAATCTGTAATCGATGTCTTCTACTTTCTTATCTGTTTGTTCTGTTTTCTCTTCCATTTTCTGAATCCGTTGTTCATTTTTAGTGATTATTTGCTGGATGTTGTCTATTTTATCCACCATCTTTTGTTCCATCTTTTGCATCCTATCTGCCAAATCATCATGATTCTTAGTCATGACTTCTTGTAGTAATTGGAACATGGTTTTCATCTCTGATTGAAAAATATTTAACTTTTGTTCTGCAACATTCTGCAGCATTGATTCACTGGGCTCAATGCTACTACTGCTGCTGCAGATGATGCATTTTTTTCTCCCTGTTTTACTTCAGTTTGTATTGCTTGTCATTTTAATAATTTTAAGTAATAGAATATTTTAAGTAATAATTATTTGACAAAGGCAACCAATTAATAATCAAGCAATCAATAATAAATCAAACAGTACAATACTCCACAATGCCCAACTTAAAGAATACACCTGAAGTAGTCTAACAATTTCCTTTCTTATTCCCAGTTCTTGTTTTCAGACCTCAAGTCACTTCAATCTTTTAGCTGTTGCATTTCACAAAGCCAAGATATCTGTAGTCCAAAATTCTCTTCAAAAAGGTTGTTTTCTTTTTGATAAATTGTAATCCACAAAGGCCCAACCCCATAATTTGTTGTATCAAACAAATTATGAATCACCCAAAAGAGCAGAAGGATAAAAGTCTCCACTTGCTTTATAAACAACTTCTATTATAAAATCCATATCCAGTCAAAGAGTTACAGTGTTTAAAACTTACATGTTTCCACTCTCTTTCTCTGCAGTTCTCTCTGTAAATAGTTCCCAGGTGCAGGCAATTTATCTGACTCTTGTAACAATGTTCTTTCAATAAACTGCCCACAGTCAATTGTTAATCTCAATTTCTTTTCTTCACTTTCACTATAACAGTTTTTTCCCAGCCAGAGGTGTCACTGTTGCTCTATTTCTCTTTTATTCCTTTCCTTTAATGTCCTTTAACATAAGCCAAATCTTTTTCTTTTAGGGGTTCCAGAATCCAAGATTTATATTTGAAAAAAGTCTTAGTTCAATAAAATCCAATTAATATTGTCCTTAGAATAACCAGTCCAATTTTCCTCTTTTAACACTTATTTCTCCTAAATAATTCAAATAATTCAAATTTCTTATTTGGATCTATTTCAGCTTTGTGCTCATTCACCTCTATTCTCAGGAAATGGAAGATAGACAAATCCACCCTATTCTTTTACAGTTCCAGTGTCACTCAAACCAGTTTTAAAAGGGGCAAATTCCTCAACAGAAGTTGGAAAATTCTCATCCAGTTGCCACACTATTCCTCTTCAAACTTCACTAATTCTCCTCTGGTCGGGCTGTGACAGCCTTGGTCAGTCACACAATCGCCTTCTTTTTCTTCCTGCCAGATTGAGAGCTTTTCTCTGGATCAAACAAGGACTTTGCAATCTCCTTGTGATTAATGGAGAGTCCCAGTGGTGGGTTTCAAATAATTTAACAACTGGTTCTTTGTCCAGTTACTGGAGGGGCATGGCCATGGCCTAGTCAGCCTTCTGCACTATCCTGGGAGTGAAAATGGACTGTTGCGGGACTTTTTTCCACCTCCCCGGGCTCCGGAGGCTCTCCGGAGGCTCTCCGGAGGCTCTCCGGAGGCTCTCCGGAGGCCAGAAATAGGCCCATTTTCACCTTCCATGAGCCACTGGGAGACCCGTTTTCCACCTCCTTGGGCTCCACATGACCCCTCCACTGCTGGGATCCAAAATGGGCTGTGTGGGGACTCCTGGGAGGGGCAGGGTGGGGTGGAGTGGGGCCAGCCAATCATCAGAACTACCAGTTCACCGAACCAGATATAAAATTAACATTTGGTTCACCCAAACTGGAGTGAACTGGCTGAAACCCACCCCTGGAGTGTCCTCTCTTTTTCATCACCCCTCCAAGGTGGCTTAGGTACCTGAGAACCCTCTGGCAGAAGGAATTTGGCAAACTTCCATCGAGCTCTATGGAAAGTACACCATATAGCTGCAACATCAGCTCTACCTCTCAAAGAATAGTTTTTTTTAAATGTCACTTTAAAATTGCTAGCCATTTATAATCATAAAAATCAGAAAGTTTTAGCCACCTACAGCAAAGAAAACCAAGCTACAAATGACTACAAATAATAAACTAAAATCACAACTTTTTGCCTTTATATTTCTCCATCAGCTTTTTTTCCCTCCACACTTCCTTATTAGAAGCCTTAGCAGCTTCTTCCTTGTCTACCACTGAAGAAATCCCCCAAATGGTGCAGGTCTTCAAAAAGGAGTAGCAAGCTGTGACTAAAGAGACACTCTTTTAACTTAGTAAAGATTAATAGTCCTTAAAGGTGATTAAGAAATGAAAGGCACAACTTACTGTCCATTTGGAAAGTAAATTTCAAAACAGCTGTTTCTTCAATGACAAACAGATTGCAGCCATGGCAGTTGCTTTGAAGCGCAGCTCCTGAAATTACTTATGTTAAAGGACATTAAAGGAAAGGAATAAAAGAGAAATAGAGCAACAGTGACACCTCTGCCTGGGAAAAAACTGTTATAGTGAAAGTGAAGAAAAGAAATTGAGATTAACAATTGACCGTGGGCAGACCTCAGCTGTATTGGAGGATCTTGAGGGTAATTCTAAGACTCTCCCTAAACCAGGAGAGTCATATAAACTGAAAGAATGCCAGTTCCTTCTGTTAGTAGTTGAAGAGCTACAGCCGAGGGAAAAACCCTTGAGAGATCCCTCCCTGGGTGTGAATTCAGTTGGCCATCTTCACTGAAAGTGATCTTAGACTGTTTCTTCACTATGATTTCTAGTATCATCCACTCAGTTGTATTGATATATAATAATAGAAAAGCAGACAGGATTTATATGGTTTTAGCAATAGCTGAGAGATAGTATAGATTACAGGTAAAGAATTGGCCTGAATTGTATAAGGGATATCCAATTTTCATAAAGACCAATAGTTTAAAAAATGCTTATGAAATTGCTGCAAGAATTATCTTCATAATTTGGAAGGGTCTCTGCATCTTTCCACTGCATTTCTGAGTCCAGAATTATCTTGGATTTCCAACTAAAGGTACCACTTTTTAGTAAAAAGAGTAAAGAATATAGGTGCTTCAAGCAATGGCAATTATTTTATTAAATAATGACTTTAGTTGTTGATATAAATCAGTGTTTCAAACATGGCAACTTTAAGATATGTGGATTTCAATTCCTAGAATTCCCCAGCTAGCAAATTGACACACCTTAAAATTGCCAACACAATTATGAAAGTTAAGAGAAGATTTTTTAAAACCCACAAAGTTTGAAATTACTATAATGTACAAACAAAGCATTAGTAAAATCAACATAATCTCTTGTAAATATGGCCCTACAAACTACTTCTTCATAACTCAGTGCATGAACCCTAAGGAGGACTAACCATTTCCTACTAGTTATATTATGAGGAGAGGGAATTTATAATTACTAGTAAACAAGAATGCACACCACAATAGGTTATAGATCATTATGTTATTGCATGAATAAACAGTTATACTAGTAGGCTCCTTTTTATAATTCAGTAAAACTACTGAAAATACATTCTTGAAAATGGAACAATTTGTTTTCTTATTTCCAGGTGATGCACTGTTGGCGCTCTGGAAGGTAGAGCGGTGCCATTTAAATGAGATTATTACTCTGGCACTGAAGTGTAGTTTCAGCATCCAACAAGAATATGGTGTTCGTGATACTGAAGTGGGACTTGAGCTACGAGTGAAAATAGGTACTACCCTCCTCAGTCTAGAACAAATTTGGAGCCTATTATTTTTATTTAAAAAAGTTACAAAACAATATATGTTAATTTCATCCTGCGCTGAGAGAAACAGAAGCAAAAGGAAAGTTGCCAAGATGGCTACAATACCAATTAATATTCCCTTTCATCAACACTTAGGATCAGAAGTAAAAAAATAATGGAACTGTAATTTTAAAAATGACACAAAAATTAGTCCAAAAACCCATTATATGTTATCAGCAGAGATAAAATTTCATTAATAATTAAAGTATTTCTAAGTACATATAGGTTGTGGAATTATTTCATTTTAAACTCTCCCACCCCCATTTTATTTCAGTATGCTGTAATTAGGATCTCTGTTAAAGGAATTGAATCTTTTCTCAGGACTCTCTGCAGGTCACATCTCAAAAGTTGTCATTGGTGATAACAGACGACAACATTTTGTGGTAACTGGTCGAGCAGTGGAAGAAGTAAGGTTGGCCCAAAACTTAGCCAAAGCAAGTGAAATTATCCTGTCCCCCAACTGCTGGGAGCTCTGTGATCGGAACTTAATTGAGGTAGAAAAAATTAAAAATGAACGAGCTGTCAAGGTTGGTACCTTCTTGGTTAAGAGTCCATTTTGCTTTTTGTGATATTGTTTTGTTTATAAAAGGTTAATTTTAAACACTAAAAGTGACATGATAATTTTCACATAAAGGATTGGAATGAGATTTATTCCATCTACAAATAATGTCTGTATTTTGGTACTATGTTTGCTTTTGACAAATGTCCATTCCTTACAACAGAGAAATGCCCACTACCTTTTTGCCAGCTTTTCCACATATTAAACTTTTTCTATCCCTTTTCCACATTTAGTAATTTAAACATACATAGATTAATTTGCTCATTTTAAAATTTATATATAGTTTGTAATCATTCACTATTTTAACACAACTGCTATGCACTTTAATATATCAGTTTTTAGAACCCTTGCTTTATCACACAGCCTATGTAACTTTCACTTCAAATCATTTGGGCTCTCAGGCAACAACGGGCCATCATCTGAATAAAAAGTAAGTACATTTATGTCCCTAATCTATTTCTAATATCATCACTGACATTCCTTTTTCATTTATCCACAAATACAAAAAATAATCAATGATATATATCTTGACGTACTCTCTGTGAGTCCTTCAGTCCTTCCACTTGTATCTTCCACTTGTACCATCTGATATTACTTCCAGCCATTGCAAGACCAAGTGACAAATGGAAATTGGGCCTCCTGCCCAAAAGAGGCATTAAATTGTCTGTTACATTGGGTAGCTAAGAGAAAAATAGACTGAAGTAGTATGTTTATTTGCATATGCACACTGACCAAACTGTTTAATTCCAAAGAAAAATATAAAAGACAACATTACGTTCATAATGCAACCAAAAAATCTGCACTTATCTTCTTAGATGCAAAAAAGCCTTTCATAATTTACAATGATAATTCATATTGGCAGAACTAAATAAAATGAATATCAGGAAAGAATTTCAAGCTTGGGTTAAAAGTATATATCAAAGATTTTGACCAATTGAGCAAATTCTGCAGATTTTTAGATCAGTCAAAGAACAAGACATGGATTTCTATTCTTTGCTTTATTTTTTATCTTCATGTTAGAGATACTGTCAGACTGGACTGGACATTTCACATTACAACATTGTGAAAATAACTTAAGAAACTGTTCTGTACCTTCATTTGCATTCTTGAAACCCCGCGTTTTGATTGGTCAAAGCGCGGGGTGATCTGATTGGTTTAGCAAGCCGCGCTGATTGGCCCGCTGAGAATCTCCCGTGATTGGCGGATACGAATCATAGGAGATTCAAAGTGGTGCCATTGGCTGCGGCCGCTGCAGCTTGAAAATAAAAAGCCGCAAGTTTTCCCTTAGAGCCAGATTGGTTCCGGGGCCCTAATAAAGAGCTGAAACCACAGTCACTGCATCCTGGTCTCCTTGCCAAACGGACATGACACTGGCGATGAGGATGGGATCCCAAGGCTGAACCCCATTGAGCACATGTCCGCCGGAAGCAGACCGACGAGATAGCCAGCATCGCTCCGCCTGCGCCCTTCAACCCCGCTAGCGAGGACTGGGAATCCTACATGGACAGATTCCTCATGTTCCTCGAATGCAGCAACATGAAAAACGCCACCGGGCCGAAAAAACGAGCCGTTTTCCTGACACACTGCGGGCCCGCAGTGTTCAAGATGGCAAAAGCCCTCACGAAACCCGCCGACGTCAAAGCGATGGACTGGGACGACCTCGAGCCCTTGCTCTGCAACCATTATGCTGCCGCCGTGCCCACCCTCATCAGGCGGCACAACTTCTACCGGTGGGACCAGAGACTGGGCGAAAGCATCAGCAACTTTGTTGCCAAGTTACGGAACCTAGTAGGCATGTGCGGATTCTCTGACATGGACGAAGCCCTACGGGACCGAGTCGTGCTCAGACTTCGGGATCCAGTCCTCCAGAGCCAGCTGATGGCCAAAGGCGACATCGCCCTCGCCAACGCCATCGCTGAAGCCACCGCAGCCGAGGCTACCTGGAAGTCGGGGAACCGCATGCGGAGATCGGACGCTGGGGACCACACCGCGACCACCGACTCGAGACAGGTGACCGAGGCCCAACCGGAAGCAAGTCACCATGAGGCCACCATCCACTCCGCCTCCGACACCTCGGATGAGGAGGAGGAAATCCACCGGCTCCAGGCGGGACGCGACCAGCACAATCAGCGGGGTCATAAGTTGGGGACCACGTGTGCTGGTTGCGGAGGCGACCACCTGAGATCGGAGTGCTTTTTCTTCGACGCAGTCTGCCGGCATTGCGACAAAAAGGGTCACATTGCCCGCATCTGCCGACTAAAGAAAGCCTACAGCCCCAGACGGCGGGACCACAGCGAGCGGAGACGGGACAGCACACCCCCCAGAGCCAGAGATCGCCCAGCCGACAGCCAATGGGACCGGAGCGGGCGAACCTGACAAGGTGGAGAGACCCGGCGGAAGGAGGAAACCCACCAGACGGTCATCATCGGCCACGCATCAACCACCGACGCCCGAAAAGTCTACATGGAGGTAGGCATCGAAGGCGAGCCATGCAGGATGGAGGTGGATTCTGGGTTCTACCTCTCCATGGTCGCCTGGCAAGAAATCAAACGTTTGGTGCCTACCATCCACAAGAAGGGACTGGAGAACCAGAGACTAATCATCAAAGACTACCAGGGAAACCGCATCCCGGTAGTCGGAACCGGACAATTCAAAGTAACATTTAAGGGCCGCACGGCAAAGCTTCCCCTAACAACTGTGGACCAAGACCGACCCAGCCTTTTGGGACTGCAATGGTTCACGCCACTCGGCATCGAAGTCACGGGCATCAACCACATCGCCGAGACCGATTGGGAGCAGCAACTGGCACGGGACTTCCAGGAAGTGTTCGTCGGCACCCTAGGCAAGTACCGAGGGCCCCCCATCTCCTTCAGCCTAGACCCTAATATTCCCCCAAGACGCCTAAAACTACGGCGGGTACCCTTTGCACTCTGGCCAAAAATTGATGAGCAAATTGACAAGCTCGTCAAACAAGGGGTCCTACAACCAATTGATCATGCCCGGTGGGAGACCCCAATAGTCATCCCAGTCAAGCCCGATGAGTCAGTGAGAATCTGCGGGGACTATAAGGCCACCCTAAATTGCGCCTTTCAACAAAGCGCCTACCCTGTCCCAGTAGTGCAGCACCTTCTATACTCACTGGGGGGAGGCAAGGTTTTTGCGATGCTCGACCTGGCCCAAGCATACCAACAGCTGCCGGTCGACGCAGAAACTGTGGAGGCGCAAACCATAGTCACCCACCGGGGAGCTTTCCGATGTAGCTGACTCCAGTTTGGAGTCAGCGTGGCGCCTGGAATTTTCCAGAGCCTCATGGAGAGACTCTTGCAAGGCATCAAGAGGGTGGTGTCCTACTTCGACGATGTGCTGGTGTCGGCAATCAACCAGCAAGAACTAGAGGGTCGTCTAAGGGAGGTGCTAACCAAATTCAAGGAAACCGGGCTAAAAGTGAAGAGGGAAAAGTGCCAACTTTACACAGAGCGGGTCGAGTTCCTGGGATACCTCCTAGACTGGCACGGCATCTACCCCACCGAAACTAAAATCAGACCCATTAAGGAGGCTCCCACACCAAGGACTAAAACGGAACTGCAGGCATTTCTGGGACTGCTTAATTTTTACAATGTTTTCCTGCCCCAGAAGGTGACCACGGCGGAGCCTTTGCAAAGGCTCTTGGACAAGGCGGCAACCTGGACTTGGGGGAAATGTGAGGAAGCTGCCTTCAGGAGAACCAAGGACCTGCTCACCTCGGATGCTGTCCTCATCCAATACAACAAGACCCTACCACTCGCCGTCACATGCGACGCCTCACCCTTCGGCGTTGGCACGTCCTCAGCCACACAATCCCAGATGGAAGAGAAGTGCCCATCACCTTCTTCTCCAGGACACTCACCAAACCAGAAAGGAACTATAGCCAGCTGGACAAGGAGGCCCTAGCCATCGTCGCAGCAGTGAAGAGGTTCCACGAGTACCTCTATGGCCGCACCTTCACAATCATCACGGACCACAAGCCGTTGCTGGGCATCCTGGCAGGAAACCGGGCCACCCCGAACATTTTATCTCCCAGGATGACAAGGTGGTCCGAATTCCTTGCCGCCTACAGTTACTGGCTCACACACCCACCCGGTAAGACTGTTACACATGCAGACGCTTTGAGCCGCTCACTGCTACCCGACCTAGACACCGACACAGCACCCACAATGAGCACCCTCAGCATAGAGACTCTGCCCCATCTACCCATAACCGCATCAGACATTTCCCGAGAAACCAATAAAGACAAATGTCTGGCGCGGGTGTTACATTGGGTAGAGAAAGGGTGGCTGGAAAAGGACAATGACGAAGCATTCAAAACATTCCGGAACCAGCAAATGGAACTTTCGCTGCAAAAAGGGTGTGTACTGTGGGGGGATAGGGTGGTTATCCCAGAAAAACTGCAAGGGTAGGTATTGGGGTTGTTACATGAGGGGCACCCGGGCATAGTTAGCACAAAAGCCCTGGCCAGAAGTTACGCTTGGTGGCCAGGGATGGATAAGCAAATCGAGGCCTGGGTGGCAAGGTGTCAACGCTGCCAAGAAACCAGACCTAGCCCTCCCGCGGCACCGATCCTGGAATGGGAAACCCCCAGGGGACCCTGGTCTAGGGTCCACATAGACTTTGCCGGGTCCACCAAGGGACATACATTCCTAGTAACCATAGATGATTACTCCAACTGGCTGAAGGTAAGCAACATGAAATCCACCACCACAGAGGCCGTAACCAAGGAACTTTGCAAACTATTCACAACCCACGGCCTCCTGGATGTCATTGTGTCGGACAACGGGCCCCAATTCACCTCGCTGGAAATTGAAAATTTCCTAGCGGAACGGGGCATACGACACGCACTGACAGCTCCGGTGCATCCGGCGGCGAACGGAAGGGCGGAACGGATGGTTCAATTCACGAAAAAAACCATCCAGAAAATCGAACACGGGGAAATCCAAGACAAAATAAATAAAATGCTTTTTATCCAACATATAACCCCGAACACAACAATGAACAAAAGCCCGGCAGAGCTACTGATGGGGAGGAAAATAAGGTCCCCACTCGACAGACTGCACCTCACATACAACCCGGAAAAAACCCCAAACTCCTCCAGCAAACACCGGTCTTTTGCGCCAGGTGACACCGTCTATGCAAAAAACCCAACCGGAGACCCACTATGGGTACCAGCAACCATAACCCAACTGACAGGTCCCCACTCGTACCGGCTGCAAACAACCGATGGACGAGCGTGGAAATGCCACATCGATCAAATAAGATCAACGGCCACAAGAAACAACCAACACGCAACCAGACACAGAAAATCCCCTTAACACAAGCCAAGAGGGGAGGGAATACCCCGGGAACCAAAACCCAGAAGAAAACCAACCATATTCACCAGCAAGCAGCCAGCTCGAAGCCTCACCAGGGAGAAGCAGCCAGGCCAGCTTGACCAGCCCAGAAAGACCAGGAGGGAGCGGCGAGAACTGCAGCTCAACCAGCCCGGGTAGACCGGGAGGGTTCCATCGACGAGGCCAAGGGACACAGAGAACCCGACTGAACCGGCCGGGAGCCAACCAACGACTGAACTGTGCAGGTCCAGCAGGCAAGTGCGGAGCCCCGTCTACTTACGGGACTACGTTACGTAGGACCAAACCAAGAGGGGAGGGATGTTCTGTACCTTCATTTGCATTCTTGAAACCCCGTGTTTTGATTGGTCAAAGCGTGGGGTGATCTGATTGGTTTAGCGAGCCACACTGATTGGCCCGCTGAGAATCTCCCACGATTGGCGGATACGAATCGCGGGAGATTCAAAGTGGTGCCATTGGCCGTGGCTGCCGTGGATTGAGAATAAAAAGCCGCAAGTTTTCCCTTAGAGCCAGATTGGTTCCGGAGTCCTAATAAAGAGCTGAAACCACAGTCACTGCCTCCTGGTCTCCTTGCCGAACGGACACGACAGAAACTTTTCTTTTTTTCTATCTGGAATATTAGAGTAACCTTTTGATGAAAACAATGAAAACTTTTGAATTTTATTGTATAAGTGAGAAAAGAAAGAGGTAGTGCGACACCTACTGACCAGAAAAGATATTACGCCAGTTAATAAATAATGAAAAAATACAGAGTATAAAAACAAGAAGACATAAAATAACAACAGACTTAGTACTGATAAGAGGACAGCTGTAAAGTTATTTTGCTTGTTGCTGGGTGACAGATAGCGAGTCTATGGAAAATCCAACTCCTTGAACTTTTGTGGATTACGAATACAAATACTATTGATAGAGTGGAACAGTGGAACAGCTTGAAATTGTTTTGAGACTAAGTGAAATGGATTTTTGGTTTGCTGGATACTTTGATATTGAGGCACTGGGGAATTTAGTGGGCCTTTTGGATTATAAATATTATTTTGAATTACAAATACTAACAGATGACAAGGATATAACTGTTGATCTTAAATAAAATTTCCTTCTTTTTCTCCAATAGACTGACTGTGGATTATAAATATAGTTAGCCTTGAGGAAATACTCTGTGATGGAATGAACTGGACCTTTGTGGTTTATTTTTGGTGCCTTTGCTTTTTAGACTACTGGAGCATTGTGGCTTTCTGGAATTATTGTCTTTTCTTCATTTAATAGTACATTTATGGGATAAGATCAGAAGGAAAAGTGAAAAATGGCGAGTGTTCCTAGAATAGGAAAGAAAGCATCTCTTGCACCAACGTTGGCTGCTTCTAGATAATCAAATCAAAGATCAATAGATGAAATTATGAAGGAACAGATTCACAATATGGTTGAGACACTAGGGAACTCTCAACAAATGATAACAAAAAATGAACAAAGGATTCAGAAAATAGAAGAGAAATCAGAAGAAGCTGAGAAAAAAGTAGACAAGATAAATTAAAAATTAACACAAGCAAATAAAGACCTGGAAGAAACAGTTATATTTTGGAGATCAAAAAGGCAGCCTACTTTCTAAGATTTCAGAATGTAGAAGAAGATAAAGAGGAAGATCTCCCCGAAGTAATAATAATAGAGTAATGGCAAGTGCCTTAGAGGTCAGAAAACAGATGGATGCAGAAATAGATGAAATGTTTAGAATAAATATGGGGCACAAACTACCAATATACTATACTACATACTATATATGTGAGATTTATCAAAAAATCAAGAAGAGATGAAATACTTAAAAAGGCAAGAGGTGAACCACTGCAATACAGAGGCAAAGAAATTGTGGTCCTGAAACAGATCCCTAGAAGGGTAAGAGATCTATGGAAGCAACATCAATTCCTGACTGTGAAACTGATCAAAAGAGATGTAAACTTTAGATGGCTGGTACCAGAGGGAATATTAGTTTACTGGGATGGTAAAAGATACAGATTGGACTTGTTAGATAAAGTGATAGAATTCTATGATAGCTACTTCAGTACAAATGAGGGATAAGAAGCATAAGGAGAAATGGAATGTGGGAGATGAGAGGTACCAATAAGAGAGGAGAGGA
Source organism: Hydrophis major (assembly GCA_033807585.1). NCBI lineage: Eukaryota > Metazoa > Chordata > Lepidosauria > Squamata > Elapidae > Hydrophis > Hydrophis major. The sequence continues at coordinate 125,137,954 of CM066330.1, forward strand.
GTATACAGCAAGAAGAAAATGAAATGGAGAAAGCAGAATGAGAAGGAGCAAGAGCAAAAGACCAGAGACAAATACAAATAACTAGGAGAAGAAGACATATATATCAGAAAAGGGGATGGAAGAGGACATTGATATGTTCTTAATATAAATGGATTGAACTCCCCCATGAAAAGGAGAAAAAATCTTTACACAAGTACAAAAATTAAAACTAGACATTATTTGTCTTCAAGTAACTTATGTAAAAAACAGCACAGTAAATTATGTGAATGTTCAAAAATTGGGAAACTATATTCTTCATTAGCACAACAATAGAAAAGAGGGGTAGCCTTATACATTAAGGAAACAATAAATTTAAAACATATCTACATAGATGAAGAAGGAAGAATTTTGATGCTGGAGGTAGTGATAAACCAAAAATACATACTTTCAATAGCAATATGTGCACCAAACAATAAACAAGAATTCTATAAAAAAATTAATAAGAAGATAATTAAAATGGAATATGACAATATTTGTGTGGTAGGAGATTTCAACACAATTGTGGATACAAAACTTCTATAGAAGTAGCAAATTAAAAAAAAAATTAAGGAAGATGCTTCCAAGGGCTTTCTTTAAAATGGTACAGGAAGCATGTAAACAGGATATATGGAGAGAAACAAATCCAGGGAAAAACCAGTACACATTCCATTCAAATAGGCACAAATCATGGTCTAGAATTGATATGATATGGATGTCATCAGAATTGAAAACAAATATGCAAGAGATAGAGATAGAAACCAATATATGGGCTGACCATAACCCAATAAAATCAGTTGGAAGGGACAAAAGAAAAGGTCAAGATGGGTATTGAATCAATCTATACTAAAAGATAAAGAATTTAAACAAATGGTAAAAGAAATGGAATTGTTCTTTAAGGAGAATAAAAAAAAAGAGACTTCATTGCAAAACCTATGGGATACAGCCAAAGCATATGTCAGGGGACTAGTTATAACTTATATAACGAGAAAAAAACAAAACAAACGATATTAGAAGAACACAAAAAATTGAATTAAAATTACAAACAGAGATGCAAAAGGGAAATTTTAAAAATCAAATGGAAATAATAAAACATAAGTTAAATTTAATGGGAAAAGAATTGGCACAACAAATCAAATGAGCAAAACAAAACTTTTTTGAAAATGCCAACAAACTCAGAAAATGGCTATCATAGAAGCTCAAAAAGGAGAAAGAGAAGAAATTGAAAAGCAAATTACAGGTTAAGAAGGGAACTTTACAGTAGAAAACAACACCAAAAAGAAAATAATTCAGGGGTTCTATTGGAAATTACATGATCAAGAATAAAATTCAGAGGAAAAGATAAAGCAATACTGTCTGAAAATGTGAAAGCAATGATGGAATTAACAGAGGTGATAAAAGACAAAAGAAGAGCAAAACACAAGGATCTGATGAATTACCTGCAGAAGTTTATAAACACTTACATGATACACTAAGCTTGTCAATGATAGAGGTTTATAATGAAGTACTATTAGAAGTTAAGATAACAAATTCATGGATAGAAGTGAATATTGCATTAACCCTGAGAGAAGACTCAGATTTAACACAGATAAAGAACTACTGGCCTATATCACTATTAAATGCAGACTATAAAATATTTACATCAATCATGCACAAAGTCTGGGGAACAAACAGGGTGAACTTGAACTATTAATACATGAAGGCAGATATGATATAATTGGAATTATAGAAATTTGATGGGATACAACCCATGACTGGAACATACTGATAGAAGGATACAAACTGATAAAAAAAAACCCAGACTTCATAAAAGAGGAGGTGGAGTTGCACTTGTATGTAAAGAATCATTATACTGCTGCAGACATGCACAGAACCAAATGTCGCGTTGAGCGACCAGCCCGGCAGACCTTCTTCTTCTAGTCCGTTAAGTTTTGGCGGGACCCTCGCGAGGGTGGACCAGAATTTAGGCACCAAGAAAAGACACCGGACATTTAGATGCTTGAAGTGAGGAAGCACATCGCGCCTGGGGCAGATGGAGTGGTCCCGGCCCCGATTGCTCTGCTACAACCTCCTTTATTGTGTTCTTTAGGTAGGGAGGGGTTAGGAGTACAAAGAACAAAGAAATAAGCAGTTTATGCCATATAAGAATATCTACAGAACAAGGGAATGCATAGCTCATATATTATGACTATATATCACTGACATGTCTCAAGGATTTTTCAAGCTAGCCGGGCGTTATCTATGGCGTGATTAGCTAAAGTTGTTGTGTCCTTGCAAGATAAGTTTTCCTGTATGTCAGGGCATTTTTGTGGTTCTGATTTCTATGTACGTGTCTTTTAAAAGAACACTAATGGCAACATTTTATAATACATTCACAATTCCTCCTTTTCTTTAAATTTTGGCACAAAGTGGTCCAGGAGAGAGTCCTGTTCCTCTAGAGTGGCGCCGCAGGAGGACAACGAGCTCTTCAGCTCAAAGTGCTCCCGCGGTCCGGTCTCGTCCAAGGTGGGAATGTCACACACCGAACCACCATCACATAAGTGCCTTTTTGGAGGAGTTTCTTCATCTGACTCGGTGTCTGAGGACCATCCGAGTAGCAGTTGCTTAGCAGGATCTGTTGATGCAAGGGCAGAGGCTAACAAATTTATAGATTTTTGGGTATTACTAACTTCAGTATCTAGCACGTTCGAGCGATTTTTTAAGAAGAGAAGCACTCGGCCAAATATACAAGGGCCAATGGTACAAATTAATACAAACAAAATAAGTGGCCCTATTAATGCAGAAAGTAAGGTAGTCAACCATGGGGAAAAATTAAACATGCCTTGAAACCAGGAATTGTGTTGTTGTCTCTCGTTTTCACGGTCTTTGAGGCGTTTTCTTAACTCTGCCATAGAGTCTTTTACAATACCTGAATGGTCTGCATAAAAGCAACATTCTTCTTTTAAGGCTACACACAACCCCCCTTTGTTTAGAAAGAGCAAATCCAGACCTCTTCTGTTTTGTAAAGCTACTTCTGCAAGAGAAGATAGTGAAGCCTGTAAGGCGGAAATGGAAGTTTCAATGCATTTTAAATCTTCATCTATTTGCAAGCTGAGAGTGGCTAACTGTTGATGCCCTACAGCTAGAGCAGTCACTCCTGTGGCAGCTCCTGCTGCGCCTAACCCGAGGAGTACTGATAATGTTAATGCAGTGGCTATTTCTCTTTTTTGGTGGAGAGGGAATTGAGGAGGTTCTAACATTGTAATCAGTTCAGGGCCTGGGTAATAAGAAATCTTTGGAAGTAATTGGACTTGTATGCAAAAAGCGTTTTCTGACAATAGAACATCCCCATGTACACAGGCAGTGGCACCCGTGGAGCAAGCCCAAATAGAATTATTACCAGGAATAAAAAAATAGCCAGTTAGATGGTCTGTGCGGTTACCTCCTGATGTAGTATATAGAGCGCCCATAGCTCCGTGTGTGTCTGGTGATTTTTGTAAGGCTGAATTTCTGTTTTTTGGGAGATATACATCACAGTGATACCTGGAAGAAGCATTGTAACAATATTGAGAATAATTGGTAGGTATATTACCAATGCAACAACCTGTGCCTATTATATCTGTGATAGTGATGGAGGAGGTATTCCATCGGCAGAGTGTATCGTTTGTGGAATTGGAGATTGCTTCCCCCGATGCCACTGCTTCATAAAAGGGAGGTGAATCAGAAATACAAAGCCAACATTCATTGGTTTTAGCCGAATCATTAAGGGTTGCCTTGAGTAAAGAAAGGGAAGAGTTCACTAATTGAAAAAGTGGGTTTTGGGCAGAATCCTGTTTCTGTAGAAAAGTTGATTTAAGATTAAGATTGGGACCCATATCGTATTTTTTCAGTTGAATAGAAAGGCGTACCGTGAAGATGTTGCCCTCATCCTTTTCCCCATCCCACTGGCGACCCCCCCCATGTGAATCCAGACATCCATTTGGCCCGTGGTAGTGCCTTTCCGACCTCAGTAAAGGTAAGGATAAGAGGGTTTAACCTTTGGCCACAACACAGCCATGGATTGCATGTATTTGTTCTCTAGTTCTAGTAATGTGTAAATAGTCATTTTTGGTAGGTGGGGTCCACCAGATGTGACCCGTAGAAACACAGTCCCATTTTTTACAGTATCTATCCACAACCCCTCCGCATGCCGCACATGAAGATCCAGTAGAATGAGATGGACAAAAATACAATCCGTAGTTGTCTGCAGGGGCAGGAGAGCAGGAGCCTTGTTTGTCCCATACATCAGCTTGTAGTTTCTTGTCACTGAGTTTGATGACTCCTGTACCCATTTCGGCAAAATCCATGCACAATGGCGGGAACCAGGGCCACCTGGTGTAATTGGTGGTGGAGTTCAGCACTTGTCCTTGAAAATCAAGGATAGTCCAGGTGTAAGTCTGCGGTTGGTGCTGGTTGGAGGATGCTGGAACAGATCGGCGGAGGCGAAGTCCCCTGGGACGTAGTAGGCGTCGGTACCAGGTAAGCATTGGTCTGGAGGTGGAGGCATATCCTGTGACCATTTCTTTGGAGGAGAGGTTAAAGTTCGGAAAGACAGGAAAGGACAAGAGAAGCAGGAAAATCAGAATGATGTTAGGAGAAGCATTAAATTGTGAAGAGACAGGAGAGGTCCAGGGAAGCAAAAAGATCACAGGGAGCATCTTTGGGAGGCTTGCCATGATAGGGCCTGACACAGCGACCAGGAACCCAGAGCACCCGGTCAGGAAGTTGTACGGCAGCATAACCTCTTCCCCAGGTGATAAGTTGTGCAGGTCCTTTCCACTGTGGATCTGGAAGTTGTCTGAAATAGACAAGGGGACGGGAAGAGGGGGCTGTTGGCTTAGAAAAGTGATGGGATGCTGCAATGCAGGGAGGGGTCCCAGTAATATTAAGAAAGTTAAGAGTATATAGAGTGATATTTAAGAGATTTTGTAACGTCGGGAGGTTCGGGGGGCCTAATGCCTTTTTCCCCATCTGCCGGTCAAGGGCTTGTTTCAAGGTCTGATTAGCCCTTTCTACAATAGCCTGTCCTTGACTATTAAAGGGTATACCAAATGTGTGTGTGATGGTCCACTTACGACAGAACTCTGCAAAGGGAGAACTGGTATAAGCAGGTCCATTGTCTGTTTTGAGATTTTGTGGACATCCCAGCGTTACGAAAGTCCGAAGACAATGATTGATTACATTTTTTGTTGCTTCTCCCCTTTGCAAAGTTGCCATGATAAACCCAGAGTAAGTGTCTACAGACACATGAATGTACTTCCAGGGTGCAAAGAAAGAATGGTGGGTGACATCCATTTGCCACGTGTCACAGGTTTTAGTACCCCTAGGGTTAACACCTTCGGGAATGCCCTTGGCTTGTAAACTGCAGGTTGGGCATTGTTGGATTATTGCAGTGGCCTCTTGGTTCGTGATGCCAAATTGTCGAACCAAGGCCTTTCTATTTTGGTGGAAATAGTCATGACTTTCCCCAGCCAAAATTGGCTGAGAGCATGGGGAAGCAGTCATAACTTTGCAGGCCTCATCGGCCATTTGGTTTCCTTCAGAAAGGAATCCGGGCAGTTGTTGGTGACTTCTAATATGGGCAACAAATAAAGGTGTCTTTCTTTCTTTGAGCAAGGCCTGAAGCTGTAAAAAGAGTGTCATTAGAGAAGGAGGGGTCATAGGGGAAATATATGCATCAAACATATGTACAACCATTTGAGTCACATACAAACTATCAGAGATAACATTTAAAGATTCATTAGAAAAGAGGGAGAGAGCCAAGATAAAGGCAGCCAATTCAGACTGCTGTGCGGATGGCTGGGGAGTGGTCAAGCGTTTATGCCACTGGCCATCCCTGTACCATGCGCATGCTCCAATGGTCTTGGATCCATCTGTAAACACAGTAAGTGTTTCCTTTAATGGCTGCTGAACAAGAGGAGAGGTTAGCACAAATGGAACGGTCCTGAGTACCTGTAAACGGGGATCTGGAGGGAGGTGGCATGATACTTGACCGCACCACTCTTCCAGAGCGTCCTGTAAAACGATTGATGCTTGTAGGAGGGTTTCCCATTGGGTAATCTTAAAGGGAACATACAATGTAAATATATCCAACCCCATCATGGCCTTAGCCCTTTTCCTTCCTTTTTCAATAAGAGAAGCCATTTGCATTGCTCTTGTGAATATTGAAGTTCTAGGAGTGTGTGGGAGATGTAACCATTCTAAAATGTGCAGGCGTTTGGTATGGGAGAGTTGAACTACAATTGCGGTTAAAAGGTGGTATGTGGAAAGGATGGCAAGGGAGGGTGGTGTATTTGCAAGAGCGCGGTCCACCCACTGGGTGGCCAGGGCTTTGTTTACTTGTTGCAAGGCTTGCAAATGTTCCTCGGATAGGATGACTTTGTCTGCTGGGTTCTTCAAGCTTACAAGTGCTTGGAACAGAGGCGATAACATGTGTGTTGTTAGGGCAAGATATGGTCAAGCCCAGTTAATGACCCCCAAACACTGTTGTAGTTGGACCAAGGTGGTGGGTTGAGGGAGTGTGAGTGCGGGGATATGGGGAGATGCTGTGGACATCAGAACTTTGTGGCCTAGATATTGCATTGGGTATTGGGTTTGAATTTTTTCAGGGGCTACGTGCAGTCCTGCTTGTGCTAATATGTTTAGTAGCAAAGAAAAGGTTTTTTGAATTGTTCCTTTTGGGCCATTTGCTGCAATTAAAATATCATCCATGTAATGATACACAAGAAAATCAGGAAATTGAGATCGATAGGGGCATAAAGCCCTGTCTACAAAAAATTGACACATTGTGGGTGAGTTTAACATACCTTGAGGCAAGACTTTCCATTGGTATCGCGAGGTAGGTTTGGAATTATTAAGTTCAGGAATAGTGAAAGCAAAAAGCATTCTATCCTTTTGTGCCAATGGTATGGAAAAGAAGCAATCTTTTAAGTCTATGATGACCAGGTCAAACCCTTCAGGAATAAGATTAGGATTGGGCAGGCCACATTGTAACGGCCCCATGGGTTGAAGTATGGAATTGATAGCCCTGAGATCCTGCAGGAGGCGCCACTTACCGGATTTTTTCTTGATAACAAACACTGGGGTGTTGTAGGGACTAGTAGATGTTTCAATATGACCCTCATCCAACTGCTGCTGAACAAGAAGGTGTAAGGCCTGCAATTTCTCTTTAGTGAGTGGCCATACAATCAACCCATACCGGAATGGGTGTTTTTAGGGAAAGATCAAGAGGAGCAATGTATGTTTGTGTAGCCATGAGTGTGATTATGGCAGTTGGATAGAAGCATGAAATTGAGAAAGCAAATCACGACCCCACAAATTGCAATGCAAGGGTAAAATGTAGGGTTTCAGATAAGCAGTGATGTTAGAATGCTTAGTGACAGCAGAAAGCCAGTGAAAGCTGACCTTAGCGGCCTGTGCTCCGCCCACACCCTGCACCGAGGATGCTTCTGCAAGGGACCAAGAGGAGGGCCATTCGGCGGAGTGGATGACGGAAACGTCAGCGCCGGTATCAATCAGACCCTCGAAAAGACGACCATTAAGCGTGACAGTAGAGTAGGTTTTGAAGCCTGCACTGGTTGCTGCAAAGCAAACAAGGACGGAGCGTCAGAAGGGGGCAGAAGTATAAGAGTAGCAATGATCGTCCCCTTTTTTAGAGAAAAGCATCTATCCCCTATTCCGGCCAAAGAAAGCTGTTTTAAGTCTGATGAATCATACAGATAGGGAGCAGCGACCACTCCCTCAATTGTGAGCGAGGAGTTAGGAATGAGCAAAACAGGGTTAGAGGGAGGAAGGGGTTTAAGAAATGTGACGACAAGGGGAAGAGAAAACACAGCGCCAGGGTCATCATACACAAGATCTTCGGCCAATTCTACCAGGAAGGTGGTGGCGGAAAACTCAGCCTTTGTGGCGGGGTTAGCTGAAAACCCCTCAGTTAGTTTCCCGGAGATTGGGGAAGAGGAGGAGGATTGCTGCGGCATTGCGAAGCCCAATGATACCCTTTACAGCATCGGGGGCAGATAGTTTTAGGTTTGGACGGAGGAGGCGGCCCTTTTGCTTGGCCACGAGGCGCACCTCCCCCCCTCAGCATTCGACACTGGTTTTTAAAGTGTCCAGGTTTTCCACAATTAAAGCAATTGCCATTGCGCACTACGGGAAAATCATCAGGAGCACAATTACCAGAGGGGGAGGCAGTAACAGAGGAAGGTAAAGAGGTAGTGATAGCAGCGGCAAGAGCATTCATTTTATGAGAAGTTGTGCCCACAATTCTACAAAGTTGCAAAAATTCAGCCAGGGTTGCTCCTGGTTTGTTGGCCACGGGTTGAAGGATTTTTTGGCAATCATGATTAGCATTGGAAAAGGCAAGTTTCATGAGCAATTCTTGTTTGGCTGTGGAATTATCTATTTACCTATCCAAGGCTGTTTGCAGGCGGCTGATGAAAGAAACATATGGCTCATTTGGCTCCTGCATGATTTTTAAGAAAGTTTGGGTAGACTGAGAATCCGAATCATTTACCCGCTTAAGAGCATTCATGGCACACATGTGAATTATGGCAAAACTGCGATGGGGGGAATTTTGTTGTTGGACTAGCGTCGCGGATTGCCCTTTCCCCAATAGTTGATCTGCAGTGACTCCTGCGGGTAAGCCTCTTCGAATTTCTGCTTCTACCCCTTTTTCATATTCAGATTGCCAAACAACATATTGAGCTGGAGTCATGAGCATTGAAAAAAGGAGGAAGAGGTAGAGAAGTGGAGTCAAGATGGGCAGCGAGAGGGGCGGTAGTTTTGGGATCGGAAGTGGAAGAAGAGGATGGTTCTAGAGACGAAGAGGGAGGATAGAGGGTGTTGATGGCTGCCATAACAGCCTTCCAGGAAGTCAGAATATCCATGGGAGCCCGTGGGGTATCATGAAGATATTTTCCTATCCGCTCCCAAGTGGAGGGTTTGAGCGTTCCTCCAGAGGGATAGACAGGACAATATTTTTCTATGTAAAGTAAAAGATTAGTCAGGGATTTTTTAGAGATAGAGAAAATTGTAGTGCCATTAGATTTTTGACAAGAATTAGCCTTCTTCACAAGTGCGTAAAGTTCGTCCCTATGTACTGATGAAACTTTGGAAAGTGGGGAGCCCATTACTTACGATTGTACAAAGCCTTTGCCAGGTGCGTAGTAATAGGAGTGAAGGCAGTGTTCCTCTAGACAGAGGCAACACCGTGAGACCAGAAGACCGAAGGACGAAGGATCCCGGACGAGCCCCCAGCTGTCGCGTTGAGTGACCGGCCCGGCAGACCTTCTTCTTCTAGTCCGTTAAGTTTTGGCGGGACCCTCGCGAGGGTGGACCAGAATTTAGGCACCAAGAAAAGACACCGGACATTTAGATGCTTGAAGTGAGGAAGCACATCGTGCCTGGGGCAGATGGAGTGGTCCCGGTCCCGATTGCTCTGCTACAACCTCCTTTATTGTGTTCTTTAGGTAGGGAGGGGTTAGGAGTACAAAGAACAAAGAAATAAGCAGTTTATGCCATATAAGAATATCTACAGAACAAGGGAATGCATAGCTCATATATCATGACTATATATCACTGACATGTCTCAAGGATTTTTCAAGCTAGCCGGGCGTTATCTATGGCGTGATTAGCTAAAGTTGTCGTGTCCTTGCAAGATAAGTTTTCCTGTATGTCAGGGCATTTTTGTGGTTCTGAACCAAAGACAAATATCTCCTAGAATGCATATGGGTCAATATAACAGAAAAAAGAATGACATGGCCACAGGTGTATACTATAGACCAACCAATCAAACAGAAAAAGTAGATGTCCTTTTTGCTAACCAACTAACAAATATATGTAGGAATCACACTACAATAGTAATGGGGGACTTCAATTATGCTGACATCAATTGGAGGAGTAATTCTGCATCAAGTGAGAAAACAAATAAATTCCCAACCAACCTAGCTGACAACTTTGTTGTTCAAAAGGTAGAGGAGGGAACTGGAGGGACAGCCATACTGGAGTTAATTCTTACAAACAGAGAAGAAGTGATAGAAGGAGTTGAAACTGCAGGAACCTTGGGTAAGAGTGACCATGTCATACTAGAATTCAACATAATGCAAATACAAGCAATAGAACCAGAGGTGGTATTCAGCAAGTTCTGGCCATTTCTGGAGAACCGATAGCAGAAATTTTGAGTAGTTTGGAGAACTGGCAAATACCACCTCTGACTGGAAATTTTCATGGCTGCCAACTCTCACGCAATCAGCGTGAGACTCATGCAATTCAACCAATTTTGACTGTCTCACTCTGATAAACGAAATCTCACGCTAAACCCCCAAAATGGAATGTACAAAAATAAATATATCTCTACATTCTCTGATATTCCGAATATCGATATGCCCAAACCCAAAGTTTCGAGAAGTGAAGCCTCCGATCCTGGGTGGCTTCAGAGGGCGAACAGAGCATGTGCGAGAGGACGTTGCCCGCATTGATTTCTGTACTGGGGTGAGGAGAGAATTCCACGCTGCAGGAAGCGGTTGCTCCTTTCCGCTCTAGGATGTCACAACTCTCTGGGCTTAACCCTTGCACTGCACTCTGCTCTGGCAGGCGGAGATGAGAGAGACGAACTCTCTATCCCCCATGAAGTACGACTACAGGGCATCCCTGGGCCTTTCTCGAGAGCTGAGCTCCCATCATCCCCTCCCCGCACCCGTCTGGTCTCAAGGCCGCTGGGATTGGGGCGCAAAGGCGCGTCCCTCTCCGGCCTCCCTCTCGCAAGGGGAGCTGCCGTGGCTGGCCTCTTGCGCGCCTCGGCTTCTCTCGCTCCCCAGCCTGATGGGAAGTCCCTGGAGAGGGAGGAGGAAGAGGGGGGGAGGGCTCCTTCCCGGGTACATTGTGTCCCTCCCCCCGCCCTTTGCACCTAGATATGCGCCCCCCCCAGCCTCCCCTGGGTCCAAGAGGCTGCAAGAGGGTCTGGCAGGGAGGAGCCTCTCCAGGAAGGGGGTCCCACCAGAGGGCAGGCTGGAGCGGGGTGGGAGGGCTCGCAAGGAGGGGGGGTTCCTGTCCCCTCCGAGCCCCAATCGCAGCCGGTGCAGGAGTTTCTCTCTTTTTAGGCTTCTTTCCCCACTTGATGCCAGGAATGTTTGGATGCTCTTTGGGAGCCCCTGGGAAGGAATCTCGCCTTGAGGGGTCTCCCCACAAATGCCAAGCAAAGGGGGGGGAGTGGCCACTGTCCTCTCCTCTCCTCCCCCAGACAATCCAGGACTTCCCTGCAGGGGAGCAGCTGATGGCAGCATTGCTGGGGGTCCCATGCACAGACTGGGAGGGGGGCGTTTGGGGAGTGAAGGACACCAGCCTCCCCCCCCATTCTGTGTGTGTGTGTGTGTGTGTGTGTGTCCATCTGCCTGCCTGGCCCTTTCCGACCCTTCAGCTGGACTGTGAGGCTGGTGGGTCCAAGACTCAGCCTGGATCCCCCTCCCCTCCACAGGTGGGAGGCCCAGAGGGTGGGAGAGGGCTGGGAAGGGCCGTTTCTGCCCAGCTCCAAGGCCAGGAACCCTGGCAAGGCCCCCTCCACCCCCGGGGCCATGTGAGGGAGGCTTCTGTGGCCCTGAAGAGGCAGCCTGGAGGGGCCGGATCCCAGGCACTTGGGACGCCCCTCTCAGCCAGGGACCCTGGAGGAGGAGGAGAGCCGGAGCAGCCCAAAGGGACGGAGCAGATGGGCAGAGGCCCAAGAATGTGGACCCTTTCCGGCCAAGATGGTCAGTGAACTGCATTATTAATATCTTACAAATCCGGTTCAAGTACATTGGTGCTGCTTGCATGTATGTATGTATGTATATGTCCAAATCATGACTAAAGTATGCATCAGATTGCACCATTTAAAATGTAAAATTGTCAAAGCTCCCTACCGTGGAAGGGGGGACACCCCCCTTCCACACCATCCCCCCCTCGGTCGCTCCGCTCCCTCGCAGTGTCTCACTCCGAACTATCACTCAAGGTTGGCAGCCCTGAATTTTACGGTATCCTTCCCCTGCCATGCCCACCAAGCCACACCCACAGAAAACAGTGGTAAAAAAAATTAAATCCCACCACTGAATAGAACATAATAATACAAGAGTCTTAGATTTAAAAAGAGCTTATTTTAATAAATTCAGAGAGAACTTGGAAAGGATTCTTTGGATGAAAATCCTAAAGGGAAGAACAACTCAAGAATCTTGGGAAACTCTGAAAACTATGATCATAAAAGCCCAGAACATCACAATACCACTGAGAAAGAAAAACAAGAAATCCAAGAAGAAACCCGCATGGCTTCAAAAATATCTCTCTGACAAATTGAAAGACAAAAAGGACAAGTACAAAATATGGAAAGAGGGACACATCACTAAGGCAGAATATCAGTAAAAGCTGGAAAGATGAAGTCAGGAAACCAAAGGCTCAGGATGAACAAAGACTTGCAACAAAAGTAAGAGATAATTTTAAAAAGTTTCTTCCAACATATAAGAAAAAAATGAAGGAAGCAGTCAGTCCACTAAAGAGAGGATGGCAAGGAATTAACAGGCAACAGAGAGAAAGCAGAGCTGCTTAATTCATTCTTTGCATCAGTCTTCATGCAAAAAGAAACTATAGCCCAAGCTACCAAAAAGATAACTGTAAAGGACAGACTAGAAATAAAAGTTAAAATAAGCCAAAAAAAATGGCAAGAGAACACCTGTCTGATCTTGATGAATACAAATCACTGGGACCTGACAGATTACACCCCACAGTTCTAAAGGCATTGGCAGATGTCATCTCAGAACCACTGCACCATATCTTTTAAAAATCCTGGAGGACTGGGGAACGACCAGAGGACTGGAAAAGAGCTGATATGGCTTCCATCTTCAAAAAAGGGGAAAAAAACAGACCCAGGAAACTACAGGCCAATTAGCCTAACATCAATAACTGGGAAGATACTGGAAAAGATAATAAAAATAGAAGGGAAACTTACAAAATTTCAGTCTGATACTAAGCTGGAAGGAATAGCTAACACTCTAGAAGATAGGCTCAAGACAAACTTGAACACTAGGCCCTATCTAACAAAATGAAATTCAACGTAGGGAAAAATAAAGTCTTACACTTAGGCAAAAACCCCCCCAAAAGTACACATATAGACTGGGTGATACCAGACTTAATAACAGTAACTGTGAGAAGGATCTTGGGAGTCTTAGTGGACAATCAATTAAATATGAACTAATAGTGTGCAGTGGCAGCCCAAAAAGCCAATGCAATGCTAAATTGCATTAACAGAGGGATACAATCAGGTGGGATTCAAATTTTTTAACAACCGGTTCTGTGGGCATGACTTAGTTGGTGGGTGTGGCTTGGTGGTCATGTGACTGGGGGCATGGACAACTCAACATCACTCATGTCAAGGGGCACTTTCCCTCACCTGGCCTCTCATGAGAGTGGGGATGCTGCAACAGTTGTAAGTGTAGAAAATGGTCATAAGTCACTTTTTTCAGTGCCATTGTAACTTTGAATGGTCACTAAATGAACTGTTGTAAGTTAAGGATTACCTGTATAGAAATACAAAAAGCTTCTTGCAAAAAGCTTCTCTAAATACCAATCATTAGATTAAAGATACCTGCAAGCTGGAGTTACAAATCAGGCAGGGTGCCAGAGCACCTTGAGGAATTAAAATAGTTAAAATGCAGTGATAACTATCAAGCAGCCAACTCTTGCTCATAAAGTGAAACCCTTTAGCAGAGAGGTCATTTAAGCTCTCCAGAAAGAGCACACCCAGGAGAAGCAATCCTTAGATCCATTTGCACCACTTAAAGATACCAGTTGGTCTCACTCACCTCACAAGATATCCTAAGGAAATCATCCAGATTTAAGGAAAGGTCACATGCCTCCCAGAAAGGCAGTAAAAAATCAGTGCCAAGCTTGCATCCTGCTTCTTGGAAGTACACCCCAAAAGTACTACCAGATACTACTAAATCAGTGAAGGAAGACCTTCTCCCCAGATGGAAAAAGAAACCATGAGGCAGGAAAAAAAATCAAACACAATACAAATAACTAAATCACAACAGTAGCTGTTGCTTGTTAAACCAATTACCTGAACAAATAGACACAGGAACTAGTTAGATTTCTCAACCCAGTTCCTTTTCAGGAATAGAGATTAACCTTTTTCCTTCCAAACAAAGCTGAATAGGGAAAATTATCCCATCAGTAAACACAGGATTAAACATCACCAAGCACAGAATTAAACTTCACCAAAAACTAGTTTTAGACCCAAACTCATAAAGGGTATGTAAACTCATATTTGAATGTCAATCTTTCTAGCTGGCCAAAAAGCCTTGCTGAATTTCACTCATCTTGGTCCCTTGTCACTAAAAAGCTTCCTTCTGCAGCTCTTCTTCATTATTCAATTATTTCTTCAAAGTGCTGATCATTGCATGCTGGTTGAAAGTATTTCCAGGGGAGTATTTCCTCCCAACAACAGTGTATAAAGCTAAAAACAACCCTCCCCCTTTAAGAAAGTACCAGGGAAAGAAAAACCTCCTTTGAGACAGTAAGTCTTGGCATACTGCCAAGAATGTAACAAGGGTGAAAAAAACAAAAGGAGATTTCTTCTAACAATTGGTTCTCTGAACTGCTTAGAAAGTTAACAAGAGGTTCTATAGAACCAGTCAGAGCTGGTAGAATCCCACCCCTGGATACAATCAAGATCAAATGAGGTACTAATACCACTCTATAAAGCCTTAGTAAGACCACACCTGGAATACTGCCTCCAGTTTTTGTAACCATGCTATAAAAAAGATGTTGAGACTCTAAAAAGTGTAGAGAAGAGCAACCAGGATGATTAGGGGACTGGAGACTAAAACATATGAAGAACAGTTACAGGAACTGGGGATGGTTAGTTTAGTGAAGAGAAGGACCAGGGGAGACATGATAGCAGTGTTCCAATATTTGATGGGCTGCCCCAGAATGGAAGGGGTCAAGCTGCCCTCAGTTCTTCCAACTCCATAGGGACATTCTATATATCTTAGGCTTAGGCAGTTTGGTGCTGGGTAGAATTTCAATCACACAATCAGTGGAGCAATGGAGGGGAAGTTCTTTTTTTGCTAAAAACCTCAGCCAGGTCCCTGTATTCTTTGGGTATGCCTTGGGTCATCATGGTGTATCCAGGCATGCCTGTTTCTCTATGCTCTGCCCCCCAGCCCCTTTAATTGGGTTCTTGATGGGGTTTTTCAGTGTTCTTAAATTAATCCCCAATTTTCCTACTAGGGCTTGGCTGATTAAACAGTGTGTGCACTCTGAGTCCAATAAAGTGGAAATTTTTATTTCCATGGGGAAATAAATAGCTGAGGATAAATAGTCTTATGGGGAATGTAAGCAGCTTAATTGGTTGGCTTATCAGTGGCTCATCTTCTGGATTACTTCCAAATGAGTTTGGTTCCTCCTGCTAAGATGCTGGAGTTTCATTCCCCAAGGAAAGGAGGCGATTGAAACTCTATGTTCTCGCTGCTTCTCAAGACGGTTTCCTTCCTGCACTGGTCTGTTTTCACAGGTTTCCCCACCCCAATGGGCATTCTGGTTTCCAGGCAGGTATTTTGGAACAACATTCTGCAACTCAGTGCCCTTCCTTTCCACACTTGAAACAGGCTGAAGGCTTCAGTGCAAATGCGGTCTGTGGTTTAAATGGCTCCTGTTTCCCTTGGGGTGGGGATTTCTTCCACACTCGTCCTGCTCGGTACTGATTTCTGGCCATATTGATCTCAGCTTCTTTGGTGGTGATGTAGGCAGTTTGATGCACCTCAGGCTACATAGGCATTACAGAGGTCATCACTCAATCCTTCCTTGAAACAGCTTATTAGGATATCCTCTGGCCAGTCTACATGGCAAGCGAGGTCCCAAAACTCTTTGGTATACTCTGCCACTGATTGCCGTCCCTGTTTTACAACTTTAATGCTGTCATGTGCTTTGTGTTCGATGAGGGGGTCCTAAATCTGTGTCATAGGGCCATCATGAAATGGTTGAAGCTCCGAAATTCTGGCATGTTGGCGTTATGCAGGGTCACCATCCACCTGGCATTGGCTCCTCCAGGGCTAGGGTAATGACTCTCACCCAGGATCCTTGGGTTTGGAAGTCCCGGCCATACTCCTGCATGTACGTGAGTACATGAAGAATCTTAGTTGTTGCAGGTCTCCATCAAATTCCACCCCAAGGAGGGGGGGAGCCTTTTTTTCCAGTTGCACAGCTCGAGGCTGACCTGGAATGGGCCCTGGTGTGCATGCCACTTGAGGGGGTTTGCTGGACCCCCAGTCACTACTGCTGCACCATCAGCTTGATTGGCTGCTCCCGGAGGAGAGGGTTGTTTTCTGAATATATCATTTCCAGTTCTTCTGAGTTATAGTCTATCCCTCACCCCTTACCAGTAGCCCTTCATCTAGATAATGCAGACCATGGTCTAGAAAACTGAAGTTCTGATGACAACACCAGTTTTTAAACCAGTGATTCATTTCTAAAATCCTTTGTTCCTTCATT
Source organism: Hydrophis major (assembly GCA_033807585.1). NCBI lineage: Eukaryota > Metazoa > Chordata > Lepidosauria > Squamata > Elapidae > Hydrophis > Hydrophis major. Next base: position 125,154,499 of record CM066330.1, read on the forward strand.
GGATGTTGACCTTTTATTGGAAGTATAGATGAAAACACTCCTTGTGCTCTTAATTCTTTAACTTTCTTCCCTAGCTGTTCATAATCTCTTGTTATTGTTTTCAGATTCATTTTTGTGCCATTGGTTTCAATATGTAGGAGAAGAAGGGGGTAGTAATCTGTGGGGTTGATTATCTTAATAAGGTACTCAGTTACATATTTGATTGTTGCTCCAAGGAGACTATCTGTCCCCTTCCCTTGATTGACTGCCTGGTCTGTTTCTGTTTCCCTAAGAATTGGATTTCCTATTACCAATATTCAGTTTGTTTGTTTTTTACCTAGGGAAGTCTGGAATACTTTTATTTCTGTCTCAGGAATGCTGGGTTGTGCTTCTTTTTAAGACACGATTGATGAATTGAGTGTCTGTATATTTTTTCCAGGGGGAAGCTTTGTTTATATAACTTCATGAAACTTTGAATACACTTAAATTTCATCAACAATTGCACATCTATTGATGGTTACCTTGTTTGTGTCTTGGTGTGGGAGTATGTATCCCTTTTGAGATTTACTGTATCCCACAAGTACACTTTCCTTTGAACAAGCATCGCATTTTGTATTCTTTTCTTTTGGGATGTGCACATAAGCTTTGCTTCCAAACATTTTTAGATGGTTTAAATTTGGGGCTTTTTCATTTCACAATTCATATACAGTTTTCTCAGCTGATTTTCTTGGTAATCAATTCTGGACATAGCATGCAATCATAATTGCCTCTGCCCCAGTATGTAGTTGGCATATCTTCATCAAACAGCATGGTTCTTTCATAGAGTAAGATTCTTTCTTTTGGCAACTCCAATTTGTTCAGGGTTGAATGGTACAGTACTTTCAAATATTATGTCATGCTTTCTGAGAATCTCCTGTGTGTTTTCACCTGCATATTCAGTTTCATTGTCTATGTGCAAGATGTATTTTGCCAAAAAAAATTTTTGAAAAGAATTTTATTTATTTTCTACAAACAAACAAGACAAACAAAACATTAAAACATCAACTCTCATATGTACATCCAGTGTGTCGGTTGGTTCATCAGTTTTGTGCATTCATTTTGTAGTCTCAATTACAATTATGTTACATAGCAACTCATATTGTCAATCCAAACTTATATATCCTAATATCGCTAAAAAAAAGAAATTTTTGACTATACTTTTAATAATTCATGCTTTATGAGATAACTATACTTTAAACAGTTTATTCGATAACAAATCATATAATCATACCAAATCAATCCTAAAAACACTTTGTAAATATAGTGTCAAATCACAAAGGCAAGAGAAAAAAAATAAAGATATTCTTTACTGTTTAACATTCTAAATATTCTATTATTGTATTTTATCATCTAGCCATTGATAAAAAAGATCCCAAATTTCATAAAATTGTTTTTCCTCTTGTTCTCTAATTTCAAATGTCAATTTACTCATCTTAGCACATTCCAATATTTTCTTAATAATTTCTTCCTGTAATGGTATTTTCTCATTTTTCCAATTTTTAGCAAATACAATCCTAGCCGCTGTTAATACATTTACAATCAGGTATTTCAAATCTTTATTATATGTATCAGGTAAAATTCCCAATAAGAAGATCTCTGGTTTCAAGTCTATGTGTTTCTTTGTCATTTTTTCCAACCACATGCGAATTTTAGTCCAATATTTTCTAGTGTCCTCACAAGTCCACCACATATGGTAATATGAGCCAGGTATCTGATGACATTTCCAGCATTTTTCAGATTTGTTCTTAAACATTCTTGCTATTCTTGTCAGGGGAAAGTGCCACCTGTAAAACATCTTATACAAGTTTTCTTTATATGCTGTTGACATTGTCATTTTACAACTTTGAGACCACAATTTTTGCCATTTCTCTAATCAATCCCATATCCAAAATTCTTCCCTCAAACAATCATAGTTTCTTTAACATGTTCTTCCTCTAATTTAATTCCCAGTAAATAACCATATAATTTTTTAATCACCTTCTCATCAGTACCCATCAAGATCTTATCTAAATCAGCCTGTTTATCATAGAATCCCTCCATTTTAGAATCTTCATCATACCTTGAATGTATTTGCGCATATGAAAACCAATTCATCCTTATACCTTGTTCCTCTAAGTTTTGGATCGATTTAAGTTCACCCTTTTCATCCAATAGTTCCCCATATCTAACTGTTTGTTCCTTCTTATAAATTATAGGATAGGAAAATGCTTTAATAGTCGATAACCAAACTGGAATTTTCAAATAACGTTGTCTTTTTATCTTCTCCCAGTTTAACCACAAAGACTCCCGTATATAATGTCTTCTAAAATAACCCTGTGTTTTAGTTCCCTTATACCATAAAAAAGCATGCCAGCCAACAGCAAATCATGCCCTTCTAATGTCAACAATCTATGCTTTCTTAATGTTATCCATTCTTTGACCCACATCAAATTTGCAGCTTGATAATACAATTCCCAATTAGGCAGGCCAAAACCTCCTCTAATTCAAGCGTCTTGCAAAAGCTTTAGCTTTATTCTCGCTTTTTTACCTTGCCATATAAACTTCAACATGATTTTATTTAAATCTTCAAAATAGTCTTTTCCAAGCCTAATTGGTATTGTTTGGTACAGAAATAGAATTCTGGGTAAAATATTCATCTTAATTGTTGAAATTCTCCCTATTAATGACAATTGCAAGTTTTCCCATTTCTTCAAATCTGTAGCTATCTGTTGTTTGAGTTTAATATAATTATTCTCTTTTAATGTGCTACATCTTGCTGTCAAATATATCCCCAGAAACTTAACCTTATTTGTAATTTGGATTTTCAAAAGGTCTGCCAGTTCTTCCTTTGTGTCAGTAGCATGTTCTTTGTCAAAATCTTTGTTTTATCTTTATTTATTTTCAAACCAGCCATCTCACCATATGTCTCTATCTTTTCCAATAACCTTGGAGCTGTTTCTAAAGGGTCTTCCAGAATAAAAGCTAAGTCATCAGCAAAAGTTTATAGTTTGAATTCTTCCTTTTTAATTTTCATTCCTTTTATGCTTTTATCATCCCTAATATTTCTATTCAACACTTCCAAAGTCAACACAAATAGCAAAGGAGATAGGACACACCCTTGTCTTGTGCCTTTTCTTATATTAATAAAGTCTGTAAGTTCTCCCTCCATCATTACCTTTGCTGTCTGTTTATTGTATATGGCTTCTATTGCTTGAATAAATTTTTTGGCAAAACCCATCTGTTCCAATAGTGATAACACAAATCTCCAGTTCACGTTATCAAATGTGTTTTGAGCATCTAGGAATATCAAAGCCATTTGCTTTTCAGGATGAGCCTCATAGTATTCCAAAGTATCCAAGATTACTCTCATATTGTCTCTGATTTGTCTCTTTGGCAGAAATCCATTTTGATCTGGATGGATAAAATTATTTAAATATTTTTTAAGTCTTTCTGCTAAAATTGAAGCAAAAATTTTATAGTCTGTATTCAATAAAGAAATAGGTCTATAGTTCTTAATTTGCAGTGGGTCAGCCTCTTCTTTTGGAATAAGTGTAATATAAGCCTCTGACCATTTTTGGGCATCATCTTCTTTGACATAACTTCATTCATAACTTCTAACAGTGGGATACTCAATGATTCTTGAAATGTTTTATAGAATTCTGCCGGAAACCCATCTGGACCTGGTGCTTTCCCATTATTTTGTTTCTTAAGTGCTTCATTTAATTCCATCATTGTTATATTGCTTTCTAGCATTTCTTCAGTCTCTTTAGGTATCTTCGGTAAGTTAGCATTCTGTAGATACTGTTTGACTTTTTCCTCATCAATATTCTCTTGTTTATATAGTTGTCCATAGAAATCTCGAATAATTTCCTTTTTCTCCTTATTGCCATAACAAACTTGACCTTGGTCTTGATCATCTATTAGGTTCAGTATTTTTCTTGATTCCTTCTCCTTTCTCAATTTATATGCTAGCCATCTACCTGGTTTATTTGCATCTTCAAAGTAATTCTGTTTAGAATTTCTAATTTTCTGTGACAGTTCTTCTTTCTCTATTAATTCCATTTTGTGTTTAATTACATCCAGCTTCAATTTAATATCTTTTTTCTGTGGCATTTTCTGTAATTCTTTTTCAAGTCTTTTATGCTTATCTTCCAAGGCCTTAGAAGCTTGCCTTTTCCGAATATTCTTTTTTCTTGTATAGTCTATTATCAAACCTCTAGCATATGCTTTCATTGTATCCCAAACATTCTGCATTGAAATATCTTCTTTTTTATTTTCTCTAAAGAAAAAAGCCAGTTCCTTCTCCATCCATTGTATAAAATCTTTTTCCTTTAAGATAGTATTATTTAATGTCCATCTCGATCGCAGCCAAATTTTCTCCTTTTTCCTCTTCTATATTTTGAAATCTGAGATAAAATTCTGACCTTTCCATCTCCCACCTCAACATCCCACTTTTTTCTTGTTCAACCACTGTTAATCTACTGTCAATATTTCCAATCTTCTCCTCTCTTTGTTTACCTTCTTCCTCAATTTTTTGGAATCTCTCCTCATTCTTCACCATCATTTGTTTAATATTTTCCACTTTTTCATCAGTCTTCTTCATTCTTTGTTCAATGTTCTCTATTCTTTGTTCAATGGTATCTGATTTTATCTTGAGATCTTGAATTCCTTGCATAATCATCTGTAAAGTTACTTTTTCTTGTTCTTTATCTTGCTTCAACATTGTCTGAATTAAACGTTGTCCTCCAGTTGGTGGGGATGCAGAAGTAGAAGTAGAAACGCCAGATGATATTGGTTTCCTGCTCATTTTAATGCTTCCAAATCTTCAAATTCTTTTTAACTTTTAATCCAACTGGTGAAACAACCAATTATAATCCAAAATGGAAAAATCCAATAGTAAAAGGCCCAAAACCAAAGAAGAAAAAGAAAAAGGGAAGAAAAAAGATCTTCAGGTTCTTCTAGACCCTAATCCAATTACGAAGTAGTCCCCCATCAAAAATAAAAAATAGAGAGAAAAAAAAACCCCAAAATAATAATATTGATTAAGAGAAAAAAAAACAAAAATAAAAAAGGAAAGAAAAAATTCCTTCAGGTTCTTCACACCTTAATCCAATTGAGAAGTCTCAATAATCAAAAAAGAAAAACAAAGTGGTCCAAAAATGTAGATAGAAAAAACAAAAGGATCCCAATAAAAGTAAGGAGAAAAAAAGAAAAATAAAGAAAAAGGTCTGATGCTTTCCCTTTGAAATAAAAAGCAAAAATAAGAATATTACTAGAATTGAAATTTACAAAAAGGCTGGTGATTAGGGGTATCCCTAATATATATATATGATATATATATATATATATATCCCATATATATATATGAAAGCACACTGCACTTTATTTAGTTATCCAAGGCTCTTATTATGACTCTCTTCTCCATCAACTTCAAAGCCAAGCCTCAAGTGTTGAAATATTGATAAGAGTCCAGGAAAACACCTGTAATAATATTTTGCTGTGCTCTCCCTCTATCTTATCACATTAAGATGTCCTTGAGAAGGAGTCTTCTTACAGTTCTCTCCAATTCAAATAAAATATTTTCAAGCCTCTAGTTGGCAGTGTTACAAAGTTTCTTAATGCTCTTCCCGCCCCCAGCCAGAAAAAAAGGATAATTTATGCAAAAAAAAAAATAGCCAAAGGGAGCCTCTATCCTAAAAAAATTAAAAAATCAAAAGGAGCATAAAGATATATGGAAGAAAAAATTCAATCCGGTTACCTACAAAGTCACACTAAAGTCCCCCCCAAAAAAGATAAGAAAATAAAAATAAAAATCCAAGCCTCAATTTGACATCACTTTAAAAAACGCCGCTCATACAGTTTTTGTCAAAAAGAAATCTCACAGGTTTCTTCTCTATTCAAGGTGCCCTTTCAAATCTCAGTGAATTTACAACACAAAAGAAGTTTCTCACCCAGCCAACACACTTTCACTCCAGCCACTTTCTTTCCGGAGCTGTCCCGACTTCAGCAACTATGGAGGCTGCCTCTCCACCGCCAGCAAAAGGGCTTCTCCCGGATCAAACCAGAGATTTTGGGACAGTGCCCTTCACAATCCCCGTCTCTACAGGATGGTTTAGGTCCGTTAGGACCGACCAGGGGTGAAAATATTGGCTGCGATCTCAGAGCCCCAAGATCGCAGCTGTATCGCCGAAACGAAGCTCCACCTTCCATATTTTGCCAAATTTGTTGCTAACTTAAACCAAATACTGTTCAAGTTTCTCTACTACTTCATTTTGTTGTGTAATAGATATAGTAGTGTAACAGGTATAGTAGTACACCTGGAATAGTCATCTATAAAAGTGAGAAAATATATCTTCTTTCCTGGAGTCAATGACATAGAGTATAACAATAGTTGCAAACAGTGCCATCTACTGGCTGAATACTAATGTAGTTGTTGCACAAATTCTACATTCCAACAGACAAAATCTTGGAAATTCAAGCAAACTATTTGAATCCTTAAAGATATTTGAATCCTTAAATATATATTCTGACTACCTGCAGGGAGCAGCTGACAAGACTTTCTTCCTCCCAACCAAAGTATTTAAATTTCACTGTCTCTAGAATGCTGCTCCTGGGAATCTGCACTACATTTCACCACACTAGTAAAAATGTTCATTAAAAATCATCCCTGTGTTTAAGAGGCTGATAAAATTGCTACTATAATTTACATAACACCATATTCTTGGTTTCTCATGTTAGAAAAATGATTGACATTGACTATAGATTGCTGACAAAACATTGTTGAATAGCTATAATTTTATATACCTCCAGGTTAAATACATTCGAAATGTCCCTGACTTTGATACTGATGAATTCTTTGACAGATGTGCAGACTATCTGAATCAGAATCACATTTGTGACAGTTTTGGTGAGTTCTTCAGGATCATTGAGGTTTGGAGTTTTCTCAGCTCATTTATTGTTATTATTCCATTGCAGTTGATTTTCTAACCTAATTGAAATAACATCTCAGTCTTACGATGATGTAGGAAAGTTTCATTCTAAAATTTATCAGAGAGTTTAGATTGCTTTGCTCATTAATAAAATATAACAGCATTTTCTTTATATCAAGAACAAATCTATGTAACTAAATATAGGAAACATGCATTTGGCAATAGAATGCTGCTTCCATTTCCCAAGTACAACTAACCAACTATAAATTAACCAGGAACTTCTTTTACGTGTGTTTTGAATACATAGAAGGGGCAGTGAAAAGTGACTGTACTAGCTGCCCACATTACAGAACTGTTACGGTTTCTATATGATTTCTATATTAAATTGAAAATATGAAAGGATTCATAACTCTTTTCAGATCAAAATTACTCAGAAAATGATGCCACCACTACAACTTACACACGCACACACACACACACACACACACACACACACACACAGAGTGGTGGGATTCAGCCAGTTCTCACCAGTTTACCCGAACCTGTGGCTAAATTTTTCTGCAGTTTGGTGAACCGGCTGACCCCACCACTGGCTGTCTCCCGCCTGTCCTTCCCTTCCTCCCATCGGTGTGGCAGAGAGAAAGTCAAGCCAAGGCTGAACAGCCGCTGCTCACAGCCCACATCTCACCCTCCCTGTCTGGACTCTCTGCAGTTGCCGGGCCTCACCTACCATGGCTGCCAGTGGGAAGGGAGTGGCCAGGGACCACGAGACTGTGCCACCCACATCACCTCTCTGTCAGCCATCCCCACCCACCCACTAGCCCATGCCCTTCAGCTGAGCACAGCCCTTACCTTTGCAGGAAGCCATGGTGAGCAGAGCACTGTGAGCCCCATGGGCTGGAAGGTAAGGCCAATGGTGGGGGAGGGAGATCCACTCTGGGCCTGCTGCACTCAGTTGGGCCACATTTGGGGGGAAACACAGCCTTGGCCACCTTTTGGGCCCTGCTCTCTGATATAGTTTCAGGCATGGGTGAAATGAATGGAGACAATCTTAGTTGGTGAACTTTCAGCTCTTTATTACAAAGTGACTTAAGAGAGTGAACAACAACAACTCTGCCTTATATAGGTGACCTTAATGTGAAATAACCAATAGGGAGCTGTAAGACGCTAGCTCCAGAACCAATAAGAGACCTTCGTTAAGGGCCAATCGGATTCTCTGAACCCAACCAATCCGATCGAGCTGCTTAACACCCAATCAGAAGTGCAGGGCCAGAACCCTGCACTTTACCCCAAGCTTGCTTTTATTTAAACTATTTACATACATAACACCCCTTCCCCCTGGCTCCTCAATTATGGTGTGGTTATACAGTCCTTCAAATAGGACGGTTGTCTTTTGGGTCTATTAGATTTTCTTTGGACTGGCTGTGTGCAGTCCTGTTGAGGTAAAATGTTGTTTGGTAGTGGCTCGGCTTCTCGTTCTGGTGTGATTTCCCTTGGAGTATACGATTCTTCCTCCTGCTCCAGTTCCTGAGTTTCACTAGATTCATCGCTCTCTTGGAACAGGTTCCCTGGAATGTCGTCTTCTTCCATTCCTTCCCCCCCCTCAGTTTGGTCGTAGGGGAGTTGCTGGCTGGCCGAAAGGAGTCGTGACCGTAATTGGTCAATATGTCGTTTCCACAGTCTTTCATCAACACATTTTACAATATAGGATTTGGGCCCAGTCTCGCGTATTATCGTTGCTTCAATCCAAACCGGGTCGCCCGATAAATTTCTTGCATAAACGGGGTCGCCTACCTTGAAGGTACGGTAGCGTCCGTTGGATCCTGCAGGCTTTTCTGGCTCGTAAGCAGGGTGCAATTGGTCAAGGCGGGAACAGAGTTTTCGCCCCATGAGAAGTTCTGCGGGAGTTCTGCCGGTTACGCTGTGCGGAGTGATGCGTTGTAGAAGTAGAATGCGGTTTATTTTTTCATCAATATTATCATAGTCCACTTTTTGCAAAGTCTTTTTTACAAATTGGACCATGCGTTCCGCTCGGCTGTTGGTAGCAGGATGCGCCGGCGAGGTGAGCGCATGGCGGATGCCATTATCAGCAAGGTACTGTTCAAACATTAGTGCTGTAAACTGTGGTCTGTTGTCGGACACCAGGACGTCTGGCAATCCATGAATTGCAAAGAGTCTATTGAGGACTTTAATGACAGCTTCGGAGGTTGTATGGGTCATTCGATGAATTTCCAACCAATTAGAGTATGCATCGACAGTCAATAGTAATGTATGTCCTTTAATCGGCCCTGCGAAATCCAGGTGGATTCTGGACCAGGTCCCGCGTGGTGTCTCCCATTCAGTCGGTGCAGCTTTTGGTGGTGCGTTGCTGTTTTGTTGGCACTTGGTGCAGGCCTTGACCCATTGCTCGATGTGTCGGTCCATGCCTGGCCACCAAGCGTAGCTCCGTTCGAGTGCTTTCATCCGCACAATCCCAGGATGTCCTTCTTGCAAAATTTGTAACAGCGAGTTTTGGAGTCGTTCTGGAATGACGACTCTATCGCCCCAGATGACACAGCCTTTTTGTGAAAAAAGTTCAGTCTGTCTTGTTTTAAATGGCGCGAAGTCATCTGGGACCTGGTCCAATGGCCATCCACGTTCTACCCAGCCTAGGACTCAAGCTAGGGTGTGATCTCATCTGGTGTGTCTCGCGATATCTCAAGCGGTCATAGGAGGCGAGTTGAGCGTTTCGATTTGTAACGCCGATACTGTTGGTGCCGGATCATCGAGAGTTTCTGGTAGCGGTGCTCTGCTGAGTGCGTCGGCGTGGGGAATGGCTTTCCCCGTGCGATGTAACAATCGATAATTATAAGCAGCTGGGAACTCTGACCATCAAGTCATTCTTTGGGACAATATATAGGGGTTGGTTTGTCCCCAGCGATTATCCCCAGTAAAGGTTTGTGGTCAGTTACAATGGTAAATGTCCTTCCATATACATACTCGTGAAATTTTTTTACGGCTGCCACAATTGCAAGAGCTTCCTTATCTATTTGTCCATAGTTTCGTTCTGCCTGAGAAAGAGTCTTCGAAAAGTATGCAACAGGGGCCTCGTTTCCATTAGGCAGCACATGGCTCAAAATAGCACCCACCCCAAACGGTGAGGCATCACAAGTTATAACCAATGGTAATGTTTCATTATCTTGCATAAGTACAGAATCAGATTAAGTAAATCTTTTACATTTCGAAATGCTTTTTCCTCCCGATAACCCCAAACCCACAATGCTTTCTTATCTAATAACCGGTGTAACGGTTCAGCCACAGTCGCCTTATGTGGTAAAAACACATTATAGAAATTAATAAGGCCTAAAAATGCCTGGAGATCTGTTTTGTTACGGGGTATGGGAGCATTTTTTATCGCCCTTAATTTACTCTCAGTAGGGTGGATACCCTGACTATCAATGCGATAATCTAGAAATTCAACACTGTCGGTATACAGATGACATTTATCCTTTTTTACTTTCAATCCCGCTTCTTGGAATTTCTTAAGAACACATTTTAAACGATTCTGTAGAATTTTTTTACTAGGAGCTGCAATTAACACGTCATCAAAATATGGAACCACGCCCTTGATTCCCTGCAATAATCGTTCCATTAAACTTTGGAATATTCCCGGGGCTACACTTACCCCGAATTGCAATCGGGTACATTTAAAAGCACCTCTGTGCGTTACTATCGTTTGAGCTTGGGCTGTCTTATCATCCACAGGCAATTGTTGATAGGCTTGAGCTAAATATAACTTAGCAAAAACCTTTCCGCCTCCCAGGGAATGAAGGAGGTGCTGTACCACCGGCACTGGATACGCGTTCTGCTGGAGGGTGTGGTTTAGAGTGGCCCGGTAGTCCCCACAGATTCGGATTGACCCATATGGTTTAATGGGGGTTACAATAGGAGTTTCCCATGGAGAATGATCAATGGGTTGCAGTACCCCTTGTTTAATTAGTTTGTCAAGTTGTTCATCTATCTTGGCCTTAAGGGCGAACGGAACTTGATGGGGTTTTAAACGGATCGGATGGTAGGAATGAGTTGCTTTAATGTCTTCCACGACACCATCGAGAGGGATGATCCGGAATCGACCTCCATGTGGCAAGGTTGGTTCTCTATGGCCACTGTGACTCAAATCTTCTTAGCGTCCATGGCTGAGGTGTGACCTATAGTGATAGTATGGTGGGCCTCTTTCTGCAACGCTCGATATCTGTAGGAGTGGTTTGCTGGATCTCGCCTTACAGGACGATTTCCTGCCGATTGGTGAGAGCTGGTTCCTGTTGAGGCCTGACTTGGTCCCGGTAAACTGCGACAGACTCGACTGATGTGGCCTCGTTTTCCGCACTCATGACAGATCGCATCATGGAATTTGCAATCTGCCCTGGGGTGGTTTGCCCCGCAACCAGCGCAAGGGCATGAGGGTTTAGAGCGAGGGTCCTGGTCGGACTGCAGTTGATGGACCCCTTCTTTGTCGCTGTCTGACGACGAAGAGAGGTCCTCGTAGTGTGTTGTCGCTAGCTGCCCTTCTGAGCTGGGTAAGATGTCGCCTGTCGGTGGGGTCGGTGGGTTTCGGCTTCGCCGTAGTTGCGCCGCGGACTTTTTAGTCGCCTCAGCAGCAGTGGCTTCGGCGATGGCGTCAGCAAGGTCGATGTCGCCTTTCGCCATCAGCTTGCTTTGCACGCCTAGCGCATCTAATCCCAGAATTAAGCGGTCTCTCAGTGCTTCATCTAAGTTTGCGAACCCGCAGAGGCCTCCCAAGTGTCGGAGGTCTGCCACGAAGTGAGCCACACTCTCTCCTTTTCGCTGGCTTCTTTGATAGAATTCGTGGCGTCTCATGAGTGTAGGTACGGTTGGCGCGTAATGGTCTCTCAGGAGAGGTTCGAGGTCGTCCCAGCTCATTGCTTTAACTTCTCGAGGTTTCGCGAGTGCCTTTGCCATTTTAAAGACAGCTGGGCCGCAGTACGTCAGGAACAGCGCCCGCTTCTTGGCTGGTGTGGCATCCTTCAGGTTGTTTGTTTCAAGGAACATTTGGAAGTGATCCATGTCGGATTCCCAATCCTCTTGGTTCGGATCGAACGGAGCGGGTGGTACAATGCTGCTGGACATGGTTTCCGTTGGTGGCGTCGTCTTGGCACGTGCTCTGTTTTTCTTCCTGGTTTCTTAAAATCAGATGTCTCCAAATCCCACCTTCGTCGCCAGTGATATAGTTTCAGGCATGGGTGAAATGAATGGAGACAATCTTAGTTGGTGAACTTTCAGCTCTTTATTACATAGTGACTTAAGAGAGTGAACAACAACAACTCTGCCTTATATAGGTGACCTTAATGTGAAATAACCAATAGGGAGCTGTAAGATGCTAGCTCCAGAACCAATAAGAGACCTTCGTTCAGGGCCAATCGGATTCTCTGAACCCAACCAATCCAATCGAGCCGCTTAACACCCAATCAGAAGTGCAGGGCCAGAACCCTGCACTTTACCCCAAGCTTGCTTTTATTTAAACTATTTACATACATAACACTCTCAGCTTCCACAAGGCCAAAGACACCCTCCATGAAGCCCTCCCTGGGGAGCAAAGCCTTGGACAATCTGATCCATACCAAAAGCCTTGAGGGACTCCAGAGTTTCCATACACCTTCGCTGGCCAAGCATCTTGCTCTTCAGATCTCAATGGAGACAGCACCCAGCAGCGGTGCTCTGGCTGTTTGGTGGGCAGATGTCCCGGGGCTGCATGTGCGTACCTCACCGTATTGGAGTGGATTTGGCCCCAGTGTGGCACTCTCCCCCAAGGACTGCTTGTTCGCCCATCCACTGACTGAGCTGGCTCAGAAGTGGTCCATCCCCCCATTGTGGCTGGATGTAGGACCTGAGGTGGAGGTGAAGGTGAGCAGGCAGCAGCTGCCCTGAGGCCCGTGGAAGCTGAGAGCTGAGCCCAAAAAGTGGCCAAGCCAAGCTATCTCCCCCTGAGGTGGCCCACACCCTTTGACCAAGTGTGGTGGTCCAAGAGCAGGTCTTCCTTCCTACCATTGGCCTTACTTTCCAGCCAGCAGGGCTCGCACCATTCTGCTCACCATGGCTGCCTGCAGAGATAAGGGTTGCACTCAGAAGGTAAGGCCAAAGGCAACCTGTGCCCAGAGCATCTTCTCAGCCTAGGAAGGAGTAAAAAGGCCCTGATCTTTACACTGGAGAAGGGTAATGGAAAGTTTTCAGTGCAGGAACATCGCTCAGATACCCCCCTCACTGTCTCTCTCTGACAGTTTGTGGCAGAGCAACTCCACCCTCACTGGGCATTAGCCAAAGGGAAATAGCCAGAACAGGATGTGGTGGGAAAGCCTTGTGGAAAAATGCACAGGCCGGAGAGGCGAGCTGGATATGGAAGATGTACAGCCCAGGAGAGTCTCTCTCTCTCACTGATCCCCAGTTTATGGGAGAGATGGAAGGGGCAAGAAGTGGGATGGAGAAGGGAGTGGAGCAGCCAGTCTCCTCTTGCAAGGTTGGAAGCAGCCAAAGTTTGCTTCCTCTCCTCCCCACCCATATTCAGCCTGCATTGCAATACCTGGGGGACTTGCACCTGAGAGAGTTTGGTGGCGTCCTGGGGTGCAAAATCAGTTTTCATTTATTTGCCCAAAAGGGGAGAAGTGCACAAGGGATGCAGACATATTAGCTTGTGATCCTCAAAGCAGCCAGATTGCAGGGTGGTACAGCCCTCAAAGCCAAAATGGCTGGTTTCCCAACCTTTTTTGAGCTTAGCCTAACAATAGAAACATAAAGCTGGAGCTGTTGCATATCAGCCTGGCTGCAGTTAGGAACCCAGCCAGTTCTAGTCTGTCCCCAATGGCATGCTCTCCAGTGGTGTCTGACTACAGTGCCCATCATTCTCTCCCAGCTAGTTAGTTAATTTGAGTATAATACATAGATCTGGCTTAGGGAGATCTCAGGATAAAAGGCACTTTGTTAGGATGGTTCCAGGTTTTCCAACTGGAGGCCCCCTATTTTGATATATGCCTCTAAGAAAGGGGAAATTCAAGGAGTGGAGAAGTCCCTCTCATCATTTTTACCCACAGTGACATTGAGTTACTCACCCAGTCACATGGTCACCCACTCACATCGACCCAGCTGGTCATTAGGGCAGAGAACTGGTTGTTAAATGATTTGAATCCCACCATTGCACACTCACACATATTCACAAACACAGACATTCACATACGATGCCAGAATCACATCCCTACCCCTCTGAACATTAGCAGAAAAGCATAGTGTGCACCAATTCAACAACACATAAATATACGAATGTTGTGTTTCATCAAGAGTCTCATAGTGTCAATCCCCCCCCCCATCTTTCCTTGCCAGAGATTTTGAGAACAGCCTCTATGTTGGGTCCAGATGAAGAACTTGAAAAACGCCTGCGAAAATATGTGATGAAGAATGTCCTGAAGAAGGTACTTCAGCAAATGTTTAGTTACCAGCAATTTCATATGAATGTAATTAATGTAACACTTTCTACAGAGGAAATGCTACTACAGGAATGGTATTATTATTCTCTGTGATTTTTTTTAATTGAATGTTTCCTTATTATGAGGAGTTGACCATTTACTCTGGATATTCTGAAAAAGAACATGAGGTTGAGAGATAAGGATTTCATGTTTACAATTTCCTTGCAAACCTTCTTCATCAATATTCCTGGAAGTGTTCAAACTGAGTTTTCCCATTATGTATTTATTTTTTTCCCCAGAATGCCAATTCATAAAGATACTGAATGGCCTTAAAAATTACTGTCCATTACACAATGGTCTCTCTCTGCCCAATTGTTTCCTAATGTAGAAGCACTAGAAGAAGGATCACCTGCTGTTCCACTTTCCATCTCTATTCTGTTATGATTATGTACATAAATGGGTTAAACCTGAAATAATGAAAGGTCACTCCTTTGGGACTATGCTAAGTATCCAACATGTTTCCAATGACTCCTGAAAGTTGTGTAATAGAGATTCAGATAATGTAGATTGATGCTAGTAGCTCCTTTTATCTCTTAAAAGTTCATAAAATCATAGGGCTGGAAGGGACCTTGGAAGTCTTCGAGTGCAAACTCCTGCCCAAGCAGGGGTGGGATTCTACCTAGTTGGACCGGTTCTATAGAACCAGTTGTTACAATTCTATGCAGTTTGGAGAACTGATAAATTGTGTTCTGGCTGCCGCTCCCTCTCTCCTCCCCACCCAGTCACTCCTTACCTGGCATATGTGCCATCCAACTTGCTTGCTTGTGCCTTTGCCTAATTTTTGGTAAGTTGCTATTTTTCCTCCCCCCAACAATCAGCTGTTTTGACTATCAGCTGTGCCAGGAGATTTAGATTAGCTAGAAAGTAGGAAATTGTTGGATTTCTTGCTTTCTAGCTAATTGCTGTTGTACTGCTTTGCCTTTGCCCAGGAGGCTTCCCTGAGAGGCCCAGTCAGGGGTGGTATTCAGGGGGTTGTGGGGAGGGGGAGGAATGGCTTGAGAGCAGAGCTGAACCTTCCTTAAGACTGAAGCTTCTATTTTTCAGTGTAGACTCAGGCAGCAGATTGCAGAAAGGTAGATCTCTCTGTGAATCTGTGATTCACTATATCTGTGACTGTTTCCTAGTATGATTTGATTGTTTATTGTACCCTATGATTATTATTAAGTGCTGTACCTTATATTCTTGACTCTTGACATATCTTTTCTTTTATGTACACCAAAAGCATTTGCACCAAAACAAATTCCTTGTGTGTTTAATCACACTTGGCCAATAAAGAATTCTATCTATCTATCTATCTATCTATCTATCTATCTATCTATCTATCTATCTATCATCTATCTATCTATCTATCTATCCATCTCAAAGTAGTGAACATACTTAATATTCCTGCATTTTAGTTTTGCCACAACAACCACCCTGTTAGGTGGGTTGGGCTGGGCTCAGAGCAGGGGGGAAGAGGGGAGAATGATGGGGTGGTTTTATGGGAGGGGCATGTACACACAAGCACCCATTAGTCACATGAGTGGGGCCTAAGCTCCCACGACGCTCTAGCAAGTGAGGTTTCAAATGTGTGTGATGCTCGCATACATAAGACCCTGAGCACTTGTATAACCTGGTCCAGTTGCAAATAGGTCGTGGACCGATAATGGCCCATGGCCAACAGATTGGGGATCCTTGCTGTAAAGCACTATAAAGTGGTATATGACTAAGTGCTCCTGATATATTATGTTGCCAGCTTTGCATTTAATGCTAACTTTTGTCTTCTTACGTTCTTTCTGAATAAATTGGTCAGTTCTGGGCTTTTCTCATAAATGGCACCAAAGGTGAGGAGCTAGCTTGATTCAGCACTAAGCCTTACCAAGGCTGAGTCTTCACCTTGCCTATTGAGCTTCGAGGTTATGGCAATGAGAGATGCTCCTAATGCATCCTGGACCTGAACGGTTGCAAGTACATGGCTAGTCTAGTGAAGAGAAGGACCAAGGGGGACATGATAGCAGTGTTTCAATATTTGAGGGGCTGCCACAGAGAAGGGGGGGTGTCAAGCTATTTTTGAAAGCACCTGTAGGCCAGTTAAGGAATAATGGATGGAAACTGAATAAGGAGAGATTCAACCTGGAAATAAGGAGAAATTTTCTGACAGTGAGAACCATCAACCGATGGAACAGAAGTTGCCTTCTAAAAATGTTGGCGCTTCATCACTGGAAGCTTTCAAGAAGAGACTCGACTATCATCTGTCAAAAATTGTTTAGGGTCTCCTGCTTGGGCAGGGGGTTGGACTAGGTGATCTACAAGGTGCCTTCCAACTCTGTTAATCTGTTAAAGTCCCTGGTGGCTTTCATGTCAATGGGATTTGAGCTCACAGTCTCTGGTGTCTAGGCCAGCACCTTCACTAGTACACTAAAATTGGCAGTGACCAAAGAATATATAAGGAAGGATTTGATTTTGATTTGAATCTGTTTTCTCCCTCACCCTTTTCTTTCTCTTTAAAAATATAAAACAGATGTATTAAGCTAAGCAACTACCTTAATGCTTGTTTTTGAAAACTATGGGATATACTAATCTAATTCAGTGCCAAATGGTTGATATCGTTTTAGAAAATTATTTTAGTTAACATTTCCCTTTGCAATATAGTTAACTGTCTTACATTTTTCTTTAATTTATGTCTGTGACTTCAATAAATTGTTTATCTGCAAATTTGATTTAAACCACATTCCTTAAACTAAATCAACCATTATCTAAACCAGGAGTGTCCAACCCATGGCCCACTGGCTGCATAATTGCCTAGGAGTGCTAGAAATGTGGCCCCATAACATTGTAAACTTTTAAAATTATTATGTGCACATAGTATATATTTTATATACAGCCCAAGACAATTCTTCTTTACGCATTGTGGCCTTGGCAAGCAAAAAAGTTGGACACATCTGGTTTAAGCTGTCTTGAACATTAGATGATGATAGCCAATTTTCTATATTCAGATATATCAAGACTGAAAAACACTAGTAGAAAAATATTTATTCAATATAATTGTGTTGGATTTTGAGCATAATTAATATTTGATTATATTAAACAGAGACTAATACATATATTTAGTGTACATATCTATATCTATATATCTATATCTATCTGTCTGTCTGTCTGTCTGTCTGTCTGTCTGTCTGTCTATCTATCTATCTATCTAAAATATTTATTTGACTTTTTTTTTACAAATTTGTAGTATCAAACTGAAGTAAATTCCTGAGTGTTGATTAAATACATAAAAATGTATTCATGAACAAAATGGTTGCACTCATTGATTAATAGGATGTTGAATAATAATCTTCAGAATAGCTTTTGCTGCAAAATCACAAGGAGTTTGGTACAGTTAAATTTTTTGGTATTATTAAAGACTAATGGTATTCTAATCTAAAACCTAAAACTAAGAATCACATGAAACTATAAATCAGGGGTCTCCAAACTTGGCAACTTTAGGACTTGTGGACTTCAACATCCAGAATTCCTCAGCCAGCTGTCTGGGGAAATCTGGGTGTTGAAGTCCATAAGTCTTAAAGTTACCAAGTTTGAAGACCGCTGCTATATATAAATTAGAGAATGGTACCTTATATGATTTATTTCTTCTTTTTAATAATAAAATATTTTTTCTTGGTTTTAAAATTAAAAAATTATTTTTTCATCAACTAGTATAGAAGATAGTTGTAAGAAAAATTAGGATAATCTGGTGATAAAATGTTCACTTTGAAATCCATTTTTAAAAGTACTTCTATGTTATGAAAATTGCTAACTTTCAGTTTAGGTTAGGATACTTGAATATAGTTTTATTCTTTGCAAGTGCCTATAAAAAGTTAATGTTCTTTTACTATTTTCTAGATAGATGATAACCAGCCACTAGAGTATTTGTCAGAGCTACGTCCTGTTACCATTGTTTTTGTAAATATGCAGTTTGAAGAAAATGCCAATACGCACCATGTGTGTAAGGCTATCCAAGATGCCAATGCTATGATCTCTGGAACAATATTGCCCCTTAGTGGTAACATTAATAAAGTCTTCATGTTTGACAAAGTAAGTCTCCTATAGAGGTATTGTATCAATAGGTTCTGTCATGTATCAACAGAGCAAAATAATGAATTTTCAATAAAACTAACTGATAATTTGGAAGGCATATGCACATAAATATGCTTTGTTTTATTAGTTGCTATTCTTGATTTATATTGTTTATATTGTTCAACTATTTCTTTTATTATGTTTTTCAATATATGTATTAAATAGAGTGGAGTGGGAGTGGGGGGGGTGGGGTGGGGTGGAGTGGAGTGGACTGGAGTAGAGTAGAGTAGAACAGAACAGAACAGAACAGAACAGAATTTACAGGAAGCTAATTTACCAAAGATACCTAAAGAGACTGAAGAAATGCTAGAAAGCA
This sequence comes from Hydrophis major, assembly GCA_033807585.1. Lineage (NCBI taxonomy): Eukaryota > Metazoa > Chordata > Lepidosauria > Squamata > Elapidae > Hydrophis > Hydrophis major. The sequence continues at coordinate 125,173,350 of CM066330.1, forward strand.
ATATAACAATGATGGAACTAAATGAAGCATTTAAGAGACAAAATAATGGGAAAGCACCGGGTCCAGATGGGCTTCCAGCAGAATTCTATAAAACATTTCAAGAATCATTGAGCATCCAATTGTTAGAAGTTATGAATGAAGTTATGTTAAAAAAGATGATACCTAAAACATGGTCAGAGGCTTATATTACACTTATACCGAAGGAAGAGACTGACCCACTGCAAATTAAGAATTATAGACCTATTTCTTTATCTCAAACCAGAGATTTTGCAATATCTCTGGGATCCTGGAACAGTACCCTTCTCAATCCCCGTCTATACGGGACGGTTTAGGTCCGTTGGGACCGACCAGGGGTGAAAATATCGGCTGCGATCTCAGAGCCCCGAGATCGCAGCTGTATCGCCGAAACGAAGCTCCGCCTTCTCAGAACAGGATAGAACTCTTTATGGCCCAAGTGTGACACACAAGGAATTTTTCTTCAGTGCCTAAACTCATATTGTACATACAAACAGCAAGTAATAGCTCAGATATCATAAACCATTGTTATAATAATTAATCATCAGTTACAAACAATTGATAAATCAGAACTTCCGATTGACATTGCAGCAAGATCGGACATGAGGAGCATTTCTCCGTGCTCCCATGCCCAGTTGTCCCTGTTGGTGGGCTCCGAAAGGAGCCAAAGTCACCCTGTAGGGCCAGCAAAGCAAAGAGGGGTACCCTGTGAGACCGCGGAGAGTTGCAACTCTCCTGCTGGACTCCAGGGTTATTTTCCCTCTTAGCCATGATGAGAAGAAGAGGCATCCTAAATATGGCTGCCACAAAGCTGGGTCAGCTGAGGAATACCTAAGACTCGTGCTGGAGCAGAGTTAGTGAACTGTGTCTGGAACTGGATGAGAGGATTCTTTCTTATTTAAAACCTAACCCCCAGGGGGAAAAATCCAGGAAAAGAGAGGCTCATAATTATTTGCTAAAGCAGAGACTAAGCACTTTGAGAAAAACTTCAGAATTGAAAGAAAAGAATTAAGGGGAAAATAGCAAAAGAAAAAAAACTTTTAAAAATACAGAAAATTGGACTTTTAAACTGAGCAGGCATTGTTCTGGAAAGGCATTTTAAAAATACTGGAACTATCTACCTAAAAACTAACTTTGTTTCTATATTTTGACTTATGATGTGATTAAAACTGGTTAACATTAAAACCTAAACCGAGAGTGCCATCTGTTGATGAAAGGAAAGTATAACATATTCTTAAATCCTGGAAAATTCTGACAAAGATATGTTTTATGCACCTATGATGTGACTACTGAAGATTTAAATATGAGAATAAGGAAGATGTTTTCATTAAATAGACCCCTGATACAAGATTGAACCCATAAAGGGGATTTAAGGAGGTTCTGGAAAGCTTTTGGGATTATCTAAAAGAACAGATAGATTAACTGTGGAATACAAAAAATGTGAACATTGAATCTTTTGGGGACTGACTTGAATATATGGTTTTTGGATTACTGGATTTTGGATTACTGGATTTTGACTTATTATGTGATTAAAACTGGTTAACATTAAAACCTAAACTGAGAGTGCCATCTGTTGACGAAAGGAAAGTATAACATATTCTTAAATCCTAGAAAATTCTGACAAGGATATGTTTTATGCACCTACGATGTGATTACTGAAGATTTAAATATGAGAATAAGGAAGATGTTTTCATTAAATAGAACCCTGATAGGACTTTTTAAAACAAGACAAGATGCTCCATTAGGAGGAAATGAGTGGAACGTGGGAAGAAATGGCATCTATGTTCTAAAACATCAAGGACATTCTGATAAGAAACCACAAGGAGATTAAGAACTTAATGCATGGCATGGATGAAAAACTGGGAAATATTATACAAAAGACAATGAGTGATCAAGACACCCAGGAAAAGGAGGAGCCAATTGAAAGAGCAGACGAAAAAGCAGAATAGATTAGCCAGCAAACAAAACAAGACAACAAAAAGGAGACAATAACAAAAACAATAATGACTGATGAAATAAACCAAGGGGAAAATATTTTAAGAGATTTTTAAAGGGAACCAGAGATGCAGGAAGACATTTTTGAAAGGGAGATGGGGCATGGGTAGCTAATTTGGAAACTAGACAATGGAAAAGGGTAGAGGTGGGAGAAATGTTTAAAATGAATAGTCAAGACATAGATGCAGATAGGGATAAAGATGGAAGAGAGGAATATGGGAGGCAAGTTAAAAAATGAACAATTAAAGCTTTAAAGCGAACGAGAGATGACAGATAGAAAGGATTTGTTCTTAAATATAATGGTGACATGATTAAAAGTTAGAACGGGGATAAAGATAAGACAAAGGGGGAATATTAGTATACACATTTTTATATAATAAGATAAAAGTAATAATAAGGGAAGATTAGAAATTGAATGATGGTATTACTATGTATATTTAAACAATATTGTGATTGGCATTGGAATAACATATTGAAACATTGAATAATTGAATAATGAAAGTCTACAATTTAATACAAATATTTGTATTAACACTAAAACTACACAAGCTTCAGGAATGTAACAAATAAGATTAATATCACTATTTTTATCAGTACTAAAATATATGACATCCTGGTGTCACACTGTTAATGCATTGATATGGATATATTGTAAAATTTTAAAAAAACTTGAAACAAAAAAAAAAGACAAATCATAAGACAACAATAGGAGAAGATAGTAGGAAAGATGAGAAGATGAGAAATGAGACAGTGCTGTGGGAATTAAGTGTTCAGCAGAGTGATGGTACAGGGAGAAAAACTGTCTTTGTGTCCAGTTGTTTTGGCATGCAATGCTTTATAGTAACGCCTTGAGGGGAGAATTTGAAATAGATTATGTCCAGGATGTGAGAGATCTGTAGATATTTTCTTAGCCTTCTTACTAGTTTGTGCAGCAGACAGATCCTCAATGGGAGACAGGCTGGTTGTGATTTTTTTTTTGCAATCCTAACTATCCTTTAAATTTTGTACTTGTCCTGTTTGGTTGCTCTCTCAAACCAGACAGTTACTGAGCTACAAATGACAGATTCAGCAATTCATTTGTGAAACTGTATCAGCAGATCCTTGAGCAATCTGAACTTTCTGAGCTGACACAGGAAAACATGCTGTGTTGTGCTTTTTTAATGATTATTGTAATGTTAGGTGTCCTTGGAGATAACAGAACCTAGAAACTTGAAGATCTCAATTCAGGAGTGGGATTCTACTGGTTTGGACTGGGTCAGTAGAACTGGTTGTTCCTATACTGCTCAGTTTGGAGAATCAGCAAATCGTGCCCCTGGCTGGACCCGCTCATCCCCACTCAGTCAAGTCCTTATTGCGCCTGCACGATATCGTGCACATATGCAACATTGTTGACTGCATTCTCCCTCACCCACCCTGCCCCATCCCATCACTCCTTATGGTATTTCTTTTTTTTCCTCCTGATGATCAGCTCTTCTGATGATCAGCTGTGCTGGGATCCTCCTCACTGTCTTACTGCAAAAACAGCCTCCTAGGAGGCTTTCCTGAGGCCCAGGAGCCCCCACAAAAAATGGAGTTGGCGGGTGCTACAAAAAAAAAAGAAGCCATGCCCACTCAGTCACATGAACATACCCATCTAGCCACTTCTGTTAGGAATGATAGTCACCTAACAGTTGGGTTGGCAATATATAAAACAGGATAGTCATTTAATACTGTTGTATCTTTAAGAAAATGCTGTAATTGTGATTGGCTGAGGTTCCTCCAACGGTCATAAGATGGAGCCAGAAAACTGGTTTGTTCTCTTTTGCATTTCCTTTTTGCCCTTTGCCTGAACATCATTCTACTTGGATTGCTGTGAGTCTTGCAACTGTTTGCAAACTCCGTTTATTGAACTTTACTGGTAAAGAAAAGAACTTCGTTTTTGGATTATCCCTGGACTGATTATTTTGAATACTAACTGCTTTAACCGTATATGATTTGGACTGTTTGTTGGACTTTGTTTACCCATTTACTGGAAGTGAAACTTACATTTTACTATTCAGTGTATCTGTGTACTGGTTGTGTGTTATTCATCACCACTCTCACTATGTTTCCCTGAGCGCACTCATTTCTCCTAATGGGGAATACCTCAACACCTCCCACCAAGCCTTGCCCACAGAACCAGTAGTAAAAATATTTGCATCCCACCTCTGTCTATATTGTTGGATCTGTGTTGTCTAATATTGTAAGAGGTGGTAGTATAGGACAGCTTCTTTTAAAATCTATTATTTCTACAGTTTTAAGTGTATTCAACTCCAGATTGTTCTGGCTGCACCACAGGGACAGTTGATCTACCTCCTATCTATATGTAGACTATACACATTTCAAATGAGACCAATGGCTGTTGTGTCATTTGCAAACTTCAGGACTTTAACAGAAGGATCTTTTGAGATGCAGTCATTGGGAGAGAGAGAGAAGAGTAACGGAGAGACCATACAGCCCTGGGTGGCTCATGTGTTAATTGAATGGGTAATCAATATGGTTTTCCTTAACCTTACCTACTGCTTCCTATTCATTAGAAAGCTTATAATGTATCTAGGCACAGCTATCTGAGTCAATTTAGATAAGAGAATTTCAAGAATGATTGTGTTGAATGCTGAGCTGAAGCCTACAAAAAGAACTTTTACATAGTTCTTGTAAGAACTTGTTGTAAGATGTAGTGCAGTTTCCATACATTAGCTGGTTCATTTGTGCTGATTCCTCAGCTTTTCAGAGTAGCTTCTCTTTGCTGCCCTGACTCCCTTGTAATACATTCCTGGCCTGATTGTACAGTATTCTATTTCACTTCCCATAGACTTCTTTGCTATGGCATAGATGTTTGAACTTAGCTATTATTGTAGATGTTAAGGTTTGGGGGTCAGTACACATAAGTCGTCACAAAAGCTAACATATGATGTCAATAATACCAGTGAGTTCATCCAAGTCCGCTGAAGCAACTTCAAAAACATTTCAGTCTGGGTTGTTGAGGCAAGCCTATAACTTTAACTTTGCCTCTTTACTCTAAGACTTTACTGTTTTAGCTACTGGTTTTATGATTTTAAATCTTTGCATATAAATAAGTACAATGTGAATCATACCGTGATCAGAGTGTTCCACAGCCATTCTTGATATGTTGAGTAGCAGTGGTCTAAAATATTCTTGCCACTGGTGAGACAGTTGACATGCTGAATGTATCTTGGCAACTCCTGGCTTAGGTTAGCACTGTTAAAATCTCCTAATACAATGAGTAGAGAGTCTGGATATCTCTGTTCAGCCCACAGGATTTGGTCAATTAAGGTTAGCAATGCCTTATTTATGCAAGCTTAGGGTGATATGTAGATACCACCTAGGATGAATGAAGAAAACTCTTGGGGGGAGGTTGTGAATATTAGGGTATGCAAGTGAGGAATAGAGTAAGTCCACATCACAAAATTTATTTAGCGTAGTGACATTTTTATACCATTGGTTGTTAATATAAAAGCAGATATCTCCACCCTTTTTTTAATGGGATATTTCTGCAATTCTATCTGTTCTTTGAATCCAAAATCATGGGATTTGCAAGCAGTTATCATTAATGACAATTAATTTAATTAACACTTAAATAATTAATTTACATTGATATATTATAATTTTACTTAGACAACTATAGGATAGCGTACCTTGATTTGAGAAACAGCATGCAACACTAAATAAGTAAATACCTTTGATGAATTGTATTTACCTATTCTGTGGAACAGACTTCTCTGATGTACTGTTTTCTCCTTCCCAAAAAGGGCTGCACTTTTCTTTGCATCTTTGGTCTTCCTGGTGACAAGCAAGCAGATGAAAGCACAAATGCTCTTGATAGTGCCCATAAAATCCATGCTTTCTGTTCCACAGCACTTATGAAAGTAAAGTAAGTAAATGAGAGTGGGATATCATGAAGATATATCTGATCTTATGTAGTGCTTCAGCTCTAGCTTTCTATATCAAGAAATGCCATGTTTGCATCCTAGTTCTAATTCTGTATTTGTAGGATCATGAATCAGCTAAAGCCTGGGTTCAACTTTCAGGGAAAATTATTGGGACAATCGGCAAACTATTTGGAGATCAATAACATTCATTTTTCTTTTCAGCCTATATTTGTTTCCTATCATCGCTCCATTTACGAGGCAGTTACTAACTCAACTTTGAGATGAGCTCTCTTTTTTTGGTTGTTCATCATCTCTGAATTAGATGATGAATAACAAAAAATGTTAATCTCAAAGAAAACAGATGCATCTCTCTGACATTTTATTCTGTGTGCAGATTGTAAGTGGGTTGCTTATATAATTAAAACTGCATCACCTGGCACAAAAGGAAGGTTATAGGAATATTTACTGAGGCAACCCAAGGTTTGTAAAATTACAGAAAATCTTAGTTAAAAATGACACACAATCAGAGAAAATTGTAAAATTGCTCAAGAATAGCTGAGCATGCTCAATGGGTAGTGGATGTATGTGCATGGTTTTGAGGAATGGAACAAGAAAGTGAGGGACAGTGATGAGGATAGTCGAAAATGAAGATGCTGGGATTTTAAGCAAAATTCTTTGTAGATTTCATGTTGGATAGATAATTGCAGGTAAGTCATTGTTCCAGGAAATCTAAAGAAGGTTTGAGTTCAGTGCAGCCTATCATTTTCAAGAGATGTTTTTGCCCTCTTCACACATTCAATTACTTTTGTTCCATTTTGTGTTGTAGGATTGTTTCTATTGGGGTCACTGGTGGGCCAGTTTTCTGTGGAGTCGTTGGTCATCGTGTGAGGCATGAATATACAGGTGCAATTGTAATGAATATAAATGTTAGCAGTCAAATAAAGTACTGGAAATAGTAATAATACACACACACACACATAATATATGTATGTATGTATGTATGTATGTATGTATGTATGTATGTATGTATGTATGTATTTAATAAATAGGTCAACCTGTTTTCAAAAGCACCAAAAGGCAGGACAAGAAACAATGAAACAAGAAACAATGGATGGAAACTAATCAAGGAGAGAAGCAACCTGGCATTAAGGAGAAATTAGCTAGCAGTGAGAACAGTTAAAAAGTGGAAGGGCTTGCCTTAAGGAGTTGTGGGTTTGGAGGCTTTTAAGATGAGACTGGACAGCCACTGTCTGGAATGATATAGGCTCCCCTGCTTGAGTAGGGGGTTGGACTAGAAGACTGCTAAGGTCCCTTCCTATTCTGTTGTTTAAAACATGTATACAGTGTCCTATCTTATAACTAACTCCAAAAATAATTGTTATTATAAAACACCTCAAAGCAGCAGGGGCTATTTAGATTTGTGTGGACAGAAAAGTATGTAACCAGGATGCTATTGCCCAGGTTAGCCCTGATGCCTATCAAAATTTGAAGAACAACTGAGGCTCAGAATGATGACTTCCCAACTGGGAATGCTGGTTTTGGTTTTGGAAGAAAGATTCTGCTACTAATATCAAATAGAAGTCAGGTGTCAGTCAGCAATTTTGGATTCCTTTGCTTTTGTTTATTCATTGGGTCTGCAAAGACTTCTTTCTAAAGAGACTCTTTTGATTTCCTTGTTGGAAATTTATTACCCTAGTGCTATGAAAACTAAATCTATCTACAGGGTTGTCAGACTACAGAACTTTTCCCATTCAATCAACAACAGTTGGATTCCCAATTTCTCTGCAAGGGCATCAGGTGCATCCTGAATCCAGCAATGCTGCAACTTCCTCCCCCTTCCCGTGGCTGGAGATAAACAATCTCAGGGGTAGAGTGATTGGTTCAATTGGGTTGCTTACTAGCAGGTTGTCTTCTGGATTGCTTTCGGACTGGCTCAGGTCCCCTTGGAGTGTTGGGGATTCTTCCTTTGGGTTGGGGGGGATCGGAATCCCACAGCTACTCGGCTTCTCAGGCCAGTCTCCTTTCCTCGAGGGCTGGATGTTCCAGATTTCCCCCCAATGGGTGGTCTGGCTTTCTCGCAGGGGTTTTTCAATGGCATTCTGCTATGTGGTGTCCCTCCTTTCCACACTTAAAACAACCAGACGTTCTTGGAGTCATGGTGGTTTGGGGTTTGAAAATTTCCCATTTCCCCTGGGGTGGGGATCTTTTCTGAAGCTTGCCACTGCAGTACCGATTACGAGTCATGTCTATCTCCGCCTCCTCTGCCATGGTGTACCATTCATGCAGGAGGTTTGGAGCCCCACAGGCCAGGCAGGCAGCATATAGGTTGTCATTGAGTCCATCTTTGAACCAACAGACTAGGATATCCTCTGGCCAGTTGACTCAGCTGGCCAGGTCAGGAAATTCCTCGGTGTATTCAGCTACTGGGTGATGGCCTTGCTTTACGACTCTGATGCGGTCGCAGGCTTTTCTATCAGCAAGGAGTTTTTCAAAGTGGTGGCTTAGGGCCGTCATGAAGCGATCGAGGTTTCATAATTCTGAGGCATTGACGTTGTGGAGCACCACCATCCATTTGGCTCTTCCCCTTCAAGGGCCAGGGTGATGATTCATACTCGGGACTCCTGGGTTGGGAAAGTCCACCCATATTCTTGCAAGTAGGTGAGCACTTGTGCCAGGAAAAATGCCAGTTTCTGGGGGTCTCCATTGAATTTTACTCCCAGGGGTGGGACCTTCCTCTGCAGTTGTATGTCTCTGGGTTGGTCAGGTTTAATCCCCTGTTCTGGGGCGATTAGTGGTCAGGTATCTGGTATGGGTGCTGGTTCTTTGGCTTGTCCTGCTGCCCGATCATTCTCATCTGGATCCAGGGTGGCGGCTCGAGTTCTCTCATTTTCTGGTTCCCTCACTCTCCTGCATTGGCGTCCTGATGCATCCCTCACCTTGAGGTTCTCCAGGCTTCCCTCATGAGACGATTTATGTACAGTCTCAGTCGGTTGTCAGCTGGTGGCTCCTCACCCCATTCTTCCTGATTCTATTGGGCCTCCACTCCAATTACCACCACCGGGTTTACAATTACCCTGGGTGAGGGTTACTCGCCTGGTTCTCGCATCCCAGCTGTCTCTTTTTCCTACACCTATAGACCACCAGGGCTTTGTGGAGGTTTCTCAGGCAGCTTTGCTATCTTCAATGGGGTGCATTGAGTCAGTGTCTGGCTGGGTAACTGTCAACATTTCTCCCCATGCAGCATTTGGCTTCCCCTTGATCCTTGCTGTATTCAGACATTTTTCTTTTTTTGCAGGGTCCCCTCAGTAGAGTGAAGGTTTTTTTAAAAATATTTCTTCTCCGGGCTGACCTCTATTGCAGATGCTGCTTTATGTCAGGCTACAGAACTTTTCCCATTCAATCAACAAGAATGAACTTCTGAAAACCAAACGTAACAAAAGGAATCCTTTATTGAGATGAGATAATTCATGGAGGAGTTCAAAGCAGCATCTAATATCTCTCAAGCATACCGGGATAGATAAGGGAGTTTAAGACTCCTCCCCTTCTCTTGATGTGTATTTAGTAAAACAAAGAGCCAACATGTTTATTCCCCCCCCCTCTTCTGAGAATGATCTTTTTTGAGGTTCCCAGGAGATATCTCCCAGCAGGAATTTTTATGGTCTCTTCATCCTGTGCTGTCTCTTTCAGAGGTTTTTGTCCCTCCATAGTATATCATGGGTTATCCAAATTCAATATAAGGTTTAATATATCCATGTTACATCAAAAAGGATTTCTTATACCAACTCTCCCCCCCCCCTTCTTCTTCCATGAAGAATGGCAGATACACAGATCTGACAAGGGTTGTTTTAAATCCCAAGTTTGGGGGACTTTGGGGGAGGAAGGAATCTGACATTTCTACTGGTCTTTCTAAATGGTGAAAGAAGTTCTGTTCCATCTTCTGCGTTAGGAAAAGTATATTTTATAACAAAATTACTTTAGTCAATTGTTTTAAGTGACTCAGTCCTAGACATCATCTTGTTTGCAATACTGGCTGAAGAGAAATGTACATAAAATTGCAAGCTTTTCTCTTTTTCTTTCCATGTTAGTGATTGGACGAAAAGTTAACCTTGCTGCACGGATGATGATGTTTTATCCAGGATTAGTAAGCTGTGATGCCCTCACTTATTCCAAATCTAAATTGCCTCACTACTTCTTTGAAGAGCTCCCATTAGTTGAGATGAAGGGTGTTGTGAACCCTGGAACAGTCTATCAATTTCTTGGTATTACAGAGAAAGCGTAAGTACAATTTTGTCTGTGGATAGCTGCACAAGAAAAATAATTTACTCTGGCTACCTAAACCTTTGAGTACAGAATACTGTAGGTTCAAGAAACATCCCTTTTCAGCAAAGCAGGTAGTTGCCTCTACTGCTGGAGGATGATTTCTCACATCCTCTTGTTATGTCTACAGGAAGAAAATGTATCCTTTCTTATATTTGCTTCAGTGATTCTGGAAATGCAACTTACATCAAAGGCATTTTGCTTTCACTGTTTCTTCTCTCAGGCAAAACAAAGCTTTGTTCATTTCTAGTTGGATATTCTGTATGTTCAACAAAAGAAATAGTTTAGAAGGATACATCTTTTTTCAGCTGTAAGTATGTAGATCTGTGGAGATGGCAGGTACAGCTTGATGGGAAAGGGAAAGATGGTGGTGTAACCCTTCCTCAAGATTTTCAACCTGGTAGTTTTAAATAATTACTTGGCTGCTTCCAGCCTTTCCATTTTGGAGAGGGGAGTATTAAGAGTATTGCACTTGCAGAGAGTTTAGGAGGAAATGGATTTTTTGTACTTTCTCAACCAGAATTCAAGGGCCAGGTACAAACAAAATATACGCAGAACACTTCTGTGGCAAGAATGGAATAGGATAAGTGATTAATTGCTCAATTGTTGTTAATATTAATCATCGTATCCTTCTGGACCATTGAGAGTGGAGGGCAGAATTCTGCAGGGGTTCTCCTTGTTAATTGCATGGTTCTAGTTAATGGTAGCAGGACATAAGAGATCAAGACGTAGGTATCTTGATTGTGGCCACCAGAGGGATTAACACTTTGCTACCTAAGAATTACAGGGTTCTATCTGACATTTTTGTCGAAAATGAGTTAAGACTGTGACAAGAATCTATTTAACATGATTTAATTTTTTAACAATTTATTTTGTAAAATTTCTAAATAGATTCACCAAAATTACAATTATAGCAAAATTACAAGGTTCTATCACATGAAAACTCAGAACTGCAGGGTTCTATTTGCAGTAGCCAATTGTCAGTAGCCAATTGCTTGGCTGCTCCCATGTGACAGAGAAAGGATGGAGCCTGCAGCATCTAGTGTTGCCTCCATTTCTAGATACATGAATACTGGAATAATGTCTCTTTTCCATGATATGGAAGCAAGTTCAGACTTATATGAACTGAGTGGATCTGAGTATGTTCCAGAAACTGAAGATGACCAATTGGATTCAGAACTTATAATTGAAAATGAGTGAGTCAAATTTTCTTACTATCAAACTGTATTCAACAATGAATTTAACCTGGCATTCCACATATCCCCCCAAAAATAGCCGTGACCTTTGTGAGGAACATAAAATTGCCTTTTCAATTGGGCAGGTAGAATACATGCTACAAAAGAAATATGATTCGCATATCCAACTGAAGAATTTAATGAGAGATTACAGACAGGAAGAAAGACTAAGTTGGTAATATGTTTTGGCATGGAAAACTAAGCTGGTAATATGTTTTGGCATGGAAAATGTCATCACTTTGCCAAAATCTGGTACAAGCAGTTTTTTTTACAAGCATAAACTTAACTTGTAACAATATGACTGCTCACACATCACATACAGGACAAAGGTACTGTGCCATTTGGACAGAATTAATGGGAGGATGTGCTGGAAACGATATAGCTAGTGCCGTGGTACAGATTTTGAAAAATGTAATGCAAGATCAACCACATGCAGTGCATCTAACATCATGGAGTGATAGCTGCATTCCACAAAATAGGAACTCATACATCTCTTTTGCAATAACAGATTTTCTTCAGAATCACCCAAACATTGAAAGCATTGAAATGAAGTTTTCTGTACCAGGCCATTCTTGCATTCAAGAAGTGGATAAAATGCATAGCATAATTGAAGTGTTACACTACAAGCAGAATTCTTTTCACCAGTTTCTTTTGTAAGATTGCTCAAAAAAGCCGTTCAAAATCATCCAGATGAAGCCTGCACATTTTAAAAATTATTCCATGTGTTCAAAGCAGTTTCAGTACAGTAATGTGCCATATGCTAAAGTTTCACAACTAAAATTCATCCCAACCCATTCAACAGTAAGGTTCAAGAAAACCTTTGCTGTGGAAAATTGGGCCATGGTCACCATCTGTGCCTTTGAAAAGAAGACAAGGAGCGTTCGCGGGAAACTTATTTCACCAACACCGCCTGCCACATCTGTTACATTGCCTGTGCCTAAGACAGAGTTACAGGTACACACACTATCCAAAGCAAAACAAGATGACATAAAAAAATATGCTCAAATGGATGCCTAAAGTCGATAATGGCTATTACTGCACCATTTTGAAGAAACTGTTTTGCAAAACTGGGGTTAAATAGTAATTCTCGGTATTAAGACATGCATTTACATTCTTACGTTTAATGCTGAACCTTCAAATAGTAATTTACAAGCATTTTATGATCACAAAAACAAATTTAAGTGAATATCAAGTTGAATTCAGTGCTTTTTTTAAAAAAAAAATATTAAACTTTGTAATTCTCATTTTTATGGTGCAACTTGTTGTGATAAGGTTCTATCTAATATTTGGAGCCTCCAGTATGACCCCAAGATGAGTCACCATTGGCCTCATTTTTTTTCCTTGCATGCACTATTTGTTGGTAGGCTCACATATCAATTTTTCCATCTATGTACAATGGGGTAACCAGTACAATTTTTCAAATGTTTAAGGCTCATTTCCTGAAAAATGGTCACAATGCACATAGAACCCTGTAATTCTGAGGTAGCGACTTCTCTATTCCTGATTTAACAATTACATGAAGCCGTGGAAGATGAAGTATTGGCATAGAATCAGATATCCTTAGTAGGAAGATGATATTTAACTGTATATCTTAAATCTGGGCTGACATTCTCTTTCAGTGCCTGAAAACTGTGAGATTCTGGATGGGGAAGAATAGCCTTGAATTTAATCCCAGAGAGATGGAATGGCTTTGATTCCAAAGATATTTCACCTTTAGTTCTGAACAGGATTGTATAGGGTTGATTGATAATTTGACTTATGGCTCCTGCTTGAAAAACAGGTGTGGCTATAATTAAGAGGACTTCTGAACAGATGCAGCTTGCGCACCAATTATAGTATTTCCTGGATTCGGAATCTTTGCTCATAATCATTTCTGTATTAAGCACCTCTTGTTGGGGCTGCCCAATCTGGAAGCTGCAACTTTTTCATTTAAGCAAAGGAGGTTCTTGTCCTAAAAAGACAAATGTGATATACTATTAGTAATTCTTCTAAGGCAATTTGGGAAATGTTAGCATAAACTTCATTTTCTTCTCTCTCTCCCCTTCTCTCCACCCCCATTTTTTAAAAATAGAATGATTTACAAAGCATATTTAACCAAGGAGAGATCTGAACTTTATCCTTTACTAGGTACGTGAACTGATCTATTGTAACATAGCAATTAATTATTGGAATGCTAGAATAAACTTGCTATTGATTTTTGAGATGTCTGTCTAATCTTTTGATTCAATTTAATCTGCATAGCTCTGCATACAACAAATATTTATGCTGCCATTTTATGCTGATCCTTCTATGCATATCTTCAGATATATATATAATTCTATAGATGTCTACTTAGAAATCAGAGCTGTTCTGTTCAGTGGATAGTGGGCAAAACTATGGCATTTTTAAAAGTATTGCCAAAAAATGCACAGTTGCATATATTCATACTCATTTATTTATTTAACAAATTTATATAAATATACATAAAACTGTAAGTAAAAGCAAAACAATAAACAATAAACACTGAAGATTTTTAAATATTATGCTTGGATACACAGTATTTACATTATTATTTACATAATTATTTGATAATTACACAGTAATTATTATTATGGTTCATTTCACAGTCAGCCAGACCGCATTTGGCATTTTTATCCACTTATCAAGACCTTCCCAAGGACCTAGGATAGGCAATTATTGATGTTTTATGGTTTTAGTGGTATCATTGAGTAAGCTGTTTGTAAATGACTGATGGTGAGTTTGTTATTGTTGATGGTGTTTAAGTAATCCTTGAGTTGTTTTGGGATTGCAGCCAAGGCACCTATTCCTATTGGTACTCTCTTTGCTTTCATTTTACCACAATTCTATTTCTATTTGCACAACTTTGTATTTTTTTATCTTCAATTCTTTCTCTTCTATTCTGCTATGTCCAAGTTCTACTACATTTATTATCAGACTTTGTTGTTGTCTCGCGTATCGTCTGGAATGTTATGCAGCAGGTGCCTGTCTGTTTGAATTCTAAAGTCCCAAAATAATTTAGCTTCAATATTTTCTATTATTTTCTCTATTTTATGATCTTATTTTTTTTATTTAACTAATATAAATTATTATTTATAGTCTTTTTCTTATTTATAAATACAACAATATGAAACCATAATGTCAGTTCTTTTAGCTGGTGTTGGCCTTCATAGGTATCAAGTTCTTCTCAATAACCTAGGATGTTGAAATGTATCATAGTAGTATATGTGCGGATCCAAGCAGCATGGCCTATTTTAATTGACAGTTTGAAATATTGTCAATATGCAAATTTCCTAAGTGCTGTCAAAGATTTTTTTTTAAATATGGCATTTGTGTGTCAATAACCACTGGGACCATCACCACCACTAGAGCATCAAGATCACAAGAAATGATACTTCCACCTTATACTGCATTAGTCAGGCCACACATAGAATATTGCATCCAGTTCTTAGAATGTTCAATATTCTTAGAATATTGCATCCAGAGTTTTAAAGGAGCTGGCAGAGGTCATCTCAGAACCACTGCAACATATCTTTCAAAAATCCTGTAGCACCGAGGAACGACCAGAGGACTGGAAAAGAGCTAATGTGGTTTCCATCTTCAAAAAAAAAAAAAAAAAAAACAGGCCCAGGAAACTATAGACAATCAGCTTAACATCAATACCTGGGAAGATACTAGAAAAGATAATAAAAAATATATCTGCCAATATCTAGAAACCAGTCAAGTAATAACTTGCAGTCAGCATGGGTTTGTTAAAAATAGATCATGCCAAATGAGTCATATTTCATTCTTCAACACAGTGGCTAAATTATTAGTCCAGCAAAATATGGTGGACATAATATATTTAGATTTCAGCAAGGAATTCAACAAAGTAGACCACAACCTACTTCTTATTAAGCTAAAAAAAAGTGAAATAGCACCACCACTAGATGGACTCGCAACTGGCTGACAAACCATACTCAATGAGTAGACCTTAATGGGTCTAAGTCTACATGGAGGGAAGTAAGCAGTGGGGTGCCACAAGGTTCCGTTTTAGGCCTAGTATTCTTCAATATCTTCATTAATGACTTAGATGAGGGAATAGAAGGGGAACTTACCAAATTTGCAGATGATACTAAGCTGACAGGAATAGCTAACACTCAAGAAGATAGGCTCAAGATTAAGATGGATCTTGACAGACTAGAACACTGGGCCATATATAACAAAATAAAATTCAGTGTAGAGAAAAGTAAAGTCCTAACTTAGGCAAGAAAAACCAAAAGTACCCATATGGACTGGGTGAAACCAGGCTCAATAGCAGTAACTGTGAGAGGGATCTTGGAGTCTTAGTGGACAACCAGCTAAATTGGAGCCAGCAGTATTTTGCAGCAGCCAAAAAAACTAATGCAATCCTAAGTTACATTAACAGAGGGATACAATCAAGATCAAGTGGGGTACTAATACCACTCTATAAAGCCTTAATAAGACCACACCTAGAGTACTGCATCCAGTTTTGGTCACCACATTATAAAAGAGATGTTGAAACTCTAGAAAAAGTACAGAGAAGAGCAACCAAGATGATTAGGGGACTGGAGACTAAAACATATGAAGAATGGTTACAGGAACTGGGCTTGTCTTGTCTAGTGAAGAGAAGGACCAGGGGAGACATGATAGCAGTCTTCCAATATTTGAGGGGCTGCTACAGAGAGGAGGGGGGGGGTTCAAGCTATTTTCTAAAGCACCTGTAGGCCAGACAAAGAATAACGGATGGAAACTGAATAAGAA
Source organism: Hydrophis major (assembly GCA_033807585.1). Taxonomy (NCBI): domain Eukaryota; kingdom Metazoa; phylum Chordata; class Lepidosauria; order Squamata; family Elapidae; genus Hydrophis; species Hydrophis major. The sequence goes on from CM066330.1 coordinate 125,189,581, forward strand.
GAGATTCAACCTGGAAATAAGGAGAAACTTTCTGACAGTGAGAACAATCAACCAATGGAACAGCTTGCCCTTGAAAGTTGTGGGAGCACTATCACTTGAGACCTTCAAGAAGAGATTGGACTGCCATTTGTCAGAAATGGTGTAAGGTCTCCCGCTTGAGCAGGGGGTTGGATTAGATGACGTATAAGGTCCCTTTGAATTCTGATTATCTGTTAATATCCTCAGTTCTTGTCACCACAACACTAAAAAGATGTTGACACCCAAGAAATAGTGCAGAGAAGAGCAACTAAGATGATTAGGGGTCTGGAGGCTAAATTATATGATGGACCATTAAGGGAAGTAGATATGTCCAGCCTTATGAAGAGAAGAATTTGAATGACATGATAGCTGTCTTCCAGTACTTGAAAGGCTGCCCCACAGAAGAGAGTATAAACTTATTCTGTAAAGCACTTGAGGGCAATGTGTGAAATAATGGGTGGAAGCTAAAGAGAGATTCAACTAAAAAGTAAGAAATTTCCTGACAAGGAGAACAATTAATTAGTGGAATAGCTTGCCTCCTGGAATTGTGGAATCACCATTGCTGGAGGTTTTCAAGTAAAGATTAGACAACCATTTGTCCAGGATGGATTAAGGTCTCCTACATTGGGCAGAGAGTTGAACTAGAAGACTTCCAAGATAGGGGACCCTCTTTTCTCTGCTGCCCAACCTTCAACCATTGCTGATTTTATCTTTGACATAGACAGGGTTTATTGTGGAAAATCTATGGAAGAAGAACATGTCTGGAAGGAAATTGGTGAAAAGTGTCTCTAAAGAACCTCAGAAGAGGTCACAATATTATCTAAATATGGGCTTGTGATTGTTTTGCATGCATGTGTACACAGAGAGATAAATACAGAGAGATGTACATTTTTTTTGCTTAGTAACCATTATGAATATTCCAACAATGCAGTAATTATTTGATATAGTTTGTTATTCAAAAGCTAACTTATTTTGTGAATGTCTATTTTAGTATAAAACATAATTCTTTTGTTCTTTGTTTTCCTTTATAATTTTCTTCCAGGTCGCAAGAAGGAGACTGACATCTTTGAAAACTTACTGGAAAAATTTAAAGAAACTAAAATAAGCCATGTTATAATATATGAAGGCCTCATGGGATATGGAAAAAGCCAACTAGTAACTGAAATTGCCTATTTAGGCCAAGCTCCTGGGCAAAAGTTGGTGCTTTTACATTTGTTGATTACACATTTTTAGAAAGTTGCCTTTTTCTCTCCAATCTTTTCATTTTTCCCTGGTCCTAGCTCAGTTCTGAGCATGACAAGCATATTGTTTTGTGTCTACAGCCTTGAGCAATGACAAGTGTCAATGGTTTTAAAACACTATGGACCTTAAAGGAGAACACTAGAGGTTGATGGTATTTCTGTGATAAATTGTTTATTCATGGGTCTCTTCCTCACAGTTTTAGTAAAGAGCTTATCAGGTACAAAAGCAAAAGTATTTTTAAAATCCTGCTTTTTCAAAGTCCAACTTTTGTTTCCATAGAGTATAACACAAAAAATCATTTTCATTGTTTCTTAGATATTGACACAACATGGTATTTGGGTATCTTTTCTAAATCCTTCATTGTTACCCTACCAAGTGCTAGTATCTGTAGAATATTTGATTTCTGGCTTCTGGTTTGTGTGTGTGTGTGTGTGTGTGTGTGTATACACACAGAGGCAGTCCTTGTTTAATGACCATTTGTTTGGTGGTCATTCAAAGTTATAGTAGCGTTGAAGAAATAGTAGTTATGTCTGGTCCTCAAAATTATGGCCATTGCAGTCCCCCCATGATGATATGATCAAAATTTGGGCACTTGCAATTACAATCATAGGGAAGCTTCAACTCCTCCCACATACCTATCTCACTCTTTTAGCATACTTGCACTTCATCACCATATGAGCCAGCAGTGTGCAGCACAGCCAAAAAATCCAATGCAATCCTAAATTGCATTAACAGAGGGATACAATTAAGATCAAGTGAGATACTAATACTACTTTATAAAGCTTTAATAAGAGCACACCTAGAGTACTGCATCCAGTTTTGGTTACCACATTATAAAAAGATGTTGAGACTTTAGAAAAAGTGCAGAGAAGAGCAACCAAGATGATTGGGGATTGGAGATTAAAACTTATGAAGAACGGTTACAAAGACCTGGGCATGGCTAGTCTAGTGAAGAGAAAGATCAGGGGAGACATGATAGCAGTGTTTCACTATTTCAGGGGCTGCCGCAGAGAGGAGGGGATCAACTTATTTTCCAAAGCACCTGTAGGCCAGACAAGAAATAATGAATGGAAACTGAACCAAGGAGAGATTTAACCTGGAAATAAGGAGAAATTTTCTGACAGAACAATCAACCAATGGAACAGCTTGCCTTTGGAAGTTGTGGGAGCTTCATAACGACTTTCAAGAAGAGATTGGACTGCCATTTGCCAGAAATGGTGTAGAGCTTCCTGCTTGGGTGGGGGGTTAGGTAACTTACAAGGTCCCTTCCAACTCTGTTAATTTGTAAACAATTTCTGTGACTTTGCTGCCCTGCACTCCACTGGCCCTGCACCCACAGTTGACCTTTACTATCTTCTTCATGTTGTTGCTGCTGATAATGCAAAGTGAAGGACAGAAGGGCTGGCAGAAGCAGCAGAGTGCAGGGTAGCCAAGTGGACAGAATTGGGAGGGGGGAGTTGAAAAGGAGGCTGTCTTTTACTTTATCAAGGCTCAAGGCTGTGAGAGACCAAAGCAGGAATGACTTGGATTGGGATCTGTCCCTCCCTAGCAACTGCCTGGGATTTGAATAATGACTGCAACTAGAATTGTCAGGATTGTTGTCACAAAGCAGTCACATGATACATGCTGAATTAATAAGAGTATCTCATCTCATCTCCTTTGCTGATCAGAAACCAGTCTATTTTGCCATGTTTCTGTCTGTACTGTGTCTTCCTGACCTGTCTATAAGAACACGGGGACAATAACCTGTTCTAATGTTCCCAGTTTCCTAAGCACATTCCACAGCTTGACATAGTCAAAACAGTCAAAGGCCCTTCAATGAATATTGATTGCTTTTGAATAATCTTTGACTTTATCATCCAATATATATCACCAATAATAATATCTTGTTCCTCAATCTTTTTAAAGCCAATTTGGAATCTCCTTTCCATGAATGCTTTGTATTTCATTATTAACAAATATTAATTCCTCCATCTTCATATTCTTGGAGGCTTTAATTCTGGTAACTCTAAATTTTAGCTTAGCATATACTATGTAGCTTTTTACTTGAATGATATATTATTAACTGATGCTTAGTACGCTTAGTCATGATTTTGAATAAACTCATAATTAGCTGAGTTTGTCCAGTATATTTAGCTCAGATTAAATAAAATGTATTATAACTTTGCATATGTGTAAAACAGGTTCACGTTTTTTTCACCCAGGCTAGAAGTAAAGTGATACATGCACACACACACACACACACACACACACACACACACACATTAGTTGCACATATATTATTGTTAGTAAAACTGTAAAGGAGGAAAGGAACCCTAACTCTAACCTTAATCTTAACCCTCTGGATTTTGCTTCACTTGTCATTGCTGTTTATAGTGCTCAACTAAGTTTCAAGTCTGTGAGCCAGCACTGTTCAAAGACATTTCCATGGTCATGTAGCCAACATGATGTTACAGAGTGCTGTTTCCTCTGCACTGAAGTGGTACCTATTTATCTACTTGTATTTGCATGTTTTCCAACTCCTAGGTGGGCAAGAGCTAGGTGAAGACGGGTGCTTAGCCCCATCGCATGGCACTTGGGTCTCAAACCTGGCTATTGACTTTCCATCTGACAAGTACAATGTCAGAATCACAGAGCCATCATGCCAATGTAGTAAGGTCTTAAAGTAAACTTTAAATAGGATACATAGGCAGATCCTAATTGGAAGGAATTGTCTGTCTTTTTATTAATATCTTGTGTGAATCAAAATTATTGCAGAGAGCTAAGGAAATGTTTCATTGTCCCCACAAATGTTCAATCAAACAAGGTGAGGTCAGTGCTTGATATTCAGATGAGAGGTATGAGCTGTTAGAAGCTCTTCCAGATATTATTAGATGTCTGAAGACACTTTTTTATTTAATGATGTAGGAAAAAATTCTTCAAAATAATCACTCCACTGCAATCAATGAACCAAAATTCAATGCTGATATGATTTCTTTGTTTTAGCTGCACAAATTGAAACAACAATCTGCTTCTGATTGATTACTTTCAAGTCAAGATTTTCATTTGTCCATGTAATTAAGCAGGGTTGTGGCAATGGAGCTGACAAAGATAAATGCATGGCAAAACTTCTTTGCTGTCCAGACATTGATGGCAATGTTCCTGGGGGTGGATGTCTGTAAAACCTATGATGCAAGGCAGTATATCCTTCTGAGCAAGTTGCGTGGAGTTATAGAAGAACAATATCTATGCCTTTTCAACAACCTTTTTCATGTTAAGGTAAGAATGGAAGATCTTTTCTCTTATGAATGCTTTGCATTGAAAAGCAGATAAAGAGACAGTATCAGAGAAAGGTAATATCAGATAAGATAAAACAGATCACTTGATAAAGCTGCACAGCTTTAGATTTGCTCAGAATGTCTAATTATGAAACAATTTACAAAATAAACATTCTTTTTATACTATTAATCAAATAATTATGAGATTGGTTTCTTTTTCTGGTTAGTTTCCTACATCAGAAGTGGTTTCTCAAATGGATAATGACAGAAAGAATAAGGAGATTGAAACGATGCTTTTAAAAATTCTGATTAATGTAAGTAAATAGTTTCCTTGTGCATAACATGGTCTATAGAGGATAAAGGCATGATTAGCTTCTCAATACAATCCTTGCTTAATTGTCACAATTGAGACCAGCTACTCCATTGCTAAGTGATGCATCCTTAAGAGAGACACCATGCGACTGCCTCCTTAGCAATGGCAGCTCTGGCAGTCTTTATTGCTATTATGAAGTGAAACCCATGTATTGTAGCAGTTAGGCAAAGACTTGCCCTGATTCAAACCATTCCTATCTTGGTCACTTGCAGTCGTGAGCCTTTTTTTTTTCAAGTGAAGGGAGTGCCTCTTCTTCAACTCCTATAACTCTGTTCCTTTGGCCACTCTGCATAATGGCCCTTTTTGGCAGTAGAGGTTAAACTGGCTGAAGTAGAAACTCTGAAACTTTATCTCTCTCAGCCTATCATGACTCACAAGTGTCTTCTTCAATGCCTATTGCCACCAAGGAGTGACACCTCAAGTCCCATGCCAGGCAAACCATCTTGTCACCTCACCATAGTGTAAAGCCCCATTGCCATATTGTAGTATGGTCACTTGGGCCAGTGCCATGATGAAAAATCACACTGCCATAGTGTGAAGCCCCATTAGTGCACTGTGACATTAAACCACAGTTGCTTCTGCCATATACCATGCTGCCCCAGCATTGTAGCATGAGGCCCCAGCCCTAATATAGTGAGAAGTGTTGCAGTAGTAGTTGCCACTGCAGTACAACATCCCAGCCACCCTAGCATTGCTATTGCCATAAGAACATACAAATACAATTATCGTGTCAAGAAGAAGGGCAGGAAGAGAGAAGTCAGCTGGGGGCAGCAGTCTCTGTGTGAGGAGCTGTAAATGCAAGCAGGCCCAAATTTTAATTATGTGACCTTGGGGTCTTGGCAACAGTTGTAAATTTGAGGACTAAACATAAGTCCATTTTTTCAGTGCCATTGTAACTTTGAAGAATTGCTGAATGAATGTTAAGTTAGGACTGAAAAAACATAGTGAGTTTATGGAATTTTTCAAATTCTAGTGAGGTGAATTGGGGCCCATTGTCTGACATGATGACATCTGGGAGGCCATGGGTTGCGAATAGTTTGCTAAGTTCCTTGGTCACGGCCTCCGTGGTGGTGGTTTTCATGTTGCTTACCTCCAACCAGTTGGAGTTAGCATCTACCATTAGAAGGAATGTATGTCCCTTAGTGGGCCCGGCAAAGTCTATGTGGATCCTGGACCATGGTCCCCTGGGGGTTTCCCATTCCAGGATCGGTGCCGCGGGAGGGCTCGGTCTGGTTTCTTTTTTTTTTTTTGGTAAAAGTTTTATTGATTTTAACGACCGACAAAAAACATGTAAGACATAAAACATAGCATAAAAAGATCATTCTTCATAAATTTACAGTGTATCGGTTGGTTTACCACGCCCTTTTGTGCATCCATTTCATAGTCATCAAAATAATTATATTACATAATAACTCACATTATCAATCATCAATAAAATATCCCAATATCATTATTAAACAATCATTTGACTATAATTTTAATAATTCATACTTAAGCGAGATAACTATAATTAAGTTAAATTATTTTATAACAAATCATAGAATCATACCAAATCTATCTTAATAAAATATTCTTAAAAATTATCCAAACCAAGAAAAAAAAAAATTCATTATTTCCTAAATTTCTAAATATTCTATTATTATATTGTATTATCTAACCATTGATAAAAAAAGATCCCAAACTTCATAAATTTGTTTATCTTCTTGTTCTCTAATTTCAAATGTCAATCTACTCATTTCAGCACATTCCAATATTTTCTTCATCATTTCTTCCTCTAATGGTATTTTCTCACTCTTCCAATGTTTAGCAAATACAATTCTAGCTCCTGTTAATACATTTACAATCAAATACTTGATTTCTTGACAGCGTTCACATCTTGCCACCCAGGCCTCAATTTGTTTGTCCATCCCTGGCCACCAAGCGTAACTTCTGGCCAGGGCTTTCGTTCTAAGTATGCCCGGGTGCCCCTCATGTAACAACCCCAATACCTTCCTTTGTAGTTTTTCTGGAATAACAACCCTATCCCCGCACAGTACACACCCTTTTTGTAGCTAGAGTTATGTTTGCTGGTTCCGGAATGTCTTGAATGCTTCGTCATCGTCTTTTTCCGGCCACCCTTTTTCAACCCAATGTAACACCCATGCCAGACGTTTGTCTTTATTAGTTTCTCAGGCAATGTCTGATGTGGTTATGGGTAGATCGGGCAGAGTCTCTATGCTGAGGGTGCTCATTGTGGGTGCTGGGTTGGTGTCTAGGTCAGGTAATGGCGAGCGGCTCAAAGCGTCTGCGTGGGTGATAGTCTTACCGGGTTGGTTGTGAGCCGGTAGCTGTAGGCGACAAGGAATTCGGACCACCTTGTCATTCTGGGAGATAGGATGTTCGGGGTGGCCCGGTTCCCTGCCAGGATGCCCAGCAGCGGCTTGTGGTCCGTGATAATGGTGAACGTGTGGCCGTAGAGGTACTCATGGAACCTCTTCACTGCTGCGATGATGGCCAGGCTCCTTGTCCAGCTGGCTATAGTTCCTTTCTGGTTTGGTGAGTGTCCTCGAGAAGAAAGCGATGGGTGCTTCTCTTCCATCCGGGAGTGTGTGGCAGAGGACGGCGCTGACGCCGAAGGGTGAGGCGTCGCATGTGACGGCAAGTGGTAGGGTCTCATTGTATTGGATGAGGATGGCATTCGAGGTGAGCAGGTCCTTGGTTTTCCTGAAGGTGGCTTCCTCACATTTCCCCCAAGTCCAGGTGGCCGCCTTGTCCAAAAGCCGATGCAAAGGCTCCGCCGCGGTCGCCTTTTGGGGCAGGAAAACATTGTAAAAATTAAGCAGTCCCAGAAATGCCTGCAGTTCAGTTTTGTTCCTGGGCGTGGGGGCCTCCTTAATGGCTCTGATTTTGTTTGCGGTTGGGTGGATGCCGTGCTGGTCTAGGAGGTATCCTAGAAACTCGACCTGCTCTGTGTAAAGCTGGCATTTCTCTCTCTTCACTTTTAGCCCGGTTTCCTTGAATTTAGTTTGCACCTCCCTTAGACAACCCTCTAGTTCTAGCTGGTTGGTTGCTGACACTAGCACGTCGTCGAAGTAGGGCACCACCCCCTTAATTCCTTGCAAAAGTCTCTCCATGAGGCTCTGGAAAATCCCCGGTGCCACGCTGACTCCAAACTGGAGTCGGTTATAGCGAAACGCTCCTCGTGGTTGACTATGGTTTGCCCCTCGGCGGTTTCTGCGTCGACTGGCAGCTGTTGGTATGCTTGTGCCATGTCGAGCTTCGCAAAAACCTTGCCTCCCCCCAGTGAGTGTAGAAGGTGCTGCACTACTGGGACAGGGTAGGCGCTTTGTTGTAAGGCGCAATTTAGGGTGGCCTTATAGTTCCCACAGATTCTTACCGACCCATCAGGCTTGACTGGGGTGACTATTGGGGTCTCCCACCGGGCGTGGTCGATTGGTTGTAGGACTCCTTGCCTTACAAGCTTGTCAATTTGCTGGTCTATTTTTGGCCTGAGTGCAAAGGGTACCAGCCTTGGTTTTAGGCGTATCGGGGGAATGTTGGGGTCTAGGCTGAAGGAGATGGGGGGCCCTCGGTACTTGCCTAGGGTGCTGTCGAACACTTCCTGGAAGTCCCATGCCAGTTGCTGTTCCCAATTGGTCTCGGCAGTGTGGTTGATGCCTGTGACTTCGATGCCGAGCAGTGCGAATCATTGCAGTCCCAAAAGGCTGGGTCGGTCTCGGTCCACGATCGTCAGGGGAAGCTTTGCAGTGCGGCCCTTGAATGTTACCTTGAATTGTCCAGTTCCGACTACCGGGATGCGGTTTCCTTGGTAGTCCTTGATTATTAGTCTCTGGTTCTCCAGTCCCTCCTTGTGGATGGTAGGCACCAAGCGCTTAATTTCTTGCCAGGTGACCGTGGAGAGGTAGGACCCGGAGTCCACCTCCATTTTGCATGGCTCGCCTTTGATGCCTACCTCCGTGTAGACTTTTCGGGCGTCGGTGGTTGATGCGTGGCCGATGATGACCTTCTGGTGGGTTTCCTCCCTCCGTCGGGTCTCGCCACCTCGTCGGTTCTGTCCGTTCCGGTCCCATCGGCTGTTGGCTTGGTGATCTCTGGCTCTGGAGGGTTTGCTGTCCCATCTTCGCTCGCTGTGGTCCCGCCATCTGGGGCTGTAGGCCTTCCTGAATCGGCAGACTCGGGCGATGTGACCCTTTTTGTCGCAGTGCTGGAAGACGGCATCGAGAAAGCTGCATTCTGCTCGAGGGTGGTCACCCCCGCACCCAGCACATGCGGTCCCCGACTTACAACCCCACCGATTTCGCTGGTCACGTCATGTCTGGAGCCGGTGGATCTCCTCCTCCTCGTCCATGGTGTTGCAGGCAGAGTGGAACTCACCATGATGGGTGGTAGTTTCGCGGTGACTTCTTCCGGTTGGGCCTCGGTCACTCGTCCTGGGTCGGCAGTCCCGGTGCGATCTCCGGTGTCTGGTCTCCACATGCGGTTCGCCAATTTCCGGGTTGCCTCGACTGCGGTAGCTTCAGCGATGGCATCGGCGAGGGTGATGTCTCCCTTGGCCATCAGCCGGCTCTGTAAGACTGGGTCTCAGAGTCCAAGTATGACGCAGTCTCGTAAGGCCTCGTCCATGTCCGAGAACCCGCACATGCTGTCTAGGCTTCGTAGGTCAGCCACAAAGTCACTGATGCTCTCGCCCGTTCTCTGGTCCCGCCGGTAGAAGTCGTGCTGCCTGATGAGGGTGGGCATGGTGGGGGCATAGTGGTTCCGGAGCAATGGTTCGTGGTCGGCCCAGTCCATCTCCTTGATGTCCGCGGGTTTCGCTAGAGCTTTTGCCAATTTGAACACTGCGGGCCCGCAGTGTGTCAGGAAGACGGCTCTTTTCTTTGGCCCAGCAGCGTCCTTCATGTTGCTGCACTTGAGGAACATGAGGAATCTGTTGGTGTATGATTCCCAGTCCTCGGTAGCGAGATTGAAGGGCACGGGCGGTGTGATGCTGGCCATCTCGTCGGTCTCACTTCCTCCGGACACGTGTTGGTGGGGGATTAGCCTTGGAATCCCACCTTCGTCGCCAGTGTTGTGTCTGGCGCGGCAAGGAGACCAGGACTCAGTGACTTGGTTCAGCTCATTTATTGGTCCCAAGAACGGCTCGGGCTCCGAGGAAAAACTTCAGCTTTTTATTCTCAAGCCGCGGCGGCCGCGGCCAATGACACCACTTTGAATCTCCCACGATTAGTTTCCACCAATTGCGGGAGATCCCTAGCGGGCCAATCAGAGCGGCTCGCTCGACCAATCAGATCCCTGTGCGCTTTGACCAATCACAGCGCGGTGTTTACGAGAATGCAAATGACTGTACAGAACAGGTTCCACTCAAAACCAGATTGTTTTAACCCGTAAAGACTCTTTTTGAGTTTCCAACAATCATTACTATTTACTTTATTGTCTTTTATAATAACTGGCTTTTTTCAAATATATAGTGTGCTGCAATGGGGCAAGCAAATAAGCAGTTTCTACATCTAAATGGTTAATGACATAGTTTTTCTTAGCTACCCACAGTAAAGCTGCTCTCAAAGATGTTGCTTTAAGACTTGGTGCAAAAACTTCATCGTAATCAGATGCAGTTTGATTAAATCCTTGAGCTACTAACCTAGCTTTATGGGTAACAGTCCCATCATTTCCAGTTTTTACTTTAAATATCCATTTGCACCCAATGGATTTTTCTCCTGGAGATAATTTAGCATCTTCATATACTTTCATTACCTTTAATGAATTTAGTTCTTTTTCCATTGCCTTTTGCCAATTCTCCTGATCCTTAGCAGGATACATCCTAAGTTCATCTACACTAGTTGGAACTTTAGTTACTTGGCAAACTATACTTGCTTGATACCTATCAGGTGGTCTAGTTACACATGTAGTACATCTAGGTATTACAGGACTTACAGGTGGACTTTCATTTATTAACTGTTCTTGATTATCTAACTCTTCCTGATCAACTGTTTCCTCTTGTTCTGGTCCTATTTGCTCTTCGTGGACTTCTTCTTTAATTGGACTCTTCATATAACTAGTCTGATCTTTTTGCCTTTTGTAGGGTTCAATAATTACTTTGTTATATAAATCTTGCTCTAATCTATTCCATCCTACATGTTCTAGGAATTTAGCACTAGCACTGGTGTAAACTCTAGATGTACCTGGTTCCCAGAATCTATAAGATCTGTGATTAGATTCATATCCTACAAAAAATAATCTTTTAGCTCTATGCTGTCCTTTGTGTCTGAGTTGTGTAGGGATATGCATCCATGCTGGTGCACCAAATGTGTGCATGTAACTTAAATCAGGTTTTGTACCATGCCACAGTGTGAATGGTAATTCACCTGTTGTTGAATTAACAACATTATTTAATATATGATTACCACACATTATTGCTTCTCCCCATAAATTGTCAGGTAATCCTGAATCAGACAACATAGTACGTGCCATTGATTGTAGTGTTTGGCCTCGTCTCTCTATAAAGGCATTATGTTGTGGCCTGTATGGTGCAGACTTTTTATGTTGAATACCTAACATTCTAAGTCTATTCTGGAATTTATTATTTGTAAATTCCGCACCATTATCTGTTATAAGAGTTACTAATTTCTTTTTAGTTTTTCTTTCTGCAAATTTAATCCAATTAAAGAGATTTAGATACGTTTCAGTTTTGCTCTTCATTAAATAGCAAAACCCATATCTAGAATAGTGGTCCATTATACTTAATATGTATCGAGCTCCTCCTACACTTGGTTTTTTCGGACCTATTAAATCGGCAAATACTATCTCTAAAGGCTCTTTGGAAGTAAATCCATCAACTCTATTTGCCGGTATGACCTTGCTTTTGCTTTGATTACAAGCAAAACATTGCAAATACTTATTACAAGGTTTCAAACTTATTCCTTTAGATAGTTGAACAGTTCTCTTAATCATTTTAAAATTTAAATGCCCTAGCCATTGGTGTAACAAGTGAATACATTCATCATGAGGTTTTTTATTATCATAAACCATGTTAGCCACCTCTAAATCATTATCATTTAAAACATATAATTCACCTCTTAAAGATGCAGTAATTTTCTTATCTTCTTTTTCAATTATGCAGTTATCTCCCCTAAAGGTAACTACATATCCTAGTTTAACCAAAATTCTAACTGAAATTAAATTAAACTTAAGTTGTGGTACATATAACATTTTTACATTCTCTTTTATGAAAGAAAAATATGCTATACCTTGACCTTTAGCATTCAGTTTCCAGCCATTGGCTAATGATATCTGCTGTGTACTCTGGGACATTTTAATAAAATTTTTGTTATCATTTGTTATACAGTGGGATGCTCCACTGTCAACCACCCATAAATTATTTTTTACAGCTCCATTAATATACATGGCTAACTCTAAATTTTTATTTTTATTTTGGTTACTTTTCGTATTCTGGCCAGCATTCTGGAGCTTTGCTTTTTTACAAAATCTTGCCAAATGTCCTTTTCCTCCACAATTAAAACACTTTTTAATTGCGTATGCAGTAGGAGATTCAATATCTTCTTTTTGAGGTTGCCCCCTCCTTAACTGATCTCTTTCAAGTCTTCTTCTTGCCTCTTCAATCAATCTACCAGTTATATCAGTTAAAGTTAGGCTTTCCTTAGGCAAAATTTCAAGGGAAGTGACGTAGTTATCATAATTTTCGTCTAATGAAGATAGAATTATGTAGACTTGGTGTAGTTCAGAGAAAATAAGTTCTTTCTCGTACAGTTCTTGAAAAATGCTTTTTATAGTATTCAAATGACAAAGCATATCACCATTCATTTGGAGATGCGTCCTGAAAAGCTTCTGTGTTAGATTTATGTGAGCACCAACATTATCTCGGACATAAATCTTCTTCAGCTTCTGCCAACACCCAACAGCTGTTTGTTCTCCGCGGATATGAACAAGTTGCTGATCAGATAGTGTTAGTCCCATTATGCAAAGAGCTTGTTCATTCTTCTGCTTAAAGTCTTCTATCTTTTGTCTATCTTCCTCAATCTCTGGATCCCATTCCTCTACATTTGGTGGATTTTCAATTATGTTCCACAGATCTTCTCTTCGTAGAAGTAGACTACATTTCATAGACCATGATACATAGTTTGTTCCATCCAGCTTGGATATAAGGGACAAACTTTGTAGATTGACTTGTGCCATGTTTTCTTATATGGATATAAAACTATAATTAATAAAATACAGCTGTCTGTTTACTGTAATGTGTAACAACACAAACTCTCACTTTTTACATAAATCTGTTTTATCCTAGTTAAACTGACTTTGCAGCCTCTGGGCCCATAACCAGTGTTAAGCCTAGTTTCCCCAACCAGGGTTAAGGAGACAAGCTAAACAGAATGTGCAGCATTAGTCAGATAGGCATACAGATAAATGTGTGAGATAAGTTTGTATGTTAGTTAACATACAGTAAAAATAACAGATACGCTTGTGTTATCAAAAATATAGTTTATTCCACTTAGAGTTTTATAGCATAGTCAAAATAACAGTCCATTAGTCATGTATCATTTTAGTCAGTCCATTCAAGGATATTCAATTAGCAAAGTCCGTGTAAAATATCCAATGTCAGTTCACTTACAATAAATCAGTTCTCTCATAGTTGATAAATCAACAGTCCTTTCTCTCTCCCATTCCAGTAGGGGAAAAAACGCAGTCTTCAGTCTATCCAGTAATTAGGGATCATCAAGCCAGAGAGAGCAAGCTGCCATGCCTTGCTTCTTTTATGGTGCTTTTACAACCACTCCCTTAATTACATTCTTACAGTTAAAGTTACAGACACTTTAACTAACAAACCATGATAACATATTTATTATTTTTCCTAAACCAGTTAGGGTAAACAATGTTATCCCTAACAAGATCCAGGAAAACACTGATAGCCAATTGAGATCTGTAGTAGGGGTCCAGTTCTTTCTATTAACCTCTGGCAATATCACCAGTTTTATTTAAGGCATGGAAACAACCTTGGTCATAAAAACAAAGAATGGCAAATTCTTAGAGTGTAGTTTAGCATTAGTAGAAACATTTATAACAGCAGTAAGTAAAAATTCTAAAAGCTGTGATGACAACAATTCTAATTATAGTACCATCTTAATATGCAGAGTATGTGGTTTTTGTTTTTTTTTTAGGCAGCAGAAAAGGAAGCCCTCATTTTTGCAATTGATGAAGCTCAGTTTATTGATAAAGCCTCTTGGGATTTCCTGGACAATTTACTTAAGAATGTTCCAATCTTTGTTGTTATGGCTTTGTCTCCTATCAATCACAAGGGACGAACACTTTGTTCCAGTGCAACCCAAATCCTGAATAGTCCAAGCACAACTTTTATTAAGCTAAGGGAATTAAGTCCTTCAATAATTATTCAGAAAGCCTGTCAAGACCTTGGAGTGGTCAGTATCACCAGGGAGCTTGAAACGTAAGTAGAAGATGCCCTCCCAGGCAATCTTTTAGTTGTTCCTATTAGGATGAAGGCAAAGAGAATCAGCAGGAAATGCAAAGTGTTATCATTTAAATCAACAAATCTGAAACTTTTATTTCAAGCAAACTACCTGACTTCTTCTAAGCTGAAGGGGCTTTCTTCCTCAATACCAAATTTCTTTGCTATTCTCTCCTTGGGCCAAAGTCTATAATCTTTCTGACAGCAGATTATCAGTTATATACTCACTTGTGGAAAGCTTATCCTGAGCTTATAGACATAGATATAGATGTATCATGCCACATTATCTATTTAGAAAGGGAGAATTTTGGTTAAGTGTGTACAGAAGTCAAAATGTGAGTTTCCTCAATCAAGTATTTGTATCAGTTGAGGAATTGTTCCACTGTTAGGATACTTGGCAGATTAGGCACCAACAGCCACAGGCATAGTAGCAGTTCTGATAACAGTGAGATTCTTTTCTTCGGGAATCAGTATCTGTAAGAAGTCTGTCTAACTTTGTTTATAACATTTTATAATATTAAATATTTAACAAGATCATCTATAAAATACTTCAGAAAGAATAGCTCAGGCCATGCCAGTAAAGCACTATTTTGGCATCATACATAATACAAAGACTAATGCAGTTTCTTTCATCTTGGAAATTAGAGAGATTTGCAAACCATGCCATTGTGGATTGTTTAAGAAATCCTACACTATGGCAATTAATGAGAGCAATTTCTACAGTGCTTGTTTTCATCTCTGGGATCCCTAGTAGTGAACAGGTAGTTGCAATATCACGACCAGTTCTAGATAGTCTCATACACAACTACTACTGTCAGTCTGTGCTCCATTCAAAATCCAAGAAAGAAATACTCAGACTCCATGGGTTAGAGCAAAGCTTTTCCTTTTACTGGAAATCAAAGTGGGAGCTACAGGTTGAATTCTGAATCTAAAGAATTTGGCGTGCAGATCACATATACAAAGGAATGGAATTGTTCCCACCCCCCAAAGTTCAAAAGACTCTTCCAATTAAAAATTCTGAATATGATCATGTGGGTATCTTAAGGTGGTGATGAGGCTTCTGTCCGTTGACCTTGACATATTTTGATAAAACTTTGCAGCTGCACAAAGGATAGAAAAGCTAGGCAGGGAAATAGAAACTTAAGGATAGGAATTTATACTCCCCCTCCTTCTTCCCATTTACAGCATAGGAATGTAACACCTCCAGCTTTCTTCCCTTCCAATTCCCCCCTCCCCCCGTTGCTAATGACAGCCGAGAGATGGACCAGTAAGAAAGATGCAAAGATGCAAAGCAACACAGAAGATATAGAGGGGATCATCTTGAAGGCTGACATTCGGACCCCCTAGAAAAAGGACAATTGTCCCTGTAAAAGAGAACAACACAAAATGCATGTTAACAATTGCATACATTTCTATGGTTTATCAGGATACTTTATACGAAAGTCTTTGACCAGTTCAGGAGCCCTAATGTCTTTCTCATTTACCCACTCGGCTTGGGATGAAGGAAAATGTTTCCAAGCTACGAGGTATTGGAGATGACCCTTCCATTTCCAAGAGTCCAAAATCTCTTTAACTTCAAAATGCTGTTCACCCTCAATCAACAATGGTATGGGGGGATCAGTTTGGGTTGGTCTCAGTGTAGAGGTATACTCGGGTTTCAACAAACTAACATGGAAAACCGGATGAATTCGACAAAGAGTTTTTGGCAATGTCAATTGAACTGTCACAGGGTTCACAATCCGTTCAATTGGGAAAGGACCCACATACTTAGGGCCCAATTTCTTCGATTTTTGGGTGGTCTGTAAGTATTTGGTCGAGAGAAAAACTTTGTTGCCCACTTGATAAGACTTCTGTAGAGTTCTCTTTCTGTCGGCAAATTTCTTATGAGCTTGATGTGCCTCATCCAAGGCTTTACGGGCGACTGGCCAATTGAGTTGGAGCTGAGATATCCATTTATCCAACGACTAGACGTTGGGTCTTTCATGAGGAAGCTCAGGTATGGGCACAAAATCTTGCCCTGTGGCCACCTTGAATGGGGTAAAGCTATGGACAGAATTGTTGTATGCCACCTCTGCAAAAAGCAGCAGATCAGCCCAGTTGTCCTGCTGATAGTTTATGTAACACCTGAGATATTGCTCCAACACCGTGTTAGTTCTCTCATAGGCCCCATTAGTTTGGGGATGGTGGGTGGAGCTTAAGCCCTGGGTGGAGCCTATTAACTTCAAAAATTCCCTCCAGAAGTTTGAGGTAAATTGGACCCCTCGATCAGAAACTATACGCTCAGGGACACCATGCAGTCTATAGATATGTATGATGAAGAGTTTAGCAAACGATTTTGCTGAGGGAATCTTGGAGCAAGGTATGAAGTGTGCCTGTTTGGAGAACAAATCAGTCACCACCCAGATAACCATGTGTCCAGTGCTCTCGGGTAAGTCTACTATAAAATCCATGGAGATTTCCTTCCAAGGAGCAGTTGACCTGGCCACATTCTGTAACAGACCTGGTGGCTTACCAGGAGGTCTTTTGGCTGAGGCGCAAACTGGACAGCTCGCTACGTAAGTCTCAATGTCTTTTTTCAATGAAAGCCACCAGAACTGTCGCTTAACCAGGTGTAAGGTCTTCACGAAACCAAAGTGACCAGCTGCCTTGGAATCATGAGTCTGTTGTAACACTTGGCTTCTCAAAGTCTGTGGTATGTACAATTTCGCTCCCACCCAGGCCAAGTCATCTCTAACGGTGCAGTTATTCGTATTTGCTAGGAACCACTCATCTGTTTTCAACGCTTCCTTAAATCGTTCCATCAAGTCATTGGACAGCTCTGCCTCTTGCTTCTTCTTTTGCACTCTGGTGACCACCGGTGTGGCGAACTGTGTGGTTGACACAATCGGCCTTATCACTTCTTGATGAACACTATTGTATTGAGGCATTCTAGATAAAGCATCCACCATAAAAAATTTTCCTCCCGGGATGTACTTCAACGAGAAATTGAATCATTTGAAATACTGGGCCCACATAACTTGCTTAGGGGATAACTTTTGAGGTGTCTTCAAGGCCTCCAAATTCTTATGGTCAGTCCATACCTCAAATGGGTGTTTCACTCCTTCCAAGAAATGTCTCCAAGTTAGTAGAGCCCAACGGACTGCAAAAGCTTCCTTCTCCCAAACGGCCCATCTCCTCTCAGTGTCAGTTAACTTATGGGAGGTGTAGGCACAAGGTTGTAGTGTCTCCTTCTCATTTAATTGAAGTAAGACCGCCCCAACAGCCACATCACGCGCATCAGCTTGGATCACGAAAGGGGCATCCATATCCGGGTGTTTCAGCACTGGTTCTGCAGCGAACAGTCACTTTAGTTTTTCAAAAGCAGCTTGGCATTCCATGGACCACTTCAATGGTTGGCTGGGCTTTGGTTTTGTTTCCCCTTTGGTTTTTAAGAGATTGGAGATAGGCATTGCTACTTTAGCGAAAGACGGGATGAATTGCCGGTAAAAGTTGGCAAATCCTAAGAAACTTTGAAGCTGCTTTCTGGACCTCAGCGGGGCCCAGTCCAAAACAGCTCGCACCTTCCCTGGGTCCATCTCGATGCCCTCGTGTGAAATGCGATATCCTAGGTAGTCAATTTTCTCTTGATGAAATTCACATTTGGACAGTTTAGCATACAATTTGGCAGCTTGCAGTTTGTGCAGCACATGTTCGTCTCTAGTCTCCGTGTAGATAAGGATGTCATCAAGGTAAACCAAACCCCCCTTGTATAAATGTTCATGGAGCACCTGATTGATCATTTGCATGAAAACGGCTGGAGCCCCCTGTAGGCCAAAAGGGAGAACACTGAACTGGAAACAACTCATCAGGCAGTTAAACGCAGTTTTCCACTCATCTCCTTCTTTAATTCGGATTCGGTAATATGCCTCGCTCAGGTCCAACTTCGTGAAAATCTTCCCCTTGGCCAGGTGAGCTAACATGTCCTTCATCAGGGGTACACGTTTTCCACGGAAATTGTGTTTAAATTTTGGTAATCGACCAAGCGTTTGGAGCCATCTTTCTTTTCATGGAACAACACTGGGGCTGCCACTCGAGGTCTAGCGGGTTGGATGAAACCACGTTTCAAATTTTTATCGATAAACAATTTCAACTCCAATTCCCGTGGCATCATCGAATATAATTTTGGTTTCGGGAGCATCACCCCAGGTAGAATTTCAATACTACAATCCATTGATCGATGAGGGGAGAGCTCATCAGAAGCCTTTTCGCTAAACACCTCTCTTAAGTCCCAATATTCTTTCGGGATTTTGTCCTCCCTCTCCAAGCTCTCAGCACCTGTGGAGGCTGACTCAACTGGGTTCTGAAGCTTTGGATGGGATCACTCCTCCTCTTCCAGCCGCTGATTGGTACGAATCCATAACCACCTTTTCCTCCAGTTCACATGGGAGTTCCACTTGCGGAGCCAGGGTAGCCCCAATATTAATGGATGCTCCATACCAGGGGCCACAATAAAGCACAGGACCTCGCTATGGCTTCCCATGGTCATCTCTAGGGGTTCCGTTATGAAATGTGCAGGGCAACCTCCTGACACTGATCCATCCAGTTGGCAAAAGGATATGGGTGTTTCTAAGGTTCTCAGTCTGATGCCCATCTCCTCAACGACTTTCATGCTGATTACACACCTCGTGCACCCAGAGTCTAGTAAGGCTAACATTTCTCCTTCAGTCTCCGAAGTGAGCACCCTTAATTTTATTGGGAAAGTCATGGGGCCCTTGTTAGGACTTACTGGGACGTCGTCTTCCGAGTCAGTCTCACTCTCTTCAAGGAAGGTCGGAGGTCCCAGCTCCTCTCCTGCTGGAGGGGTGACCTCTACAACTTCCCCCATCTTTAACACATTTTTGCGAGGCTTGGCTGGGGGATTTTCAGGCTTCTTCCCTCCCCTCTGCACTCCCTTTGGATCCAGCTTGACTCTGCAATCCTCAATCCGGTGGCCCTCCTTCCCGCATCAAAAACATTGGTGGTGGATTTGGGCCTCGCCATCACTCCTCCCTTCCGAGGCTTTGGGGCCTCTCGGAGACGCGGGGGGGGGGCGGGTTGCTCCATGCAGAACCTCCTCTGCGTCTGCTTTGGGTCTATTTCCACTTCTTCTGCTAGCAAATACCACAGTTGCAGATCATAGGAATCCCTTCTGGAGATGCACATGTGGTATATATCTTCATTTAACCCATCTTTGTAAGCTTCTATCAGGGCTCCCTGGGACCAGCCTCGGATATGGCATGCCAGTTGCCTGAACTCTTGGGTGTAGTCAGCAACTGACCTCCCCCCTTGATTTCATTCTGATCCTGGCCTTCCTCTTCACTAGAGGGTCCTTAAACCTCCTCAATGCAGTCATGAAGACATTGAGATTCCACAGTTGGGGGGAGTTATCATTATACAAAGTCACCTTCCACTCTGCTGCTATTCCCTCCAGGACCCTGGTAACACATCTCACCGTGGCTGCTTCAGAAGTGAATTCTCTCTCATATTCTTCCATATCGCTCCAAACTTGTGCCAGGAAGAAACCCAAATCCCCCAAATTTCACTTCCAAGGGGGGCAGGTTGAATGCTCTACGCCTTCCAGGGATCAAACCTCCCGCTGGGGCCCCCAGAGCTGCAGTCAGCTGCTAGGCTGGTGCAGGCTGAGCTAGGGGGGTGGGGGCTGCCTGGCTGCCCCTGGCTAAAGCTGCTCCCCTTTCCCCCTCATACCTTGGAGCAATGTGAGGCTTCTTGAAAGCATCATTTAGGAGCTGCCTGGCTTGATCCAGCATGCATGCTCTCTCTTCCCTTTCTTGCCACAGCTGGTTTCTTGCACGTCTTCGGGTTACGGTGATTCTGGGGGGAGGAGGTATTCAGGATCCCTCCATCCAAGACCATCTGGGCCTCTCAGCTGGAGCTTCTTCCAGAGTGAGGTCGGCTAGCAGATCAGTGGCTAGCACCTCTGGTAGCAGCATCGACTGCCCCCCCACAACTCCCTGCTCATCTTCTTCACTAGCTGGAGATGACATGATGTAAAACCCCCTCGGAAGAAAAGTTGATATTTTCTCTGGGTGGGCTGATGGTAGATTCAGAATAATGTCAGTCTGTGCTCCATTCAAAATCCAAGAAAGAAATACTCAGACTCCATGGGTTAGAGCAAAGCTTTTCCTTTTATTGGAAATCAAAGTGGAAGCTACAAGTTGAATTCTGAATCTAAAGAATTTGGCGTGCAGATCACATATACAAAGGAATGGAATTGTTCCCACCCCCCAAAGTCCAAAAGACTCTTTCAATTAAAAGTTCTGAATATGATCATGTGGGCATCTTCAGGTGGTGATAAGGCTTCTGTCTATTGACCTTGACATATTTTGATAAAACTTCGCAGCTGCGCAAAGGATAGAAAAGCTAGGCAGGGAAATAGAAACTTAAGGATAGGAATTTATACTCCCCCTCCTTCTTCCCATTTACAGCATAGGAATGTAACACCTCCAGCTTTCTTCCCTTCCAATTCCCCCCTCCCCCCACGTTGTTAATGACAGTTGAGAGATGGAGCAGTAAGAAAGATGCAAAGATGCAAAGCAGCACAGAAGATATAGAGGGGATCATCTTGAAGGCTGACAACTACATTTTCAGAAGCCCAGGGATGCCTGGAATTTATTATGTTTACAACATGCCTGCTGCTGAAACGGAAGTTGAAAGCACAATTGTAATGTAGCACTAGGCATTACACTATGTCTTAAACCTGACATTCATCCATGATCATTGTTCTCCCTCTATTTGCCTGCCTACCTGCCCTCACTCTTTCTCTTTCCCTCCTTCTCTTTCTACATTATTTATAGATTTTTAATACAAAGGAGTCATGGAAACCCATTTTACTGTGAAGAACTTCTCCGAAACCTCCACTTAAACAATGTGCTTCAATTCCATGTGCTAGAGGAAGATGAAGAGAAAGAGGATGAATGGGACAGTCTTTTTAGTAAGCTACTGATTATTGGCTATCAATATAGTATAGCTTCATAGCAATTCTCAGTTTATGAATATTCAGATTGTATCAGAATATCTGATGGAAATAGTATCACAGATCTAAAATATTCAGCAAGAGAGCAGCTAGTTATTCAATAAATCATAACTATGGCATCACTCTTCTGTTACACAGATGAATACTTAATAGTCACCAAAATACCAGAAAGCATGTCACTATGTCTTGCTTCCTGATATCCTATTAGAACTTTTAACAGTGAAGCTCATAGTTCAGATCCTTCTTTCCCCAGCAATTGTAACATACATGCAGCCATATCATTGGAAAAGTTGTAGTAAAAATGTTCAATCTGTTTGTTTTTTTTAGTTTTCCAGGATGAAAAGATTTCCACATATACAGTGGAACCTCAGGGCAGGAATGCTTCTGTTCGCAACCAAATTAGGTGATGACCAGAATTTTTGCTTCTGTTATGCTTCTGTTCGCGAACAGATCTTTGAGTGGCGACTAAGCAAACCTGAAAATCCTGCTGTGGTGATTTCTCCTTTAGCGCCATTTTTTGTTTTTGTCCACACATGCGCAGAAGGTCGTGTTTCCAGTCACGACCCAATCAGGTTGCAACCGTAATCCTGGAACCAATTACAGTCACAACCCGAGGTTCCACTGTAGATGCTATAGGCTTAATAAACCTTGAAGCATTCAGTTCTTCTGAAAAAGCTTTTTGAATGAGAAGTGAAATGAAAAAACAAGGAAGCCAGCTGTCTTTTGAAAAGCATCTTTGGTACAACCCAGTTTGTTTTATTGATATAAACTGGGGAATGTTAACCTTTGCAGTAATCCCATGTGATGTTTGAATATTAGGAAAACACATTCAAATTTGGTTTGGTTTGAGTTTTGGTCAGGGAAATATAGCAATGATTAGTAGATAGTAAAAACCTGCTGGCTTTAATCTTGCATAGATTTCACAGTAGCAAATAGGAACCTAGCTCCTGCTATTATTGGCAGCTATTTAAATTATAATGTTAAATGATAATATTAAAATAGTGATTTTAACTATTGCAACTTTTTAAAATAGCCATCTGAATGTTTTCTTGGAAGAAAATAGTATTAATACTAATACTAAAATATTTATGATTCTCCACTATAAGCCACTGCTGTTCTCAAGACTCATGCATCCAAAATGTTAGACGAAGAGACTGAATTATATATTTGCACAGTTAGGCAAAATGTGAAGCTTACCACCATCAGTCTTCCTCCAACATTAAAAGGTATGTAATGAAGCCAGACATTCTGAACACAAAACTTCAGATAGCACTATTTTACCAAAGGCCATAGTGAGTTTCCAACATTTGAAATCTTATTTTAATTATTTCATTGTAGGCGCTGCCTAATTCCAAACTGAATCTAAGTAACTCACAATATAATAATAATAATAAAAATACAGAATAAAAAGGATGAAATCTGATCATCCTATACAAAAACAGAGACAAAATTCTATCCAACAAGGGGTTTCAACCATCTTTACTCAAGGCCTGGGAGAACAGTCAGGTGTTCAAGGCCTAACAACCAATTGAAGATTTCAGGGCAGATCTCCTTCCAAATGATGCCATGACACAAAAGGCTTTCTTAGTGTTAATAGATGACACTGTATGAAGGAACATGAAGTGTGCCAACTCTGTCATCATACACATATGTAGTTAGACAAAATAACATTATTTTTGTAAGTTCAAG
Organism: Hydrophis major; assembly: GCA_033807585.1. Taxonomy (NCBI): domain Eukaryota; kingdom Metazoa; phylum Chordata; class Lepidosauria; order Squamata; family Elapidae; genus Hydrophis; species Hydrophis major. The sequence continues at coordinate 125,212,647 of CM066330.1, forward strand.
GTCATGCTATTGTGCGCATACGTGAGGGGAAGTTTCCAGTTGGGATGGACAATGATTGGGGCATGTGATATGATGATGAGGTGGGGGACTTGATTTGTAGTTTTGATTATTGCAAGGAAGCCCAAACCCAGCATTCAGACCTGACCAAATCTTTTGTAGCTGATGCCAGTGATGTGGCCAGGCTGGTCATTGGGCAGCTGGAAGCCTGGCTCCTGCACCGGTTCCACAATCAAGGCCCAGTACAGCTGCTGGAGGCAGAAAAGCTCCACAGAAGCCTCCAGACACCAGCTGGGTTGCCAGACCCGCTGTTAGAGGTTCCCCTCCCCACAGAAAAGAGTGAGGAAATTCTGGCCAAAGAAGGCCTTCCCAAAAAGGCAAATGAAGAGGAGGACCCCATGGTGAGTGCTACCATTCCCCACTTTACAGTTAAAGTGAAGTTGGTGGTGCCTGAGACTGGGGAAGTTGGGGAGTTAGAAGCAGTAATAGACACAGGATGTTCCAGATGCCTGATTTGGCTCCCTATAAGTGAACAATTCGGGATTCCCCCAGTTGTTCCAGATGCTATTTAAATAAAAGGAAACTTTTGAGTGATGTTGGTCTCATAGTTATGGGTGGAGTGGAGGTTTGCTGGAATGCTGACATTATCCTGAATCACTAAATAACTACCAGCACCCCGAAAGGAGGCTGTCCAGAGTGCTGAGCCCCAGCACTGATCCAAAGTTGGAGCAGTGCAAAGACTCAGTGAAGATGGAAGAAAACAGGGAAGTTACAGAATGTGCGGTGGGAATGGACACCAGAGGATTGATTGAGACTCTGTGTCCCCTTTTGGAAGAATTTGTGCAAGCAATTGAAGCTGCAGAGGAAGACAGAGGCTAGGCTCTCGGCCCAAGGAAACGGATTCCTGGAAAAGCTGCTAGACTGAGCTGAATCCAGAGATGGGACCGGAGGAGACACTGCCTGAATACTTTTCCTATTCCAGCCCTTTGATGTCATCCCAAGGACTTTCCTCAGCAGTCCATCTGGCACATAACAGGCCTCTGAAAGAATGAATGCTATGGTGGAACAGTAAATTAAATGCTATGTAAATTATCAACAGAAGAATTGGGCAGATCTATTACCATTTGCAGAAGTTGCTTGCAATAATGCAGTACACAGCAGCATGGGCTTAACTTCTTTCCAAACCACTACCAGGATGGATTTTGTCCCCATGCCACAGTTACTTAGGGAACCCCCAACATCCATGTCTTTAATGGATTGGATGAAATCATTAAGGAAAGATTGGGAAAATACAAAAAAAGCTCTAGCAGAAGCCACTGAGGAATATAAAAAACAGTCAGACAAACATAGATCTCTCCAACCACCATTTAAAGTGAGGGACAAAGTATTTTTGTCAGCTAGGTCTTCCGGTTTGCAGGGCTTCAGCAGCAGGCAGGAATCCACAATCGTGCACGGTTTCTGCCTGGGCTCGCCACTGGAGCACCCCGAGCCAGTTGGTTTTGGGGCTAAGCCACCCCGTAGAGGTGGTGAAGATGGGGGAGATCACCAGCAGGGTCAAGGAGAGCCGCATCTCTCCTCCTCAGCTGGCCAAACTCCTTTTCCCGAAGGCGGTAAGAGCGGTGGTCAGAAATGGCCGCCTCAAAGAAGCACTCAACTGGAAAAGAAAGTGCAGGAGGAAGCTAAGAAGTGAAAGTTTTGGCTGACTGAGATAAAAAGCAATGACTAAGGTACCCTGGAATTTAAATTTTTATAAAAGATAACATCGCTCCCAAAGAAGAGTCGGAAGCAGCAAATAAAAGTGAAAAGGGAACATTTTTTTTCTTCACTCTCCTTCCTCACGTTAACAACAAAGAGAGCTGAATAAGAAATCGGAAAAATCCGCTTTGGCACCAACAGGTAATTAAACTGGAAATATAATTAAATGCCAAAGGGACAATAAAGATTTCTGAACACTAAAAATTCCTTTTTTTGCTATAAGTGGGAAGGGAGAGGAAAAGAATAAGGCAGGATTTGGAAGGAGGAGTCTGCCTGGAATTCAAAAGAATTTAAAGTTAAATCTTAATAAGACTTCTAAAAGATACATTTTAACTGGAACTTTGCAACTAAATAGTAACCCCAGGAAGAGAAAGTGAAAAAAGAAGAAAGTGTTTAAATAAACAGCTTGTGTGTATTTGGATTGCTTGGTGACTTTGGGATTTCTGGAAATTATATTTGAATGACTAAAAACAATTGGGTGGTTGCTTAAAAAAATTCTAGAATGACATCACTTCTGGATGAACTGAAAATGGAATTTAAAAAATATAAAGAAGAGGCACAAGAAGGGAAGGGCTCCTTTGGCTCTGTTTTTCAATTCTTAGAAATGGTGATCTGTGTCTACAAGAAACAACAAGAAAAGACTGCGCAACAAGAAGATTGGGACAAAGAAGAAGCCATCTTTAATGAACAAGTAACTGTCTGGGGAAGAAAGGGGAAAGGGGGGAAAGAGAATGGAGAATTTAAGACTTAAAAAAACAGCCAAAAAAGGGAAAAATAATGTGAAAAATGGACATAATGTTGGAAAGCAACAGAAAAGGGGAATACAGAAGAGGGAAATGGAGGTGGAGAGACAGGGGGGTAAAAAGGAGAGAGAGAAGAAGAAAGGGAAGAGGGAAGGGAAGAGAAATTACAAAGGTTTGGAGCAAGATGTAAAGAAACAGGACTTATTCAGAGATTATGGGTGAAAATTTAATTGAAAAAGGGATTCTGTAAAGGCACATAAGATTGTATTGTTATATTTGTAATAGAAATAATGTTAGAAAATTGGAAACAATATATGATTAAAAAGTGGGATAAAATAGTCAGTGTAATTCAGGGAAACTTTTGTGAACAAAATAAATGAAATGAAATAAATGAGAGAATTGAATTAGGAAGGAATGGGAACATTTTAACTACTCAATGTTTTATAAAATATAAGTGAAGTGGGGGGGGGAAGTAACTATGGAAAGTTTATAAGTGTTCCCATAGAAGTATGATACTTATTTGAAAAGCAATGTGTAAAATGTTAAAGATTTAAATGAATATTAATGATAGAATTGAATTGGTATGGATTGTTGTTTTAATTATATTATATATTTATATTTTTTTCTTTTTTAAAAAAATACAGTGTGTAGTTTTAGAATGTACCAAGCAGAATCCAAACGGAAGTTATGTATTATATTAAGTGTTATAATTTTAGGGGAAAGATATAAAGATGTCATACTCCAATTAGTAACTACAGGAGAAATTTTGTTTGATGAGAAAAGATAATAGACAGTTGAAACAGGACAGACAAAGAATATAAGTACAATGATTTGAATTGAAAAATAAAATAAAATTAAGAAAGTTAAAGGAGGGGAGAAGCTATATAGAAAATGTAGAATGGTAATAAGATATGGAATGGAACATATAAATGAGCATGAACTTGAATTTGTATCTGTACGAAGAGATGTAACCCGGGATCATGCTGCTTTCAAAAAAGATGTTTTATGTTTTTATGTTTTATGTTTTGTTTGTTTATGTTTGTTTTTAAAAATCAATAAAATTTTCAAAAAAAAAAGTATTTTTGTCAACTAAATATCTTAAGTTGAAAATTCCTCGTAGAAAGTTGGGATCAAAATTCCTGGGTCCATTCCCTATATCAAAGATAATCAATCCAGTGACTGTCCAACTTAGTCTCCCTTGGCTGTTGGGGAAAATACACCCAGTATTCCATAGTAGCTTGTTGAAGTCTGCTATTGGTTCTAATCTATGGCCGATACCTGCAGCTCCCCCCCAAACTTCTGGTAGTACATGGTGAAACACATTGTGAAATTTTAAAAATCCTTGATTCTAGATTGCACAGAGGACAATTACAATATTTAGTACTGGAAAGGCTACCCTTTGTCAGAAGCTACGTGGATGAAAAGTTGGGATATACATGCAGATAGATTGGTTAAACAATTTCATGAACAATTCCCTGACAAACCAAAAGGTCCCCTTGGAGGACGGAGAAGGGGTTAAGAAATGCATTAACCCCTGTTTGTGTTGTGCTTGTTGTATTTTTCAGGAAGTGATTTTTTTCAAGGGGGGATGCCTGTCAGCTTTGGAAGCCATATTGAAACCAGATGCTCCCTTGCTGCCACATTTTGAGCCTGGGAAAGTGGAAGGGTGGAAGTTCTTGGGGTATATGTAGTTAGACAAAATAACATTCTTTTTGCAGTTCAAGGTCATGCTATTGTGTGCATATGTGAGGGGAGGCCTTCAGTTGGGATGGATGATGATTGGGGCATGTGATATGATGATGGGACTGGATTTGTAGTTTTGATTATTGCAAGGAAGCCTGGAATTTTCAAAATCCATTCAGAATCCATTCAAAATCCAAGAAAGAAATGCTTAGACTGCATTAATTAGAGAAAAGTTCTTTTACTGGAAATCAAGTGGTAGCATTAAAAGAATTCTGAATCTGAGAAAATGAGCGTGTAAATCACATATACAAAGTGATGGCAATGTTCCCACCCACAATAATTCAAACTGTCCATCCAATTAAAAGTTGTATGTAATGTCATGTGGGCATCTTCAGGTGGTGATGAGACATCAGTCCATTGACCTTAGCCTATTTTGATAAAGAGGTGCACTTGCGCATAGCATAGGAAAGAAGCATAAACAAGAAACTTATATAGTTTATTGTTGTGCCTCTGAGGTTTGAACCTGGTCCGTCAGCAGATGTAGGCTCGAGTGATGAAGAAGATCTGGCATTGAGATTGAGCCTGCATTATTGAGCGACATTGAGAGGAGTCTGGGGGAGGAGGAGGAGTTGAATCTGAGAGATGAGCCTGATTTATTAGAAATTTCAGAGGCATCTTCCTCTTCTGGAACTCCCTCCCTGATTGCACCTCAGGTGTTAACTGTTAATTAGGAAAATGTGCCAGAGGCTTCAAGCAAGGATGAAACTGCTGGATGCTGGCTTGATGCTAGGACTAGGAGAAGATTGAGACGTCAATCTCAATTAGAAAAGAGACGTCAAGCCAATGATTAATTAAAGAGACTGACACGCCCCTTCAGGGGATATAGAAGGAGTGTGCTAACACCTCTCCCCCGCTTGAAGTAAAGTGCTTTTTGGATTCGAAAGAATACGTTTGAAGCGGGCATCATGATTTATGGACAATTCAGACTTGCCAGACAGATTCCAGGAAGACTGCCAAGGACTGTGAAAACAGAGCAGTTAACTCTTTTGGGTCTGGTTTTGTTTTGCTTGAATATTTGAACTCTGGAACTTTGGATTCTCACCTGTGGATACAGGTGAGACATAACAGTTTATTATCTCAAAACCTCCAGCTCATTTCCCAGAACTATTTCACCCCTCCTCCCCCCATTACTTATGACAGCCAAAAGATGCAAAGGAAAGGAAAGAAATCTTGAAGGCTGACATTCAGCCCTCCTGCACAAGAGGCGTTAGCCCTATAAAAGAAAGAGAATACAAGATAAAAGGATAATATACATGTGGCACAATACTACAATATTTTAAGGTTTGTCAGGATATTTAGCACAAAATGCCTGTACAAGTCTAGGGGCTCAAACATCCCTCTCATTCATCCATTCTGACTGGGAAGGAGGAAGGTGTTTCCAGATGATTAAATACTGGAGTCAACCTCTTTGTCTCCTAGAATCCAACATTTCTTTAATTTCAAAATGTTGTTCACCCTCAATCAGAAGAGGAACGGGGGGATTGATCTGAGCCTGTCTCAGATCGGAGGTATGTTCAGGTTTCAACAAACTAACATGAAAGACAGGATGAATCCTTCTAAGGGTTTTCGGTAATTGCAGTTTGACTTCCACAGGATTCACAATTCATTCAATTAGAAAAGGTCCAACATATTTAGGCCCCAGCTTTTTAGACTTTTGTGTGGTTTGCAAATATCTAGTGGACAAAACCTTGTCTCCTATTTGATATTGTTTTTGTGGAGCTCTCTTTATCTGCAAATTTCTTATGAGCCTGATGAGCATCATCCAATGCTTTAAGGGAAACCGGCCATGTAAGCTGGAGTTGGGTTATCCATTCACTCAATGACTGAACATTGGGTTTCTCCTGTGGAAGCTCGGGTATGGGTACAAAGTCTTGTCCCAAAGCAACTCTAAATGGAGTAAACCCAGTACTACTATGAACCGAATTGTTATATGCTACCTCAGCAAATGGACCAATCATCTTGTTGATAATTAATATAGCATCTAAGATATTGTTCCAATACTGAGTTAGTTCTTTCACCTAACCTATAGACATGTAAAATAAACAGTTTAGCTAAGGATTTTGCAGATGGGATTTTGCACAAGGTATGAAATGTATCTGTTTGGAAAACAAGTCCGCTACCACCCAAATATCTGTATTTCCTTCACTTTCAGGTAATCCCACGATAAAGTCCATAGAAATTTATTTCCATGGTGTAGTTGTCTTGGCTACATTTTGTAATAGACCAGCTGGCTTACCAGGTGGCCATTTGGCTAAGGCACATATAGGACAACTAGCCACATAAGTTTCAATGTCCTTTTTTAAAGTAGGCCACCAAAATTGCCTTTTAACCAAATGTAGGGTTTTTATGAACCCAAAATGTTCAGCAACTTTAGAATCATGAGCTTGTTGTAATACTGGGTTTCTCAACTTTGCTGGCATATATAATTTAGCCCCCACCCATGCCAATCCACCTCTAATCATACAGTTATTTGAGTGAGCCAAGAATCAGTCATCAAGTTTCAGAGCTTCTTTTAACTGTGCAGATAAATCATTTGATAAATCAACTTCCCCTCTTTTCTGGGCCCTGGTAACCATTGGAGCTGCCAACTGTCTAGTTGGGACAATAGGGCGGATCATTTCCAGATGGGCACTATTAAATTGAGGCAATCTAGATAACGCATCCACCATGAAATTCCTCCCCCCTGGAATGTACTTCAATGAAAAATTAAACCATTTGAAGTACTGCACCCAGCGAATTTGCTTAGGTGACAGTTTCCAAGGCATTTTTTAGAGCCTCTAGATTCTTATGATCTGTCCACACGTCAAAGGGGTGTTTCTAAAAAATGCCTCCAGGTTAACAGAGCCCAATAAACTGCAAAAGCTTCTTTTTCCAAAATGGCCCACCTTCTTTCTGTCTCAGTTAGTTTATGGGAAGTATATGCACACGGTTGCAGAGTCCCCATCTCATTTGCTTGTAGTTACACTGCCTCCACTGCTACATCACTCGCATCCACTTGGATTACAAAAGGGGTGTTCATATCCAGGTGCTTGAGCACCAGTGTTCAGCGGCAAAAAGTCATTTCAGCTTCTCAAAAGCAGCTTGACACTCCATGGACCACTCCAGTGGCTTACTAGGTTTCAGTTTCACCTCCCCGTTGGTTTTTAGGAGATTTGTAATAGGCAGTGCAATCTTCACAAAAGTCGGGATAAACTGACAGTAAAAATTAGCAAATCCCAGGAAACTTTGTAATTGCTTCCTGTGTGAGGAGGGGCCCATTCCAAGATAGTGTGAACTTTCCCTGGATCCATTTGTGTACCATCATGTGAAATGTGATAGCCCAAATAGTCAATTTTCTCTTGGTGGAATTCCCATTTGGATAGCTTCGCATACAGTTTAGCAGCTTGAAGTTTTTCTAAGACTGAACACACTAGTTTCACATGTTCATCAAGAGTCTCAGTGTAGATAAAATATCATCAAGGTAAACCAGCACCACTTTGTATAAATGTTCATGCAAAACTTCATTTATCATTTGCATGAATACTGCAGGGGCCCCCTGTAGACCAAACAGGACAACATTGAACTGGAAACATCCCATTGGACAATTAAAAGTAGTTTTCCATTCATCTCCTTCCTTGATTCGAACTTGGTAGTAAGCTTCTCTCAAATTGAGTTTCGTGAAAATTTTCCCTTTGGCCAGGTGGGCCAATATGTCCTTCATTAAGGGGAGGGGGTAGACGTTCTTCACCGAAATCACATTTAAATTTCTATAATTCACACATAAACGAAGCGAACCATCTTTCTTCTTGCGGAACAGTACTAGGGCCACTACCCGAGGCCTAGCAGGTTGGATGAAACCTCATTCAAGAATTTTATCAATAAATGACCTCAGCTCCTCCAGTTCCCATGGTGTCATCAAGTACAGTTTAGGCTTTGGGAGTTTTACTCCTGGCAAAATTTCAATACTGCAATCTGTTGAGCAAGGGAGGGGAAGCTCATCCAAGGCCTTTTCACTGAACACCTGCTTTAAGTCCCAATATTCTTCAGGAATTTTCTCCCCCCCCCCTCAGGTTCTCGCTGCCCATAGATGCCAGCTCTGTGGAATTCTGAGGTTTCGGTTGAGATTGCCCCTTCCCTTCTGGGGGTTGGTCAGTGCATATGTGTAATGATCCCCTCCTCCAATCCACTTGGGGGTTCCATTTTTGGAGCCAGGGAAAACCTGGTAGTAGGGGGCACTCCATCCCAGGGGTGACAATAAAATACAAAGTCTCTCTATGCCTCCCCATCCTCATTTCCACTGTTTCCATTATGAAATGTGCAGGGCTGCTCCCAGCTACTGATCCATCCAGTTGGCAAAATGCTATGGGAGTTTTTAAAGTCCTTAGCCTTAAACCCAGTTTCTCTGTAACTTCTGAACTGATTATACACCTTGTGCACCCAGAATCTAACAAAGCCAACATTTCCCTTTTGGGTACCCTTAATCTTACTGGGATGGTAATTGGGCCCTTGTTTGGACTTACCAGAGGATCATCTTCCAATTCAGATTCACTTTCACCAGAAGAGGTCAGAGTTCCCAGCTCCTTTCCTTTCAGAGGGGTTATCTCTACAACCTCCCCTGTTTTAAGAGCCATTTCGTGAGAATTGACTGGAATTTTTTCAGGTTTTCTTCCTCCTCCTGGTGCCCCCTTTGGCTCTAGCTTGGCACAGTAGTCTGCAGCCCGGTGACCTTCCTTCCCACATTGGAAGCATGCAGTAGTCTTGGGTTTTGCTGCCAGCCCTCCCTTTTGAGACTTTGTAGTTTCTCGAGGGCTGGTGGGGAATGGCTTGCTCCAACCAAGGCCATCCCGGCACCTGTTTTGGGTCAGATCAATTTCCACTTCTGCAGCCAGCATGTACCAGAGCTGCAACTCACTGAGGTATCTTGTGGCAATGCAGCTCTGATAAACATCTTCGTTCAGCCCATCTTTAAAAGCTTCTATCAGGGCTCCCTGGGACCAGCCTCAAATATGACATGAAAGTTCTCTAAATTCCTGGGTGTATTCGGCCACTGATCTCTACCCCCGATTTATGGTTTTCATCCTAATCCTAGCCTTACGTTCGGCTAGTGGATCTTCAAATCTCGTGTGCAATGCTGTCATGAACAGGTCAGTTCATGTCATTTTGTCATGAAAAGCTGCTAAATTTCCAATGCAGCATGGCAAGCCTTTCTGGCTATTTTTTCTAGCTACCATTTACAGTTTTACTTCTGCATTCTTGTGGGTGTTCTGTGGTTGGGTCTGGGAGGGTTGTTTGGAGGATCCTGGGGCTGGGAAAAGTTGAATGAGAGTATGTTGGTCCCTTTCCCCCAGGTGAGAGCTGTGGGGGGAAGAGTGGCTTCCTGCTTGGTGGGTGAGAGCAACTGGGCGGGGTGCTGTTTTTGCATCAAGTGGACATATTCTGATTATATTAGGATATAAGAGGAGCTGGATGTGACCCCTCTGCAGCAATAAGGGCTGATGTGAGTTTGAGGGTGCTCAGAGCAAATGCTATAGTGCCTGTAAAGCTCACATTGCCCTCAACAATCTGTCAGTGGAAGTAGATTTTTTTTTCCCTTTTAAAAGAAGAATGTTGGGGATGGGTGATGGAATGGTTCTCAGGGAAGGCAGAAGAGGGTGTCCTATTTCAGTGGTGTCGAGTAACAGGAGAAATGGGAGACAAGGGAGAGAACAGGCATGGGGAACACAACCTGGGTGTTTAATACCAATCTTACGTTCTACCCCATTGCACTCACTCATTTTCCTGGTCAGCAGATCTGTGGTGGCCCTAGGTTGTTCTGTCCTTTTCTGGAGAGTGTTGCCGTTCCTGCATTGACTGTTGTTGATCATCGTTAGTCTTAATTTGATGTGAGTCTATTACTGAACTGTTTTTGATAGTGGACTTTGTTATTGGATTATTCCTGGACTGAAAACTGACTGCTTTAACCGTGAATGACTTGGACTGTTGGTTGAACTTTGCTTAATGTTTTTACTGGAAGTAAAAACCTACATTTTACTATACAGTGTATCTGTGTACTAGTTGTGTGTTATTCTTCACTACTCTCACTACATCTTCCTGTGTGCGCTCATTCTCCTCATGGGGAATTACCTCAACATTGGTTTTGGGCCCAGACCATACCAGGTTCAGATAACTGAGAGTTACTGTATACAGACAGCTGTTTACTGTTTAATTGTGGTTTACTGTCCTGGTAAAGATGGCACAAGACCCATCAACAAGTCTATCACTGATAATCCGGTTGGATGGAACAAACTATGTTTCCTAGTCTATGAAGTGCAGTTTACTTCTGCGTAGAGAAGGGTTATGGATGCAGTACAGGATCCACTGGATGTAAATGCTTGGGATCCAGATAATGAGGACGATGCCAAGAAGTTAGCTGACTTTAAACAGAAAAACGAATGAGCTCTTTGTATAATTGGACTAGTACTGAGTGGCCAGCAGCTAGTCCATATTTGTGAAGAAGAGTCTGCTGCTAGGTGTTGAGAGAATTTGAAGATTTATGTTCGTGACAGTGTAGGTGCACACATACATCTTACACATAAACTGTTTAGAGCACGTCTTCTGAAAGGTAGAGATATGCTAGCTCATTTGAACTTCATGAAAAGAACTTTTCAGGAACCACATGAAAAGAACTGATATTTTCAGAGCTGCATCAAGTTTACATCATTCTTTCCTCAGTGGATGAAAGTTATGATGATTACTATCTTCACTGGAAGTCCTGCCCAGAGATAAACTGACATTGACTGACATAACCGGAAGGTTGTTAGAAGAGGCAAGAAGACGGCTGGATAGGGACCAACTGAGGAAGGAACAACCACAAGAAGAGGATTTGTGTTCAACTGCCTATACTGTTAGGAAATTTTTTCTTGTGGGGCTAGGGGACATATAGCTAGATTCTGTAAGAAGGGAAAAACGACAGAATACTGGTAATCACCAGAAGGCTAAGAAGAACATTAGTTTAGCTATGTCTAGCAATTCAACTGTAAACCATGATTTCTGGGTTGTTGATAGTGGATCATCGCAATGCATTACTAAAAATATGAAGAAGTTTGTAAAGATGTGTACAAGTAAGCATCATGTATCATTGGCAAATGGATGGAAGATGAAAGCGTCTGGTGAAGTACTGCATATTGTTCTTGTGTAAATGAGCATTAACTTATGTTATATGTATCTAAACTGAAATTTAATTTGTTATCAGTAAGGGCTTTAGTTAATATTTGTTATGTAGTAACCTTTAGGGGAGATAACTGTATAATAAAGAGGGTAAAAGAGTTACTGCTACTTTAGGGAATGATATGTGATACATGATGACCAGTTGAAGATGGCTAACTCAGTTTATAACAATGTTAAGCCACATGACGAATGTATACATTTACTGCATCGACATCTAGGGCACATTAATTTCAAAATGCTCAAACAAATAGTTGAATTGTCAGGGGGAGTAAAATTAAAACCCTGTAGCAAGTATTTAAACTGCAATGCCTGTAATCAAGAGAAAAGCAAGGTTATTCCAGCAAACAGACTGAATGGGTTTAAGACCAAAGAACCTTTAGAGGTTGTTTTTGCTGACATAATTGGTCCTAAAAAACCCAGTTTGGGAAGTGCCTGCTATATTTTGAGTATAATGGACCATTACTCACGATATGGTTTCTGCTATCTCATGAAAAACAAAATGGAAACATTCCAACATTTCTTTAACTGGCTAAGATTTCCTGAGAGAAAAATGAGGAGTAAAGTAATTACTTTAGTTACTGATAATGGGACTGAGTTTATTAACAAGAGATTCCAAACTATGTTGAAATTGGCTGGTGTCGAGCATAAGCTTTCTGCACCTTACAGACCACAACGTAACTCATTTGTAGAATGAAGAGGGCAAACATTACAAGCCATGGCTTGCACTATGTTATCTGATTCAGGTTTGCCTGAAACACTGTGGGGTGAAGCCATAATGTGTAGTAACCATGTTTTAAACAATGTGGTGAATACAACTGGTGAATTGCCATTCACTCGTTGGCGTGGCAGAAAACCAAATTTAAGTTACCTTCACACATTTGGAGCTCCAGCATGGGTGCATATTCCCTCATAAGTAAGACTGAAAGGGCAACATAGAGCTAAGAAATTATTTATTGTAGGTTACAAAGCCAATCATAGATTGTTTAAATTTTGGGATCCAGGCACAGCTCATGTTTATTATAGCGCTAGTGGCAAAATTTCTTGAGCGCATTGGGTGGAATAAACTGGAACAGGAATCCAGCAATTATATTATTATTGACCCCCAAATAGTCCCTAAAGATGAATTAAGTAAACCACGAATAGCCATTGAAGAGAAAGAACAGGCACAAGAGGAAGTAGAAGAACAGGCACAGGAAGAAATAGAAGAACAGGAGCAGGTGGAACAGGTGAGTCCACCAGTAAGCCCTGTATTACCAAGACATTCAACCTGAGTAACATGATGACTTGATAGATATCAGGCTAGTGTTGTATGCCAAGTGAATACAGTTCCTGGTAACTATAATGAACTGAAACTGTATCCTGCTAAGGATCAGGCTATTTGGCAGGAAGCAATGGATAAGGAACTGGAATCATTAAAAAAAGTTGGAGGTATACGAAACTGTCAAGTTATCACCAGGTAAACATGCCATAGGATGTAAATGGATGTATAAGCTTAAGGCAGGTGTGGATGGGACTGTTACCCATAAAGCCAGGTTAGTAGCACAAGGGTTCAGTCAGACAGCAAATGACTATGATGAGGTGTTTGCACCTCGTCTGAAGGCTACTACATTACGAGCAGCATTAGTGTGGGAAGCTAAGGAGAAATGCATTATAAATCATTTAGATGTAGAGGCGGCATATCTGCATGCACTGTTGCAACACAATATATATTTAAAGAAACCTTTAGGTATCAAAAATGATAATAAAACTGATTGCTGGAGATTGAAAAAAAGTCTTTATGGCTTAAAGCAATCAGGATATGAGTGGAACCAGTGTATAGTTAAGGAATTAACTAAGATAGGTTTTGTAGCTGGCATGGCTGATCCATGTTTGTTTCAAAAGGAAAGTAATGGTGTAGTGTCATTGTTGCTATGTTTATTGATGACATAGCATTAATCACCAAAACTGAACAAGAAGCAACTGAACTAATATCACTGTTAGAAAAGAAATTTAAAATAAAACAGTTAGGTGAAATCAAACAATATCTTGGTTTAAAGATAGATAGAACTAGGGGAGGATACAAGATCTCACAGGCAGATAAAATTAACCAATTACTAAAGAATTTTAAAATGGAACTTTGTAAGCCAGCTGAAACACCAATGAGCCAGGAGTTTAGCCATAGTGATGTTCGAAGTCCTATTTTTGATAAGAACATTTATCAGTCCTTGATTGGTAGTTTATCTTATCTCAGTAATTGGTCAGTAATTGGTCAAGTCCAGATACAGTGTTAACCAATTAGCAAGATTTAACGCTGAGACAACTGAAAGGCACTGGCAAGCTGCTAAACATGTGTTAAGATATCTGAAACAAACAATACATTATGCATTGTATTTGGAGCCTAAAGACGAACTAAGTCTAACTGCATGTGCCAATGCAAGTTTTGCTACAGACATAAATACGCCTAAATCTACATTGGGTACTGTAATATTATTGGGAAAGGTGTTGATTGGATGGAAGTCTATTCACCAGAAACATTTAAGTTTGTCAACAATGGAGGCTGAATTCTCATGTTTGTCTTTATTATGTATAGATTTAGTTTTTTATAAGCAACTATTAATTGATATGGGAATTGATGTAACAGATTCTATTGTTGTTCATGAAGACAACCAATCAGCAATACAGATGGCTTCAAATATTGCTGTTAAGACAAGACACACAGATCTAAGATATTTAAATGTGAAACAATGTGTGCAAAATAAGATGATTAAGCTGGAATACTGTATGTCAGAAAATAACATTGCAGATCATTTTACAAAAGTCCAAGGCTCTGTAAAGCATAAGGCTTGCTGTGAGGATTATGGACTTAGAATGTAAGGTTGTATATATTATCCTACCCAAAAGGGAGAATGTTAGGAATGTAAGTCACCTAACAGTTGGGTTGGAAAATATATAAACCAGGATAGACATTTTAATACTGTCTCTTCAAGGGAATGCTAAAATTGTAATTGGGTGTGGTTCCTCAAATGGCCATAAGGTGGAGCTAGAAACCTAGGTTGTTCTGTCCTTTTCTGGAGAGTGTTGCCATTCCTGCATTGACTGTTGCTGATCATTGTTCGTTTTGATTTGATGTGAGTCTGTTACTGAACTGTTGTTCTGTCCTTTTCTGGAGAGTGTTGCCGTTCCTGCATTGACTGTTGTTGATCATCGTTAGTCTTAATTTGAGTCTATTACTGAACTGTTTTTGATACTGGATTTTGTTATTAGATTATCCCTGGACTAAAAACTGACTGCTTTAACCATGAATGACTTGGACTGTTGGTTGAACTTTGCTTAATGTTTTTACTGGAAGTAAAAACCTACACTTTACAATACAGTGTATTTGTGTGCTAGTTGTGTGTTATTCTTCACTACTCTCACTACATCTCCCTGTGTGCGCTCATTCTCCTAACGGGGAATTATCTCAACAGGGTGCCCAACAAATTTTACTCCCAGGGGTGGGACCTTCCTCTGCAGTTATATGTCTCTGGATTGGCCAGAGTTAATCCAATATTCTGGGGTGATTAGAGGTCGGGTACTTGGTATGACTGCTGGTTCTTCAGCTTGTCTCACTGCCCAATCATTCTCAGCTGGATCCAGGGTGGCAGCTTGAGTTCTCTCATTTTCTGGTTCCCTCGCTCTCCTGCGTTGGTTTCCTGGTGCATCCCTCACCTCGAAGTTCTCCAGAGCTTCCCTCACGAGGTGATTTATGTATCGTCTCAGTCAGTCATCAGCTGGTGACTCCTTGCCCCATTCTTCCTAATCCAATAGTGCCTCCAGCTCCAATTTCTACCAGGGTTTATGATTACCCCAGGTGAGGGTTATTCCCCTGGTTCTTCCATCCCAGCTGTCTCTTTTTCCTACACCTATAGACCAGCAGGGCTTTGTGGAGGTTTCTCAGGCAGCTTTGCTATCTTCGATGGGGTGCATTGAGTCAGTGTCTGGCTGGGTAACTGGCAATGTTTCTCCCCAGCATTCGGCTTCCCCTTGATCCTTGCTGTATTCAGACATTTTTATTTTTTTGCAGGGTCCCCTCAGTAGAGTGAAGGGTTTTTTTAAAAAAATTCCTCTCCGGGCTGACCTCTATTGCAGATGCTGCTTTATGTCAGGCTACAAAACTTTTCCCATTCAATCAACAAGAATGAACTTCGGAAAATGAAACATATCAAAAGGAATCCTTTATTGAGATGAGACAATTCATGGAGTGATTAAAAGCAGTATCTAATATGCCTCAGGCATGCAGGGATAGATAAGGGGGTTGAAACCCCTCCCTTTCTCTTAATGTGTATTTAGTAAAACAAAGAGCCAACATATGTATTCCCCTCCCCCCTTCTGAGAATGATCTTTTTTGAGGTTCCCAGGAGACATCTCCCAGCAGGAATTTTTACGGTCTTTTCATCCTGTGGCTGTCTCTTTCAGAGGTGATAGGTTTCCAGGTATCTGGTTTCCATTCCTCCATAGTATATCATGGGTTATCCAAATTCATTATAAGATTTAATATATTCATGTTACATCAAAAAGGATTTCTTACACCAACTCCCCCCCTTCTTCTTTCAAGAAGAATGGCAGATACACAGATCTGACATCTGATATCCTAGTAGACCATCACTTAGGTATAAGCCAACAGAATCCTGCAGTTGTCAAAAAAAAAACCAAAACCAGCCCTAGGTTGCATCAACAGAGGGATAGTTTCAAGATCACGTGAAGTGATAGTATCACTTTATACTGTACCGGTGTCACCACACTTGGAATACTGCATCCAGTTCGGGACACCATGATAAAAAAAGATGTTGAGATCCTAGAAAGAGGACAGAGAAGAACAACAAAAATGATAAAGGTCTGAAGGCTAAACCATCTGATGGACAATTGAGGGAATTAGGTATGTTTAGTCCACAAAGAGGAGGGTAGGCGTGATTATGATAGCAATGTTCTAGTACTTAAGGGTTATTTTGGGAGGAAGGGATGGAAAAACTATAAAAAGTGCAAATGGAAAAATGGCATTATGACTTCACCCTTTTATGGTCATATGAAATCAACACATGTAAAAAGGTTATTTCTTTCATCACCTTGTCATGCCTTGGGTGGGTGGGTGGGTGGATAGATGGATAATGGATAGATAAATGGTAGATCGATGATAGACAGACAGACAGCACTGTTAGATTACCTCTCCCTCCCAGATATCCTGTTCTTGGAATTTTCTTGTCACAGAGGGTAGTGTCCTATGTTTTAATAAATTCCTCTCTCTTTCAGTTCTGAATAGTGTATCTCTGCAATTGTCTTTTAATCTCTACAATGTAATCTTACTATTGCTAAATGTTGCTTTTGCAGATTTAAACATAAAATTTGGTAACTGACTACTTCAGACACTGTACCACTTTTTTCACAATTTGACTTTGGTTTGTCATTAGGAATTGCTCTGGCTGCACTGGACAATATGAATCCTTCAGAGCAGATGGTGGTGAAATGTGCAGCTGTCATTGGTGTGACATTCACTACAGAGATGCTGCTTTATATTCTCCCAGAATGGACAAAAAGGAAAATGTACCAAACTCTGGCAGCACTGGTGGAATCCCGTATCTTTAAGTGTTGTACTGAAAGAAAAGAAGTGAATGTAACCCAGCACATGTTATCTAAAGAGTTCAGCATCAGCAATAACGAATTGAAATCACGTAGGCCAGAATCAGGTAAGTTGGTTATTGAAAAATTAGAAATCTCTGAAACACCAGTTTACTCAAAAGGCATGAAAATGATTGAACAACATTATTGCATTCTATGCATCAAATTCATGTTAAATTGGTGCTGAAATCTTAAACGTTAGTACTTAACTTTGCTTTTTATAGGAACAAAGGGAACACACAGTAGTCAAATAAAAGCAAGTAATATTTTATGATATGTCTGTCTTCATATAAATCCTTGACAAGTAAATTATAGTACCCACTCACCATGTTCAGATTGTGTTGACTAACATAATTGGAATAAGTATCACAAGAAAATTAGCTGCTGTAGTCGTGTTCTTAAATCTAATCAGAAATAGAACATTAGCTATTCCTACACAATGGGAGATTTATGCAGGATGATTTGATTCTTTGATGGTGCAAATACTAAGACTACCTTATTTTTCAGATCTTGGATCAGTTATTTCCAATAGGCTCAAGCTAGAAGAGGCTGTGATGCATTGTAAAATCATGGAGTTTTGCGCACCACTGTTGCAAGAAGCAGCTTATGAATTGTGGCTTAAGAATCAGAAAAAAGCCTTGCATTTCAAATGTGCCAGTTATCTGAAGTGGCTAGCTCACCGATGCAAGTGTTGTGGGGAAGGTGATTTCATTCCTTATCATCGGTATGCAGTAGATGGCATGCTTCAAAAATTCTATTCACAGGAAGATAAAATTAAGAATATCAAAGAGGATGTATTGAATGAGGCTGCTGTGATCCTTGTTTCAGAAACCCTTAAAAAATTGGAAGCATCCCACCAGGAAGGTAGGTATTAATTTGATGGTGCTGGTACAGCAACCTCAACTCTCAGTTTAAATATTTTCCTTGAAAACTGCCAAAATAGACTCTCACAAGTTAGCAGAGAACTATAGAAATTGTAGTCATTTTTGTGGAAAGCTCAAATATCAGTACAAGAACAATACATAGGAAGATGTCAACAGAACTAAATAACAAAATAATCCAGAATGGATTTGCAGAACCACAAAGCTGAAAAGAGATGATTCCAAGTAGTCTGGTTCAGTCATCTCTGCTTGGTGTGTTTTACACATAAGTTATATTTCCCTCTATTTGAATAGGTTGGCATCATTGTTTATTTACAATGGAGAACCCAGTCCAGGCAGTGGGCAGAGCTGAGATTAAGAAATATGTCTTAAAACTGTGTCTTGCTTTTTCCATTTACAGCATTTAACTGCAGAAGTATTTTCCATTTGTGTGTGTATATCTGTGCCCATGTTTTGGGAATAGACAATTCTCAGTCATCAGAACTGTGCTCTAAGGCTACTTTCCATACATAATACCAAATTATCTCTCTGTACATTTTTAAATGAATAAAACTAATGCAAATTTTAAAAGGAAAAAGTAAAGAAAGTGAAGTGAAAAAGTGCAAATAAAGAAACAGAGAAAGAAAAAAGAAAAGGAGAGGAAAGATGATAAAGATTCAGCTTCCAAGCTTATCAACAGCAGTTACAAGTATATTTATATTTTATGTCCTCACTGTTCTGTCCCTTAATTAGCATTCTTGAGATCCCCGCACTTTGATTGGCCAAAGCGCGGGGCACTCTGATTGGTCAGGCGAGCCGCGCCAATTGGCTCGCTAAGAATCTCCCGCGATTGGTCTATTCGAATCGCGGGAGATTCAAAGCGGTGCCATTGGCCGCGGCCGCTGCGGCTAAAAGAATAAAAGCCGCGAACCTTTTGCAAAGCGCCAGTTCGGTTCCTACTTAAATAAAAGAGCATGATTTGAAGTCACCGACTCCTGGCATCATTTTCGAGGACACGACACTGGCGAGGAGGGTGGGATCCCGACCCTGAACCGAACCACGTGTCCGACGGAAGCCAGACGAACCACCACGATGGCGAAAATCGCACCCCCCGCACCCTTCAACCCCGCCACCTAGGACTGGGAATCGTACTCAGACCGATTCCGCATGTTCCTTGAGTGCAGCGATCTGAAGGACGCCATCGGCCCCATGAAGCGCGCCGTCTTCCTGACCCACTGCGGGACTGAGGTTTCCAAGATGGCCAAGGCGCTTGCCAAACCCGCCGATGCGACCGCGATGGATTGGGACATCCTCGAGCCAATACTTCGGCGGCACTATGTTCCAGAAGTACCCATCCTAATCCGATGCAACGAATTCCACCATCGGGACCAACGGTCGGGTGAGAGTTTCAGCGACTTCGTCGCCGAACTACGGCACCTAGGGGGGCTGTGCGAATTCGACAACCTGAACGATGCCCTGCGAGACAGAATCGTGCTCGGGTTGTGGGACCCCGTCCTCCAGAGCCGGCTGATGGCCAAGGGCAACATCA
Source organism: Hydrophis major (assembly GCA_033807585.1). Classification (NCBI taxonomy): domain Eukaryota; kingdom Metazoa; phylum Chordata; class Lepidosauria; order Squamata; family Elapidae; genus Hydrophis; species Hydrophis major. The sequence continues at coordinate 125,232,110 of CM066330.1, forward strand.
GCCTAGTAGACACCCTCACAACAGCTGCAGCCGCCGAAGCGACCCGAACGTCCACCGACTGCATGCGCCGACCGAACGCTGGGGACCGCAGCAGGAACAACAACCCTGCAAGGTCGGCCGAGGCCCAACCCGAGACGACCACCCACCAGGGCGATTTCCACTCGGCATCGGGCACTTCTGATGACGAGGAGGAAATTCATCGCCTCCAGACAGGCCGCGACCCACGGAACCGGCGGGGTCGTAAGTCGAGGACCAACTGTGCCGGTTGCGGAGGCGACCAACCCAGGTCCGAATGCCGGTTTTTCAAATCGATCTGCCGGCATTGTGACAAGAAGGGACACATCGCCCATGTCTGCCGCCTTAAAAAGAACCACAGCCCGGCCCGATGGGACCAGAGCGACCGAAGGAGAGAGAGCACACCACCCCGGACCAGAGATCGCCCCTCTGACAACAGATGGGACCGGAACGGATGATCCCTACGAGGCGGTGATAACCGGCGAAGAGAGGAGACGCATCAGACGGTCACCATCGGCCACACCATAACCAATGACACCCGGAAGGTCCACGTGGAGGTAGGCATCGAGGGCGAGCCATGCAAAATGGAGGTGGACTCCGGGTCCTACCTCTCCATGATAGTATGGCATGAAATAAAGCGCTTGGTGCCTACCATCCAAAGGAGGAACCTAGACATCCAGAGACTCATCGTAAAGGACTACCAGGGAAACCGCATCCCGGTAGTCGGAACCAAACACTTCAACATCACATATAAAGGGCACACCGAAAGACTTCCCCTGACAATCGTCGACCGCGACCGCCCAAGCCTACTGGGACTGCAATGGTTCACCCCGCTCGGCATTGCAGTCACGGGAGTCGACCATGTCACCGACGACAGCTGGGAGCAACAACTGGCCCGGGAATTCCAAGAGGTCTTCGACGGAAACCTTGGCAAGTACCGAGGGCCCCTTATATCATTCAGCCTAGACCCAAACGTTCCCCCAAAACGCCTAAAATCAAGGCGGGTGCCATTTGCACTTAAACCCAAGATAGACGAGCAAATTGACAAGCTCGTCAAGCAAGGGGTCCTACAGCCAATAGACCACGCCCGGTGGGAGACCCCTATAGTCACCCCGATCAAGCCCGATGGGTCGGTGAGGATCTGTGGGGACTATAAGGCCACCCTAAATTGCGCGCTGCAACAAAGCGCCTACCCCGTCCCAGTAGTGCAACACCTACTGCACTCACTGGGAGGGGGCAAGGTTTTCGCCAAGCTCGACCTCGCCCAGGCATACCAACAGTTGCCAGTTGACGAGCAAACGGCAGAAGCGCAAACCATAGTCACCCACCGGGGAGCATTTAAATGCAACTGACTCCAATTCGGAGTCAGCGTGGCACCGGGAATATTCCAAAGCCTAATGGAAAGACTATTGCAAGGCATCAAGGGGGTGATACCTTACTTCGACGACGTCCTAGTGTCGGCAACCAACCAAGCCGAACTAGAGGGTCGCCTAAGGGAGGTCCTAACCAAATTCAAAGAGACCGGGCTCAAAGTAAAGAGGGAGAAATGCCAATTATACATGGAACGGGTTGAATTCCTAGGATACCTCCTAGACCGTCACGGCATTCACCTCACAAACCAAAAAATCAAGGCCATCAAAGAAGCCCCCACACCCAAGTCGAAGACGGAACTATAGGCATTCATGGGGCTACTTAACTTTTACAATGTTTTCCTGCCCCGAAAGGCAACGGTGGCGGAGCCCTTGCATAGGCTCCTGGACAAGGCGGCGACTTGGACTTGGGGGAAACGCGAGCAAGCCGCCTTCCAAAGAACAAAGGACCTCCTCACTTCGGACGCCGTCCTTATACAGTATAACGAGACCCTACCTCTGGCCGTCACATGCGACGCATCACCCTTCGGCGTCGGCGCTGTCCTCAGCCATACCCTCCCCGACGGAAAAGAAGCGCCCATTGCGTTTTTTTCAAGGACCCTCACCAAACCGGAGCGGAACTATAGCCAGCTGGACAAAGAGGCTCTGGCTATCGTTGCCGCCGTAAAAAGATTCCACGAGTACCTCTACGGCCGGACATTCACCATCATAACTGACCACAAGCCGCTGCTGGGAATCCTTGCAGGAAACCGGGCCACCCCGAACATTCTGTCTCCCCAAATGACAAGGTGGTCCAAGTTTCTGGCAGCCTCCAACTACGGACTCATACACAGACCGGGTAAGACAATCTCCCATGCAGACGCCTTAAGCCGCTCACCGCTACCGGAACCTGACACCGACCCAGCACCCACGACGACCACCCTCAGCATAGAGACTCTACCCAACCTGCCCATAACCGCATCAGACATTGCCCGAGAGACTAATAAAGACAAACGTCTGGCGCGGGTGTTGCATTGGGTAGAGAAAGGGTGGCCGGAAAGAGACAATGACGAGTCCATCGAAACATTCCGAAACAGGCAAACGGAAGTCTCGTTATTAAAAGGGTGCATACTATGGGGGGATAGGGTGGTCATTCCAGAAAAACTACAAGGGAAGGTTCTGGAACTACTACACAAGGGGCACCCTGGCATCGTTAGGACTAAAGCCCTGGCCAGAAGTTACGCTTGGTGGCCAGGGATGGACAAACAAATTGAGACCTGGGTAGCAAGGTGCCAACGATGCCAGGAAACTAGGCCAAGCCCACCCACAGCACCCGTCCTAGAGTGGGAAACCCCAAGGGGACCTTGGTCTAGGATCCATATAGACTTCGCCGGGCCCACAAAAGGACACACCTTCCTTATAACAGTAGACGCTTACTCCAACTGGCTGGAGGTAAGCAACATGAAAACAACAACCACGGAGGCCGTGATCAAGGAACTCTGCAAACTCTTTGCAACGCACGGCCTCCCAGACGTCGTCGTTTCCGACAACGGGCCCCAATTCACCTCGCTGAAATTTGAAAAATTCCTAGCGGAAAGGGGCATCCGCCATGCGCTGACAGCACCGGCGCACCCGGCGGCGAACGGTAGGGCGGAACGGATGGTGCAATTCACTAAGAAGACCATCCGGAAAATAGACCACGGGGAGATCCAGGAGAAAATAAACAAACTACTCTTCACCCAACACATAACCCCAAATACCACAACGAATAAGAGCCCAGCCGAACTGTTAATGGGGAGGAAATTAAGGTCCCCACTCGACAGGTTACACCACACGTATAACCCGGAGAAGCCCCCAGACTCAAACAGCAAACACCGAACTTTCGCACCAGGCGACCCCGTATACGCAAGAAACTTGACGGGAGACCCACTATGGGTACCGGCCGTCATCACACAAATAACAGGCCCACACTCGTACCGGCTACAAACAGCAGACGGACGAGCATGGAAACGCCACATCGACCAATTAAGGTCGAGGACTACCAACCAAGAGACCACCGACGCACAAACAGGCGAAACCGACCCCCACAACACAAACCAAGGGGGGAGGGAATACCCAGGGGACCAAAACCAAAGAAGAATAAACCAGCCATACTTACCGGAAAGCAGCCAGCACGACCCCTCGCCAGGAAGAGACAGCCAGGCCAGCTTGACCGACCCGGGGAGACCGAGCGGGAGCGGCGAAACCCGCAGCTCAACCAACCCGGGAGGCCCAGGAGGGAGCTACGGAGAGTGGCCTGGCCCGACCGACCAGCCGGTTCCCACGACGGCATCAGGAGCAACAGAGATCCCGACCGAACCGGCCGGGATCCAACCTACGACTGAGCTGCGCAGGTCCAGTAGGCTCAGACAGAGCCCCGCCTACCTACGTGACTACGCGACGTAAGGACTAAACCAAGAGGGGAGGGGTGTTCTGTCCCTTAATTAGCATTCTTGAGATCCCCGCGCTTTGATTGGCCAAAGCGCGGGGCACTCTGATTGGTCAGGCGAGCCGCGCCGATTGGCTCGCTAAGAATCTCCCGCGATTGGTCTATTCGAATCGCGAGAGATTCAAAGCGGTGCCATTGGCCGCGGCCGCCGCGGCTAAAAGAATAAAAGCCGCGAACCTTTTGCAAAGCGCCGGTTCGGTTCCTACTTAAATAAAAGAACATGATTTGAAGTCACCGACTCCTGGCATCATTTTTGAGGACACGACACTCACCCTAAAATTACAACTTGATTTCCTTTTTTCCATTGTCTACCCTTTCTTATCATCAAAGTTCATGTTTTTCTTGTTTCAGCAAAAAATCCATAAGGGTGTAATAACTTAGCAATATCTTTGAAATCTTGCTGCTTATGTGTGAGATCTCAAACTACGGTAAAGTAGTCTTCAGGTCTCTATTTGGCAGGTGCTGAGAATCAAGAGAGGAAAAATGCATTTTCATTATCACATAAGAAAGGACTTTTCCAAAAGAGAGGTAAAAGTCAAATTATCCTTTGAAAGAACTCTCTTCTGTAGCCTTAATCATGTATTCAGTCTGAGTCCAAATGGAACACCATTGTTACTAATAGGATCAATTCATAGGGCAAGGCACTATTTTTTTTTTCAAATCACCACTTCCTCGGTCCAGCTGATTCAATATGACCAGGTGGGTATGGTTGGGTAGGTACAGCCATCTTGGCTCTGCTGACTCATATTGGCTGGGTTGGCACAGAACAAGTTTCACAGGCTAACTGAATATGGGGACAACTTGGTGCCCCACAAGATCATCATCTCCACAAACTGCAAGGGTTTGTGTGCATATATATACACATACATACACACACAAGCACACATACCATTCCAAGTTTGGGGATTTTTATCCACAGGAGAGGTCCTCCCCCCAAAGCTCATGCATGGTTGCCAACTTATCAGTTCAGATGTGGATAAAAGTCTCCAAGCTTGGAATGGGGTGTGTGTGTGTACGTGTCTGTGCATGCACTTGCCTACTAATACCAAAGGAGATGTTCTTCTCCCAATTCCAAATATCCGAGTGTTGTGGCTCCGAGTCCTGAGCCTCCATTGTTAGAGGAAGAGGACTCAAAAGATGATGAGGAGGAATTGGGAATGCCTTCCTCCCCAGGACCTTCCTCTTCGGCAATGCCTTCCTCCCAGATAATACCTCAGGTTTCAGCAGATAACCGAGAGGGACAGCCTGAGACTAACCAGGAGGAGGAGGGCATATCAGAGCAGCCTCTGACAGGGAATCAAGTAGACAAAGGTTGGCTTGATGCTAGGCAGCATCGCAAGAAGAAGTGTGAGCTGCAGCGTAAGAGGCATGGACAAATCAGAGAGTGAGCTGAGTCATGGAGACACACCCCACAGGGGATAAAAGTGGGTGTGTTTTCTCTGGAAACTCTGTACGGGACAAAGTGTTACTTTTTCTGTCAGGCCTCGGTGTATTTTGTTTCTTGAAAGCTTTAGTGATTAATGTTTCTGGTTGTCTTGTCGGACTTGGCAGGCAGCATTTGTGATAATGCCAAGAACCTTGTCTGTTAAAGGAATTAACTCTGTAAATACTGAATCTTCTTGCCTGTCTGTATTTTATCGGAGTTTGGACTTTTCATCTTCCTTGGAAAGGTGAAATATAACATTTTTGTCCTGTACCAGACTTAAACCATCTTTTGCCCAAGATGGACCACCACTAGCAGCAGCAGCAGAAACAGCTGCAGAATGAAAACCAGGCTCTGCAACAGCAGGTGGCCCAATTAATAGCTCAAATTGCTCTGCTGCAGGCTCATGCTGCTCCTCCTGCTCCTCCTCCTCCCATCAGAAATGCCCAGTGGCTGTGCCGGATAAGTTTTCTGGGCAGCCTGAGATGTTCCCGGCTTTCATTGGACAGTGCCAGTTGTTTATGGCTATGAAGCCAGAGGATTTCCCAGATGACCGGGCTCAGGTGGGGCTTGTGATAAGCCTCCTTTCTGGCTCAGCTGTCAGATGGGCCACACCTTTGTTGCTCCAGAACAGCCCGTTATTAACAGATTACTAGGGGTTTTGGCAATACATGCACCACATGTATGAGGACCCCATATGAATGCAGATGGCAGCCAGGTGTCTGAAGGAACTTCGCCAATGGAAGCGCCCCCTGCTGGAATTTATTTCAGAATTTCAGCTTGTATGTCTGGATTCCAATTGGAATGATACAGCCTTAATGGATGCCTTCCAGGGTGGCCTGTCAGATGAGCTGCAGGATGAGTTAGTTCGAGTGGAACCAGCCCCGACCCTCAACGCTGTGGTGGTGCAATGCTTGCGCATTGTCGCCTGACTTCAATGGTGCAAGACCTGTTGCACCGTCCAGGAGCAGCCAGCCGCATCTGTACCACAGCACCCTGTGCAACCAATGCCCCGGGTCACCCAATGTGTCGTGGCAATGGCTGAGGAACCAATGGAGTTGGGAGTGGTCAGACCTCACCTGACAGCCTAGGAGCAAATGCGGAGATGCCAAGGAGGTTTGTGCTTGTAATGTGGGGGGGGGAAGGACTTCTTGTCCTATAAAGCGAAGGGGGGCACTCAAGCCTGTCCCTGAATCTTGGCCTGATCAGTCGAGAAATGGGGCAGGCCCGACCTTGGGGAAAACCCTCAGCCGGGCACATATCAAACGCCCACCTGAATTAGTGGAGGTTGACTCTGGACCCCCTCAGCATCTGCTTTTGGACACTCGGGTTTTCTTGGCTAATCCGTTGGAAGGGATTTCAGCGACTGTGTTGGTGGACTCAGGGGCCACAACTAACTTTATGGACCAGGCCTTTGTGGCCCATTTTGATGTCCTCTTAGGGTTGACCCTCTGATGAGGATCGAGACTATTGTTGGGTGGGAACTTCTTGCAGGACCCATTAAATTCGCTACCCAGCCTTTGTGCCTGGTCCTTGGAGACCATGAGGAGGTGATCCACTTTTATGTCACCACGGACCTCTATTTCCCATTAGTCCTTGGCATGGCTTTGCTTCGGATTCATGATCCTCAGGTGGCATGGTTGCAAAACGCCATTTTTTTTCCGAGTCTGCACTGCATGGACCACTTAGGCCACACCTGTGCTGGCCAGGACATCACCACCCCTGCCGTCTCCATACCTCCTGAATCTGACGGATTTTTTGGATGTGTTCAGTGAGAAGGAGGTGGACCAGTTACCCCTGCATCAGCCCTATGATTGCCCAGTGGACCTTCTGCCAAATGTACCACTGCCAAAGGGACATTTATACTCCATGTCTGAGCCCGAGTTGGCCGCCCTATGGGACTTTTTGGACAAAAACTTGGCCTGAGGGTTCATCCGGCCTTCATCATCCCCTCTCTCAGCCCCAGTTCTCTTTGTCAAGAAGAAGATGGGACTTCCGGTTTGCAAGTCTTCGGCAGTGGCAGGGATTTGCGATACCACACGATCCCTGCTGCACTCGCTGCCAAGGTTCCCCCGATCCGTTTGGATTTGGGGGATAAAGCTGCCCCGTAGAGGCAGCTGAAGATAGGGGGGATCTGGATAGGGGTTTTGGGGTGTCACAGACCCCCTCCCCAGCCAGCAAAACTGCCTTTTCCCAAGGCGAAGGAGCGGCGGTCAGCAATGGCCACCACAAAGAAACCTGCAACCAGAAAAGATTGTGCAGGAGGAAGAAAGTCGAAAGAGTCGTGAAAGTGGTTTTTGACCGGGATAAAGCAAGAGAAAGTAACCTGGAAATTGTAAGTTGTTAAAGATAAATTGTTTCCAGAGAGAGTTACAAGCGGCGAATGGAATTCTAAAAGGGAAAGGTTTTTTTTTTCTTTTTTCACCCTCCTTCCTAACGTGACAGCGGACGGAACTATAAGAGAAATCAGAAAATCTGCATTGGAGGTAATTAAATGCTGAAGGGATAAGGATTTCTGAACTTTTTTAAAAAAATCTTTTTTGCTGTGAGTGGGAAGGGAGAGGAAAAAAAATTGGAGCAGAATCTGAAAATAAGGAGAAGATTGCCTAGAACTCTAAAGAGTTATTAAACATTAATAAGACTTCTAAAAGATATATCTTAAATGGAACTTTGTGACTAAACTTTAACCCCAGAAAGAGAAAGTATTCAAAAGAAACAGCTTGTTTGGATTGTTTGGTGATTTTGGAACTTCTGAGAATTATCTCTGATTAAAAGCACTTGGGTGGTTGTTTGGAAAAACTTTTTCTCTCTACAATGGCATCACTTGTGGATGGATTGAAACTTGTATTCCAAAAATATGAAAAAGAAAAGCAAGAAGGGAAGCATTCTCTTGGCACTCTTTTTCAATTTTTAGAAATGGTGGTTTGTACTTATGTAAAGCTGAATGCACAACAGGATGACTGGGACAAAAAGAAGCCATTTTTGATGAACAAGTGACTTTGGTTGGGGAAGGAAAGGAGAAAGAGAAAAAGGAAAAGAAGACTTTAAGACTTGGAAAAACAACCAAAAAAGAGAAGAATAAGGTGAAAAGGGGATACTATGTTAGAAAACAACAGAAAGGAGGAAAGCAGAATAAAAGGGAGGTGGAGAGACAAGGGGGTAAAGAGGACAAGGAGAAGAATAAGCAAGGGAGAAAGGAAGGGACGAGAAGCCTTAATGATGGGGAGCAAGATGTAAAGAAACAAAAGTTTTTTTAGAGATAATGGGTAAATTTTATTGAAAAGGGGATTCTGGAAAGGTACATAAGATTGTATTTTTACATTTGTACTTAGAAATAATCTTAAAAAATTGGAAATAATATGCAATTTAAAATGTGATAAAATATTCAGCATAATTTAGTGAAATTTTTGTCAAGAAAAGGGGAATACGTTAATGAAACAATGATTTAAGATATGTGATGTGGGGGGGGGGAATAGCTATGGAAAGCATAAGTGTTCCCATAAAGGCATGATATTTAACTGAAATGGGTAAAATATTTAAGATATAAATGATTGTTAATATTAATGATTAGACTATGTTATCCTAGTGAAATTTTTTGTGAAATGAGAGATTTGAAGTAGGAGAAGGGGGAACATTCTAATGAAATAATGATTTATAACATGTGAAGTGGGGGGGGGAATAATTATGGAAAGTAGGTGCTCCCATAAAAGTATGTGATTTAACTGAAAAGTAATGTGCTAAGTGTTTAAGATATAAATGAATATTTAGATTAATGAATAGATTTGTATTGGTATTGATAATATTGTATAACTTTAGAATGTACCAAACAGAATCCCAATGTAAGCTATGTATTCTATATTAAGTATTATAAATGTAGGGGAAAGATATAAAGACATCATACTCCAATTAGTGTACAGGAGAAGTTTTCTTCAAAGAAGAAAGAAAAATGGATAGCTGGAAATAGAACAGACAAAGGATAATAAATATTATGATTCGAACTGAGAGGAGATAAATAAAATAAAATTAAGAAAATTTAAAAGAGAGGAGAAGCTATATAGAAAATTGAAAATGCTAATAAGATATGGAATGGTATACAAAATGAATATGAATTTGAATTTGTGTCTGTACGAAGAGTTTTAACCCACGTTCATCTGGTTTTGCAATGCCTTCGGGAACACCAACTTTATGCAAAGTTGGAAAAATGTCTTTTCTTCCAGACTTCCATAGAGTTCCTTGGGCACATCATCTCTCCCGAAGGCATCGCCATGGACCCGCGTAAGGTTGAGGCCTTGTGTAGTTGGAAACCCCCTCGTCACGTGAAGGACATTCAACGCCTATTGGGTTTGCTAACTATTACCGGACTTTTATCCTGAGTTTTGCCAAGCTGACAGGTCCAATAACCCAGCTCCTTCAAAAGAAGGTTCCGTTCCAGTGGGGCCCCCCACAGCAACAGGCTTTTGAGGCCCTCAAGAAGGCCTTCATTGCAGAACCTGTCCTGAGGCATCCTGATCTGCATCATCCTTTTATGATGGAGACGGATGCGTCCAACGTGGCTATTGGGGCTGTGTTTTTCCAAGCCCCAGGAGATAGCATCACTCTTTTCCCCTGCGCTTACTATTCCCGGAAACTCACTCCTTCCGAACGCAATTACACCACCTGGGAAAAAGAGCTGCTGGCTATCAAGGCTGCATTTGAGACTTGACGACATCATCTTGAGGGGGCCTGACACAAGGTGGAGGTTCGGACAGACCATCGGAATTTAGAACACTTGTCAACAGCACGAAAGTTGAACCAGCGGCAGATCCGTGGCCGTTGTTTTTTGCCCAGTTCAACTTTTTTGTCCCCAGTGGTCACAATCGGAGGGCGAATGCCCTGTCCCGCAAACCTGAGTACCTTTGCCCCAAGGACCCCATTCCTCCATGGACGGTGCTGCCAGCAGAATCTTTGGCCATAATCCAGGAACTGGTGGATTTGCGGACGCAGGTGCGAGAGATGCAGTGCCTAGATGCTTGGTCACAGCAGAAGATAGAGGAGACTGGACCTGACTCCCCATGGACTTTGGAGGAGGGCTTACTCAAGCATCGGGGCCAGTTGTATGTACCCATGGGGCCGCTTCAAGCCCTTATTATGACTCAGTGTCACAACAACCGTGCAGCTGGCCATTTTGGGTTTTTTAAGACCCTCCATCTTGTCATGTGGACTTTTTGGTGGCCTCAAGTATGGCATGATGTCCACGCCTATGTCATTCCTGTGTACCGTGCAGGCAAGTGAAAGCCATGATGGGTGCGCCTCCTGGTCTTCTCCAACCTCTGCCGACTCTGGAAAGACCATGAGGAGCAATTTCCATGGACTTCTTGACTCATTTGCCATCATCTTCGGGATTTACGACTGTGCTTGTGGTGGTCGACATGTTAACCAAAATGGCCCACTTTATTCCGTGTTGTAAATTGCATTCGGCCCGTACTACTGCCCAGTTGTTTTTGCAGCATGTTTTTCATCTCCATGGTCTGCCAGACAGGGTAGTTTCTGATTGCGGTGTCCAATTTACAGCCCAATTTTGGAAGAGCCTGATGACCGCGTTACAGGTGCAGGTCTCCTTGTCGTCGGCACACCATCCAGAGACTGATGGTGGGATGGAGGAGGTTATTGGCATTCTAGAACAATATTTACGTTGTTTTGTCAATCAACGACAGAACAATTGGGTTGCTTATCTCCCTCTGGCGGAGTTTGCCTTCAACAACTCCCAGCACACCTCCACCCAAATGACACCATTTTATGCGAATCTGGGTTTCCATCCGCTGTTATTTCCATTGTCGCTCTTTGATTCCCCATTTCCCGAGACCTAGGAATGCCTGTCAGAACTACATTCTGTTCAACAATTAATGTGACAACAATTGATATGGGCCAAGGAAGACTATAAGAGGTTTGCAGAGCGCTTTCGATGGGTGACGCCTCTGCTGGCTGTGGGAGACTGTGTGGTGATTGTCCACAAAACATCTTTGGGTCGACCACCCAATAAAGAATCTGGACCATCAGTTCATCGGCCCCTTTCCCATTGAGGCGGTCATCAACCCCGTAGCCTATCGATTGACTCTACCGCGCTCCATGCGAATTCATCCTGCCTTCCACGGTTCCCTTTTGATCCCAGATGCCCCTTCATGTGATCTCCGACCTCCTGCAGCTGATGATCCATCAACTGTATCCGATGGTGATAATGCAGTTGACAGCACAGTGGTCAGCATTCGGGATACCCGCTGGTTGAAAGGACGGTTCCAGTATTTGATCGAGAGGCAGGGGATGGACCCGAGGCCCTTTCCTGGGTGGATGCTTCCATGTTCCATGCCCCGGACCTTATATGGAGGTTCCATGACCAGTTCCCCTTGAGACCACATCCTGACCATCAGACTCGAGGGAAGGGCCCTGCAGTGAGGGATAGTGTTGTGGCTCCGAGTCCTGAGCCTGCATTGTTAGAGGAAGAGGACTCAGAAGATGAGGATGAGGAATTGGAAATGCCTTCCTCCCCAGGACCTTCCTCTTCGGCAATGCCTTCCTCCCAAATAATACCTCAGGTATCAGCAGATAACTGAGAGGGACAGCCTGAGACTAATCAGGAGGAGAAGGGCATATCAGAGCAGCCTCTGACAGGGAATCAAGTAGACAAAGGTTGGCTTGATGCTAGGCAGCATCGCAGGAAGAAGTGTGAGCTGCAGCGTAAGAGGCATGGACGAATCAGAGAGTGAGCTGAGTCATGGAGACACACCCCACAGGGGATAAAAGTGGGTGTGTTTTCTCTGGAAACTCTGTACAGGACAAAGTGTTACTTTTTCTGTCAGGCCTCGGTGTATTTTGTTTCTTGAAAGTTTTAGTGATTAATGTTTCTAGTTATCTTGTCAGACTTGGCAGGCAGCGTTTGTGGTAATGCCAAGAACCTTGTCTGCTTAAAGGAATTAACTCTGTAAATACTGAATCTTCTTGCCTGTCTGTATTTTATCGGAGTTTGGACTTTTCATCTTCCTTGGAAAGGTGAGACATAACATCTGAGCATTAGCATTTCCCTATCTGGTGCCTCCTCCCAGCAAACAGGAAGTGGAGGGTGCCACTGCTGCAGATGAAAGCATGCAGGAGAAAGTTTGCAGGAAGCAGTTCCCTCTGTGTCCAACTTCTTCCTTGACAGATCTTGGAGAAAAGGAGGGGGTAGAAGGGGAGATGCACAGAGGTGGCTAGACAAGCAAAGCAGCAGGAGGAGGGCAGGGATGGGATTTAAAAATCCCAGCAACTGGTTTGCTGCCCAGTTGCTAGGTGGGCATGGCCATGGTGGGCGTGGCCTACTGGAACTTCCTGTTTCCAGCTTCTGGTGGGGCTCCAGAGCCCAGGGGAGGCAGTTTTCCCCCTCCCAAGGGTCTGAAGGCTTCCCTGGGCATCTGGAAGGGTGAAAACAGCCTCCCCTGGGCTCTGGAGAACCACTGGAAGCCAGAAACAGGGCTGTTTTGTGACTTCCAGTTTTAGTGGGAGGGCCATTTTTCATCCTCCCAAGGGTCCAGAGGCTTCTCCCAGGCCTCTGGCCCTGGGCTCTGGAGGCTCTCCAGAAGCCGGAAACAGGCCCATTTCCAGACTTTCCCTCTCCCAGAGCCTGTATATGGACCCTACACTTACCTCTACCGAAAATGACCTGTTTGGAGATTCCTGGGAGGGGGGAGGGTAGGCAGGGCCAGCTAGTTGGTTGAAATATGGTTCAGCAAATCAGATGTAACTTTAACATCCAGTTCGCTCAAACCAATCTGAACTGGTAGAATCCCAACCCAGGAAGAAGGTGATGCTGCTGTGTGTGGCTAAATCATAAGATGAACAGTTGCAGAAACTGGGCATGGATAGTCTAGTGAAGAGAAGGACCAGGGGACGCATGATAGCAGTGCTCCAATATTTAAGGAACAATCCTCAAACAATTCCTAGCAAATGCTGGTGGGCTTCAAAGCAATGCCCAGAGCCCAAAAGGCTGCCACAGAGAGGAGGGGGTCAAGCTGTTTTCCAAAACATCTGAAGGCCAGACAAGGAATAATGGATGGAAACTGAACAAGGAGAGATTTAACCTGGAAATGAGAAATTTTCTGACAGTGAGAACAATCAACCAATGGAACAGCTTAGCCCTTATTTGTGGGAGCTGCATCACTGGAAACTTTCAAGAAGAGACTGGACTGACATCTGTCAGAAATGGTATTGGGTCTCCAGCTTGGGTGGGGGGTTTGGACTAGATGACCTACAAAGTCCTTTCCAACTCTGTTAATCTGTAATTCTAGCAAACAGGGTTAATGAGAGGGAGCTAATCAGTAGAATAGGTATCATAAAGGATTAATGGAATGTTTAGAGTAAGAAAGTTGCCATTTATGTGGATTTACTTTCATGACAATAGTAAGGAGCAATAGCAAGAAGACTTTGTTTCCATTCAAACCTCTTTATCAGCAGTTACTTGGTAAGCAAATCCTGTTACACTTCTGGCTTGCAAGAATTGTTCCTTCAAGCATAGTCTGAAGCTCCTGGAATATTGTTTCTGATCTGGAAATAGAGAGAGGATTCTTTTAAAAGAAGATTGAATGTATGATTTTTAAAAATACAGTCCTGTTGAGTTGAAGCATAGCAGAAATTGATATAATTCAGCCAATTATTTTATTGGTAAAGTGTCTGAAATATTTTTCCAATATATAATTAATAAACTCTATCACTTGGATGACAGGCAATGAAAATGTATAAACCATAGAATCATAATGCTGGTAAGGCCCCATAGGCCTTTGATTCTATTTGTCTTCTCAGTTCAAAAACCCACATTAAAGCATTCCAGGCAGTCACCTAGGCTGTGTGTGAATAGAATAAATCAGATGGAGTCTTACAATTCTTTGAATAACTGACTCCATTGTCTGATAGTCATTAGCATGCATTAAGTATGAATTTCCTGCCATCTTTCTTCCATGTCAAACATGGAAGAATAGAGGGAACAAGCCTGATTCTTGTAGCACCCACTTGATATATATGTCAGTTTAAACAGGAATTACTGATGTATATCTTTTACATTTGATTTTGAGACAGTGAATGTAATTATCATTATTAATGTAATTATTAATGTAATTATCATACCACCACCAGTTAATTAACTTGCTAACCAGCATATCACAGAGTATTCTACTGAAGTAAAAAAGACATCTAAAACATTTTAATAATTTGTTAAAATTACTGAAAAAAGAAATAAAGTTAGACCACCAAGTGTTGTTGCTAAGATAACCTTCATTTGATCTGACTTTTTATCATCTGATATACCTGTCTTCTACATTGGAGGACTTCTAAGATTATCTGAAAGCTGCACAGTGCAAAATGCAGTGCTCACCAGTGCTTCACAGTGGGTACATATTACATGTCTTTTATGGACTATGCCTTGGCTTTCTATTAAATGTGTTTTGTACACTCATATGCATTCCTGAAACCCCGCGCTTTGATTGGCCAAAGCGCGGGGAGATCTGATTGGTTTAGCGAGCTGCACTGATTGGCCCACTGAGAATCTCCCACGATTGGTGGAAACGAATCGCGGGAGATTCAAAGCGGTGCCATTAGCCGCAGCCGCCGTGGCTTGAAAATAAAAAGCCGCTGTTTTTTCCCTCAGAGCCAGATCGGTTCCGGGGACCAAATAAAGAGCTGAAACCTAGTCACCGCCTCCTGGTCTCCTTGCCGACGGACACGACACTGGCGACGAGGATGGGATCCCGAGTCTGAACCCCATCGAGCACGTGTCCGACGAAAGCAAGACCGACGAGATGGCCAGCATCGCTCCGCCTGCGCCCTTTAATCCCGCTAGCGAGGACTGGGAATCCTACATGGATAGATTCCACATGTTCCTCGAATGCAGCGACATGAAGGATGCCACCGGGCCGAAAAAACAAGCCGTCTTCCTGACACACTGCGGGCCCGCCGTGTTCAAGATGACGAAAGCCCTAGTGAAACCCGCTGACGTCATAGGGATGGACTGGGCCGACCTCGAACCTTTACTCGGCAAACACTACACCCCCGCCGTGCCCACCCTCATCAGGCGGCACGAAATCTACCAGCGGGACCAGAGGCTGGGTGAAAGCCTCAGTGACTTTGTTGCAGAGCTGCGGAACCTAGGAAGCCTGTGCGGATTCTCCAACATGGACGAGGCCCTACGGGACCGAGTCATGCTCGGACTTCGGGACCCAGTCCTACAGAGTCGGCTGATGGCCAAAGGTGACATCACCCTCACTGATGCCATCGCTGAAGCCACTGCAGCCGAGGCCACCCGGCAATCGGTGAACCGCATGCGGAGACCAGACACAGGTGACCGCACCGTGACCACCAACCCTGGATGGGCGACCGAGGCCCAGCTGGAAGCAAGTCACCATGAGACCACCACCCACCACAGCGAATTCCACTCTGCCTCCGACACTTCAGACGAAGAGGAGGAAATCCACCGGCTCCAGGCAGGACACGACCAGCACAGTCGGCGGGGTCGTAAGTCGGGGACTGCGTGTGCTGGTTGCGGAGGCGACCACCTTAGATCCGAGTGCTGTTTCTTTGATGCAGTCTGCCGGCACTGCGACAAAAAGGGTCACATCGCCCGCATCTGCCAATTAAAGAAAGCCTACAGCCCAGACGGCAGGACCACACTGAGCGGAGATGGGACATCACACCCCCCAGAACCAGAGATCACCCAGCCGACATCCGATGGGACCGGAGCGGGCGAACCCGACAAAGTGGCGAGACTCGGCGGAAAGAGGAAACCCACCAGACGGTCATCATCGGCCATGCATCCACCACTGACACCCGAAAAGTCTACGTGGAGGTAGGCATCGAAGGTGAGCCATGCAAAATGGAGGTGGACTCAGGGTCCTACCTCTCCATGGTCGCCTGGCAAGAAATCAAACGTTTGGTGCCTACCATCCAAAAGAAGGGACTGGAGAACCAGAGACTAATCATTAAAGACTACCAGGGAAATCGCATGCCGGTAGTCGGAACCAGGCAATTCAAAGTGACATTTAAGGGCCACATTGCAAAGCTTCCCCTGACGATCGTGGACCGAGACCGACCCAGCCTTTTGGGACTGCAATGGTTCACATCGCTCGGCATCGAAGTCACGGGCATCAACCACATTGCCGAGACTGATTGGGAGCAACAACTGGCACAGGATTTCCAGGAAGTGTTCGACGGCACACTAGGCAAGTACCGAGGGCCCCCCATATCCTTTAGCCTAGACCCGAACATTCCCCCGAGACGCCTAAAACCAAGGTGGGTACCTTTTGCACTCAGGCCAAAAATTGACGAGCTAATTGACAAGCTCGTCAAGCAAGGGGTCCTACAACCAATTGATCATGCCCAGTGGGAGACCCCAATAGTCACCCCAGTCAAGCCCGATGGGTCGGTGAGAATCTGCGAGGACTATAAGGCCACCCTAAATTGCGCCTTGCAACAAAGCGCCTACCCCGTCCCAGTAGTGCAGCATCTTCTACACTCACTGGGGGAGGCAAGGTTTTTGAGAAACTCGACCTGGCCCAAGCATACCAACAGCTGCCGGTCAACGAAGAAACCATGGAGGCGCAAACCATAGTCACCCACCGGGGAGCTTTCCGATGTAACCGACTCCAGTTTGGAGTCAGCGTGGTGCCTGGAATTTTCCAGAGCCTCATGGAGAGACTCTTGAAAGGCATCAAGGGGGTGGTGCCCTACTTCAATGATGAGCTGGTGTTGGCAATCAACCAGTGAGAACTAGAGGGTCGGCTAAGGGAGGTGCTAACCAAATTCAAGGAAACTGGGCTAAAGGTGAAGAGGGAAAAGTGCCAACTTTACACAGAGCAGGTCGAGTTCCTGGGGTACCTCCTAGACCGGCACGGCATCCACCCAACCACAACCAAAATCAGAGCCATTAAGGAGGCCCCCACACCCAGGACTAAAACGGAACTGCAGGCGTTTCTGGGACGGCTTAATTTTTGCAATGTTTTCCTGCCCCAAAAGGCGACCGCGGCAGAGCCCTTGCATAGGCTCTTGGACAAGGCAGCAACCTGGACTTGGGGGAAATGCGAGGAAGCTGCCTTCAGGAAAACCAAGGACCTGCTCACCTCGGACGCTGTTCTCATCCAATACAACGAGACCCTACCACTCGCCGTCACATGCGACGCCTCACCCTTCGGCGTCGGTGCCGTCCTCAGCCACACCATCCCAGATGGAAGAGAAGCACCCATCACTTTCTTCTCCAGGACACTCACCAAACCAGAGCGGAACTACAGCCAGCTGGACAAGGAGGCCCTAGCCATCGTTGCAGCAGTGAAGAAGTTCCACGAGTACCTCTACGGCCGCACGTTCACGATCATCACAGACCACAAGCCATTGCTGGGCATCCTGGCAGGAAACCGGGCCACCCCGAACATTTTATCTCCCAGGATGACAAGGTGGTCCGAATTCCTTGCCGCCTACAGCTACTGGCTCATACACCGACCCGGTAAGACCATCACACATGCAGATGCTTTGAGCCGCTCGCTGCTACCCGATCTAGACACCGACCCAGCACCCACGATGAGCGCCTTCAGCATAGACTCTGCCCAATCTACCCATAACCACGTCAGACATTGCCTGAGAAACCAATAAAGGCAAACGTCTGGCGTGGGTGTTACATTGGGTAGAGAAAGGGTGGCCGGAAAAGGACAACGACGAAACATTCAAAACATTACGGAACTGGCAAACGGAACTCTCATTGCAAAAAGGTTGTGTACTGTGGGGGGATCGGGTGGTTATCCCAGAAAAACTGCAAGGGAAGGTATTGGAATTGTTACACGAGGGGCACCTGGGCATAGTTGGAACAAAAGCCCTGGCCATAAGTTACGCTTGGTGGCCAGGGATGGACAAACAAATCGAGGCCTGGGTGGCAAGGTGTCAACGCTGCCAAGAAACCAGACTGAGCCCTCCCACAGCACCGATCCTAGAATGGGAAACTCCCAGGGGACTGTGGTCTAGGGTCCACATAGACTTTGCCGGGCCCACGAAGGGACATACATTCCTAATAATCATAGATGCTTACTTCAACTGGTTGGAGGTAAGCAACATGAAATCCACCACCACAGAGGCCATGACCAAGGAACTTTGCAAACTCTTCACAACACACGGCCTCCCAGACGTCATCGTGTCGGACAATGGGCCCCAATTCACCTTGCTGGAATTTGAAAAATTCCTAGCGGAACGGGGCATACGACATGCACTGACAGCCCTGGCGCACCCGGCGGCGAATGGAAGGGCGGAACGGATGGTTCAATTTATGAAAAAAACCATCCAGAAAATCGAACACGGGGAAATCCAAGACAAAATAAATAAAATGCTTTTTATACAACATATAACCCTGAACATGACAACAAACAAAAGCCTGGCAGAGCTACTAATGGGGAGGAAAATAAGGTCCTCACTCGATAGACTGCACCCCACATACAACCCGGAAAACCCCCCCAAACTCCTCCAGCAAGCACCGATCCTTTGCACCAGGTGATGCCGCCTATGCAAGAAACCTAACCGGAGACCCACTATGGGTACCAGCAACCATAACCCAACTGACAGGTCCCCGCTTGTACCGGCTGCAAACAACCGACGGACGAGCGTGGAAATGCCACATCGATCAAATAAGATCGATAACAACCACAAGAAACACAGCCAACATGCAACCAGACATAAACAATCCCCTTAACACAAGCCAAGAGGGGAGGGAATACCCTGGGAACCAAAACCCAGAAGAAAGGAACCAGCCATACTCACCAGCAAGCAGCCAGCTCGAAACCTCACCAGGGAGAAGCAGCCAGGCCAGCTCGACCAGCCCAGAAAGACCAGGAGGGAGCAGTGAAAACCGCAACTCAACCAGCCCGGGTAGACCAGGAGGGAACTGCGACAAGCGGCCTTGCAAGGCATACCAGGCGGTCCCATCGACAGGGTCGAGAGACACAGAGAACCCGATCAAACTGGCCGGGAGCCAACCAACGACTGACCTGTGCAGGTCCAGTAGGCAAGTGCGGAGCCCCGCCTACTTACGGGACTACGTTACGTAGGACCAAACCAAGAGGGGAGGGGTGTTCTGTACACTCATTTGCATTCTTGAAACCCCACGCTTTGATTGGCCAAAGCGCAGGGCAGTCGGATTAGTTTAGTGAGCCGCACTGATTGGCCCGCTGAGAATCTCCCGCGATTGGTGGAAACGAATCGCTGGAGATTCAAAGTGGTGCCCTTGGCCGCGGCTGCCGCAGCTTGAAAATAAAAAGCCGCTGTTTTTTCCCTCGGAGTCAGATCGGTTCCAGGGACCAAATAAAGAGCTGAAACCTAGTCACCGCCTCCTGGTCTCCTTGCCGACGGACACGACAAAATGTAATTTAATTTTATGATTATTGCTGATTTTAACTTTTAAAGCCCTTAATGTAGGGGTGAAAAACTCAAGGCCCATGGGCCAAATCTGGCCTGCAGAGTGCTTAGATCTGGCCCATGGGAACCAGCCTGGAAATATAGCAAAAGACCAGCCCGCAGTGCCTCTGCTAGTGAAAATGGGGTGCAGGGGCCCACACACAGCCCCCCCCCATTCTTCACCTGGACAGACTCCTGTAAAATCCTGCAGCAACCACAATTCCCTCACTAATCTGCTTTCCAGCTCTATTCTCTGGCATGCAGGGAAACAAAAGAAGACCATATGACTACCAGTAAAAACAGAATTCAATCAGACTATTAACTTCATGATATATTTTTTTTCCCTGAGAAGTTGGAAGGTTTGATTGCACCTTTTTTAAACTGGTAATCTCATGGTCTTCTTTTTTGTCTTGCATGCCAGAGAACAGAGCTGGAAAGCAGGTTAGTGAGGGAATTGTGGTTGCTCTGAGGTGGGGTAAGGATTTTGTATTTTGATTGCTCTGGAGTGGAATGGGAGTGAGGATTTTGCATTATGATTGCTCTGGGGTGGAGTGGGAGTGGGGATTTTGCATTATGATTGCTCATAAGTAAGAACCAGTAAAAGAGGAATGGAAAAATCCCTATCTGTAGATCAGCATTTTTCAGTCTTGGCAAGTTTAAGATGGGTAAACTTCATGCTGCCTGGGGAATTCTTGGAATTGAAGTCCATGCACCTTAAAGTTGCCAAAGTTGAGAAGCATGGTCTACACTAGAGGGTTTTTCATTCCTGTTTTATTTAGAGTTTGGTTAGAGTTAGAGTTTGGCAATTAAATAAATCAATTGTGGTTTCCCTAACAAATAGTGATTAGGACTTCCAGTTGTTCTTCTGTTGCATCGGAGTGGAATCCATGATCATGTGTGGTTTTGCTCTGTGTTCACTTGTTGGAGGGTCCCGATTGAGACCAGAGCCACTCTGGAGGTTGGTAAAGAAAGGGGGGCTGCTTGGAGGGTTGAGGAGAATTGCAACTCTCCTCCCTGACAAGATAAATCCCCTACAAAGACAAGTTGCAGTGGTGGTCTAAAATGGCCACCATGAAGGCAGGAGGCAATCTGGGAAACTAAGACAGTTCTGGAACAGTGTAATTGTAAGTGTTGTGTGAACCAGGAAATATACATGGACATTAAGGTGCCCCAGAATTAAGAAATAAAGAATTATTTCTGATAAAAATGTGTAAAAGCGGCAACCAGAGAGAGTGAGAAGAAAATTTGAACTGAAGAAATTGGCTTTGAACATTGAAATGAATTAATTTGGAGGTGGAAAATTTACAGGAAAATATCTCATGACAAAAGGCTTAGAAATTAAACTGGATAATTAGTGGATTTTTGGCACTAAATAATAAATGCTGGAATTGAATGTGTTTAAAAAATAATAGCTAATAACTGGAATTAGTGAAATTAATAAAAGTTTAAAAAGGAAAAGGTGAAAAGAATGTGTGGAATGTGGAAATAGAACTGAGACCACCACCTAATGGTACAGGAAAAATTTCAGTGACTCTGAAAAGTGCTTGGTCTTTCCAAAATTGGAATTTAAAAGGAAATAAGAGGAACTCCACTATAATAAAATAAAACCCTGAAAAGTGAAATACAAAATTACTATAAGGGAAAAAGACACGTGAAGATTTTGGATTATTTGGTGACTTTGGGAAAAAGTTGGAAAAGAAATTAACAGAAGGAACCTGGAAACAAAGACTTATGGACATTGATTGTTGAAATTAAATATACAGGTGAAACTCAAAAAATTAGAATATCATGCAAAAGTTCATTTATTTCAGTAATGCAATTTAAAAGGTGAATCTAATATATGAGATAGACTCATTACAAGCAAAGCAAGATAGTTCAAGCTGTGATGTGTCATAATTGTGATGATAATGGCTTACAGCTCATGAAAACCCCAAATCCACAATCTCAGAAAATTAGAATATTGTGAAAAGGTTCAATATTCTAGTCCCACTAATCAGCTAATTAAGCCATAACACCTGCAAAGGGTTCCTGAGCCTTTAAATTGTCTCTCAGTCTGATTCAGTAGGAATCACAATCATGGGAAAGACTGCTGACTTGACAGTTGTGCAGAAAACCATCATTGATGCCCTCCAAAAAGAGGGAAAGCCTCAAAAGGTAATTGCAAAAGAAGTTGGATGTTCCCAAAGTGCTGTATCACAGCACATTAATAGAAAGTTATGTGGAAGGGAAAAGTGTGGAAGAAAAAGGTGCACAAGCAGCAGGGATGACTGCAGCCTGGAGAGGATTGTCAGGAAAAGGCCATTCAAAAGTGTTGGGGACTTTCACAAGGAGTGGACTGAGGCTGGAGTCAGTGCATCAAGAGCCACCACACACAGACGGATCTTGAACATGGGCTTCAAATGTTGTATTCCTCTTGTCAAGCTGCTCCTGAATAACAAACAATGTCAGAAGCATCTTATCTGGGTTAAAGAACAACAGAACTGGTCTGTTGCTCAGTGGTCCAAAGTCCTCTTTTCTGATGAGAGCAACTTTTGCATCTAATTTGGAAACCAAGGACCCAGAGTCTGGAGAAAGAATGGAGATGCTTGAAGTCCAGTGTGAAGTTTCCAGGGTCTGTGTTGATTTGGGGAGCCATGTCATCTGCTGGTGTTAGTCCACTGTGCTTCATTAAGTCCAGGGTCAACACAGCCATCTACCAGGAGATTTTGGAGCACTTCATGCTTCCTTCCGCAGATGAGCTTTATGGGGATGCTGATTTCATTTTCCAGCAGGACTTGGCACCTGCCCACACTGCCAAAAGCACCAAAACCTAGTTCAATGACCATGGGATTACTGTGCTTGATTGGCCAGCAAACTCGCCTGACCTGAACCCCATAGAGAATCTATGGGGCATTGCCAAGAGAAAGATGAGAGACATGAGACCGAACAATGCAGAAGAGCTGAAGGCCGCTATTGAAGCATCCTGGTCTTCCATAACATCTCAGCAGTGCCACAGGCTGATAGCTTCCATGCCACGCCTCATTGAGGCAGTAATTGCTGCAAAAGGGGCCCAAACCAAGTACTGAGTACATATGCATGCTTATACTTTTCAGAGGTCTGATATTGTTCTATGTACAATCCTTGTTTTATTGATTGAATGTAATATTCTAATTTTCTGAAATTGTGGATTTGGGGCTTTCATGGGCTGTAAGCCATAATCATCACAATTATGACAAATCATGGCTTGAACTATCTTGTTTTGCATGTAATGAGTCTGTCTCATATATTAATTCCACCTTTTACGTTGCATTCCTGAAATAAATGAACTTTTGCACAATATTCTAATTTTTCAAGTTTCACCTATATACTACAAAAATTAGAAATGGCAATTCAGATTGAAGAAGAGCAAAGAGAACCAAGGGGAAAGAGTTAAATAAAGAGGAAACCAGCTTTAAAGAACAAATGGAACAACAAACATAAAAACGGGGTGTGATAATTAAAGAGGGAATTGTTTGGACAGCTAAACAAAGGAAAAGGAAACAGAAGAAGAGGGAATTACAGAGGAAAGATCGAGAGAGGGAAGGGGACAAAATAAATAATTGGAATGAGAAATAGAGGGAAATAATACAGGAAAAAAGAGGAATTAAGAGAAAGGACTAGAAAATGAAGGTAGGCAGAAAGCAAACAAGAATGAAAAGAAATTATATAGTCAGGAGAGTGAGAGACAATGGGTAGAAGAATAGGGAGGGTGACTCTGCAAGGTAATTTGTTGTGTTATATAAGAATATGGATTTTAAAATAGATAAGATTGGAACTGATATTTTTTTCTTTAAAGATTGTTGTTAAACAGGATGTAGATTTTATTGAAATAGATATAGAAATGGAAATTTATTATATTAATTGATATTTAATAAAGCAATGAATAAAGTTAAAATGAATTATGAGAATTGTAATGGAAAGATTAATATCAGTTTCTACAATTAATTGAATAGATTAATATTTTTGAAATATATAGATGATTTATAAGGTAACTGAGGAAAAAGAATAGCATGAGGAATCTGACTTAAAATTTATATGCATATGTGATATGTAGTAGTTAGGGGAATGTTGTTAGTAATGTTGAATGTGGTAATTTATAAAATGACTATACTATGGTAAATTATTATAATGAATTAAAGGGAATAAATTGAAGGAATGTGTAAGGTAGGTGGCAAGCTCAAATTGACAACTAAAGAGGACAACTTTTTGAATAATAAGAATAAGGATGAAATTTATTTAATAATGAATGGAATAACAGTATGTTATAAAATTGCAAATATCACAGACAAAAGCAATATGTGTAATGAATATAGAAATGAAATAAGAATCTTAGATAATATTGTAAAATAAGATATGAGAATATTTTAAGAAAAATGAAATAAGTTATGAACTGGAATTGGATAAAATAAGTGTAATGAATTTAATATTTGAGAATATTCAAAGGAAAATAGAATAAGTAGTAATGTGATAGGAAATGAATAAGAAAGATGGAAATGTAATTATGGTAATGTTTGTGTTGAAATGTAAAAACCTGGAACCACACTGTTCACTAAAAGAGATGCTTTTTAAAATATAAAAATAAAAAAATATATGAAAAAACAAAAAACAGTGATTAAAGAGATATGAACCATTACCAGACTTTTTGTGAGAAACTGAAATTAAAAGTTGATCTGGGGCTTTGATAATTATGTAGAAAGTTAGCACCCATCCATCTTAGAAGAATGAAATATTTTAGGAAACATTAAAGGCAGAATATTATATTTTTCCTAAAGGAGAAACATGTTTCTAAAGACAGAAACTCAGAGCTTCAGTTCCCTCCCCCCAGCAGATATTTGGTGCCCCTTGAGAAGGACTGGGCCAGCCTATCTATAAAACAAAAGACCTTCATCTCCAGGATGATGGGATTATCCTTCAGGGCAAAGGTGGCAAAGCCATTCAGCCACAATAGGAACTACACAACAAGCCCCTTCATTGCATCACGGAGCAAACTTCAAGCAGACAAGCTTCAACCAGACAGAGCTATGATCTCTGCATGGCCCCATGGGAGTCTGGCAGCAACCAATAGCAACCATGCTGTTGCCACAGGAACAGGAAGCTCAAGTTCAAAGCCCAGAGAGGGTATAAATAACCCTCACTCTCCACTCTATATGTTCAGCTGCACCAGGACCATATGCTTGATGGTTCTGCTCCCTTAAATCATCTTTCCAATCAGCCTCCATGTTTCCAGTGTATTTCTCCCCCCTTGGAACTGAACCAGATGAATATTTCTCCCAACAATTAGATATGGGATTATGGAAATAATGTAGACAAATGTCAATCTTAGAGTAAAAGTTTGATATATTTTTTACTTATATCTGTACCAAAGAAAGTTGGAAGTCATTCTTTTTTGGTTTTCCTTCTTTTCCTCTTTCTTTCTTACACTTCACTCTTTTTCTTTCCTGAGCCTTTTCTTTTTTCAAATCTGTTTTTTATTTGTTTATCCCTTAGTTTATGGAAGATCAAAGACTCAGCCATTATAATTCTACATTCCTTATTTACAGAAATCATATCAAAATTTAGAATGAAATCCACTGGGAGCTATCTCATCTAAGCCAGGCTCCGAGTTCCTCTAACCAAAAAGTGTTTATTGATAGAAGATAATATTTATAGCTCAGGGTTGAACTGTGGGGTCCTTGCTGCTCTCTGAGCTTGATGATTTTCTTGCAAATGTTTAATTACCAAACTAGGTAACATCATCAGTGTTAGAAGGGAGTGGAATTCGCTTTTATTTTCATATACTACTGGCTTACTTATTTTCATACTTGCTATAGTGTCAGCGTTGATCCATTCCTTCACAAAAAGTGTTTTGATTTATGCTGGGTCTCTACAGTCTCAGGCAGAGAAAGGCTATTCTGCACCCCTCCCTCAAATCTTTAAAATACTGAGTTTCCCAGCATTCCTTTATGAACTTCCAATGTGCAAACTGTGTTTACTTATCCTAAAATGAATCCTCTTTACCTGGAGTTTCAAAATTTGCTGTTTACTGGGAAGATGTGTAGCTAAAAGTTAGTCTACATTTAGTCTACATCTGACTTTGGGGATATTTCTTCATAACCAAGAAAAATGTATTTTCTGTGTAGTTCATACCTCTTGCTCCTTGGATCTGGATGTCACAAAGCAAAGCTCACATTTTGTAATTAACTCCCGTGCCCCATTTTGGCTGGCAAAGTGCTGCAGGAGGCAGTGTGCTGTCATGCCCACCCTGGCCATGTCCACCTTGGCTATGCCCCCCCCTCCAAGATCAAACACAACCCTCATGTGGCCCTCAATGAAATCAAGTTTGACACCCCTGCCTTAATGGTTTAACATTAATTAATCACAAGACTGGAATTGCCCCAACCACTTCAGTCATGCTGAAAGATGAACCCCCCAAAGGCATTATTTTTCTGTAATTGGGGTACTCCTTTGAGTGGTTTTTCCATGGTAAGTTTGGCCCCAATTTAAACAATTCCTGGAAAAAGAGAGTTTTTCTGGAAGCTGTTGCAGGGCTGATGCCAGGTACTGTTTTAGGGTACACATTTTAGCATTTTTGTTTTTCAAAAGTAAGTCAAGGTAATCCTTGACTTCTGAATACAATTGGAATGGGAAATTCCATTGCAAAGTGATGTGGTATTTAAGTGAATCATCATGATTTTACCATCCTTTTTGCTTCAGTTGTTCAGTAGTTCTTTATATATATTGTTGGTTGATGATAGTAATACTTGATTTTCAGGAATTATGGATTAAGAATTAGTTTCTTATGAACTTATTCTAGAATTGTATTTGTTTCCTTTACAGAAAAAACAGATTACTCTTTTTTCTTCAGTGCTAGACATCCTAGTGTTGTTGCTCTGATGGAATCAAGTGGTGGTAAAGTGATTTTATTTATACTTCTGAAGTACAAGAACAGAGTTATTCTCTTTCTGAATGATGAAATTAGATCAAACAATTAAGATACCTTTTCATGTATTATTTTTTCTTCAGATACACTTATAGGATGGAAGGATAATAGGATTAAAACACGTCAGTTTACTACAGGTAAATCTTTTAAACATGACAAGTAATATTAAAAATAGTGGAGGTTGTGGATTATTGTCAAAATGAGACATCCACCTAAAAACCAGAATGGGAAGGAAAGATCTGTTCTCTCTGATATAATATTCCACGTAACATTTGTAACCCCAATCTCCTCACCTAAAATATTTCTATTTAGAAGAGGGAAATCTTTTTGGAAAGAAAAATGATTGTTTTTGAGTAATGTGTTAATAGAGATAACAGGAGATAATTGGGGTAACTGCCAGAATCCTGACAGCTTCATTGTTTTAAACAAAACTGAACTGATCACAGACCTTGGTTACTGTTTTTGAGAGATAATGCAATTGGGCCATCATGGTCAGAAAGGGTTCCTTTCTTTTGCTTCCAGGTGCCATTTCAGATCTCCCAAGGACCTTTAGGGTAAACGATATTGCACTTGTCATCTGCTTCCAGTTTAAATTTGGTCTTCTTCTATCAGTTCATTTGGGCTGTAAATTAATTTTTAGATATTTCCAAGAAAGAAGCACTACTGTATGAGAAACCATGGAACTGATGAGAGCTTGCAATAAATATTTGCGTCCTTAAAATTTGTATTTTGGATAGAGTAACGTATGCATAGAACACTATAGGTATAGAAATATTATTTATTGGCCAAGTTTGGTTGGACATTTGTCTCTGTGGGATAGTTTGTCTACTGTATCCCATTTATTTTTGCTTAGCAAAACTCAAAGAAATGAAGAATGTTTTTCCCATCTGTCATCTTATTTTGTCAGTTCTTGGTAGCTCTTTTCACACAGAGAGAACCATATAATATATAATTATTTCCAACATAGCAGTACGTGAATAATGTATGTAAGGATTGATAATGTGATTTTTTTTAAAACACAGAGCTCTATTGGGAGCTCTATTTAAGTCAATTACCATAGAAAACATAGCCATAGTGTCTTCTGCTTCAACAGGGAGTTGGATTAGCTGACCTCCAAGGTCCCTTCCAGCTCTATTCTGATTGAGTTAAGATTACAGGTAGTCCTTGAGTTATGACAGGTCACTTAGCAATGGTTCAACCCAGTCCTGAAGTTACATATGTTGCAGCACCCCTGTAGTCATTCGGCCTTATGACTGATCAGAGAAATTCTGCAATATGTCCCCACCATCTATTTCCCCACCATCCTCCTGAAATGCATACAGCATTTGCTGGGAGAAAGAGACAATGTGCAGGAAGGGAAGAGTTTTGCTGGCTGCATGCATTCACTGGAAGAAGGAGATGAGCCTCTAGGAAGGGTAGAGTTTAGTCTCTGCCTGTATGCCTTCTGTCCTCCCACCATTAGCCAGGGACTGAAAGCAAACACCAAGAAAGGGAAGGAAGATTTCTCTGCTTCACCATTTGCCTTTGCTGTGGAATGAAGGTTAACATCTAGAAGGAGAGCGGAGCTGACGTTGCGGCAATATGACCGAATCCCTAGGGGCTCCTAGGGAGTACATCAAAATCCTAACAGCTAGTGGTCTATTGGCTCTAAATTGCCTGGAGGGATGACGATCAAGTAGAGGACACTCTGCTGATCTCAGGGACACCACAATATTCCTGGTAGATCCAGAGATAACCTCTCTAGCTGACTTGAAAGGAAAGCAATCATCATGAACTGTTACAAGGCTGGGGCAGTCTCTGATGGAAAGAAAAGAGAAAGCGTGGCCAATCTAGGTGAGAATTTAAAACTTTTTAAATATCAAAGAGGCCCCTGGGAAGAACAGGAAAAAGAGAAAGCCAGAATTAAAGGGTGGTGGGTTGATACCCCCCCCCCCTGCCCCCTGGAAGAAAGTGGCAAGGAAAGCAGTTTTTGGTGCAAATAGAAAGAGGAAGCCATTAATTATGGAGTAAAGAACAGAAAATACTTTTAATTTTTTTTTAAAACTGGACTGGACTGTTTAAACTTACAGAATTAAGCTAAGAAGATTAAGAAAAGAAAATTGGATTTACTTTTGTTCTTGAATTACTTTTTTTTCCTGACTTTCATATAAGTATAATTTTTAAAGTTAAAAGGGAAAGCAGTGCAACAGTGCCACCTACAGGGAAGAACAATTAAAAAACAGAGAGAGAAGGAGATATGATTATTGGACTATTAGGCTGACCTTGACTGCTGTAAAAAGTGAAGATAAAGATATAATTGTTTACAGAGACAGAGGGTTACACTGAGAATGTATATTGAAAACAGTGTAACTCTTGGACACTAAAAGAAACAAAGAAGATACAAAGAAACAGAAACCAGAACTCCTTCTTCTGAACTGTTTGGATTAATTTTTTTTTGTGAGTTGCTTTGATTAATGTGACAAAATTGCACTGTGGAATTTAGCAAAGAGAAGCAATTGAAGGCTGGATGCTGAGACTTGGTGAATTGCAACTGGATAATTAAATCATATCCTTCCTAGCAGATATTAACATACGAATCTTATATTTTTTATTTTTTTATTTCCTTTTTGAATATATTTTTACTATTTTTTTTCTTCCTTTCTTTTTCTGTACTTTTCCCTTTTTTAAAAAAAAAAACTAATTTTTGTATTTTCCTTTTTTATTATATACCATTTTACAAGGAGATGGATATTGCTTCTTTTCTCTCTCCTTGCTTTCTTTCCTTTTGTTAGCCATTTTCATTTTCCTTTTTTTTCACTCTCTTTCAGCTAGTTATGAAGGGGGAAAACTATATTTATTTTTACTTTTTATTTATAATTGAGATTTTTTTTTTTACTTTGGATACTACTTTTACCTTCTCTTTGGATTGTACAACATTATTTATATGGAGTACATTGGATTAGGGTGCAGTTCCCAAAGTGGGTGGTACCACCCACTGGGGGGAGGCCTTAGGGGGGCACTAAGAGGCAAGGGGGGCAGCTGGGGGTTGCTAAGAGGTGGCAAGGGGACATTCGAGGTGTCGGCCCTGTAGGTTCACCCCATTGACTAGCACCACTCCAGAGCTAGCACCTCCAATGCAGAAGTGGTGGCACATTATGTGCCACTGCTGCCGCATTTAACACGCCACCCCCTGCCACCTCTTAGCGCCCCTCTGCCGGCCCCCTTGGGGATGCTAAGAGGTGGCAGGGGGGCATTCGAGGTGCCAGCCGGCCCTGCAGGTGCACTCATTGACTAGCACTGCTCCGGAGCCGGCGCCTTCAATGCGAAAGCGGTGGCATGTTATGTGCTGCTGTGGCCATGTTTGACATGCCACCCCCTGCCACCTCTTAGCACCCCTCTTCTGGCCCCCTTGGGGATGCTAAGAGGTGGCAGGGGGGCATTCAAGGTGCTGGCCTGCAGGTTCACCCATTGACTGTAGTAATGCTCGGAGCCGGCACCTCCAATGCAGAACTGGTGGCACGTTATGTGCCATGTGGACATGTTCGATGTGCCTCCCCCCTGCCACCTCTTAGCATCCCCAAGGGGGCCAGCAGATGGACACTAAGAGGCAACAGGGAGGCGTTCAAGGTGCCAGCCCTGCAGGCTCATCCCATTGATTGTTGTACCACACTGGAACCGGTGCCTCAAATGCAGCAGCGCATTGAGAAAAGCTGCCACTACCACTTTCCCAAAGTGCCACCACTGTTGCATTCTGTCTGTCTGTTTGTCCATCCATCCATCTGTCCATTCATCCATCCAAAAGGTCTGTCTGTTTGCCTGCCTGCCTGCCTTCCTGCCTACCTACCTACCTATCTGTCTGTCTTTCTGTCTACCTAACTATCCATCCATCCATCCAAAAGATCTCTCTGTCTTCCTGCCTGCCTACCTACCTACCTATCTATCCACCAATATAGATCTATCTATCTATCTATCTATCTATCTATCTATCTATCTATCTACCTACTTACCTACCTATCCATCCATCCATCCATCCATCCATCCATCCACAAGGTCTGTCTTACTGCCTGCCGCCTGCCTACCACCTACCTACCTATCTATCTATCTACCAATATATCTGTCTGTCTGTCTGCCTGCCTGCCTGCCTGCCTGCCCCCCCTCCCTCCATCCATCCATCCATGTTTGAAGAGCTGCCCCCGCAAGCACATTGAGAAAGTAGAGCAAAGTCACTCTGGGAGGGAGGGAGAGAGAGAGAGAGAGAAAGAGAGACCTGATGCATCAGATTGAATGAGGCCTAGTTTAGACTGAGGCCCTTTTCCACTTTGAAACATCTTTGCCAGCATATTGAAACCTCTTTGGCTTCTATTAAAAGTTTTGTGGACGAAACATGGTCAAGACTATCAGGAAGCTCTCACATTTTGTTGAGGCTTTAAACAGGATCCATTGGACCAGACCTCCACCCTAAAAATTACTTTTCCCCAATGTATTACAGTGCCAATTCTGAAGAAGGCAAAACCAAAATGTACTGGTAAATTACAAGGAGAACACACACACACGCACACACCACACACACACACACACTCTCCCTTCTAACCCTGCTGGAGCAGGTGATTGGACTAGAATAGATATCTCATTATCTTTCTCCTCCCTCTCTCCCTCCCTCCTTCTTTATTTCTTTTTCTTTCTGTCCCTTCCTTCCATCCCCCTTCTTTGTCTGTCCCTTTTTCTTTCTTTCCTTTTCTCTTTCTTTTCTTCCTCTCTTTTTCTCTTTCTTTTCTTTCTCTCTTCCTCTCTTTCTTTTCTCTCTCTCTGTTGTGTCCATTGGAAATGATGCCAGGAATCGGTGACTTGTGCATTAGCTCTTTATTGGGTACAGGAAAACCGAACTGGCGCAACGGAAAGTTTTCCGGCTTTTTATTCTCTTGCCACGGCAGCCGCGGCCAATGGCATTGCTTTGAATCTCCCGCGATTCGAATGGACCAATCGTGGGAGATTCTTAGCGAGCCAATCGGCGCGGCTCGCCTGACCAATCAGATTGCCCCACGCTTTGATCAATCAAAGCGCGGGAATTTCAAGAATGCAAAGTAAGATACAGAATACCCCTCCCCTCTTGGTTCAGTCCTTACGTCGCGTAGTCCCGTAGGTAGGTGGGGCTCTGTCTTTGCCAACTGGACCTGCGCAGGTCAGTCGTCAGCTGGATCCCGGCCAGTTCGGTCGGGTTACCTGTTCCTCCTGCTTCCGTCGTGGGGACCGCCTGGTCTGTCCTGCCGGGCCGCTCTTCACAGCTCCCTCCTGGGTTGCCCGAGTTGGTTGAGCTGCGGTTTTCGCCGCTCCCGCTCAGTCTTTCCAGGATGGTTGTGCTGGCCTGGCTTTCCCTTGTCGGTGAGGGTTCGTGCTGGTTGCTTGCAGTGAGTATCGCTGGTTACCTTCTTCTGTGTTTTGGTTTCCAGGGTATTCCCTCCCCTCTTGGTTTGCGTTGAGGGGGCTGGTTGCGTTTGGTTGTCTATCTTGTGTGGCTGTCCTCGATCTTAACTGATCGATGTGGCGTTTCCATGCTCGTCCATCGGTTGTTTGCAGCCGGTACGAGCGTGGGCCTGTTATTTGTGTTATTGTTGCTGGCACCCACATTGGATCCCCGGTTAGGTTTTTCGCATAGACCGTGTCGCCTGGTGTGAAGGTTCGGTGTTTGCTGGTAGCGTCTGGGGGTTTCTCTGGGTTGTACGTGGGGTGTAGTCTATCGAGTGGGGACCTTATTTTCCTCCCCATTAGTAGTTCCGCCGGGCTCTTGTTTGTTGTGGTGTTCGGGGTTATGTGCTGTGTGAATAGTAATTTATTTATTTTGTCCTGGATCTCCCCGTGGTCTATTTTCCGGATGGTTTTTTTCGTGAATTGAACCATCCATTCTGCCCTTCCGTTCGCCGCCAGGTGCGCCGGGGCTGTCAGTGCGTGCTGTATGCCCCATTCTTCTAGGAATTTTTCGAATTCCAGTGAGGTAAATTGGGGCCCATTGTTGGACACGAGGATGTCTGGGAGGCCGTGAGTTGCGAAAAGTTTGCAGAGTTCTTTTGTCATGGCCTCCTTGGTGGTTGTTCTCATGTTGCTTACCTCCAGCCAGTTGGAGTAAGTGTCTACCGTTATTAGGAAAGTGTGGCCTCTTGTGGGCCCGGCGAAATCTATATGGATTCTAGACCAAGGTCCCCTGGGGGTTTCCCACTCTAGGATGAGTGCTGTGGGTGGGCTTGGCCTGGTTTCCTGGCATCGTTGACACCTTGCTACCCAGGCCTCAATCTGTTTGTCCATCCCTGGCCACCAAGCGTAACTTCTGGCCAGGGCTTTCATTCTGACGATGCCCGGGTGCCCCTCGTGTAACAGTTCCAGTACCTTCCCTTGTAGTTTTTCCGGGATGACCACCCTGCCCCCCCATAGTATACACCCTTTTAGCAATGAAAGTTCCGTTTGTCGGTTCCAGAATGTTTTGAAAGTCTCGTCATTTTCTCTTTCTGGCCACCCTTTCTCTACCCAATGCAAGACCCATGCCAAATGTTTGTCTTTATTAGTTTCTCGGGCAATGTCTGACGCGGTTATGGGTAGGTCGGATAAAGTCTCTATGCTCAGGGTGGTCGTTGTGGGTGCTGGGTCAGTGTCCGGTTCGGGTAGCGGTGAACGGCTTAAGGCATCCGCGTGCGAGATAGTCTTACCTGGTTGGTGTGTGAGTCTGTAGTTGTATGCGGCCAGGAATTCGGACCACCTTGTCATTCTGGGAGACAGAATGTTCGGGGTGGTCCTGTTCCCGGTGAGTATTCCCAACAGCGGCTTGTGGTCGGTGACGACAGTGAAGGTCCGGCCATAGAGGTACTCGTGGAACCTCTTCACCGCTGCGACGACAGCCAATGCCTCTTTGTCCAGTTGGCTGTAGTTCCGCTCCGGTTTGCTGAGGGTCCTTGAAAAGAATGCGATGGGTGCTTCCTTTCTGTCAGGAAGAGTGTGGCTGAGGACAGCTCCGATGCTGAAAGGTGATGCGTCGCAGGTGACGGCTAGTGGTAGGGTCTTGTTGTACTGGATGAGGACGGCATCCGAAGTGAGTAGGTCCTTTGTTTTCTTGAAGGTGGCTTCCTCGCATTTCCCCCAAGTCCAGGTCGCCGCCTTGTCCAAGAGCCTATGCAAAGGCTCCGCCGCTGTCACCTTTTGGGGCAGGAAGACATTATAAAAGTTAAGCAGCCCCAGAAACGCCTGCAGTTCTGTCTTTGACTTGGGTGTGGGGGCTTCTTTGATGGCTTTGATCTTTTTGTTGGTGGGGTGAATGCCGTGATGGTCGAGGAGATATCCTAGGAATTCAACCCGCTCCGTGTATAATTGGCATTTTTCCCTCTTTACTTTGAGCCCGGTCTCTTTGAACTTGGTTAGCACCTCCCTTAGGCGACTCTCTAGTTCGGCCTGGTTGGTTGCCGACACTAGGACATCGTCAAAGTAGGGTACCACCCCCTTGATGCCTTGTAACAGCCTTTCCATTAGGCTTTGGAATATTCCAGGCGCCACGCTGACTCCGAATTGGAGTCGGTTGCATTTAAAGGCTCCCCGGTGGGTGATGGTTTGCGCTTCTGCCGTTTCCTCATTGACCGGCAATTGTTGGTATGCCTGGGTGAGATTGAGTTTAGCGAAAACCTTGCCCCCTCCCAGTGAATGTAGTAGGTGTTGCACTACTGGGACGGGGTAAGCGCTTTGCTGCAAGGCGCCATTTAGGGTGGCCTTATAGTCCCCACAGATTCTCACTGACCCATCCGGCTTGATTGGGGTGACTATTGGGGTCTCCCACCGGGCGTGGTCTATGGGTTGTAGGACCCCTTGCTTGACGAGCTTGTCAATTTGCTCGTCAATCGTCGGTTTAAGTGCGAATGGTACCCGCCTTGGTTTTAGGCATTTCGGGGGGACGTTTGGGTCTAGGCTGAATGATATAGGGGGCCCTCGGTACTTGCCTAGGTTTCCGTCGAACACCTCTTGGAAATCCCGGGCTAGTTGTTGCTCCCAGTCTTTGTCGGTGATGTGGTCGATGCCCGTGACTGCGATGCCGAGCGGTGCGAACCATTGGAGTCCCAGTAGGCTTGGGCGGTCACGATCGACGATGGTCAAGGGAAGTCTTTCAGTGTGCCCTTTGTGGGTTACCTTGAACTGTCCGGTTCCGACTACAGGGATGCGGTTTCCCTAGTAGTCTTTCACGATTAGTCTCTGGTTGTCTAGGCCTTTCCTCTGGATGGTAGGCACCAAGCGTTTTATTTCTTGCCATGCTACCATGGAGAGGTAGGACCCAGAGTCCACCTCCATTTTACATGGCTCGCCTTCGATGCCTACCTCCACGTAGACCTTCCGGGCGTCGTTGGTTGTGGCGTGGCCGATGGTGACCATCTGATGGGTCTCCTCTCTTCGCCGGGTCTCGCCACCTTGTTGGGATCGTCCATTCCGGTCCCATCGGTTGTCAGTGGGGCGATCTCTGGTCCAGGGTGGTGTGCTCTCTCGTCTCCATTCGCTCTGTTCCCATCGTGTAGGGCTGCGGTTCTTTTTGAGTCGGCAGACGCAGGCGATGTGCCCCTTCTTGTCGCAATGCCAGCAGATTGAGTCGAAGAACCGGCATTCTGACCTGGGATGGTCGCCTCCACAACCGGCACAGGTGGTCCTCGACTTACGACCCCGCCGGTTCCATGGGTCGCGGCCTGCCTGGAGACGGTGGATTTCCTCCTCCTCGTTGGAAGTGCCCGATGCGGAGTGGACGTAGCCCTGGTGGGTGGTCAACCTGGGTTTGGCCTCGGTCGACCTTGCAGGGTGGTTGTTCCCGCTGTGGTCCCCGGCGTTCGGTCTGCGCATGCAGTCAGCAGATTGTCGGGTAGCTTCGGCTGCTGTGGCTTCGGTGATGGTATCGGCAAGGGCGATGTTGCCCTTGGCCATCAGCCGATTTTGGAGGACGGGGTCCCAAAGGCCGAGCACGATTCGGTCTCGCAGGGCTTCGTCCATGTTGGCGAATTCGCACAGCCCCCCAGGCGCCGTAGTTCTGTGATGAAGTCACTGAAGCTCTCACCTGACCGTTGGTCCCGCCGATAGAACTCGTGTCGTCGGATGAGGATGGGCACGGCTGGAGTGTAGTGTCGCCGGAGTATTGGCTCGACGTCGTCCCAGTCCATCACGGTCACGTCGGCGGGTTTGGCTAGCGCTTTGGCCATCTTAAACACTGCGGGCCCGCAGTGGGTTAGGAAAATGGCTCGCTTCTTCAGGCCGGTGGCATCCTTCAGGTCGTTGCATTTGAGGAACATGCGGAATCTGTCTGAGTACGATTCCCAGTCCTCGCTGGCAGGGTTGAAGGGTGCGGGTGGCGCGATGTTTGCCATCTTGGAGTTTCATCTGGCTTCCATTGGACACGTGCTTTGGTTCAGGATTAGGATCCCACCTTCGTCGCCAGTGTTGTGTCCATCGGAAATGATACCAGGAGTCGGTGACTTGTGCATTAGCTCTTTATTGGGTACAGGAAAACCGAACTGGCGCAACAGAAAGTTTTCCGGTTTTTTATTCTCTAGCCGCGGCGGCCGCGGCCAATGGCATCACTTTGAATCTCCCACGATTCGAATGGACCAATCGCGGGAGATTCTTAGCGAGCCAATCGGCGCGGCTCGCCTGACCAATCAGATTGCCCCGCGCTTTGACCAATCAAAGCGCGGGGATTTCAAGAATGCAAAGTAAGATACAGAACACTTTCCCTCTCTCAGACTCACACCTTTAGATCAGGGGTCGCCAAACTTTTGGACCTCAGGGACCACCAAACTCATAATTTTAATCCCGGAGACTACTAATGTGAATTTTGACTGACAGTGGCTTTCTGGCATTGGTGGGAGAGAGAGAGAGGTCTGATCCAACTTCTCTCTCTCCCTCTCTCTCTCACACACAGGCAGGGGTGGGATTTAGACCCCTGATCTAATGCTTTCAAAACTCCAAAAACAGATCAAGTAGCTCTGGGGAGGTCAGTCATAAATTAGAACACTTGCTAAACAACCGGCCATTAAGTGAGGACCACTTGTATTTGGTTTGCCAGCCACATGATCAGCAAGCCACACCCCCAAATTAGGCCATGCCCACAGAAATTTTAATCCCACCCCTAGGTGTGGGGCACCAAGGATGAGTTTGTAGCACCAAGGGGGCGGTGAACTTAAAAGGTTTGGGAACCACTGCACTACAGCATATATTACAGTATTCTAAGATGAGGCATTTACCTTTCTTCAACTTTGTTCTCCTGTAGGAGATATCCTGCGGTCAACCTTCATCTTGCAAGAGTCCTTTAGGTGTGAAGGGAGTAACATTTATGTTCCTGACTGTCTGGCATATTGGGAGTGAGACTATGTGGCACTTTGTTAAGCCTCCAAGGCACTGTTATATATGAATGGAATTATTTCGTATCAAAAAATCTAACTAATTTCACACCCAATTATTTAAGGATAGTTTTCCAAGAAGTTTAGTTTTACATTGAACTCATTATTTTTCTCCAAAAATGGAAGATAAAGCAGAATTAGATATATTGAAAATAAAAGGTATGTGTCCTAAAATGATAGTTCCATGTTACTTATCATTCCTTTCTGATGGAGTTTAATGAAACTCACCATGTGATGTCCCAGTACTCCATCTTTTCCTATATGTAACTATGAGGAGGAATATTTGATAAATTTATAGTGGCTCTTCTCACAATATATTTCATCCAGCCAGCCAGATCTTTTTAATAGACTGCATATAGGTAATTGTCCTATTACCATAGTGATTTAAAAAGTCACCCCTCACTGAAATGAATTATTAAATGAATTATTTGAAATAGCACAAAGCTTTTCGGTATTACTGTTATTTTAACAATTATTAAACCAACAATGGTTAGAAGATATAAGTTGCAAGTGATAATTACTACAAACATTCTAACTGAATCAAAACACACTATATTGATGATATAAATGTCTGTATACTTCTCAAAGCTTCAGGAGATCATTAGTATGCTCCACTAAAGGCCTTATCCTTTTCTCTATATACCTCTGTAAAATTTCTGTTTTATTTTATTTATTTATTTGATTTGTCAATCGCTTACAAGATAATAGGTATAAGTACAAACATGAAATGGATACATATAAGAAAAATAAAAAGAATCAATACGACAGGGATGGTAAGCATGCTGGTGCACTTATGCATGCCCCTACAGACCTCTTAGGAAAGGGGTGAGGTCAATAGTAGACAGTCTAAGCTAAAGCTAAAGTTTTTGGGGTTTGGGGAAAAAAACTACAGAGTCAGGTAGAATATTCCAGACATTGGCCACTCTGTTTCTGAAGTCATATTTCCTGCAATCAAGTTTGGTGCAGTTAACCTTGAGTTTGCATCTATTGTGTGCTCTTGTATTGTTATGGTTGAAGCTGAAGTATTCATTGACAGGTAGGACATTGCAATATATAATTTTATGTACAATACTTAGATCGGACCGAAGGCGACATAGTTCTAGATTTTCTAAGTCTAGAATTTCAAGTCTGGTGGCATAAGGTATTCTGCAACGAGTGGAGGAGTGGAAAACTCTTCTTGTGAAATATTTCTGGATTTTCTCAACTGTATTAATATCAGATACGTAATGTGGGTTTCAGACTGATGAGCTGTATTCGAGTATTGGTCTAGCAAATGTTTTGTATGCTCTTGTTATTAATGTAATATTACCAGAGAAAAACCTACGTAAGATTAGGTTAACGCCTTTTTGGCTATGTAGTTACAGTGGGCTCTAGCACTTAGATCATTAGAGATGAGTATTCCAAGGTCCTTGACAGAGTTTGGATCATCAACAAGGTCTTGACTATTCAGCTTGTATTTATTTTCTGATTTTTTTTGCCAATATGTAAGACAGAGCATTTATTCATTGAGATTTGAAGTTTCCATTTGTTTGACCATTCTGATATATAGTCGAGGTCTTTTTCAAGGGTAGCAGTATTGTCTGTGGTGTTGAATAGCTTTACATCATCAGCGAAGAGAATGCAGTTGCTCTTAATATGATCACAGAGGTCATTTATGTAGAGTATGAAGAGAGTTGGTCCTAGAACACTGCCTTGGGGGACACCACTGTTGACAGGTACAGAATTTGATAGGATGCTCCAAATTTTGACCATTTGTTGTCTGTTTAAGAGGAATGCTTCTATCCAGTTATGCAGGTGTCCAGAGATACCATAAGATTTTAGTTTTAGGAGTAGCTTGTCATGTACCACTGAATCAAAGGCTTTACAGAAGTCTGTATAAATTGTGTCTATTGCTTTGCCCTGATCGAGTTGTGTAGTCCATAAGTTTTTGCAGTGTAAGAGTTGCAGATTACATGATAGTTTTTTTTCTGAAACCAAATTGTTTATTAGAGAGTAGGTTGTTTGTCTCTAAGTGGAGGATAATGGATTGGTTCATAATTGATTCCATGACTTTACAGGTGACGCAGCATAAAGAATTGGTCTGTAATTTTCATCTAGGTTGGGGTCTGTTTTACCCTTCTTTTTTTGGACATATTCTGAGTGTAGGTAGAAGATGCTTTATTAGCTATTCTATAGCATTTATAGACTTTATGATACCAACACATAGCTATTGTCAGATAACTTTGTATTTCTCTGATCCAGCATGAATGTGGTGTCCTCCCTTCTTATTTGGACAAAAGTTTTCTTAAATACATGACTTGTGACACTTTGCTGTAACAAAAAAGCAGAGGCTTGGATCTGCCCTACTATTCCTGGCTGCTTTTGACTCTTTCCCTTCTTTCTCCCCATAGTTTGGACCACAGGAATTATTATATGTTTATGTAATGATTCATACTTTGCGAAACAGGCATTATGTGGGTGCTGCATGGGAGTGGAGATCTTACAAGAAACTGCTACACATATGTAAAAACTGTCCTGCCTGATAGGCAGTTTGTATGACATAGCTGAAATGGAATTCTAATTTATCAACACCCTCCATCAGCTATTTTTAAGCAAAGCAAGAGAGATAGTGAATAAGAATGAGCAAGAGGTTGAAATAACATGAGAGAGATAGCTACAGAAAATAGTCATGGAGCAAGAGAAGGACAAAGGATCAAGATATTGTAAGAGAAGGAAAGTGAGTGGTGTACAAGAGAGAAAAATGAGAGTGAAAACAGAAGATGGAGAGGGAAACAAAAAGAAAAAATGGAGAAAAAACAATATGAGTGCAAGGAAGCTGCAATTCCTGATCTGCAGGGTGAATGGAAGGTTCCTTATAAAGCAGATCTAAAAGATGGCCAAACTCCAGGGTCTACTCATCTGTCAGATTTTGCCCCTCCCTCAACCTGAGGTGAGGTGAGATAAAACAATTGGAACTTGTTTTACTTGCCAGGCAGGTAGGAATAGGGAAACTACAACCACCAATCACTGCTGACCCACATTCAGTTCTTAGGAATCTACTGATTTTCCATGTTAATGAGGAAGGCTGTGAGGACAGACCAGATTTATGCTGGCACACATTGTGCTACTTCACAGACTGATGGTCTTAAAACTTTTTTTCAGCTATCCTGCTTTTCTTTCCTTTTTTGTGGGGATGGGTGATGGAAGTGCATCAAGGAACCAAACTGAGTTTAGGTACAAGTTTTGTTCTAAAAGAAAAAAAATCCTTTCTTTTAGATTTTAATAAGGTAGATATATGAATTAATTAGATTGCTACCTCACATGAATTTGGTTTTGAAATGTTGGTTCCAAATGATCCACCAAACTTCATTGCCAAATAGGGATTTCAGTGGTTCTTTCTGATCTGAGTTCATTGTTTTTTCTTATTATACCTGACCTGTATCACATAGGAATTAAGAACTTTGAAGATTGTTGGTATCCTTCTGTTTCTGTGTTGATGAGGTATGTTAGAGATTAAAGTTGCTGTGGGAGCTTATGGAAAAAATTTTCTTCTTTATTTTTGGTAGAGCTGAAAATTCAGAACTAGAATTTTTAAAAAGAATGGATGAAATAATCTTGCTGACTGGCATGAGCAAGAAAAGGACCGAGACCCCTGGTTCCCAGGACTGTGAATGCAAAGAAATTGTGGAGTCTGTCACTGTGCCTTTATCTCAGCACTACTTGGCTCTAGGGGATTATAGCCGGGCTTTTTATTACCTGTTGGAATCTGCATCTGCTTATGTCAACCACTCCCACAACTACATGGTAAGTAGGAACACCCATTCTTTTCTCTTCCAACCAGCTTCTTCATTACTCCTACAGCAAAGGATACTCTAGATCACGGATGTCAAACTCACAGCATCACGTTGCTATCAGGTGTTCATAATGTTTTTCCCATTCGTGGAGCTGGGTGAGCCTGCACATGATGTATCTGGCCTTCCAGTCAGTCTTGACTCCAGGCAATTGCCTGGATTAGTCCAGGAAGTTTTCTTGGCAGTGATTTTCAGAAGCAATTCTTCATTGTTTCCTTATAGGGCTGGGAGAAATGACTGAGCCAAGCTCACCCAACTCGTGCCTAAGACGGGGTCTCATGTCTTCAGTCACTATACCCAACTGTTTCTCTATGAATATAAATGACCTGTTTACAGATTAAAGTAACCTTTTCCATGTAGCTGAAAAGCAGTTACAACACTGTTCAAATCCGAACAGGAGTTTAATAGAAAAATTACAAGAAAAAATGAAATGCTCCAAATTCATTTTCCTTGCCAAAACCTTTGTAAAAAAAAGATTGGAGAATGTTCAAAAAATTGTAACAGACTGCAAGAGTATGAGTCAATCTAGCATGCTGATAGCTAATGAATGATATGTCAAGCTTTTATTATGCTAAATTTTAGTGCTAGGGGAACATGCCACTTGGCAAATCAGCATATTTAGTTCCCCACTTTTATATTTAAAGTAAGCTTGTTCTCTCTTTTCTGTCTGGGTGGGTATGGCTAACCAAAATACTGTTAAACCTGGCAAGTTGTTGGGCCTTGCCAAAATAACAAAGACCCAAATTACTTCCCCTTCTGTAAAAAAACTGTACTGGTTTACCAGGTTATCTTTTTCTAGATGGTGAATAGATTCTAGATGGTGGTACGTCTTCATCCTGGATTCACCTCCTCTATGGTATCTGAGTATTTGTTTTTGAAAATTTATAACATATGGTGAGGGAATTGATAGTAGTTGGGGATCACCATATATCATGCAGAAATGAATTTTTCCTGTTCTGTTATTCTTATTTGAGGCCTTTACATATCTGAATACAGCAGAGAGCC
This sequence comes from Hydrophis major, assembly GCA_033807585.1. Lineage (NCBI taxonomy): Eukaryota > Metazoa > Chordata > Lepidosauria > Squamata > Elapidae > Hydrophis > Hydrophis major. Next base: position 125,273,960 of record CM066330.1, read on the forward strand.
TCTTGAGATCTTCGGAATTCAAGCATAAACTCATTAACCAATTTGAGGTGTCCATTTTGTACAGCCTGAAGGGAGAGGTAAGACAATTGTGTATGGCTATAGCCATTTGCATACTTACCTCTTCTCTGAATACAGTAAAGCCCACTAGAATATCCCATTGTCTACAGCTGCTCAGTCAGAAGTACAATATTACTTCAGTTGTCATTTTATTATATGGTCTCCCTTCGTGCCACTTAACAGAAACTCTTCCATTGCTACTTGTAATGATCAGTAAGCCTCTCCCTGAATTTAGATTTATTAGAGAAATGTCCTCAGAAGCTTTTCACAATTAGTTCATTATTTGTCAGGTACGACACACCCTTTGATCTTGTTGGTTTTTTACAAGGCTTCTTGATATAATTCTGACATATCCTTTATATCCCTGTGCTCCTTCCCCCATCTCTGGGGCACCCATGAAAACAGAGAAGATACATAGGAAGCAGGTAGAAGACCCTACAAAGTGCTGTGTCTTCTGCTTCTATGCTATATAAAGATACAAAAATAATTTCATAGAAGTGTTAAGTACAAAAGAAGTCTCATTATTTTTTCTTGGCTGATTTAAATATATATTCTTGTGTTTTAAGCAGAGGTGGTATTCAGCAGGTTCTGACCAGTTCTGGAGAACCAGTGGCAGAAATTTTGAGTAGTTTGGAGAACCAGCAAATACCACCTCTGATTGGAGATTTTACAGTATCCTTCCCCATCAAGCCATGCCCACAAAACCGGTAGTAAAATTTTTTGAATCCCACCACTGGTTTTAAGTAGATTTAGCCATGCTGCAAGATTGTGATTTTATGAGGAGAGGTCTTCACACATTTTTAGGCATCATAAAGGAGATATACAAAAAAATCATAATTTCTTTTATTATTATTTGTCTGCATGTCTATAGGTCTGTTATAATATGGGTCAAATTACTTCTGCAAAAAAACTGCTAAAGAAGGCTTTGAGCTTACTGAAGAAAAGCTTCCCAATAACTGTTGTAGGAGCCTTTTGCATGTTTATGGTGGAAACCTCCAAACATTTGTCTCATCAGAACAAACAAACTTTATGGCAAATATCTAGTGGGTAAGGATCCTCACAAACTGTTTATAAAGGCTGAGGGTGGATGGGCTGCAGTGGGAGAAGGGAGCATAACAGAACAGAACAGGAATTGGAAGGTACCTTGGTCTTCTAGTCCAACCTCCTGCTTAAGCAGAGACCCTATACCTATGATGGAGAACCTATGGCATGCAGAGCCATGCTGTCACCCCAGCTCAGTTCCACTGCGCCTGCGTACACACACGTGCCTCCTACTCGTCAGCTGATTTTCAAGTTATGCCATGTATGCGCAGGGTGGGGCACATGCGGGAGATACATGCGCATGCGTGGGGGCAAGGGGCACAGGGAGAGTGCGGTGCAGCCCCCCACATTCCCCATTTTGAGCCTAGTAGGCCCCCTTGCAGACTCCAGGGAGCAAAGATAGGGTGCGGGGTTTGTGCAACCCGTTTTTGCTCCCAGGAGTCTGCAGGGAGTCTTACTAGGCTCAAATCAGGGAGTGCGGTAGTCATGCATACATGCACAGGGGTGGGGGTTGGAGTATGGGGGGGTCACGTATGCATGCACAAGCAAGTGGGGTGAGCAGGAGGGGTCGTGTGCACATTGCATTATGTGGGTACAGGCACGCATGTGTGCTATTACTTGCGTATGCGCACACTTTCAGCACATGATGACAAAAAGGTTAGCCATCACTGCCCTATAGCATTCTGGACAAAATGGCTGTCCAATCTCTTCTTTAAAAACTCCAGTGATAGAGTACTCCCAACTTCTGAAGGCAAGCCATTTCACTGGTTGATTGTTCTCATTATCAGGATTATTTTCTTTAGTTCTAGGTTGTTTCTCTCCTTGATTAGTTTCCACCCATTGCTTCTTGTCTTGCCTTCTGGTGCTTTGGAAAATAGGTTGACACCCCCCCCCTCATCTTTGTAAGAGTCCCTCAAATAGTGGAACCATTCTATCATGTCTTCCCTAGCCCTTCTTTTCACCAGCCATACCTAATTCCTACAATCAAACAATAAATATCTAAAGCAATCATTAATAAAAATAAAAATAATCATTCAAATATGCAAAATACACAGGAGAGAATGAATAACAGAATAAGAGAGTTGAAAGGGACCTTGTAAGTCTTCTAGTTTAACCCCCTACTTAAGCAGAAGACCCTACACCCATGATGGCAAACCTATGGCAAGCAGAGCCACTTCTGCCGGCATGCGAGGGGTCGCCTGAAAGAGCCCCACTGCACATACATGTGCACTGCCTGCCCAACAACTGATTGTTGGGTATTTGGTGCACCTGTGCAAGGGGAGGGAGGGGGTTGATATGTACACATGCACAGAGATGCGTGGGATACACAGGGGGATCGTGCACACATGCACATGGGGAAAGGGGTGTGTGCACTTTGCCTACTGGGTGCTGGCACAGGAGACAAAAAAGGTTAGCCACTACTGCCCGAAACCATTTCTGGCAAGTGACAATCCAAGTCTCTTCTTGAAAGCCTCCAGATATTAACTTCTAAGGACAAGCTGGTTGATTGTTCTTACTGTCAAAAAAAATCTACTTATTTCTGGGTTGAATTTGTCAGTTTCCATCCATTGTTCCTTGCCCGGTCTTTTGGTGCTTTGGAAAATAGATTGTCCCGCTCCTCTCTATGACAGCCCCTCAAATATTGGAACACTGTTATTAAAAAAAATCTATCTGATTTTTTTCCAACCCTCAGGTGGTTCCCGGTGCCAAGAGATTTTTGAAAGATATTGCAGATTAACAGAATTGGAAGGGATTTTGTAGGTCATCTAGTCCAATCCCCCACCCAAGCAAGAGACCCTGCACCATTTCTGACAAATGGCAATCCAATCTTTTCTTGAAAGCTTCCAGTGATGAAACTCCCACAATGCCTGAAGGCTGTTCTATTGGTTGATTGTTCTTACTGTCAGAAAATTTCTCCTTGTCTTCTACATGGAATCTCTCCTTGATCAGCTTCCATCCATTATTCCTTGTCTGACCTTTCCAAGGCCTTGGAAAATAGCTTGACCCCCTCCTCTCTGTGGCAGCTTCTCAAATATTGGAACACTACTATCACGTCTCCTCTGGTCCTTTTCTTCACTAGACTAATCATGCCTAGTTCTTACAACCATTTTTCATATGTTTTAGCCTGCAGGCACGTAATCAGCTTTGTTGTTCTTCTCTGAGATTCTTCTTTTGAGAATCTCAACATGTTTTTCATAGTGTGGTGCCCCAAACTGGATGCAGTATTCTACATGTGGCCTTACAAAGGCTTATAGAGCAGTACTAGTACCTCATGTGATCCTGATTCAGTCCCTCTGTTAATGCAGTCTAGGATTGCATTGGCTTTTTTGGCAGCTGCAGCACTCCGTTGGTTCATATTTAGTTAATTGTCCCCTAGGATTCAAAGATCCCTCTCACAGTTACTTCGATTAAGCCATGTTTCACCTAAATTGTACATGTACTTTTGGTTTTTCTTGCCTAAGTGTAAGACTTTACCTTTCTTTACATTGAATTTCATTTTGTTAGATAGAGCTCAGTGTTCAGGTTCATCTGGATCTGGACCCTATCACCTAGGGTGTTTGCTATTTCTGCCATCTGAGTATCATCTGCAAATTTGATAAGTTCCCCTTCATCTAAGTTATTTATGAAGATAGTGAAGAGTATCGGGACCAAGATGGAACCTTGTGGTACCCCACTGCTTATACTCCTCCATGTAAACATAGTACCATTAAGGCTACTCATTGACAGAGGTGGGATTCAGCCAGTTCAGATTGATTTGAGTGAACCAGTTAAATTTTTGTGCAGTTTGGAGAACTGGCTAATTGCACCACTGTCTGGCCCTGCCCAATCCACCCACCCCTTCCCTCTTCTCCCAGTCATTCCTTATTTCACCTCGCCTGCCTAAAGTCACACCCATGACATAGCTGCTGCTGCTCTCTGGTTCCCACGCTTGCCTATTGTGTTGTAGCCTGGAGTGGTCCTCCTTAACAAGCCTCAAACCGTTGTTCCTCCTCCAAGCCTGGGTTCCCTGCAGTAGCACTGGAAGAAAAGGAGTCCAATTTTCGTGGGGATAAGGCTCCACCCCAGCCATGTGTTTTCCAGCCCAGACTGCTTGGAGTGAAAAGCATGCAATATGCTACCACTCCTGGGTTCCCTGCACAAGCAGTGGAAGAAAGGTAGTCTTATTGTGAGGGAAGGCGTTTCCAAGGCCAATCCTAGAGGGAAACAGAGATGAGTGCCCCTTGTGTCCTTGCAGCTCTAATTCTTAAATTTTTTAGCTAGTAGTGAATAGAATCTAATCAGAGATGCTTTGCTGATTCTTGTTGATTTGTTTTATTTGTATTTCTTTATTTTATGTTGCTGAATTGCATTGACATGTGTGTCCCTTCTTGTGCACAGTCCAGAAGCTTTTCTGATTCTTTGCAACAAAAATTACCGACCTCTGGCTTTGCTCTACTTTTCAAATGTGCTGCCACTGCCACATTCTAGGTGCTGTCCTCTCAGGTCCACCCCATTGAGCCTGCTGCACCGAAGGGACCTGCCCAAGCAAGTCTGAGTGGAGTGGCAGGGAAAGGGTGCAAGCCGTTCCCCCACCCACCCATGCCTCCTAACCCCAATTCCACCTCCATGCACACGTGCCCCTTGCCAACCTATAGAAGGCTGCTGGGGGTGGGGTGGTATTGTCCCAGACCCCAGACTGAGTGGATGGGTGGGTGCAGGAGATTCCTTAATCCAGATTGCAACTGGGAAAGGGTGCCATCCTGTTCCGTTTTCCCTTACCCACCATCCTTTCCCCAATTTTCCTGGCTTGGGAAAAAAAACAGTGCTGCTTTGCCCCCCCGTCAGTCTGTTCCCATGCACACGCACTCCCGCTCACCCACTCACCCATCCACTTTGCACCAACAGGGCATCCTTCCCCCCACCTCCCCCCTGCACTGCCACCCTCCACCATGCAGACGCCCTTCTCCCTTTGCTGAACTTGCTCCTGGCAGGGCAGAGGTGCAGTGCACCTGGCCCCGCTGTGCACCCATCCCATTAATCCCAGCACCGGCAGTGGAGGAAGAGTGAGGTCTCACTGCAAAGTGCAGCTCACTCCTCCTGGCATCCAGCATTGCAAAGATGCTGCTGCATGGGTGGGCTAACTGGTGGCTTCCCCCACTGCCACTTTGCACCAGCCGGAGCTGAGCAAGCAACGTTCTCGGCACCTCCACCTCCGCTGCTGTCTCCAGCCCACTGACTTCTCTGCCTCCTCCTCCACTGTCCAATACCCCAGTCAGCAAGGCGGACCTGGCCGGCTGCAGCAAGGAGAAGATGGTGTGCCGCTTGTGCCGGGAGGAGGCCGAGAAGCTGGCTATGCTGGTGCAATGTGACCAGCTGATCCAGGGCATGAACTGGCAGCTGCAGGAGCACCTGTGTGAGATCCACAAGCTGAAAGCCATCAACGGGCAGCTGCAAGTAGAGAACCGTGAGCTGCATGACTCTGCTGCTTCCTGGACAAGGACCGGCTGAAAACCAAGCATCTAGCCCGTTACTGTCAGCTCTTTGGGCATCATGCGGTGCAAGTCCTGCGCAATAAGGTGGCTGCCTGCCTGTGCAATCTGACCAGCTTGGAAGGGCTGCTAACCCCATTGAGTCCCTTGCACTGCTCCCGTGCAACAGTCAATGGGGTGAGCCTGAGAGAGGGAAAGAGAGAGAGAACTGGTAGAATCCCACCCCTGAATTGCACTCTGCACTCACTCCAGCACCCCCTGCCACCTCTTAGCACCCCCTGCTGGCTCAGTTGCCTCTTAGCGCCTCCCTAAGGCATTCCACAACCCCCAGGAGGCAGTACTGCTCACTTTGGGAACCACTGCTATATACCAATGATTGCATCTCAAACATTAAAATATTGAAGTTTGCTGATGACACAACAGTGATTGGTCTCATTCAAGACAATGATGAATCCGCATACAGACAGGACGTTATACAACTTGCCTCACAGTGAAACTGAAACAATCTGGAACTGAACACACTCAAAACCATAGAAATGGTGGTAAACTTTAGAAGAAACCCTCCCATACTACCACCTTTTACAATACTAGACACACAGTATCAACAGTAGTGACCTTCAAATTTCTAGGTTCTACTACATCACATGACCTAAAATGGACACCTAACATCAAAAATGTCAGCAAAAAAGCACAACAAAGAATGTTCTTTCTGCACCAACTCAGAAAGCTCAAACTGTCCAAGGAGCTACTGATACAGTTCTACAGAGGAATTATTGAGTCTATCATCTACACTCTATAACTGTCTGGTTTGGTTCTGCAACCCAACAGGACAGACACAGACTTCAGAGGATAATTAGGACTGCAGAAAAAACAATTACTACCAACCTGCCTTTAATCAAGAACCTGTATACTGCATGAGTCAAAAAGAGGGCTGTGAAAATATTTACAGACCCCTCACATACTGGACATAAACTGTTTCAATTCCTTCCCTCAAAATGATGCTATAGAGCAGCAGTGGCCAACCGGTGGGCCACAGAGAAATCTCACCCCCAGAGCACTCTCTCAAAACAATTAATTCAGGCTGTGCAGAAACAAAGGCTGCACCACCCACATGGCCCACAGGAACCCTCCCTGTTCACTCCTTACCCAGCAAACTTGCCTGCTAAGTTGCTATTTTTCTTTTTTTTTTCTCCAACTATCAGCTGTTCTGCTGTGCCGGGAGATTTAGACTAGATAAGAAGCAGGAAATGGCTGCATTTCTTGTTTTTTAGCTAATCTTTAGATCTTCAGCTCTGCTTTTAACCACAACCGAACCTCCCTTAGGACTGAAGGTTCTATTATTCAGTGCAGACTCATGGCAAGCAAATTTTATGTGACAGACTGAGGTAGCCGATGGCAGATAGATAGATCTCTGAATGAATCTGTGATTCTGTGATTCTGTGAGCAACTCAATCTGCCTGCCTGCTTTGCCTGTTTTGGGGTAAAAGTTGCTCTTTTTTTATAAAAAATTCAATGTTTATATAAATATTTATAATATTTACATACAAGCCTTGCCCAGCCAGTCACATGACCACAAGCCACATCCACAAATTAGGCCATGCCTATAGAACCAGTTAGTGGTCCTGGGATTTAAAATTATGAGTTTGGTGGTCCCTGAGGTCCAAAAGGTTGGCGACCCCTGCAAAAGAGCACTGCACATCAGAACAACTAGACACAAGAAAAAGTTTTTCCCAAAAGCCATCACTCTGCTAAACAAATAATTCCCTCAACACTGTTCAACTACCGTGTTTCTCCAACAATACAGCCTCCACTAATAGGAAGCCCCAGCATGATTTATTGGCATAAAATCAAATTAAGCCCCTCCCCCCAAATTAAGCCCCATGTTAAACATGTGAAATGGGGGGAAAGGGGGGGAGGGGGCTTGGCATTAGGAAGTACTTTGTTGCATGTCTGGATATGGTGCTGCTTGAGTTGGTGGGGCACTTCATATCGGGAGACCTTCCGCTACCGTTGCTTTCCCTTCTCCCTTGCTGCCGTGGCGTTACAGCAAACACGTTTGGCACAACCATGTGCAGCCAATCAGGGCTCCTCCCTGCAACCGGAGCCCTGAGAAGACACTTTCCACCCCAACTTTCCACCCCAAGGAGGGCTAACTTCAAGAAGCATCGCTGTCGCCAAAACGGGTTGCGTGTTTTAACTCTTCAGCACAGCTCTGGCTTGACTTCAGCCACCACACCACAGCACCTGCTGTCACCTCGTTCCACAAGAGCAGCTCCAAAGCAGCCACCATCCCCCACTGCCTAGAAACTAGAGGCGCCACTTCTGCAGCCTTTCGGGGTAGGCGCACAAAATGCGCCTCGCTGCAGCCCCCTCCCCCAAAGCCACCCTGAGCAGCAGCGAAGCAGAAGAGGAGGGAGGGAGGGAGGGAGAAGGGGCAGGGACTGCTTTCCCTTCTAACTCCAGGTTACTGCTCAGCACGTGAAGAGCACGGGGGGGGAAGAGACGGATGGGACGCTGGACACGCTGGGTTGAGAGGGCGCCGCCCCCTCCCCCTCTCTGGAAAGGCGGGATCATAACTCTAGGGGGGCAAAAAAAAGAGCACGAGGGCTCCTGAAGCTGAAAGGCACAATGGGGCGTGGCCAGAACACTCCGGCTCTGGGCAAAGGGGCGGGCAATGAAATGCACGAACGAGTGGAGGAGTCGAAGCCATTTCCCGGCAAACATCCCCATTGGGAGGTGCCGAAGCTTTGGAAGTTGTGGATTGGTTGGAGCTCACGGCGGGGCGGGCTCAAAGGAGGTCCGTGGCAGCAGGGTTGCCTCACCCACCCCCTCCCTTCCAATGTCAACAAGCGGGGTTTGCGCCTCTAATGCGCAGTATTTGCTTTCCGAGCGAGGCCCGGGGTTTGGCCTAGAGCCGGTGGTGCAGCAGCGGCGTGATAAAAAGCGGGTGGCCTCTTTCCCTCTCTCTATGTATGAAAGAGCTTGCCTCGCTCAGAGAGTTTGGTGAAGCACACGAGCTTTGCAGTCGGAGAGGGAGGCAGCGACGAAAAGGATGCGACGGCAACGGCAGGATGCTGCAAGTCAAGACCTTGCATTGAAGCAGCTCGGGGGGCACGTAGCCACCTCCCTCCAGCCCACCTTGAGGATTTGCCTTTTGTTGTTGTGGCCACCTTCCCTTTGCCTTCGAAGGTAAAATGAATTATTTTAAAAACCTCCGCTCATCTCACCAGGGCCGCGGCAAAGCCGTGCGGGCTGGGAAGAACCAAGAAACAACCATGGCTCGCTTTCCCGGTTCTGCCCAGCTCACGCAGCTCCGGTGCGGCTCTGATGGGATGAGCGGAGGTTTTTAAAATAATTCACTTTACCTTCGAAGGCAAAGGGAAGGCGGCCACAGGAGCGCCTGAAGCCAAGTGTCTCCTCAGGGCTCCAGTTGCAGGGTGGAACCCTGACTGACCACACATGGCTGCACCAAAAGCCGCGGCGTTACTGTAACACCGCAACAGCAAGGGAGAAGGAAAAGCAACGGTGATGGAAGGTCTCCCGAACATCCAAGCTGTCGCCGCCCGCCCGCCCACCCGAGGATGCAAGGGGGGGGGGAAATTAAGTCATCCCTGAAAAGACGGCCTAGCCAGTTTTTCGGGAGTCAAAAAAAAATAAGGCCCGGCCTTATTATGTGAGAAACACGGTATTACAAAGTCTGCACTACTATTATTGTTAATCTTCTCATCACTCCTTATCACCCATCCCCTCCCAATTGTGACTGTATGACTGTAACTTAGTTGCTTGTAACCTTACAATTTATATTGACTGTTTCCTAATATGAATTGATTGCTTATTGTACCCTGTGACTAATATTAAGTGTTGTACCTTATGATTCTTCACAAATGTATCTTTTCTTTTATGTATACTGAGAGTATTTGCACCAAGACAAATTCCTTGTGTGTCCAACCACACTTGGCCAATAAAGAATTCTATTCTATTCTATTCTATTCTATTCTATTCTATTCTATTCTATTCTATTCTATTCTATTCTACTCTACTCTACTCTACTCTACTCTACTCTACTCTACTCTACACTATTCTATTATTTCCTTAGGATCTTGCAATACCTTATATCTAATTCTTGTTATATCTTATATCTATTCTTGTTTTTTCCCCTTGCCATATAAACTTGGAAATATCCCTCTGCCATTTTTTAAATAGAATATCAGTTACAAGTACTGGTAATGTCTGAAACAAAAAGAGCATCTTTGGTAAGACATTTATCTTAATTGCAGAAATTCTACCCAATAGTGATAAATGCAATTTGTCCTATCATTGAAAGTCTTTATAAATATCATTTCAAAGAGGCACATAATTATGTTGAAATAGTTTTATATTTATATTTGTCAACATAATCCACCTTAAAACCCAACTTTTTAAACAATATACCACAGTCCTGAGATGCCATGTTCGTAATCAACATTGTTCCTTTCTGTATGTTTATTTTAAAACCCCCTAAAGCCCCAAATTAATTTAATTTCCTCATCAAATGTTCTATGGCTTTTTTTGGGGGGGGGGTCTTGCAGGAATATAACCAGATCATCTGATATCGTCTCCTGACTGTTAAGGAATTGTTTGAAATATTAATTGAAATTCTTTAATCTTAGATTCCAAAATTGCCCTCTTATCCAGGTCAGCTTCATACAAAATATTTATTTTGTCCAATTTGTGCTCCATAAGATCCTCTCTATCCTTCACCTATTTGATATTTCCAGACAAATGTTGGATTTCCTCCTGGAGTTCCTTTGAAAGGGTATTGAGCTTGGAACAAGCTTTGTTCCCATTGTCTGAATTAGTTCATGTATTTTAGCTGTATATTCATTCCGAAAGGGTCTTAGAAATTCTATATCTCTTGATAATCTCTCTATTTTTCCCATTTTCTTGTGGGTGGTTATATTGATAATTTGTAGCTGAAATTAAAAATTATAAAGGTATAGATTTATAGCAAAAAATCCAGTGGGTTTAATAATGTAGTGGAAAGTTAAAAAGAACTAGCAATACTACAGCCTTTTGGATCCCTCTTGTGGTTGATCAATGCTACTAATACAAAAAGAACCAAAGAACTTGAGCTCTGCCTCTTTGTTTAGGAGCCCACATGACTAGTCCAAGCAGAAGGAATTAAAATCAAAACTATTTCACCCCTTTCTCATGGCAAGTACAAGACACCATTTAAACGTTCTTATTTAATGCGAGTGAGAGATGATGGATAACAAAAAAGGGCCAAAAGTTAGAGAATGGGTGATTAAGGGAATCTTTACATTATAAGGTGAATTAATAATGAGGGAATTTAGAATTTTAATAAGAATAATTTTGAATATGTTATATGGAATAATTAAAAAATTGAAGAATACAATTTAACATAAATATGTGTATGATTAATTAAACTATATAAGGTTGTAATAAATATTAATATTAATATTTTATTTGTAGGAAAAGGAATGATATGTAGAATTTGATAGACATAAAATAACATATTGAAATATTGAATAAGATAATAATGAAAGATTATAATTTAATAAAAAACAATTGTACTATTATTAGAATTATATAACGTTAAACATAAATAGGATGAATACTATTTTATTTGCATAAATAAGTTGTAAAATGTGATTGGAAAGGGGATATATTTTTTAAATATAATAGTGGCATAATTAAAAATCAGAAAGGGGATAAATAATGGAAGATTACAACTTAATATAAATTGGTGAATTATTATTATAATTACATAGGCCTGTTAAGCACTACAAATATGATTAATAATATTTTATTCGCAGTTAAAAGAGGTATATTTACAATATGGAGATTGACACAAAAATAAGATATTGAAATGGTGAATAACCAAAGAATGAAAGATTATAATTTAACAAAATATGTGTATTAATATTAAATTTTATAAAATTGTCAAGTGTATTAAATATGAAGAATATTGTCATATTTATTTTAAAAGATAAGACACTCTGGTGCTACTCTGTTCACACAATAATATGTTTGTAAAAAAATAAGAAAAAATATAAAGAAAGAAAGAAAGAAATGATGATAGTTCCACAAAAAAGAGACTGCAAGCTGCAGCCAGAAGAAGCCTCTTTTAGCATAAAAGGTAAATATGTAGAGAAACAAGTGTTTAACTAGTGGCACCCTTTATTATCCATTTTAAATGGCTGGTTTTTCGACAGTGAACTTGTATGGTTGCCCCTTCCCAGCCAGGGACTCACCTGATTACTTCTACTTCAAGAAGCAGTCTGAGCGTCAGGCTACTCAGAGGAGCAAAGCCTCACCTTTCCCAGGGAGGTTTCTTCTGGGTTAGAAAACATTCTAAGCCTAGAACTATGGAAAATCTGTACCAGAGACCAAGACATCTGCTACAACCCAGAGGCTTCTTCTGCCAGAAGTGTGCAGATCTGTTTTTTATTATCTTTTCCAGTACCTTTCCAGGTATTGATGTTAGACTTATTGGTCTGTGGTTTCTTGGGTCTGTTTTTTTTCCTTTTTTAAAGATGGGAACCATATCAGCTTTTTTCCAATCTTCAGGTGGTGCCCCAGTGCCCACGGATTTTTTAAAAATATTACAGATTAACAGAGTTGGAAGAAACCTTGTAGGTCATCTAGTCCAACCCCTCACCCGAGCAGGAGACACGCTATTTCTGACAAATGGCAGTCCACTCTCTTCTTGAAAGCTTCCAGTGATAAAGCTTCCACAACTTCCAAAGGCAAGATGTTCCATTGGTTGATTGATCTCACTGTCAGAAAATTTCTCCTTACTCCTAGGTTGAATCTCTCCTTGATCAGCTTCCATCCATTATTCCTTGTTTGACCTTTGAGTGCCTCGGAAAATAGCTTGACCCCCTCCTCTCTGTGACAGCCCCTCAAATATTGGAATACTGCTATCATGTCTCCCCTTCACTAGACTAGCCAAGCCCAGTTCCTGTAACCGTTCTTCATATGTTTTAGTCTCCAGTCCCCTAATCATCCTGGTTGCCCTTCTCTAGGCTTGGTCTTACTAAGGCTTTATAGAGTGGTATTAAAACCTCACTTGATCTTGATTGTAGCCCTCTGTTAATGCAACCTAGGATTGCATTGGCTTTTTTGGCTGTTGCCGCATACTGCTGGTCCATGTTTAAATGTTTGTCAACTAAGTCTCTAAGATACTTCTCACAGTTACTGCTATTAAGCCAGGTTTCACCCAGTCTATATGCAGGGGTGAGATTTTACCAGTTTGGAACAGTTCTATAGAACCGGTTGTTATGATTCTGTGCAGTTTGGAGAACCGGCAAATCTTGTTCCTGGCTGGCCCCACCCATCTCTGCCTGCCCCTTCCCTCCCCACTCAGTCAGTCATTATCATGTCCAACATCACTGACTGGGTTCTTCCCTGCCCAGTCACTCTTTAAGGTATTTCTTTTTTCCCTTTCCCGCCCATCAGCTGTTCCTATGATCAGCTATGCCGGGATTCCCTTCCTGTCTTACTGCTTTGCCCAGGAGGCAAAACATGGAGGGGGGTTGAAACTTCCTGGGAGAAAAAATGCCCCCAGGAGGTTTCCCTGAGGCCCAGAAGGCCCCAAAATGAAGGGTGGGGGTGCGCAGCTTCAGGCTCCATTTTTTTTCTTTCTAAGCCCCAGGGGAGCCTTCTCCAAGCAAAAATGCTCCCCCAGGAATCTTTCCTGAGGCCCAAAAGGCCCAAAAAACCAGGAGGTGATGCTGCAGAAAACCCCCACATCCACTCAGTCACATGGCCAAACCCACCTAGCCATGCCCACAGAAACGGTTGTTAAAAATTTGAATCCCACCCCTGTCTATATGTACTTTTGTTTTTTTCTTGCCTAAGAATTTATTTTTCTCTACATTGAATTTCATTTTGTTAGATAGGGCCCAGTGTTCAATTCTGTCAAGATCCAGATGGATCTTGAGTCTACCATCTAGGTGCAGGGGTTTCAAACATGATTTCTGTTAAGTCTGGAGCATGGGTGCGAATGATGGAGACGAGCCGGTAGAAACAGTGAACTTCAAACTCTTTATTTACATAATGTGACAGCTCAAACTCGAGGGCTGCTATAGCCTTCCTTATATAGGCAACTTATTAACTATTCAACCAATAGCAATACTGGAGCGCTAGCTCCGTTAACCAATGAGAATGGCCCATTAATGGCCAATCAGATGCTCCTGAACGGACCAATCCGATTCTGCCATTAACAGCCAATCAGAAGTGCAGGGCCAGAACCCTGCACTTGACTTCAAGCTCAAGATAACTTTATTGGCATTATTAATTCACTTTCCCCCTTTCCCCAGCTTCTGCCTACGGGGCGCGGTTACATAGTCCTTAAGGTAGGATGGTTGTTTTATTAGTCTTTTCGATTTTCGCAAAGTGCCTGGCGGTTGGCTGCACTTCTGCTGAGGTAGATCATTGTTTAACGGTAGGGGTGCCTCTGGTTCCAAGTTCGCGTTCCCGTCATCACCAATATCACTGGCCACTCCCTGAGGTGAACCCACTCCGGTCCCCGGTTCCTGTTCCTGCATTTCAGTTCCGTTATCAGTCTCTTCAAAAAGATTTTCCTCTAATTTCAATTCATTATCCTCTGTATCTCCCCCCCCCCTCAATTTGGTCATAAGGGAGTTCGGAATTGCGTGAGGGTAGCCGCGATCATAGTTGATCTATGTGGTGCTTCCAAAGTCTATTGTCAGGGCACTGAACTCAGTATGATCTTGGGCTGGTTATGTGGATTACAGTCGCTTCTACCCACAGCGGATCGTCCATTAAGTTTTTAGCGAATACTAAATCACCTACCTGGAAGGTACGGCATCGGCTGCTGGATCCGAGTGGCTTTTCCGGTTCGTAGGCTGGGTGTAACCGATCAAGGTGGGAGCAGAGCTTTCATCCCATTAGCAGCTCGGCGGGAGTTTTGTTGGTGATGCTGTAGGGTGTGATGTGCTGTAGGAAAAAGATTCGGTTGATTTTCTCGTCGATGTTGTCATAGTCTATCTTTTGTAGAGTCCTTTTGACTAATTGTACCATGCACTCAGCCCTACCGTTGGCCGCAGGGTGCGCAGGCGAAGTGAGTGCATGTCGGATACCATGGTAAGCCAGGTACTGTTCAAAAGACAGCGCAGTAAATTGTGGCCCATTGTTGGATACCAGAACGTCTGGTAATCCGTAGGTTGCAAACAGTCTTTCCAGTCTTTTGATGACCGCTTCGGTGGTCGTGTTGCTCATTTGGTGGATCTCGAGCCAATTCGAGTAGGCGTCGATGGTTAGCAAAAACGTGTGGCCTTTGGTTGGCCCAGCAAAGTCCAGATGGATGCGGGACCAGGGTCCCCGCAGCATCTCCCATTTGGTTGGGGTTGCCTTTGGTGGAGAGTTGCTTACTTCTTGGCATCTCAGGCAAGTTTTAACCAACGATTCGATTTGTCTGTCGATGCCTGGCCACCACGCGTAGCTTTGTGTGAGGCCCTTCATGCGCACGATGCCAGGGTGGCCATCGTGCAAGGTTCTTAGCAGTGCAATGGCCATCCGCGTTCCACCCATGTGAGGACTCGTGCTAAGATGGGGTCGCATTTTGTTTCTCTCGCGATGTCACGGGCAGTTAATGGTGGCGTATGGAGTGTCTCGATCTGCAATGCTGTCATCGTTGGTGCAGGATCGTTGATAGTTTCAGGGAGCGGTGCACGGCTCAACGCGTCGGCGTGGGGAATGACTTTACCGGGATGATATTGTAGCTGATAATTGTAGGCAGCCAAGAATTCTGACCAGCGGGTCATCCTGCGAGAAAGTATGTAGGGAGTTGGCTTGTCCCCAGCGATGATCCCCAGCAATGGTTTGTGATCAGTTACAAAGGTAAAAACCCGGCCGTACACATACTCATGGAATCTTTTAACAGCTAATACAATTGCCAGGGCTCTTTATCGATCTGGCTGTAATTTCGTTCGGTTTTCGAGAGCGTTTTTGAAAAGTAAGCAACAGGGGCTTCGTTACCGTTAGGTAATACATGGCTCAAAATGGCGCCCACTCCAAAAGGCGATGCATCACATGTAATGTTTAACGGCAAAGTCTCATTGTACTGCATTAGTACGACGTCAGAAGTCAGTAGTTTTTTTACATTACGGAACGCCTGCTCTTCTTTGTGACCCCATACCCAAATTGCATTTTTTTCTTATCGGCGATGTAAAGGTTCAGCCTTGTGTGGCAAGAATACATTATAGAAATTGATGAGGCCTAAGAACGCCTGGAGGTTGGTCTTGTTCCGGGTTCTGGGAGCATTTTTTATTGCTCTCAATTTGCTATCAGTAGGGTGAATACCCCGACTGTCATTTAAGTACCCTAAGAATTCAACACGATCTGTACACAGTTTGCACTTATTTTTTTTAACTTTCAGGCCTGCTTCCTGGAATTTTCGTAAAACCAGTCTTAAACGATCCCGTAAGATTTTTGGAGTGGGGGCAGCAATGAGCACATTATCAAAATAGGGGACAACGCCTTTGATCCCCTGCAATAGTTTCTCCATTAAACTCTGAAAGATCCCTGGGGCTACACTGACTCCGAATTGAAGCCGCGTACACTTAAAGGCACCTCGGTGTGTTACGATAGTCTGTGCCTGTGCCGTTTTTTTGTCAACCGGCAGTTGCTGATAAGCCTGAGCTAAGTCTAGTTTAGCGAAGACTTTTCTGCCCCCCAGGGAATGGAGGAGATGTTGCACCACCGAATATGGATTTTGTTGCAGGGCGTGGTTTAGGGTGGCTCGGTAGTCCCCACAAATTCTAATGGAGCCGTCCGACTGAATTGGTGTTACAATTGGCGTTTCCCATGGGGAGTGGTCGGTTGGCTTTAGAACTCCCTGGGCTATCAACTTATCAAGCTGTTCATCAATTTTGGGCTTTAGAGCGAACGGAACTCTACGAGGCTTAAGGCGGATGGGAGCTATCTTTGGATTAAGGCTAAAGGATATCGGGGTCCCCTTGTACTCGCCTAGCTTTTCCTCGAAGACGTCCCTGAATTCATGGGTGAGGTCTTCCTCCCAGTCACTGCCACCAATTCGGTTAATGCCTGCCACTTCAATGCTGAGTGGTGCAAACCATTGCAGGCCTAACTGGCTAGGCCGGTCCTTGTCGATCACCGTCAGGGGTAAGTACACCATGCGGTTTTTGAATGCAACCCAGACTCGACTGGATCCTACGAGCCATTGGAATTTAAGGTCTTGGCGCCGGATAGTGGGAATGAGTTTCTTGAGGGTCTTCCATGAGACCATTGAAAGAGACAATCCCAAGTCAACTTCCATTTGGCAAGGCTGATTTTCAATGTTCACGTTGACCCAAATTTTCTTAGCGTCTAGTGAAGAGGCATGGCCGATAGTGAGTGTTTGGTGGGCCTCTTCCCGTCTCACTAGGTGATTCACGGGTCGATTTCTGTAGGAATGGTTTGCTGGTTCTCGCCTTACAGGGCGATTCCCTGTCGATTGGTGGAGATTAGCACCCTTCGAGGTCTGGCTGGGTCCGAGGAGACTTCTGCAGACCCGACCGATGTGGCCTCGTTTTCCGCACTCATGGCAGAGCGCATCGCGGAATTTGCAATCGGAGCAGTAATGGTTGGCCCCGCAGCCAGTGCATGGTTGCTGGGACTTCGGGTAACGGTCCCGATCGGACCGCAGGCGATGGACCTCTTCTTCATCGCTGTCTGACGACGAAGAGAGGTCCTCATGGTGGGCCGTCTGTAGCTGCCCTTCTGCGTTAGGTGAAACTTCGCCGGCCAGTTGGTGTGCTGGAGTGTGATTTTGGCGTAGTTGGGCAGCCCACTTCTTGGTTGCCTCCGCTGCTGTAGCTTCAGCTATGGCCTCTTAAAGGGTGATGTCGCCCTTTGCCATTATTTTGCTCTGTACGTTTAGAGCGTCTAACCCGAGGACTACTCGGTCTCTCAAGGCCTCCTCTAGGTCGGTGAAATCGCAAAGGCCTCCCAATTTCCAGAGGTCTGCAACGAAATCGGCGATGCTTTCTCCTTTTCGCTGGTTTCTTTGATAGAACTCGTGTCGTCTTACGAGCGTTGGAACGGTCGGTGCATAGTGGGCCCTTAGTAGCAGTTCGAGGACGTCCCAGTCCATGGCCTTCACTTCAGCTGGTTTCGCTAATGCCTTAGCCATTTTGAATACCGTCAGGCCACAGTGCATTAGGAATACCGCCCGTTTCTTCCCGGTTGTGGCATCCTTCAGATTATTCGTTTACAAAAACATGTGAAAACGGTCCATGTAGGACTCCCAGTCCTCTTCAGCTGGATCGAACGGAGCGGGTGGTACTACGCCACCGGACATGGTTCCGCCGTTGTGCGCTTCAGCCACGTGCTTAGTTGTCTTAGTTGGCTCTGATGTCATCCAATCCCATCCTTGTCACCAGTTAAGTCTAGAGCATGGGTGCGAATGATGGAGACAAGCTGGTAGAAACAGTGAACTTCAAACTCTTTATTTACATAGTGTGACAGCTCAAACTCGAGGGCTGCTATAGCCTTCCTTATATAGGCAACTTATATAGACAACTATTCAACCAATAGCAATACTGGAGTGCTAGCTCCATTAACCAATGAGAATAGCCTGTTAATGGCCAATCAGATGCTCCTGAATGGACCAATCCGATTCTGCCATTAACAGCCAATCAGAAGTGCAGGGCCAGAACCCTGCACTTGACTTCAAGCTCAAGATAACTTTATTGGCATTATTCATTCACAACAATTTCATTGAGGGCTGGATCAGCATTTTGGTTCTCCAGAAGGGACTGGGGGGTGGGGCATGGCCAGGGTGGTTGAGGTTGATTGGGGCAAGGCCAGGGTGACATCGCTCACATGGGTGGTATTTGTGGTGGCCGGGAGGAGTTGGGGAGTGAATCCAGGAGTCTCTGGTAGCTTGGGTGGGGAGGTGGGAAACTCGTTCCATGGGATGAGGTGAGATGAAACAGAGGGCCAGGCAGCTACCACAGTTGTGCCTTCAGCTGTTTTTGGTGCCATTCAGTTTCTCATTCCACCCCACCAAGCTGGTCTGGTTTGATGGAAGGGGATTGTCTTCCACCTTCTGCCACACCACAAATGCGGATTAACTATCCCCCAAGCCCAGCCACTGTCAAAGTAAATCCCAAGCTGTAATGGGAAGATGAAAGTGTAGCTTTTGTCTGAAGGAGAAGTGGAGAGAAGAAAGAGGGAAAGCAGCTAATTGAGAAATGCCCCACCAGCCAGGAACTAAAGCACTGCCATTGCTGCCATAGTGAAAGAGAGAAAAAGAGCGAGAGTGAACGAGCGAGTGAGAGAGAGAGAGGTATGTTTAGATTGTTCTCTTGCTCTCTCACCTCACTTCACCTCACAGCAAAAGCAGTAGCCATCCTCTCCACAGCAGCCTACAGCTGATCTGTCCTCCACTCATCATCACCTCGCTTTGTTCATCTTCATTCTTTGCCACTTTTTCTCCTGCTCACCACTGTAATGAAGCAGGAAGATGAGTGATGCACTGGTGCAGCAGCCACAAAGTGAGGCAGTGGTGAGGTGGAAGATGAAACAAGGTAGTGGTGGGGTTGAGGATGAAGCAAGGCATAGGGTATGGAGCTGCCCCACCCGTCCCACATCAGCTTACCTGAGGGGCCTTCAGTCAGAGCACCCATGACAAATCCTCACAGCCACATCCCTTCACTAACCTACTTTCCAGTTCTGCTCTCCACTTCATGCAGGGCAATAAAAATAGTCTGTGGGACTACAATAAAAAAAATTGCTCAGACCTTCCAACTTCTCACAAAAAAAAAAGATCTTGTGAGGTTGGAAGGTCTGAACTATTTTTTAAACATAGTACCACAGACTATTTTGGTTGCCCTGCATGTGGCAGCGGAGAACTGGGCCTGTGCATGCCTGTGCCTGTGTCCTCCTGTGCATACGCACGCATGCCAGGATGGTGTGGGTCAGGCCGAAGCAATGTGGGCCAGTCCCTTACAGTTTCCAAAATGATCATGCAGGCTGGATGTGACCTCATCATGGGCTAGATTCAGCCCAAGGGCTTTGAGTTTAACACCCCTGATCTAGGGTGTTAGTTATTCCTGCCAGCTTAGTGTCATCTGCAAATTTGGTAAGTTCCCCTTCTATTCCTCATCTAAGTCGTTTACGAAGATATTGAAGAGTACTGGGCCTAAGATGGAACCTTGTAGCATCACATTGCTTACTTCCCTCCATATAGACCCATTAAGGACTACTTGTTGAGTATGGTTTGTCAGCCAGTTGCAAATCCACCTGGAGGTGATTCTATCTATTCCATTTTTTTCTAGCTTCCCAAGGAGTAGGTTGTGGTCTCCTTTGTCAAATGCCTTGCTGAAGTTTAAGTTTACTATGTGCACAGCATTTCACTGATCTACTCATTCAGTCAGCATGCTGATGAATGAAATAAGATTGGTTTGGCATGATCTGTTTTTAACAAACTCAAGCTGACTGCTAGTTATTACTTTACTCATTTCTAGATGTTGACAGATCTGTTTTTTTATTATCTTTTCCAGTATCCTTGTCATTTGGTGCATATATTACTACCGTGTTTTTCCAACAATACGGCCTCCCCCAATAGGAAGTCCCAGCATGTTTTATAGGCATAAAATCAATTTAAGCCCCTCCCCCCAAATTAAGGCCTATATTAAACATGCAAAATGGGGGGGAATGGCGGGGGGGCTTGCTGTTAGGAAGTACTTTTGTTGCATACCCAGATATGGTGCTGCCTGCATTGACCTCGGCGTTGGTGGGGCACCTTGCATCAGGAGACCTTCCACCACCATTGCTTTCCCTTCTCCCCATGCTGCCGCAGTGTTTAGAGCAACGACGCGGCATTTGGCACAGCCACGCGCAGCCAACCAGGGCTCCTCCCTGCAACCAGAGCCTGGCGGAGACACTCAGCTTCAGGCACTCCTGTGGCCGCCTTCTCTTCGCCTTCGAAGGCAAAGACAATTCTTTTAAAAACGACGCCCTACTACTGGTATGACAAAGCCTCCCCTGCCCGAGAGGGCAGCCCAACCCCACGTGGGGAGGCGAATCTCCGGGAGCCACAGCGCAGGATTGGCCCACCCCGGGAGAAGCACCCAGACGCCATCCCTGCCTGGCGCTGGGCAGAGCGCAAAGAGCTTCACCTGAGTCACCCAGCGCAGCTGACAAGTGGGTCCTCCTGTCCGGCTGCAGAGCTCTCGCCAAGGCAGCGAGCAGCTCCCTGCCGGACCCTCTGCTCATCCCGCCAGAGCCGGGCGGGCTGGGCAGAGCTGGGAAAGTGAGCCGCGTGGTGGGCAGAAGTCCCCTGGGTCCCCCATGCCCTCTCCTTCCTACCTCTTTCTTCCTCCACACACAGGTAGGGAAGTGGCTTTCCCACACAGGGGTAGAGTGGTCCCATGGAAAGGCCACCAAGCACCAGTGCCACACACGGCCAGCCATAGATCCATGCTGCCACCTCAGGCTGTGCCCTGGGCATGTGCACAGGAGGCTCTAAGTTTGTGAGGGCTGGGCTGGCATCCTGGATGAAGGGCAGTGCTCAGGAAGCAGTCCTCAGGGATGCCAGGCCCTACGTGCCACCTCATGTGTGCATGCCCATGGGGTTGGGCCAAGGCAGCACTGCAGATCTAAGGCTGGGCTTGGGTGAGGAACCAGAGAGCAGCTGGGCATGACTCTAGGCAAGCAGGCTCAGCCAAGGCAAGATAAGGAGTGGCTAGGAGGGGCCAGGTGGGGTGGGGCGATGCAGCTAGGCTGGGATTTGGCAAATTGCTGAACCCCTCAGAATCTTGGCTAGAGGATCACCTGAACCTGTGTGAACCCCTAGCAGCCCACCAGTGCAATATAGCTCAAATTTGCAAAAATTAAGTTGGGAAAGCTAAGACTCAGAATGAACTAAGACTTGCAGAAAATGTCAAAAATAGTGAAGGTTTCTTTCAACATATAAAGAAGAAGAAAAGAAAAAAGTCAAGGAATCAATTGGTCCACTAAAGAGAGAAGTTGGCAAGGAGCTATCGGGTAGCAGGGAAAAAGTAGGGCTGCTGAATTCATTCTTATCTGTCTTCATGCAAAATGAAAAAATAGCTCAACCAATTAAAAACAATACCATAAAATACTGATTAGGAATGCAAGTCAAAATTGGCAAATGGTAAAAGAATACTATTCACTTTAGAAGAGTTCGAATCACCAGATCCAGATGGGTTCTGAAGCAACTAGCAGACATGATCTCAGAACCACTGGGCTATATATTTCAAAGATCCTGGAGACTGGGGAACCATCAGAAGACTGGAAAGAGCTGATCTGGTTCCTTCAAAGAAAAGAGGGGAAAAATTGATTTAGGAAACTACAATCCTATCAGTCTGACATCAATATCTAAGAAGAACCTGCAAAAGATATTCAAGCAATGAATCTGTATTCAATCTATTCTCCAAACTACCTGAAGCTGGAGCTTTTTAAGATGAGATTGGACATCCATTTGTCTAAAATAGTTTAGGTCCCTGCTTAATCAGGAGGTTGAACTTGAAGATATCCAAGGTCTCTGTTAGGGATAACATTGTTTTACCCTAACTGGTTTAGGTAAATAATAATATGTAATCATAGTTTTGTAAGTTAAAGTGTCTGTAACTTTAACTGTGGGACAGTAATTAAGGGAGTGGTTGTGAAAGCACTTTAAAAGAAGCAAGACGGCAGCTTGCTATCTCTCTGGCTTTGATGGTTCCTGATTACTGCAAGGACACAAGACTGCATTCCTCGAACGAGAGAGAAAACAAAGGTCAGACTTGTAAGTGTATTGACATAGGGTATTCAACACGGACTTTGCTAACTGAATATCCCTGAATGGACTGACTAAATGATACATGACTATTGGACTGTTATTTTGACTATGCTATGAACTCATAATGGAATAAATTATATATTTGATAGCACAAGTGTATCTGTCATTTTTACTGTATGTTAATAAACATACAAGCTTAGCTCACTCATTTATCTGTGTGCCTATCTGACTAAGCTGCACATTCTGTTTAGCTTGTCTCCCTAACCCTGGTTGGGGAAACCAGGCTTAACACTGGTTATGGGCCCAGAGGCTGCAAAGTCAGTTTAACTAGGATAAAACAGATTTATGTAAAAGTGAGAGTTTGTGTTGTTATACATTACAGTAAACAGACAGCTGTGTTTTATTAATTATAGTTTTATATCCATATAAGAAAACATGGCACAAGTCAATCTACAAAGTTTGTCCCTTATATCCAAGCTGGATGGAACAAACTATGTATCATGGTCTATGAAATGTAGTCTGCTTCTACGAAGTGAAGGTTTGTGGAACATAATTGAAAATCCACCAAACGTAGAAGAATGGGATCCAGAGGATGAGGAAGATAAACTAAAGATAGAAGAATTTATGCATAAAAATGAACAAGCCATTTGCATTATTGGATTAACCTTAACTGATATGCAGCTTGTTTATATCCACGGAGAAAAGACAGCTGTTGGGTGTTGGCAGAAGCTGAAGAGGATTTATGTTCGAGATAATGTTGGTGCTCACATAAATCTAGCACGGAAACTTTTCAGTACACATCTCCATAAGAATGGTGATATGCTGAGTCATTTGAAAACTATGCAAAGCATTTTTCAAGAACTGCACTAGAAAGAGCTTATTTTCTCTGAACTACACCAAGTCTATATAATACTATCTTCCCTTAACTAAACCTATGACAATTACGTAACTTCACTTGAAATATTGCCAAAGGAAAGCCTAACTTTAACTGATATAACTGGCAGATTGATTGAAGAGGCCAGAAGAAGGCTTGAAAGAGACGAATTAAGGAGGCAGCAACCTCAAAAAGAAGATAATGAATCTCCTACTGCATACGCAATTAAAAAGTGCTTAAATTGTGGAGGAAGAGGACATTTGACAAGATTTTGTAAAAAGGCAAAACGCCAGAACGCTGGCCAGAATACTAAAAGTCATCAAAAGATAAAGAAAAATTTAGAGTTAGCCATGTATACTAACGGAGCTGTAAAAAATAATTTATGGGTGGTTGACAGTGGAGCATCTCATTGTATAACTAATGATAAGAAAAATTTTATTAAAATGTCCAAGAGTACACAGCAGATATCGTTAGCCAATGGCTGGAAACTGAAAGCTAAAGGTCAAGGTATAGCATATTGTTCTTTTATAAAAGAGAATGTAAAAATGTTATATGTACCACAACTTAAGTTTAATTTAATTTCAGTTAGAATTTTGGTTAAACTGGATATGTAGTTACATTTAAAGGAGATAACTGCATAATTGAGAAAGAAGATAAGAAAATTACTGCATCTTTAAGAGGTGAATTATATGTGTTAAATGATGATGGTTTAAAGGTGGCTAACACAGTTTATGAAAATAAGAAACCTCATGATGAATGTATTCACTTGTTACATCGAAGGCTAGGGCATTTAAATTTTAAAATGCTTAAGAAAACTATTGAATTATCTAAGGGAGTAAGTTTGAAACCTTGTCATAAGTATTTGCAATGTAATGCCTGTAATCAAAGCAAAGCCAGGGTCACACCGGCTAATAGAGTTGATGGATTTACTACCAAAGAGCCTTTAGAGGTAGTATTTGCAGATTTAATAGGTCCTAAAAAACCAAGTGTAGGAGGAGCTCGTTACATACTAAGTATAATGGACCACTATTCTAGATATGGGTTTTGCTATTTAATGAAGAGCAAAACTGAAACGTATCAAAATCTCTTTAATTGGATTAAATTTGCAGAAAGGAAAACTAAAAAGAAATTAGTAACTCTTATAACAGATAATGGTACGGAATTTACAAATAATAAATTACAGAACAGACTAAGAATGTTAGGTATTCAACATAAAAAGTCTGCACCATATAGGCCACAACATAATGCCTTTATAGAGAGAAGAGGCCAAACATTACAATCAATGACACGAACTATGATGTCTGATTCAGGATTACCTGACAATTTGTGGGGAGAAGCAATAATGTGTGGTAATCATATATTAAATAATGTTGTTAATTCAACAACAGGTGAATTACCATTCACATTGTGGCATGGTACAAAACCTGATTTAAGTTACATGCACACATTTGGAGCACCAGCATGGGTGCATATCCCTACACAACTTAGACACAAAAGACAGCATAGAGCTAAAAGATTATATTTTGTAGGATATACATCTAATCATAGATCTTATAGATTCTGGGAACCAGGTACATCTAGAGTTTACACCAGTGCTAGTGCAAAATTTCTAGAACATGTAGGATGGAATAGATTAGAGCAAGATTTAAATAATGAAGTAATTGTTGAACCCTACAAAAAGCAGAAAGATCAGATTAGTTATAAGAAGAGTCCAATTAAAGAAGAAGTCCATGAAGAGCAAATAGGACCAGAACAAGAGGAAACAGTTGATCAGGAAGAGTTAGATAATCAAGAAGAGTTAATAAATGAAAGTCCACCAGTAAGTCCTGTAATACCTAGACGTACTACACGTGTAACTAGACCACCTGATAGGTATCAAGCAAGTATAGTTTGCCAAGTAACTAAAGTTCCAACTAGTGTAGATGAACTTAGGATGTATCCTGCTAAGGATCAGGAGAATTGGCAAAAGGCAATGGAAAAGGAACTAAATTCATTAAAGGTAATGAAAGTTTATGAAGATGCTAAATTACCTCCAGGAGAAAAATCCATTGGGTGCAAATGGATATTTAAAGTAAAAACTGGAAATGATGGGACTGTTACCCATAAGGCTAGGTTAGTAGCTCAAGGATTTAATCAAACTGCATCTGATTACGATGAAGTTTTTGCACCAAGTCTTAAAGCAACATCTTTAAGAGCAGCATTAGTGTGGGCAGCTAAGAAAAACTATGTCATTAACCATTTAGATGTAGAAACTGCTTATCTACATGCACCATTGCAGCACACTATATATTTAAGAAAACCAGTAGGTATAAAAGACAATAAAGTAAATAGTAATGATTGTTGGAAACTCAAAAAGAGTCTTTACGGGTTGAAACAATCTGGTTTTGAGTGGAACCAATATATTGTGAAAGAGTTAAACAATATAGGTTTTAAATCTGGTTTAGAAGATCCATGTGTGTTTAAAAGAGAAAATAATGGAACGGTGTCATTATTGTTATTATTTACAGATGATATTGCTTTGATAACTAAGACTAATAATGAAGCTAATGAGATTATATCATTATTAGCCAAAAAGATAAAATTAAAGCATTTAGGTGAAATTAAAAAGTATCTAGGATTGACAATTAACAAAACAAAAAATGGTTTTAAGATATCTCAAGAAGATAAAATTTGCCAATTAATTAAAACGTTTAAAATGGAACTTTGTAAACCGGCAAAGACTCCAATGAGTCAGGAAGTTTGCCAAACTGATGATCAAAGTCCCAAATTTGATAAGTCCATATATCAATCTTTGATTGGTAGCTTATCATATATAAGCAATTGGTCTAGGCCAGATATAGCTTATAGTATAAATCAGCTGGCACGTTTTAATTCAGATCCACAACAATGTCATTGGCAATCATTAAAGAGAATTTTAAGATATCTTAAAGGAACAATGAACCATGCATTATATATAGAACCAAAGGGTGATTGGAGTCTTAGTGCATATGCAGATGCAAGTTTTGCAACTGATATAAACACTAGAAAATCAACATCTGGGATGGCTATATTATTTGGTAAAACATTAATAGGGTGGAGGTCAATCAGACAACAGCATATCAGCTTGTCCACGATGGAAGCGGAATTTTCATGTCTGTCATTATTATGCACTGACTTAATTTTGTACAAACAGTTATTATTAGACATGGGTGTAACTGTAAAAGATTCCATTATTGTGTACGAGGATAATCAAGCAGCTATAAAATTAGCTACTAGTATTGCTGTTAAAACTAGATCAAAGCATACTGATTTAAGATACTTAAATGTTAGAGAATCTGTAAAGAATGGGCTAATTAAATTGGAATACTGCATGACGGAAGAAAACATTGCAGACCAATTTACAAAAGCTCAAGGAGTAACTAAGTTTAAAGAGAATTGTAACAAATATGATTTAAAGATGTAAATAGTTATATTTATTATTATTTCCTAAAAGGGGAGAATGTTAGGGATAACATTGTTTTACCCTAACTGGTTTAGGTAAATAATAATATGTAATCATAGTTTTGTAAGTTAAAGTGTCTGTAACTTTAACTGTGGGACAGTAATTAAGGGAGTGGTTGTGAAAGCACTTTAAAAGAAGCAAGACGGCAGCTTGCTATCTCTCTGGCTTTGATGGTTCCTGATTACTGCAAGGACACAAGACTGCATTCCTCGAACGAGAGAGAAAACAAAGGTCAGACTTGTAAGTGTATTGACATAGGGTATTCAACACGGACTTTGCTAACTGAATATCCCTGAATGGACTGACTAAATGATACATGACTATTGGACTGTTATTTTGACTATGCTATGAACTCATAATGGAATAAACTATATATTTGATAGCACAAGTGTATCTGTCATTTTTACTGTATGTTAATAAACATACAAGCTTAGCTCACTCATTTATCTGTGTGCCTATCTGACTAAGCTGCACATTCTGTTTAACTTGTCTCCCTAACCCTGGTTGGGGAAACTAGGCTTAACAGTCTCTACCAACTGTTATTCTCTTAGATGTACAATCATTCTTCCTTAGTCTTTTCAGTATTAGCACAGATTCCAATTCATTATACATTATATAAAAAACCAACAATATTGTACAGAACACTTCAGGAAATCAATAACACCACAATTTTTGTTGTCAAATTTACATGGTACATTACCTTGCTTATGCATTCAATGTTGACATGGGGAAAGCAAGAGGAAAGCCATGCAATTCTTGCACTAAAGGAATTTGTCAGATCCGTGTATCATTTCTTCAGTGAAAGATGAAAAGGGGGCGGGAGGCTGATAAAGAAATCCTTTCTTTTTTTTTTTTTGAAAGAAAATTTTATTAATTTTCTACAAACAGACAAGACAAACAAAACATTAAAACATACACCTCTCATATTTACATGCAGTGTGTCAGTTGGTTCATCATTTTTGTGCATTCATTCTGTAGTCCCAGTTACAATTATGTTACATAACAACTCATATTATCAATCCAAACTTATATATCCTATAATCACTAAACAAAAAAAAATTTTTTTGACTATACTTTTAATCATTCATGCTTTATGAGCTAACAATACTTTAACCAAATTATTCAACTAATCATATAATCATACCAGATCAATCCTAAAAAAAAAACCTTTATAAATATAATATCGATTAACAAAATAATAGCAAAATAACAAGATAAAGATATTTCTTACTATCTAAAATATTCTATTATCGTATTTTATCATCTAGCCATTTATAAAAAAGATCCCAAATTTCATAGAATTGTTTATCCTCTTGCTCTCTGATTTCAAATGTCAATCTACTCATCTCAGCACATTCCAATATTTTCTTAATAATTTCTTCCTGTAATGGTATTTTCTCATTCTTCCAGTTTTTAGCAAATACAATCCTGGCCGCTGTTAATACATTTACAATCAGATATTTCAAATCTTTACTATATATATCAGGTAAAATACCCAATAAGAAGATCTCTCGTTTCAAGTCTATATGTTTCTTTGTCATTTTTTCCAACCACATGCGAATTATAGTCCAATATTTTCTAGCATCCTCACAAGTCCACCACATATGGTAATACGAGCCGGGTATCTGATGACATTTCCAGCATTTTTCAGATTTATCCTTAAACATTCTGGCTATTCTTGTTGGAGGAAAGTGCCACCTGTAAAACATCTTATACAAATTTTCTTTATATGCTGTTGACATTGTCATTTTATAATTTTGAGACCACAATTTCTGCCATTTCTCTAAATCAATCCCATATCCAAAATTCTTCCCCCAAACAATCATAGTTTCTTTGACTTGTTCTTCCTCTAATTTCATTCCCAGTAAATAACCATATAATTTTTTAATCACTTTCTCATCAGTACCCATCAAGATCTTATCTAAATCAGTCTGCTTATCATAAAATCCCTCCATTTTAGAATCTTCATCATACCTTGAATGTATTTGTGCATATGAAAACCAATTCATCCTTATACCTTGTTCCTCTAAGTTTTGGATCGATTTAAGTTCACCCTTTTCATCCAAAAGTTCCCCATATCTAACTGTTTGTTCCTTCTTGTAGATTATAGGATAGGAAAATGCTTCAATGGTCGATAACCAAACTGGAATTTTCAAATAACATTGTCTTTTTATCTTCTCCCAATTTAACCACAAAGACTCCCGTACATAATGTCTTCTAAAATAACCCTGTGTTTTAGTTCCCTTATACCATAAAAAAGCATGCCAGCCCAACAGCAAGTCATGCCCTTCTAATGTCAACAACCTATGTTTCCTTAATGTTATCCATTCTTTGACCCACATCAAACTTGAAGCTTGATAATACAATTCCCAATTAGGCAAGCCAAAACCTCCTCTAATTCTAGCATCTTGCAAAAGCTTTAGCTTTATTCTTGCTTTTTTACCTTGCCATATAAACTTCAACATGATTTTATTTAAATCTTCAAAATAGTCTTTTCCAAGCCTAATTGGTATTGTTTGAAACAAAAATAAAATTCTAGGTAAAATATTCATCTTAATTGTTGAAATTCTCCCTATTAATGACAATTGCAAGTTTTCCCACTTCTTCAAGTCTGTAGTTATCTGTTGTTTAAGTTTAATATAATTATTCTCCTTTAATGTGCTACATCTTGTTGTCAAATATATCCCCAGATACTTAACCTTATTTGTAACTTGAATTTTCAAAAGATCTGCCAGTTCTTCTCTCTGTCTCAATAGCATATTCTTTGTCAAAATCTTTGTTTTATCTTTATTTATTTTCAAACCAGCTACCTCTCCATAAGTCTCTATCCTTTCCAATAACTTTGGAGCTGTTTCTAGCGGGTCTTCCAAAATAAAAGCTAAATCATCAGCAAAAGCTTGTAGCTTGAATTCTTCCTTCTTAATTTTCATTCCTTTTATGCTTTTATCATCCCTAATATTTCTATTCAACACTTCCAAGGTCAACACAAATAGCAAAAGAGATAGGGGGCATCCTTGTCTTGTACCTTTCCTTATATTAATAAAATCTGTAAGTTCCCCCTCCATCATTACCCTTGCTGTCTGTTTATTATATATGGCTTCTATTGCTTGAGTAAATTTTTTAGCAAAACCCATCTGCTCCAATAATAATAACATAAATCTCCAGTTCACATTGTCAAATGCTTTTTGAGCATCTAGGAATATCAAAGCCATTTGCTTTTCAGGATGAGCCTCATAGTATTCCAAAGTGTCCAAGATTACTCTCATATTGTCTCTAATTTGTCTCTTTGGCAGAAATCCATTTTGATCTGGGTGAATAAAATTATTTAGATATTTTTTAAGTCTTTCTGCTAAAATTGAAGCAAAGATTTTATAGTCTGCGTTCAATAAAGAAATAGGTCTATAATTCTTAATTTGTAATGGGTCAGTCTCTTCCTTCGGTATAAGTGTAATGTAAGCCTCTGACCATGTTTTAGGTATCATCTTTTTTAACATAACTTCATTCATAACTTCTAACAATTGGATGCTCAATGATTCTTGAAATGTTTTATAGAATTCTGCTGGAAGCCCATCTGGACCCGGAGCTTTCCCATTATTTTGTCTCTTAAATACTTCATTTAGTTCCATCATTGTTATATTGCTTTCTAGCATTTCTTCAGTCTCTTTAGGTATCTTTGGTAAATTAGCTTCCTGTAAATACTGTTTGACTTTTTCTTCATCAATATTCTCTTGTTTATATAATTGCCCATAAAAATCTCGAATAATTTCTTTTTTCTCCTTATTCCCATAACAAACTTGGCCTTGTTCATCTATTAACTTCAATATTTTTCTTGATTCCTTCTCTTTTCTCAATTTATATGCTAGCCATCTACCTGGTTTATTTGCATCTTCAAAATAATTCTGTTTAGAGTTTCTGATTTTCTGTGCCAGTTCTTCTTTCTCTATTAATTCCATTTTATGTTTAATTACATCCAGCTTCAATTTAATATCCTTTTTCTGTGGCATTTTCTGTAATTCTTTTTCAAGAATTTTATATTCATCTTCCAAGGCCTTAAAAGCTTGCCTTTTCCTAATATTCTTTTTTCTTGTATAATCTATTATCAAACCTCTGACATATGCCTTCATTGTATCCCACACATTCTGCGTTGAAGTATCTTCTTTTTTATTTTCTCTGAAGAAAAAAGCCAATTCCTTCTCCATCCATTGTATAAAATCTTTCTCCTTTAAAATAGTATTGTTTAATGTCCATCTCGATCTTTTTTTTTGTCCCTTCCATTTAATTGTCATTGGGCTATGATCTGCCCAAGTACTTGTTTCAATATTTGTTTCTTTAATATTGGATATTAATTCTGTTGAGATCCAAATCATATCTAATCTGGACCATGATAAATGTCTATTTGAGTAAAAAGTATATTGTTTAGCTTTAACATTTCTTTCTCTCCAAATATCTTTTAAAGTTAATTCATCTGTCATTTAAAAAAAAGACCTTGGGAGACCCTTTCTATTTTGCTTTGTTGTTGTTGCTATATAGTCCAATTTATTGTCCACAATTCCATTAAAATCTCCCATCATAATTATATTAACATAGTCCAGTCCAATTATTTTCATGTGTAGCTTTTCATAAAACTCTTCTTGTTTATCATTCGGAGCATAAATTGCAATCAAGAGTATTTTTATATTATTGTCCATTATTTCTACCATTAATATTCTTCCATCTTCATCCGTGTAAATCAATTTTGCTGGGATAGTCTCTTTAATGTATAGAACCACTCCTCTTTTCTTACATTGAGTCAAAGAAGTAAATATTTTCCCCAATTTTGGCTGTAATAACAATTGTTCATGTTGTTTTTTAATATGAACTTCTTGTAGACAAATTATATCAAATTTTAATTTCATTAATTTATGAAAAGTTTTCCTTCTTTTAACAGCTGAATTAAGTCTATTTATATTCATTGTAATCAGTTTTCTTTCTTCCATGATTATGCTTTATATTTAGGTCTAACAGCTCTCGTGGATCTCACTTCACGCTGTTCTTTATTGTCCACCTGTCCACCTACAGCTCCTTTCTCTTTTTCAGTCTCCAGTTGTTCCTTTTGAGACTCAATTAATGAGACCTCTTTCTCTGCCTCCTCTCTTCTTCTTCCAAAAAATTCTGCATGGAAAAGTTCTGCTTTTTCAATTGAATCAATTCTATGTCTCTGCTCTTGCCACGTAAACATTAATCCTTCTGGAATCAGCCATCTATAATTCACTTCGTTTTCCAGTAGCATTTTGGTCAGAAATCGATATTCTCTTCTCTTCTCATTTCTCTCACTCTTCTGGGTATTTGTTTTAAAACCACAATCTCTTTACCTTTGTATTTCAATGTTTTCTCTCTTACCACTTGTAATATTTGTGTTTTAATGGATTTTTTGGTAAATCTGATCTGGACTTCCTTGGGTAATTTATTTCTCATCGCATATCTTGTATAAACTCGATATACCTCATCTATTCCATCCATCATCTTTTCCTCTGTAATTTCCAAAGCATCTGCCAAAATTTCTATCATTAGCGCTACCAAGTTTTCTCCTTTTTCCTCTTCTATATTTTGAAATATAAGGTAAAATTCTGACCTTTCCATCTCCCACCTCAACATCCCACCTTTTTCTTGTTCAACCGCTGTTAATCTGCTATCAATATTTCCAATCTTCTTCTCTCTTTGTTTTCCTTCTTCCTCAATTTTTTGAAATCTCTCCTCATACTTAACCATCATTTGTTTAATGTTTTCCATTTTTTCATCAGTCTTCTCTATTCTTTGTTCAATATTTTCTGTTCTTTGTTCAATATTTTCTGTTCTTTGTTCAATATTTCCTGTTCTTTGTTCAATGATGTCTAATTTTGTCTTGAGATCTTGGATTCCTTGCATAATCATCTGTAAAGTTACTCTTTCTTGTTCCTTATCTTGCTTCAACATTGTCTGGATTAAGCGTTGTCCTCCAGCTGGTGGGGAAGCAGAGGTAGAAGCAGAAATGCCAGTTGATATTGGTTTCCTGCTCATTTCAATGCTTCCAAGGCTTCAAATTCTTCTTGACTTTTAATCCAACTAGTAAAGCAGCCAATTATAATCCAAAATGGAAAACTCCAATAGTAAAAAACACGAAACCAAAGAAAAAACAGCAAAAAAGGAAGAAGAAAGATCTTCAGGTTCTTCTAGACCCTAATCCAATTACGAAATAGTCCACCATAAAAAAAGAAAAAAATAGAAAGGAGAAAAACAAATCCAAAAATTATAATATTGATTAAAAGCAAAAAAAAAAAAAGTTCCCAGATTCTTCACACCTTAATCCAGTTGAAAAGTCTCAATAATAATAATAATAATAATAATAATAATAATAATAATAATAATAATAATAATAATAATAATAATAAAAGAAACAACAACAAAGTGGTCCAAGAACATAGATAGGAAAAGCAAAAAAGTCCCAATAAAAAAGAAAAGAAAAAAAAACAAACCCTGAGGCTTTCCCTTTAAAAAAATAAAAAACAAAAATAAAAATATTACTAGAATTGAAATTTTAAAAAAGGCTAGCGTGTGGGGTATATATAAAGAAAGCACACTGCACTTTATTTATTTATCCAAGGCTCTTGTTATGACTCTCTTCTCCAGCAGCTTCAAAGCCAAACCTCAAGTGTTCTTGATAACAGTCCAGGAAAGCACCTGCAATAATATTTTGCTGTGCTCTCCCTCTATCTTATCACGTTAGAATGTCCTTGAGAAGAGGTCTTTTTGCAATTCTCTCCCATTCAAATAAAATACTTTCAAGCCTCTAGTTGGCAGTGTTACAAAGTTTCTTAATGCTCTTCCTCCCCCCCAGCCGGAAAAAAGGAATAATATATACAGAAAAAAGAAAAGAAAAAATAGCCAAAGGGAGCCTCTATCCTAAAGAAAGTTAAAAAATCAAAGGGAGCATAAAAATATATATAAGAGAAAATTCAATCCGGTTACCTACAAAGTCACAGTAAAATCTTTCCCAAAAAATATAAAGAAAAGAAAAGAAAAAAAAAAACCCAAGCCTCAATTTGACATCACTTTAAAAAACGCCGCTCAGACAATTTCAGTCAAAAAAAAATCTCACAGCTTTCTTCTTTATTCCAGATGAACTTTCCAACCTCAGCGAATTTACAACACAAAAGAGTTTTTCTCACCCAGCCGACACACTTTCACTCCAATCACTTTCTTTCCGGAGCTGTCCCCACTTCAGCAGCTATGGAGGCTGCCTCTCCGCCGCCAGCGAAAGGGCTTCTTCCGGATCAAACCAGAGATTTTGCGATATCTCTGGGATCCTGGAACAGTGCCCTTCACAATCACCATCTCTACGGGACGGTTTAGGTCCGTTAGGACCGACCAGGGGCGAAAATATCGGCTGCGATCTCAGAGCCCCGAGATCGCAGCTGTATCGCCGAAACGAAGCTCCGCCTTCTCCCCAAGAAATCCTTTCTTGATGTAACCTGAATATATTTAATCTTATATCAAATTTGTATAACCCACACATGATACAATGGAGGGAGAAAAGCCAGATGGCCAGAACCTATCACCTCTGAGAGGCACAGCCAGGAGATGAGAAGATCATAAAAATTCCACAGTGAGATGTGCCCTGGGAATCTCTGGAAAAGTTCATTCTAAAAAGGGGGTGGGGGGAAATTAGGTATGCCGTGGGAAACTATGAAAAAGATCGCTCCTTACAAAAGGGGTGGGGAGGAATTAACATACTGGCTTTTGTTTCACTAAATACACATCAAGATAAGGGGAGAGGTTCTAAACTCCCTAATGTATCCCTGTATGCCTGAGAGACCTCAGACGCTGCTTTGAACTCCTACATGAATTGTCTCACCTCAATAAATGATTCCTTTTTGATACATTTTGATACGTTTTCAGAAGTTCATTCTAGTTGAGTGAATGGGAAAAGTTCTGTAGCCTGACAGAATTACAGCGGAATGGCTTGAACAAATGACTTGATTGATACACATCTTTCCCAAGCCAGCTTTCACTGTATGTAGTCACAGGAGGATCTTGGGTCTTTTAGTTTTCTCACAGCCAGTAAGTTGGGTGTGCTTGGGTAGATCTGTTATTCTTCGTGCCATGTGAATTGTTGCTCTTGCTTTTACAGCAGGGAGAAGAGACTAGCAATTCTGTTCCAGCAGGGTCACTGCCTTTCTCTACTGTGGCAACTCTTCAATCTGGATGTAGCCAGAAATAAGAAAATGTTCACCCGTTTGGCAGCCCTCATGCAGGTGAACTGTGCAGAGGAGTCTCAAGATGAATCTCAGGTATACTTAGATGTCTTTTCTGCCCTTGCAGACTATCGCCATTCTTGTTTTTTTCTTTTTCTGTATCCTATAGAGAGAAAACTGGTATCAAATGATACCTGACAATTCATGCTATAGATAATTTTGTTTGGATTAGCACTCTCAGGGTTTGATCAATTGTTCTTTGGGTACTCTGTCCTATTTGATGTATAATGTATAATGATGATAATTAAAAATCATACATTTAATGCAGCTGTCAAGTGCAAGGATTCTTGTGCACATTAATGACTGTAATACAGAAAAAAAGTACTCGGGTGCTATCTAAACCAGGGGGCGCCAACCTTTTGGACCTCAGGGACCACCAAACTCATAATTTTAAATCCCAGGACCACTAACCGGTTCTATAGGCATGGCGTAATTTGTGGATGTGGCTTGGTGGTCATGTGACTGGCTGGGCAAGGCTTGTATGTAAATATTATAAATATTTATATAAATATTGAATTTTTTATTAAAAAAGAGCAACTTTTACCTAAAATCAGGCAAAGTAGGCAGGCAGATTGAGTTGCTCACAGAATCATTCAGTGATCTATCTGCCATTGGCTAGCTCAGCCTGTCACATAAAATTTGCTTGCCATGTCTGCACTGAATAATAGAACCTTCAGTCCTAAGGAGGTTCAGTTGTGCTTAAAAGCAAAGCCGAAGATCTAAAGATTAGCTAAAAAACAAAAAATGCAACCATTTCCTGCTTCCTATCTAATCTAAATCTCCCAGCACAGCAGAACAGCTGATGGTTGGGGGGAAAAAAGAAAAATAGCAACTTAGCAGGCAAGTTTGCCAGGTAAGGAGTGAACAGGGAGGGTTCCCGTGGGCCCTGTGGGTGGTGCACCCTTGTGTTTCTGCACAGCCTGGATTAATTGCTTTGGGGGGGTGCTCTGGGGGTGAGATTTCTCTGTGGCCCACCAAAATTTTCTCACAGCCCACCAGTAGGCTGCAGCCCACCGATTGGTGACCGCTGATCTAAACTACTGTAAGTAATGGAAATAAACAGGTTTAAATTCAGATACGTATAGTAACTTACACTGGTTTGCTGTGGATGACATTACTGCACTAGTAATTAATTCTTGTTTTTTTCATTATCTCACATTTAATATTAATTTACTGCCATAAATTTATTACTTAGGTTAAAAAGTTTTACCTTGTTTTCTAAATAAAATTTTAAATAAAAAGAAACATAGTATAAAGAAAAATAAGAAAAAGAAATATAGGAAGAAGCAGCCTCAATAAAACTAAACTCTGACTTCACAACTTTAGAAAAAAGGCAGCAATGTTGATATCATCCAAATATATATTGAAAAAAGGTGCCACGGTTATATTCCCTAATGTTCAATGCTTTGTTTGCTCAGCTGAATGTATTATATAAGACAAAGGATATTAAGACCATTGATACAATCTGATACTATAAATGATTTACTGTGGGGATAGTGGTGTTTTTAAGTTTTTTGAAAATTCAACCATTTGTTTGATGCAAATTAATAAGATACTAGAATTCACAGAAACAAAAGAAAACACTGAGAAGTCCAGCAAAGTTATGTATACACTATTCTCATTTCAAAGATCATCTTCCAGAACTATTATTACCAATTTTGGCCTTCAAATTGGAGTGAGTGCCAAATTGAAAAAGTTCGAGCAAAAGGTCCTGCAAGTTTCTGACAAAAGCAATACTAGATTCTTTCCACTAAAATATTCTTAGTAGGTGCCAAAGTTCATTTGTGCCTTTATTTGTAATATCATAGATAATCTCATCCTATATGGATTTCTCCCTCTGCTATCAAATGATGGGTTGCCAACATGAATGGATGAAGTATGAGTTAATGGCCATCAAACGTAGTTCTCATCTTCAAGTTGTTGGAGGAGGGTTACTGACAATTGCTAAATTAGCATCATCATTGGCTTACATGAAGCTTTGTTTGGGGAACATGCTTTTAGCCATCCAACTGGGTAAGTTAGTTTGACAGTTTCTAATGTAGCAATTGTTGAGCTCAAAAGTAGGCAGATATTTTTGGACTGCTTTTTTTTTTAGGTTATCGTGCACACGAGTTATATGAGCAACTGAAGAGGCCTAACTTTGACGCTAATGTGCTCCATGACATTTTCAAAGCTCTTTATCTCAGCAACAGGTACTTGGTTGTACTTCTTTCTTTCTTTCTTTCTTTCTTTCTTTCTTTCTTTCTTTCTTTCTTTCTTTCTTTCTTTCTTTCTTTCTTTCTTTTTCTTTCTTTTTTTTACAAAAAAAGTGACTTTCGGAATAACAGAGTTGGATGGGAACTTGGGAATCATCTTGTCCAGTAGTCCCCAACCATTTTGGCTTGGCAGCCTGGCAAGGGAGAGGGGATAGTTCCCTGTGAGTGGTAGGTGTGTGTGCGCGCAAGTGTGCATGCTTCATTTGTGTGAGTGGTGGGTGTATGCACCTGCTGCTCCCACAAAGAGAGCTTCACACATGAGTACACTGGTTGCCACTTCAGCGAAGGGAGCTTCATGCATGCGCTCGCCTGCTGGTTTAGGTTTTAATGATAATTGAATCTAAATTGAATTAAACAAAGCCAATGTAGTCTAACACTGCATCAACAGAGGGATACTATGAAGATTATGTGAAGTACCATTTTATACTGTGCTGGTGAGGCTGCCTTTGGAATACTGCATTCAGTTCTAGTCAGCATAATTTAAAAAAATCACAATACAAGAAAAAAAGCGATGGGCAGAAGCTTATTCTAAGAAATGTTCCTGAAAGTGAGAACAATTAATCAGTGAAATATCTTGCTATCCCAAGTTATGTGTGCTATCATTGCTGAATGTTTTCAGAAAAGATTGGACAACTATTTGATCAGGATAATATAAAGTCTCCTTCCTTAAGCAGCAGCTTGAACTAGAAGATCTCCAAGGTTTCTTGCAGCACTATGTGTTTTATATTAGCATACTCCAAATACACGTATTCAATTGGTCCACACAAACTGGAAGGTGAGTGGGTAACTGAACTGCTGTGATTGGCTCATTATGAATCAACTGCGATTGGCTGGGCTGATCGCGGGAGATTCAAAGAGCTGTCATTGGCTGGCAAGCCGTGAGCAATCCCTATAAGAAGGCCTGCCGCATCTCCAAGATCTTGTACCGATCTATACATCAAAATAAAGAGCTGAAATGTCACTTTGGTCTCGAGTCTCTCTTTCCACGATCTAACACTATGATTCTATGATTTTTGGAAACAGAAACTAACCTTACAGATTGGATCCATATAAGATGATAAATTTTTATTCAGTTTGTGAGTCTGTAGTCTAATGAAATCTGTAAATATAATATTAACAAGTTAACAGAGTTGGAAAGGACCTCGGAGGTCTTCTAGTCCAACCCCCTGCAGGATACCATTAGTATCCTTTCTCTAGTTCTAGAGCAGCCAGGACCTGGTTAGATAACCATATGTGTCCCCCCTCTTTCCTCCTTCATAATTCTTGCTGCAAATCCAAAATTGAGATTTGTTTTGTGGGAAAGGCGCATAAGTCACCAAAGTCAATATTGCCCAAAAGATACTCATGCAATCAAAAATCAAGGTTAAATCCATGTGAATGAAATCATAAAACCATTTCTCCATCCCAATTAAAAAGGACACATATACCCATTTCTGATGTGGCCTTGAAATTTTGTCTGCTTTGGTTCCAATAAGGGCAGCATTTTGCATGTCTCTCACTGATAATATCCCCAAAAATGATAGGTTTTCTGAAAAGTAATTTACAAATAACTTAACAAGCAACAGGACATAGTTTTTACTTGATTAGCAGAGTCTATTTACAGAATATAAAATAATTGAGTTGGGAGGGACCTTGAAGGTCTTCTAATCTAACCCTTTGCTCTAATCTAACCCTTTGTAAACCGGCTAAAACA
This sequence comes from Hydrophis major, assembly GCA_033807585.1. Lineage (NCBI taxonomy): Eukaryota > Metazoa > Chordata > Lepidosauria > Squamata > Elapidae > Hydrophis > Hydrophis major. Next base: position 125,312,877 of record CM066330.1, read on the forward strand.
CCGATGAGGCAGGAGTTTAGCCACAGTGATGTTCAAAGTCCTGCTTTTGATAAGAACATTTATCAGTCCTTGATTGGTAGTTTATCTTATCTCAGTAATTGGTCAAGTCCAGATATAGCATACAGTGTTAATCAATTAGCGAGATTTAACGCTGAGCCAACTGAAAGGCACTTGCAAGCTGCTAAGTGTGTGTTAAGATATCTTTTTTTTTAATACAAGTTTTATTAATTTTTTACAACAAACACAAACACATAAAACATAGGACATAACATAAAAACATCATCATTCTTCACAAATTTACAAGCAGTTTATCGGTTGGTTTACCACTCCTTTTTGTGCATCCATTTCATAGTCATCATAATAATTATGTTGCATAATAACTCATATCATCAATCAACAACCATATATCCCAATATCACTATTGAACAATCATTTGACTGTAATTTAACTAATTCATACTTAAGCGAGATAACTATAGTTTAATTAATTTATTTTATAACAGATCATAAAATCATACCAAATCTATCTTAATAAAATATTCTTAAAATATGATCAAAACCAAAAAAAAATGCATATTCATTATATCCTAGGTTTCTAAATATTCTATTATTATATTGTATTATGTAACCATTGATAAAAAAGATCCCAAACTTCATAAAATTGTTTATCTTCTTGTTCTCTAATTTCAAATGTCAATCTGCACATTCCAATATTTTCTTAATGATTTCTTCCTCTAATGGCATTCTCTCACTTTTCCAATTTTTAGCAAATACAATCCTAGCCACTGTTAATACATTTACAATTAAATATTTTAAATTTTTATTATATATATCAGGTAAGATTCCCAATAAAAAATCTCCGGTTTCAAGTCTATATGTTTCTTTGTCATTTTTTCCAACCATATGCGAATTCTAGTCCAGTATTTCCTGGCCTCCTCACAAGTCCCCCACATATGGTAATATGAACCAGGAATCTGATGACATTTCCAGCATTTTTCAGATTTGTTCTTAAACATTCTTGCAATTCTTGTCAGGGGAAAGTGCCACCTATAAAACATCTTATACAAATTTTCTTTACATGCTGTTGACATTGTCATTTTATAATTTTGAGACCACAACTTTTGCCATTTCTCTAAATCAATCCCATATCCAAAATTCTTCCCCCAAGCAATCATTGTTTCTTTAACTTGTTCTTCCTCCAATTTAATTTCCAACAAATAATTATATAATTTTTTGATCACTTTTTCATCAGTACCTGTCAATATCCTATCTAAGTCAGTCAATTTATCATAGAATCCTTCCATTTTAGAATCTTTAAGATACCTTGAATGTATTTGCATATATGAAAACCAATTCATCTTTATACCTTGTTCTTCTAAATTTTGCATCATTTTAAGTTCACCCTTTTCATCTAGTAATTCCCCATATCTAACTGTTTGTTCCTTCTTATAGGTTATAGGATAAGAAAAAGCTTCAATAGTTGATAACCAAACTGGAATTTTCAAATAACATTGTTTCTTAATTTTCTCCCAATTCAACCATAACGATTCCCGTATATAATGCCTTCTAAAATAACCCTGCGATTTAGTTCCCTTATACCATAAAAAAGCATGCCAACCCAATAATAAATCATGTCCTTCTAATGCCAACAATCTAGTCTTTCTTAACGTTATCCATTCTTTAGCCCACATTAAATCTGCAGCTTGATAATACAACTCCCAATTAGGAAGGCCAAATCCTCCTCTAATTCTAGCATCCTGTAAGAGTTTTAATTTTATTCTCGCTTTCTTACCTTGCCATATATACTTCAATACAATTTTATTTAATTCTTCAAAATAGTCCTTACCTAACCTAATTGGTATTGTTTGAAACAAATATAAAATTCTAGGTAAAATATTCATCTTAATTGTTGAAATTCTACCTATCAATGACAATTGTAAATTTTCCCATTTTTTCAGGTCAGATGCTATCTGCTGTTTAAGTTTAATATAGTTATTCTCTTTCAGTGCAGCACATCTTGACGTCAAATATATCCCCAAATATTTAACTTTATTCGTAACTTGAATTTTCAATAGGTCTGTCAGCTCTTCTCTTTGTCTTAATAGCATGTTCTTTGTCAAAATCTTTGTTTTGTCTTTATTTATTTTCAAGCCAGCCATCTCACCGTACATCTCTATCTTTCCCAATAGTTTTAAAGCTGTCTCTAGAGGATCTTCCAAAATAAAGACCAGGTCGTCTGCAAAGGCTTGCAATTTGAATTCCTCCTTTTTAACTTTCATTCCTTTTATATTTGTATCCTCTCTAATATTTCTATTTAACACTTCCAAAGTTAATACAAATAACAAAGGAGATAATGGACATCCTTGTCTTGTACCTTTTTTAATATTAATAGAGTCTGTGAATTCTCCATCTATCATTACTTTTGCCGTTTGCTTATAATATATGGCTTCTATTGCTTGAATAAATTTTCTAGCAAAGCCCATCTGTTCCAATAATAATAGCATAAATCTCCAATTCACATTATCAAATGCCTTTTGGGCATCTAAGAATATCAAAGCCATTTGTTTTTCAGGGTGCGCCTCGTAATATTCCAATGTGTCCAGGATTACCCTCATATTGTCTTTAATTTGTCTCTTTGGTAAAAATCCATTCTGATCAGAGTGAATAAATTTTTTTAAATATTTTTTTAGCCTCTCTGCCAGGATTGAAGCAAAAATTTTATAGTCTGCATTCAATAAGGAAATAGGTCTATAGTTCTTAATTTGTAATGGGTCAACCCCTTCTTTTGGGATAAGTATAATATAAGCTTCTGACCATGTTTTAGGTATTTTCTTATTTGTCATAACTTCATTCATGACTTCTAATAGTGAAGTGCTCAACGGTTCTTGTAGTGTTCTATAAAATTCTGCCGGGAGACCATCTGGTCCTGGTGCTTTTCCATTGTTCTGTCTATTAAGTGCTTCAGTTCATTCCATCATTGGTATAGGACTTTCTAGCATTTCCCCAGTTTCATCAGGTATCTTAGGTAGGTTAGCATTTTGTAAATACTGTCTAATTTTTTTCTCATCAAGATCCTCCTGTTTATATAATTGTCCATAAAAGTCTCGAATAATTGCCTTTTTCTCTTTATTACCATGGCAAATTTGACCTTGATTATCTATTAACTGTAATATTTTCCTTGATTCTTTCTCTTTTCTCAATTTATATGCCAACCATCTACCTGGCCTATTTGCATCTTCAAAATAGTTCTGTTTAGCACTTCTAATTTTTTGTGCCAGTTCTTCTTTCTCTGCTTGATCCATTTTATGTTTAATTATATCCATTTTAAGTTTAATATCTTTTTTCTGTGGAGTTTTTTGTAATTCTTTTTCCAGTTTTTTATGATCATCTTCTAAAGCTTTAATCATTTGCCTCTTCCTAATGTTCTTTTTCTTTGTATAGTCTATTATTAATCCTCTTGTATATGCCTTCATTGTATCCCAAACATTCTGTATTGAAGTATCTTCTTTTTTGTTTTCATTAAAGAAGAAGGCCAATTCTTTTTCCATCCATTGTGTAAAGTTTTTTTTCCTTTAAAATAGTATTATTTAATGTCCATCTAAATCTTCTTTTTTGTCCTTTCCATTTAATTATCATTGGATTGTGGTCTGCCCATGTACTTATTTCAATATTTATTTCTTGAATATTGGATAATAATTCTGTTGATGTCCAAATCATATCTATTCTGGACCATGATAAATGTCTATTGGAATAAAAAGTATATTGTTGAGTTTCAGCATTTCTTTCTCTCCATATATCTTTTAGATTTAATTCATCTGTCATTTTAAAAAAAGGATTTAGGGAGAATCTTCCTATTTTGTCATGTTGCTTTTGCTGTATAGTCCAGTTTATTGTCTACAATTCCATTGAAATCTCCCATCATAAGTATATTAGCATAGTCCAGTTCAATTATTTTCATATGTAATTTTTTATAAAATTCTTCTTGTTTATCATTCGAGGCATAAATTGCAACCAAGAGTGTTTTTGTATTATTGTCCACTATTTCAACCATTAATACTCTTCCTTCTTCATCAGTATAAATCAGTTTTGCTGGAATGGTTTCTTTAATATACAAAACCACTCCTCTTTTTTTTACAGTAAATCAAAGAAGTAAATATTTTCCCTAATTTTGGTCGTGTCAGTAATTGTTCATGTTGTTTTTTAATGTGTACTTCTGGTAGGCAGATTATATCAAATTTTAGCTTCTCTAATTTGTGGAAAGTTTTTCTTCTTTTTCGCAGCTGAATTCAGTCCATTTATATTCATAGAAATCAGTTTTTTTTCCTCCATGGTTATGTTTTATATTTAGGTCTAACAGCTCTCATGGATCTTACTTCACGTTGTTCTTTAATCTCCACTTGTCCACCTACTGCACCTTCCTCTCTTCCCATTTCCATTTGGTCCTCTTCAAATTCAGTTGAGATATTCTCTTTTTCTCTCTCCCCTTCTTTCAAAAAATTCATTGTAGAATATTTCTGCTTTCTCAATTGAATCAATTCTATGTCTCTGTTCTAGGTACGTAAACATTAATCCTTCTGGAATCAGCCATCTATAGTTTACCTCTTTTTCCAATAGCATTTTGGTCAAAAATCGATATTCTCTTCTAATCTCTCTCACTTTTCTAGGTACTTGTTTTAAGACCACAATCTCTTTATCTTTATATTTCAACACCTTCTCTCTTGCCACTTGTAATATTTGGGTTTTAATAGTTTTTTTGGTGAATCTGACATGAACCTCTCTTGGTAATTGGTTCCTCATCGCATATCTTGTGAAGACTCGATATATCTCATCTGTTCCATCCATCATCTTTTCCTCTGTTATTTCCAAGGCTCCAGCCAATATTTCAATCATTACTGCGGCCAAATTTTGTCCTTTTTCCTCCTCAATATTTTGGAATCTAAGATAAAATTCTGACCTGTCCATCTCCCACTTCAACATCCCACTTTCTTCTTGTTCAATCGTTGCTAATCTACTATCAATATTTCCAATTATGTCATCTCTTTGTTTGTCTTTCTCTTCTATTTTTTAGATTCTCTCATCGTGATTCACCATCATTTGTTGAACATTTTCAAATTTTTCATCAATCTTCCCAATTCTTTTGTCAATACTCTCCATTCTTTGTTCCATACTCATTTTAAGATCTTGTATCCCTTGCATAACCGTCGTTAAATCCACTTGTGCTTTATCTTGCTTCGCCATTGTTGAAAGTCGTCCTCCATATGATGGGAGACAGGAGCAGAAGTTGAAATACCCGAAGGTAAAATTCTCTTATCTGAAACATACAATGCATTATGCATTATATTTGAAGCCTAAGGATGAACTAAGTTTAACTGCATATGCCAATGCAAATTTTGCTACAGACATAAATACATGTAAATCTACGTTAGGTACCATAGCATTATTAGGAAAAGTGTTGATTGGATGGAGATCTATTCGACAGAAACTTCTAAGTTTGTCAACAATGGAGGCTGAATTGTCATGTTTATCTCTATTATGTACAGATTTAGTTTATTATAAGCAACTATTGATTGATATGGGAATTAATGTAACAGATTCTGTTGTTGTTTATGAAGACAACCAATTAGCAATACAGATGGTTTCCAATCTTGCTGTAAAGAGAAGATCAAAATACACAGATTTAAGACATTTAAATGTGAGACAAATGTAAATGTGTAATGTGTAAAAGTAAAATGATTAAACTGGAATACTGTATGTCAGAAAATAACATTGCAGATCATTTTACAAAAGCCCAAGGCTCTGTAAAGCATAAGACTTGCTGTGAGGATTATGGACTTAGAATGTAAGGTTGTATATATTGTCCTACCCAAAGGGGAGAATGTTAGGAATGTAAGTCACCTAACAGTTGGGTTGGAAATATATAAATCAGGACAGACATTTTAATACTGTCTCTTTAAAGGAATGCTACAATTGTAATTGGGTGTGGTTCCTCAAACGACCATAAGATGGAGCCAGAAACCTGGTTTCCCAGAGAGTATTTTGGTTCCTGCATTTTTCCCTATTGACTGTTACTGATCGCCGTTATTCTTGGATTTGATGTAAGTCTGTTACTGAACTGTTTATGATACTGGACTTTATTATTTGGATTATCCCTAGACTGAATACTGACTGCTATAACTGTGTATGACTTGGACTGTTTGTTGGACTTTACTTAACCATTTACTGGAAGTAAAAACCTACATTTTACTATACAGTGTATCTGTGTGCTGGTTGTGTGTTATTCTTCACCACTCTCACTACATCTCCCTGTGTGCACTCATTCTCCCAATGAGGAATTATCTCAACAATTGTTACATGTTTCATCCATAATCGCGTAGTTTCATTGGCCAGATTCCAATCTTTTATAATTTTTTCCAGTTCTTTTTCTTTGACTCAAACATCTGGTACAGTGATATCAATAAATTGTACGCTTTGGTTTTCATCAATTGTGATATCTGGCATCTTGTTCCAAATTATGATCTGTCTGTATTTATAATTAAGTCATTATTATTATTATTATTATACACAAAAATGACAGTATACACAGCAAACGAGATAACCATACTGGGTTTCATATCACAAATCACTAGTTGAACACTTCCCAAGTGTTTAGGACTGCATGATGTATCAGCGGATTATGCGAGCAGATCCCAGTAAGGTGGCCTTCTGCAGCTGACCAATGGTGATCTTGTCAGTACCAATTGTTTTTAAGTGCTTGCCTAGGTCTTTAGGCACAGCACCCAGTGTGCCAATTACCACTGGAACCACCTGCACTGGTTTATGCCAGAGTCTCTGTAGTTTGATTCTCAAGTCCTGATATCTGGTGACTTTTTCAAGTTGTTTGTCGTCGATTCTGCTGTCACCAGGTATGGCAATGTCGACGATCCACACTTTTTTCTTCTCCACAATCGTGATATCTGGGGTATTGTGTTCCAAAACTTTGTCAGTCTGTATTCGGAAGTCCCACAGTAGTTTTGCATGCTATTTACAGAAAATAGTAGTAGTAGTATTAATAATAATAATAATAATAATAATAATAATAATAATAATAATAATAATAATAATTGATGCTTATTTCACCATGGGATTATTCTAGATGGTTTACAACAATAAAATGAAAGAAATGAAGAATGTAAACAAAAAAGTGTAAAATAATAGAACAAAAAACAATGAAGAAGAACACAACAAGATTACATCAGTATGATAACCGAAAAGATGGACAAAAAGAGGCTCTTCATACTGTCCTTCTATTGATGCATTCTAAGACTGCATTGGCTTTTTTGGGACAATTGCTCGGTTTGTCAGGAATCTGTTTGTTCTCCCATCTGGTGCAGTTTGTCTCCCAGTTGATGTCAGAATAGCTAGTCTTCTATTATTACTATAGTGTGTTTCCTTGAAAGCTTCACTAACTGATCAGGAAAAAGTTTGTCTATTTTCTCTGGTTGGGTGTTCTATTGTGTGCATTACAATGTAATTCCTTTTCCCTTTAATCTCAATCCCAATGCATTCATTAAGGTTTTATCCTTTTTTTCCCATTTCTATAATAGTGTGGTTATTTCTTACATATAATATATCTGTACATCCTCTTTTGTTTGGTCTGTTTATTTTGAACAATTTAAATCTATGTTCCAGCCATGTGTTTCATCCCATCAAGTTTCGAAAATGCCAACAATGTTATATCTGCCCTCATGTACTAGGATTTGAAGTTTACCCTGCTTGTTTCTCATACTTAATGTATGATATCTAAGTATAGGCATCTAAGTCCTGTTTGATTGATCCTGTGTTTGCTTCCTACATCTACTCTTTAGTATCTGAGTTTCCCTTATTTACCACCTGGTTGGTTGCTATGAAGTTTATGCTTTGGATTAGATCCTAAAAATTGGTTTCTCTCTCCTTCCAGGTTTAGTAAAATAATGAACAAATATGCCTAAGCAAAAAATTATATGAAAAGTAGAAACCTTAGAAAATTTAACTGAAAAAGAGTTTTCTATTTCAGATGGGATGGTCAAAGCTGATCCCCTAAAATAACTTCTCTTTCTTTAGAAAATTACAGTTATAAACTAGTTGGTATATTATTTCTTTCTTTCTGCAATATTGAAATTCAGATATAAAGATTAGATAAAAGAATAAAAATCAGAAAAAATATAGTTTGCAATCTCAAAGCTGAACAGAAATCTGAATAACAATTCACAAAATGCAAGTTCAGCAGAAAGCACAGTAGCATGCTTTCTTAAATATGATAACACTACTATGTATAGTAATGAGCCTCTGTGGCACAGTGGTTAGAGTGCAGTACTGCAAGCTACTTCTGCAGCTAGCTGTCTACAGTTTGGCAGTTCAAATCCCACCAGGCTCAAGGTTGGCTCAGCCTTCCATCCTTCTGAGGTGGGTAAAATGAGGACCCAGATTGTTGGGGGCAATATGCCGACTCTGTAAACCACTTAGAGTGGGCTATAAAGTGGTATATAAGTGCTATAGCCTATCAATTCCTTCACTTTCTCCTTAGAATCATCTTCTATCTAGACTAGTCATGGCAGGAGCTTTAGATATCCCAGTCAAATGGTTGACCCATCTATTTTTGTAAACCTCCAGTGATGGAATACCAGCAACCCTAGGTGGCAAGCTATTCCACTGATTAATTGCTCTCACTGTCAGAAAATTTCTTCTTACTTCTAGGTAGGATCTCTCTTTAACAAGCTTCCACAATTATTTCTTTTCCTGCCCTCTGATTGCCTTAGAGAATAAGTCAATCCCCTCTTCTTTGTGACAGCACTTCAAGTACTGGAATACAGTTAGCTCTGTGCTGATACTTCAATAAGCTAGACATAGAGCTCCCTCAACCAAATACCACCTCTGACTGGCCCGTCCCAATCTATTCTCTGCCTCCTGAGTCCCAGCTGATTGGCTGGGTCTTCTTTTGTTGCCCTGCACAGGAGAACAGAGCTGGAAAGCAGGTAAGTGGGGTGGGGAGGGAATGGGATTTTGCAGTAACCTTCCTCCAGGAGTGGGGAGGAAATAGGAATTTTGCAGTATCCTTCCCCTGCCATGCCCACCAAGCCACATCCCACCCACCAAAGCCATGCCCACAGAACCAGCAGTAAAAATTTTTGAATCCCACCCCTTTATCAGACACTTAATCATGCTTGTTGCTCTTCTCTGCACACATTTCAGAGTCTCTTTTTTGTATCATGACCAGAACTAGATGCAATTTTCTGATTGCCTTGACACTATCACTTGATGCATCCTAGCAGTTGCAGCACATTGCTAGCTCATAATTAAGTGGTACTCCACTAAAACACCTAGATCCCCATCACAATTACCACTGTTAAGCCAGGGGCTGTTTATTTTATAACCTATCTATTTGGTTTTTCCTGCCTAAACATAGGACCTTACTTTTCTCACCACTGACCTACATCTTATTGGATGGAGCCCAGTGTTCAAACCAAGATCATTCTGGGTCCTGAGCCTATCTTCTAAAGTGTTGGCTATTCCACCCAGCTTGGCGTCATCTGCAAGTTTGATTAGTTCCCCTTCTATTCCATCATCTAAATCATTTATGAAGATGTTGAAGAGCACTGGATTGAAGACAGAACCTTAAGATACCCCACTTCATATTTCACCCGTCAATGTAGTTGCATTGAAGATTACCTGCTGAGTGTGGTTGGTCAGTCAATTTCAAATCCATCTGGTGGTGGAGTCATCTCTTTCTTTTTCCCAAGCTTCAGTAACTAGGATTTATTTATTTGATTTATTTGACTTGTCAATCGCTTACAAGGTGATAGATATAAGTATAAACATGAGTAAGAATACAGGAAATAGGTACAAATAAATGGAGACAATAGGACAGGGATGGTAGGCACTAGGTCAGGAAAAGCAAGGGCTTAAATCTTAATGGGCGTCAAAGTATTTTAACTTCTCAGTGAAAAAATGTGTCTGTGTATAGGAGAGAGCCTCTATTTTAGCAACCTTTCTTCAAAATTTCACCCCACTCTGCAGTGAAACTTCAAAATAGTTTTCACTGACATCAGTGGGAGCTTTTTTAAGTTTCATTATAGTGAAGGAGTATTCACTCTTGGTGTGTTTTAATGTGATTCCAGGCATATGCAAACAAGACACATACTGTTGGGATGTGTTTTGCCCAGTTTGGGCTTTGCCACTATTCCTTCCTGGTATGTTACATCAACATACTAGTCCAAGCCAAATAAGTCTTCAAGTTGAAATACATTTCTTATGTTGCTTAAATTGTGGATAATGTACATGAAATATTTCAACACCCATGCAAATATGTCTATAATATAAACTACATATATAAGTCATGCATAAGAGAATGTTTTTACATACTTACATTACATACATATAGAAAAAAATAAACCTATATGTGAATGAACAATTTTGCTAATATATTTTATTTATTTAGTTGCCAAATATATATAGCTGTCCATGTCATGTGTTTTGGTTTGATTCCTAGCACAAATCACAAATCCTACCAATAACAATTAATTAGTTGTTAGAGGGTTCATGTTTATATATAATGCTTACACTACTGTCATCCTCAGGCACACACACACACACACACACACGTTACCAAGATTTCACAACAAATGGAGACAAACTTTTTGGAAACCAGCTTCTTACAGCTGCATAGACATGTTTCCTCCTGCTTCTTCTTAGATATCAAGATTCTGTGCAAGTGTTAAGTTGCCTAGAAGATCTCACCTTTCGAGATGACAATATTATTGGACAGTCCCTCTTCATTTCAGGCTGTCTGAATATTATACTTTATGCTGGTAAGTCCTTTAAACAGTATCTAAAATGCATGTTTAAAATAAAAAACAAATTAAAAACAATTATATCTACCTTTCAACAAAACGTTGTCAAGGCGGTGTGTCTGTACAATAATTAAAAGACAAACAATAACATAATAAAATGATAAAAAAGAATAAGAAGTTATACAATGAACTGAAGAATGGAAACAAGGTTATAGTGTAATAGAAGATCTTTTTTAAATCTGAAAAGCAATAATCTGTTAAAAGACCTGTTATATCTCACAGAATGAAGGCTATAGATATTTACTCAGAATTAAACAGTACTGATTTCAGTGGACTGACTTAAAGGGGAAATGTAGAAATGAGGCTGCGCTCCAAAACAGATTGCTCTAGGAATCTGCACCTAGGAGATTCCATGAAGTGGGCTGCTTCATGAAACCCTAAAAATTACTACTTGGGAGCTGCCTTTGTGCTTTATCAATTTACCCTAATCTCTGAACTCTCTTGTTCAGAGTTCTAAAAAATTTAAAGTTTACACAATCACTTATACCATCACTAAAATTAAGTGTAATTTACATTATTAAATATTCCACATAACCCTAGAAGGTAAATCACTATCAATGTTAACAGTAACATATAATCAGAAAAAAATCTGTTAAGGAATCTAAATTGTAACTTGTTAGCCTTCACAATCACCTGCGAACAAGTTTCACCCAATAGTCAGTAATGTGGCCAAGTCTTGGTCATATCCATATAATCCATATATACCAGGAGTTGAGATTGAAAGCTTTATTTCTTAGACACAGGATGAACTTGGGAAATACAATTTCAAGTGAAGTATCACCTAAATATGTAACTTTAATAGTAAAGTTACATATTATTTTAATATTAAGGACTTTATGAAAATATACAAAGGTCAAAAAAGTTCATTTTAACATTAACAAATTAGCCAAAGTAATTACCATCAGAAATATTTTGAAAATAAAAGAACACCAGTATGAGATACTGTCATCCTAGAAGAAATTCTGTCTTTTCACACTCATGGCAAATTAGGGTCTCTTGCAGAATTTCTGCTTGATCCAGGAGCAGAAAGAAAGACAAAAAGTTCCAAGTATCAGAGAAGAAAAGCTTTATTAATCAGATCCAAATATTGTGACATACATTTTTCAAGAGCAAACCTTGAAAACTTGTCAGGCTTCATTAAAAAAACATAGCGTTTTTATCCCTTTCTCTTTTTTGATCTTTGACTTTTTGTATCTGGCCTACTAGTGTTGTTATACTAGGGTCAAACCAAGTAATAGTTTTATTGGGCACAACTTTAACCTCTTCAAGATTGAGTACGTTCAGGTTAAAAGGGACTATAAAATAAAGAATGATGCAAGATAATTTTCAGCCATGCTTAGGTCCCAACAATGCAGCTTTATATTGTTACTTTTTTCTGGCCTATTATCAAGATCCCAATTCTAAATATGTTTCTTTCTCTATATGCCCAGAGATAGTAACATATTGCCAAAAAGGCATTGCAGATCTGCTAATATTTGCTATGCATACAGTATTACTAGATTCCATGAACAAAGAGTTGTTCCACTGAGTTTTTCTTCAAGTGATGCACTGTTACTAATGTTGATATATGTTATCTACTCTGTGCTATTGAACATTTGGAGATGTTCAACTTTCACTGGAATCATAGCCAGCAATACATGCTTAATAATGCTTTTTTTCCCCCTAGGATTTTGTTTTAAGCCATTTAAGTACTGCCAGGATTTTATTCTCGCTAATGAAACAAACTGCATACTTATGTCTCAGAACAACATCATGTTGAGCTTGTATTCTTCTCTGGCAATTTGGTAACTTTAATTTTTTGTAATGCTGTTATATGACATTATAGTTTTTCCTTTTTATGTTGTAAGATAGAAATGTATAGGTTGATCAATGGCTTACTGGAACTCAGTGTTACTGTAGGAAACTGCACTGTTCTCTATGGATGTGTGTATCTGAATCTTTCTCTGATCTGAGCAATGATTAGTGAAACATATTTAAACTGTAACAGAAATGGGATTTTCTGTGAAAAAGTAATAAAGGGTTGATATAGAAAAGGAATTAATTCTCTACATGTACCCCACTTATTTCATGTGGTTTTTTTTAAGTCATGAATTGCCAAATAATCAATTACACACCTTCAATCTACCGCCACTGTTGCACACCAAATTAATTAATTCTTGTCATCTGATAGTAAGTTTAACTGAATTTAATTAAATGAATAATTGAGTCAGCTGGAACTTTTTGTATTGTATGACAAAAAAAAATCTATAGTGGATTTCCAAAGACTAATGTTGCCAAGACTAATGTTGTAATTCTAATGCTCAATCTTATAAACCACATTCCTATTAATTTCCATCATCATTTCTCTTTTTCCAACATCAGTTTGTTTTTTGAGAAAATAAATAGATTTCTAAACTACCTTAAATATGGAAGGAGTGGAGAGTATAAAAATATCATATATTTTTGACCTTGATGTCCTTTCATTCTGAAAACTCATGTTTCTATATATATCACTAGAGAAGGGCTGACTCTCCTTCTACCTAACATGTGAGTTTATCATCTAGGTTTGCCAGACTTCAGCAATGGGATAAATTCATAATACCATTTGAAAAAGCAAGGCGGTTGGTGAGGAGGACAAGTGCTTCACTCTGTTCTAACCATGGATTCTGTAAGTTGGTGGAGTGTGAGACTCTGTTATTAAGAAAATATATAGAAGAGAGACCTGACAAAGTTCGTGAGATGCATAACAGGATAACAAAGGTAAGGAATTCAGAGATGGGTATGCAGAAATTTATTTACTTATTTAGCAATTTCTAGCAAGCACAAACAGTGAACTGTCAAATCAGCCCTCTATTTTCATAATCAGTTTCTAATTTCACCTAAAATCTCCTTTTTTGTTTTACTTAGCAGATATTAAATGATAAGCATTATTATTTTAACAGCAACAAGAAGTTTGGCTTAGGATAACTAAAAATAATTATTTCCAATACTTCTTCTAAAACCTACAAAATTGGATTTTAATATATACCACGTTTCCCCAAAAATATCACCTACCCCAAAGTCAGTCCTAGCTTGATTTTTACATGTGTGACCAATACAAGCCCTACTCCAAAATAAGCCCCAATTAAGACCCCACCCACTCCAGGATGCATGGGTAAAAATTAAGCTAGGGCGGGGATGGCGGGGGTGGAGTTGCCTTACTACTTACCTTCAGACAGTTGCAGCCAGGCCTTGTGCATCCTGACACCTGCCTTCCTGCCCCATTTCTTCTGCAGCCAGCAGCCTTCCTGAAAGCCTCTGCAGCTGATTACATAGCTCTGGATTGATCCGGAGCTCTTTTATCTGCTGCAGAGTCCTTCAGGAAAGCCTTGCCAGCCACAGAAGTTCCTGAAGACCTCTGACAGTGAAAAGAAGTCCAGGGATAACACACACAAGTGAGTCAGTGGATGATATCCCCCAAAATAAGACCTGATGCCTTTTTTGGTGACAAAAAAGAATATAAGTCTTATTATGCCTATTATGATCCTTACCTTATAAGCTGGTTTTAGCCTTTATGGTGACAGTGGTTCTACAATCTAAGGAAGGAATTGGGATGGTTTGTGATCCTGGTAATTTATTTATTTGGCTTTCCTATTTGTATAGTGCTAGAATCCAAATTAAGATAATATCTTTTTTAAAAATCCAGTATATCTGAATCAAAAGATTGTGAAAGCTCTTTCTATTGAATATCTGCTGGATAAAGACTTTATAGCTCAAAGGCAACTCTAGGGTGAACAGGGGACAAGGGTTTTGATTTATTTTCCGAAAGGGTACTGCGAAAAACTGCTCCTTGCTGTCTGTATCTTCTGTATTTCATTTTAGAACATAGAATAACAGAGTTGTAATGGATTTTAGAAGTTTTCTAGACATTCATGTGTCCAACCTCCTATTTATTCTGGACACATGATTATCATTCTCTTCTTGAAAATCTCTAGTGATATAGCACCCACAAGTTCTGGAGGCCATCTAATTAATTTTTCTCACTCTCAGAAAATTTCTTTTTAATTTTAGCTTGGATCTCTCTTTAATAACCTTCCATCCATTATTCCTCATCCTGTCCCTGGGTGCTTTGGAGAATAAATTGGCCCCCTCTTCTTTGTGATACCCCCGCAGGTATTGTGTTATGAACTAATAAAATGTTTAAATAAAGTTTTATCAAACCTTTAGAAAAAGCAGGGTTCTAATTCTGCGCTTCTGATTGGCCGATAATAGCGATATCGGATTGGTCTGTTCAGGAGAATCTGATTGGCTGTTAACGAGCCACTCTCATTGGTTCAAGGGTTTAACACTCCGCGTTTCTCATTGGTTACTAGATTAGCAGCCTGCCCTATAAAAGGGCTGCTCCTGCCCTAGGTTTTTGCTCTGTTCAGAATGATTAATAAAGAGTTGAAGTTCACTGTTCACTGCCTCGCCTCCATTCCTTGCACCCATGCGCAGAACTTAACACTGGTGACGAGGATGGGATACGGAGACGTTAGAGCTGACTGAACACTACAGAGCACCAGAGCATGTGGCTGAAGGCACATCAACAGCGGAAACCATGTCTGGCGGCACCATACCACCCGCTCCATTTGACCCGGCACAAGAAGACTGGGACTCGTACATGGACCGGTTCCAGATGTTTCTGGAGACCAATAACTTGAAGGATGCCACTACGGGAAAAAAGCGAGCAGTATTCCTGACCCACTGCGGACCTGCCATTTTTAAGATGGCCAAGGCACTGGCGAAACCGGCTGAGGTGAAAACCATGGACTGGGACGTCCTCGAGCCCCTCCTACGGACCCACTATGCACCTACCATACCAACGCTTGTCCGAAGACATGAATTTTACCAGAGAGACCAACGGAAAGGAGAGAGTGTTGCAGATTTCATCGCAGATCTCCGGAACCTGGGAGGCCTCTGTGGGTTCGCCGACCTCGAAGAAGCTCTGAGAGACTGAATAATTCTGGGATTAGATGCACCACATGTGCAGAGTAAGCTGATAGTGAAAGGTGACATCAGCCTTGCAGATACCATCGCTGACGCTACTGCAGCAGAAGCAACCAGGAAGTCGGCTGCCCGAATGCACCGCACCAACGCACCGCTCCGCCAACTCGCCAGCGAAACCTCACCACACCTAGAGAGATACACAACGGCTACCCACCACGAGGACCTCGAATCGTCATCAGAAAGTGATGAGGAAGAGGTCAACCGGCTCCGGTCTGAACGTGACCAACGCCACCAGCGGAATCAAAGACTACAGCACCAATGCGCAGGTTGTGGCGCAAACCACCCGCAATCAGACTGCAAATTCCTCAACGCGCTCTTCCACTTTTGTGGGAAAAGAGGCCACATCGGAAAGGCCTATAGAAGCAAGCAAGGATCCAGCCCACTTCAGAGGGGAACCAACTACTGCCCAACCACAGGGAATCGTCCTGTGAGTCTGGAACATTTGAACCACCAATGGAACAACCACTCCTACAGAAATAAACCACTGGCCAATTCAACAAAACGAGAAGAGGCACACCAAACCATTACAATTGGTCACGCCTCATCACTAGATGCAAAGAAGATCCGAGTGAATGTCGCCATCGAAAACCAGCCCTGCGTGATGGAAGTCGATTCAAGATCGTCCCTCTCGATGGTTTCCTGGAAGACCCTTAAACAATTAATCCCTGCCGTCTGGCGGCAAGACCTCAGAACCCAAAGAATCATACTCAAGGATTATCAAGGGAACCGAATTCCGGTCATTGGATCCAGCCTAGTCCAGGTCTCATTCAAAAATCGTACTGCATCTTTACCATTGACTGTCATCGACCGTGATCGGCCTAGCTTGTTAGGCCTTCAATGGTTTGCCCCACTCGGGATCAAGGTAGCCGGCATTCACCAAACCAGAAGCGATGACTGGGAGGAGGCCCTTGTCCAGGAATTCCAGGACGTCTTTGCAGACAAACTAGGTGAGTACAAGGGGACTCCGATATCATTTAACCTTAACCCTGAAGTAGCCCTCATCCGCCTTAAGCCTCGTCGGGTACCTTTTGCCCTTAAACCAAAGATTGATGAGCAGCTTGATAAATTAATAGCCCAGGGTGTTTTAGAACCAACAGACCACGCTCATTGGGAAACCCCAATCATAACACCCATCAAACCTGATGGATCGTTAAGGATTTGTGGGGACTACCGGGCCACCCTGAATCACGCCCTTCAATAGAACGCTTACCCGGTGCCAGTGGTACAACACCTTCTCCATTCCCTGGGGGGCGGAAAAGTCTCCGCTAAATTGGATTTAGCACAGGCGTACCAACAACTGCCTGTAGATAAAAAAACAGCAGAGGCACAAACGATTGTTACGCACCGAGGCGCCTGTAAGTGCAACCGACTCCAATTCGGAGTTAGCGTGGCCCCAGGGATCTTTCAGAGCTTGATGGAGAGGGAATTACAGGGAATAAAAGGGGTCGTACCATACTTTGATGACGTTTTAATTGCTGCCCCAAATAAAGAAATACTAAAGGAGCATCTTAAACTGGTTCTCCTGAAATTTAAAGACTCCAGCCTTAAGGTTAAAAAAAATAAATGTCAACTGTGTACAGATAAAGTAGAGTTCCTGGGGTACCTAATCGATAAACAAGGCATTCAGCCCTCCAATAGCAAACTAAAAGCAATCAAAAACGCCCCAAGACCCAGAAATAAGACTGATCTCCAAGCTTTTCTGGGGCTCATTAATTTTTACAATATCTTCCTGCCCCACAAAGCGACCATGCCTGAGCCCCTACATAGATTTCTCGACAAAAAAGCTACCTGGGTCTGGGGGCACCGAGAGGAGCACACGTTCCGACAAGTGAAAAACTTATTAACCTCAGATGCTGTTTTAATACAGTATAATGAGACTTTGCCTTTAACAATTACATGTGACATGTCACCGTTTGGAGTAGGAGCCATTTTGAGCCATGTGTTACCAAATGGTAGTGAGGCCCCTATTGCCTATTTTTCAAGGACCCTATCAAAGGCTGAACGTAACTATAGTCAAATCGACAAAGAGGCTCTTGCTGTTGTATCTGCTGTGAAACGGTTTCATGAATATGTGTATGGACGAGTTTTTACTATTGTTACCAACCACAAACCTTTGCTGGGGATTATAGCGGGAGACAAGCCAACCCCCTATATATTATCACCTAGAATGACTCGCTGGTCGGAGTTTTTGGCTGCGTACAACTATAGACTGCAACACCGCCTGGGGAAAGCCATTCCCCACGCTGATGCACTGAGCCGTGCACCACTTCCGGAAACTGTCGACGACCCAGCTCCAAACCTTACGGCACTCCAGATTGAAATGCTACATTCACCGCCGCTAACAGCCAGAGACATTGCAATCGAAACAAAATGAGATCCTGTCTTAGCGCGAGTTCTTAGCTGTGTCGAACGGGGATGGCCAGTAGAACAAACCCCTGATGACTTGACCCCCTTCAGGAACCGGCAAACAGAACTTTTTTCGCAAAAAGGCTGCATCCTATGGGGGCATAGAGTCGTCATCCCAGAGCGGTTACAACGAGCAGTATTAAAAACACTGCATGACGGTCACCCCAGCATCATGCGTATGAAAGCGCTCACACGAAGCTACGCGTGGTGGCTGGGCATCGACAAACAGATAGAAGCCTGGGTAAAGACTTGTTCAAAGTGCCAAGAAGTTAGCAGTGCCCCACCTAAAGCAACTCCATCAGAGTGGGAAACACCCCAGGGACCGTGGTCCTGCATCACATTGACTTTGCGGGACCTACTAAGGGACATACATTCCTCCTAACAGTGGATGCCTATTCCAACTGGCTCGAGATCCACAAAATGAAGAGTACTACAACCGAGTCCGTCATCCAGAAATTGAACAGGCTATTCACGACGCATGGACTGCCAGATGTTCTGGTCTCTGACAACGGACCCCAGTTTACCACTCTTCCCTTTGAACAATACTTAGTGGACCGGGGTATTCGCCAAGCACTAACTTCGCCAGCGCACCCTGCGGCTAACGGAAGAGCCGAGCGCATGGTACAATTTGTTTAAAAAACCCTCTACAAAATGGACTATGGGGACATTGAAGAATACTCCTACTCCAACACATCATTCCGCACAGCGTCACCAACAAGACTCCAGCTGAACTATTGATGGGACGCAAGCTCCGTTCCCACCTCGACCGGCTTCAGCCATCTTACGAGCCAGAGAAACCCTGTGGATCTAGCAGAAAATGCCATGAGTTCAAGATAGACGACTTAGTTTTCGCCAGAAACCTTTCCAGTGAACCGTTGTGGGTCGAGGCAATCGTAATTCAAGCCACCAGACCCAGGTCGTACCGTGTGAAAACCTGCAACGGAAAAATATGGAAACGCCATATAGATCAGCTTCGCTCTAGGCTACAACCCAATTTCCATGACTCCGGTGACTCCCAAACTGAGGGGGGAGGGGATGTTGAAGAAACCGAATTCGAGATGGTGGAAAGCAGGAGCGAAGGAAGTCAGCAATCGGGTGTGACAGATGAAGAAGAATCAGGGAGGGGAGTGTCCTCGCCACAGAGGAATACCTCAACAGAAGCAAGCCGGCAAAGATCGGAGGACAACAACGAGAACATTAGCGGCACCGAGTCATCCAATGAGGATGCGGAACCACCGGTACCTGACATGCCCAAAAACGTCCCGCCGAAACCAGATTACAGACAGGAACCAGTGGGACAGTGCAAATCTAATAGACAGTCAAAACAACCTTCATACCTCAGGGATTACGTCATTGCACCCCTTAAATGGAACCCGTGGGGAAGAGGTGTTATGAACTAATAAAACGTTTAAATAAAGTTTTATCAAACCTTTAGAAAAAGCAGGGTTCTAATCCTGCGCTTCTGATTGGCCGATAATAGCGATATCGGATTGGTCCATTCAGGAGAATCTGATTGGCTGTTAACGAGCCACTCTCATTGGTTCAAGGGTTTAACACTCCATGTTTCTCATTGGTTACTAGATCAGCAGCCTGCCCTATAAAAGGGCTGCTGCTGCCCTTGGGTTTTGCTCTGTTCAGAATGATTAATAAAGAGTTGAAGTTCACTGTTCACTGCCTCATCTCCGTTCTTTGCACCCATGCGCAGAACTTAACATATTGAAAGATTGCTATCATGTTATCTCTAATCCTTTTTGCTAGATAAGACATCCTTAATCATTCATTAGCCCCCAGACTCCTAATTCTTCCTCTTTTCTGCATTCTTTCTAGAGTCTCAACATCTTTTCTCTATCATAATGACCAGAACTAGATGCAGTATTCCAAGTATGGTCTTATCTTCTAAAGTGTTGGCCATACCTCCCACTCTGTAAATTTGATGAGTTCCCTTTCTATCACCTCATCTGCATAGAACATAGAATAAAAGAGTTGGAAGTTTTGTAGTCTAGACTTGAAGGTCTTCTAATCCAATACCCTGCTCAAGCAGGAGACTTATACCATTGCAGACAAATGGTTGTCCAGTCTCTTTTTGAAAGCCTCCATTTAAGGAGCATTCACAACTTCTGAAGGCAAGATATTTCAATAGTTGATTGATCTTTTGATTGGATGGAACTATTTTTTTTTCCTTAGTTCTAAGTTGCTTCTCTCCTTGATTATTGCCATCCACTGTTTCTTGCCTTGCCTTTTGGTGCTTTGGAAAATAGTTTAACCACCCCTCCCCTGTCTTTGTAGGAGCCCTTCAAATATTGGAACCATCTTTCCCCTTGTACTCCTTTTCACTACACTAGCCATACCTAATTCCTGTAACTGTCGGTTTTAGTCTCCAGCCCCCTAATCATTCTTGCTCCTCTTGTCTGCACTCTTTCTAGAGTCTTGACATCTTTTTTATATTGTAGTGATCAGAAGTGGATGAATATTCTAAGTGTGGTCTTGCTAAGGCTTTGTAAACCATGACTAGAACTACATATGATCTTGGTTCTATCCTTCTATTAATGCAGCCAGATTGCATTGGATCTTTTGGCTGCTGCCACACACTGTTGGCTCATATAAGTGATTGTCCACTATGACTTCAAGATCCCTCTCACAGTAACTGGCATTAAGCCAAGATTCACCTAGCCTATAGCTATAAAGTTGGTTTTTCTTGTCTAATTGCAAAACCTTACATTTATTTATGTTGAATTTCATTTTTTTAGATAGGTTTTTTGTTCACGTTTGCCAAGGTCTTTTTTGGATCTTGAGCTTGTCTTCTGGCGTGTTGGCTATTCCTGCCAGGTTAGTGTCCTGATGAGTTCCCCTTCTATTTCCTTGTCTAGATTGTTTATGAAAATATTGAAGAGTACTGGGCCTAAAATGGAACCTTGGGGTACCCCATTACTTCCTTCTCTCCATGTGGATGTCGTCTCTCCATTGAGGACTACAGGTTGAGTGTTGTGACTGAAAGGATCGATCCTGCTGTGAGTTTTGACTCTGATGACTCTGATGCTGAAAGGCTGGAGCCTGCTATGAATGTGGAGTCTGAATTATTAGAAGACACAGATGTGAGCCAGGAGGATGAGAGGTTATCTGACAGACACTCTTCGCCAGAACCTGAGACCTCATTCATGCCAGCATCTGATCCATAAAATGAATCAGAGGCGTTGAGTGGGGAAGTTGACAGATCGTGGCTTGATGCTAGAACTAGGAGGAGACTGAGACGTCAAGTTGGGGGGAGGCAAGCCAGACGCTGATTAGGGAAAGTAGCACGTTGCCTCAATGAGTATAAAAGGACACAGCTGGGTTTGGAGAGTTTGTCAGGAACTGTTGTGTATGTACCATAGTTAATAAAGTATGAGCTTGAGGTAAAGTGCAGGGTTCTGGCCCTGCACTTCTGATTGGCTGTTAGGCAGCCAGATCGGATTGGTTAGTTCTGAGGAATCCGATTGGCCCTTAACAGAGGATTATTATTGGTTTAAAGAGCTAGCGTTCATAGCTCGCTATTGGACAATTCTCACAAAGGTTGCCTATATAAGGCAGGGTTCACTGTTATTGTTTTGAGAAGTCACTATGCAATAAAGAGCTGAAAGTTCACATTCAAGACTGTCTCCATTTACTCCAACCCATGTCCAAGTTTATAACACTGGCGACAAGGATGGGATTTGGAGACATCTGAACCTAAGAAGCCAGGAAGCAATACCGAGCATGTGATAAGGCGACGCCAACAACGGAACCATGTCCGGCGGCATCGTACCACCCGCTCCGTTCGATCCAAACCAAGAGGATTGGGAATCCTACATGGATCACTTCTAAATGTTTCTTGAGACGAATAACTTGAAGGACGCCACACCAGCAAAGAAGCGGGCACTGTTCCTGACGCACTGCGGCCCAGCTGTATTTAAAATGGCTAAAGCACTCGCCAAACCTCAAGAAGTGAAAGCCATGAGCTGGGACGACCTCGAACCCATCCTGAGAGACCATTACGTGCCAACTGTGCCTACACTCATGAGATGCCACGAGTTTTATCAGAGAAACCAGCGAAAAGGAGAGAGCGTGGCCCACTTCGTGGCAACCTCCGAAATTTAGGGGGCCTCTGCGGGTTCGCCGATTTAGAAGAAGCATTAAGAGATCAAGTAATTCTGGGATTAGATGCACTAGGTGTGCAAAGCAAGCTGATGACGAAAGGCGACATCAGCCTTGCTGACGCCATCGCCAAAGCCACGGCTGCGGAGGCGACCAAAAAGTCGGCTACACAATTAAGGCGAAGCCGCACTCCGGCAACACAACCGACTGGCGAAATCTTACCCAACTCAGAAGGGCAGCTTACAACAACACACCACGAGGACCTCTCTTCGTCGTCAGACAGCAACGAAGAAGGGGTCCATCGACTGCGGTCTGACCAGGACCCTCACCCGAAGCCCTTACGCTCTTGCACTGGCTGTGGAGCAAACCATGCCAGGGCCAAATGCAAATTCCGCGACGCACTCTGCCATGAGTGCGGGAAACGAAGCCACATCGGCCGGGTCTGCCGCAGCTTACCAGGACCCAGCCAGGCCTCAAAAGGGACCAACTATCACCAATCGACAGGAAACCGTCCTGTAAGGTGAGAACCAGTAAACCACTCCTACAGAAATCGAGCTTTGCAAAAAGAAGAGGCTAACCATACTATCACTATAGGTCACACCTCAGTTTTGGACACTAAGAAAATTCGAGTCACGGTAGCCATCGAGAACCAGCCTTGCCACATGGAGGTCGACTCGGGATCGTCCCTCTCGATGGTGTCGTGGAAGACACTCAAGCAACTTATCCCCACAATCCAATGCCAAGACCTCCAATTTCAACGCCTCATCCTCAAGGACTACCAAGGGAATCGAATCCCCGTGGTCGGGTCCTGCCGAATCCGAGTCTCCTTCAAAAAGCATACAGCCTACTTACCGCTAACGATCATCGATAGAGATAGGCCTAGTCTATTAGGCCTCCAATGGTTCATGCCACTCGGCATCAAAGTGGCCGGCGTGAACTGAGTCGGTGGTTGTGAGTGGGAGGAAGACCTTATCTCTGAGTTCAGCAATGTCTTCGCGAACCGTTTAGGTGAGTATAAAGGGACCCCAATCTCATTTAGTCTAGATCCAAAAGTAGCCCCAATTCGCTTGAAGCCCCGTCGAGTTCCATTCGCTCTTAAAGCTAAGATCGACGAACAACTCGACAAGCTAATTGCTCAAGGGGTGTTGAAGCCCATCAATCACTCTCCATGGGAAACCCCTATTGTAACACCCATTAAGCCAGACGAGTCAATCCAAATTTGTGGGGACTACCGGGCCACTTTAAACCACGCCCTACAGCAGAATGCGTATCCAGTTCCGGTGGTGCAGCACCTCCTCCATTCCTTGGGGGGCAGAAAGGTTTTGGCTAAATTAGATTTAGCTCAAGCTTATCAACAATACCAGTGGATGAAAAGACGGCCCAAGCCCAAACAATTGTAACGCACAGAGGTGCTTTTAAATGTACTCTATTGCAATTTGGGGTTAGTGTAGCCCCGGGGATATTTCAAAGCCTCATGGAAAGTTGTTAGAGGGAATCAAGGGCGTGGTTCCGTATTTTGATGACATATTAATTGCAGCCCCTGCCAAAAAAATCTTGCAGGATCGTTTGAAATGTGTTCTTAAAAAATTCCAAGAGGCAGGACTTAAGCTGAAAAAAAACAAATGTCACCTATATACTGACAGTGTTGAGTTTCTAGGGTATCGGATTGATAGCCAGGGCATTCACCCTACCGAAAGTAAATTAAAGGCAATAAAAAATGCTCCCAGGCCACGTAACAAGGCCGATCTCCAGGCATTCTTAGGCCTCATTAACTTCTATAATGTATTCTTACCGCACAAGGCGACTGTTGCCGAACCGTTACACCGGTTATTAGATAAAAAAAGCATTGTGGGTCTGGGGTTACCAGGAAGAACAAGCGTTCCAGAATGTTAAAAAATTGCTCACATCTGACTCTGTACTTATGCAGTATAACGAGACTTTACCATTAGTTATAACCTGCGATGCCTCACCCTTCGAGGTGGGTGCCATTTTGAGTCATGTACTGCCAAATGGGAACGAAGCCCCTGTTGCATACTTTTCGAAGACTCTCTCACATGCAGAGCGGAACTATGGACAAATTGATAAAGAAGCTCTCGCAATCGTTTCAGCTGTAAAGAAATTTCATGAATATGTATATGGAAGGACATTCACCATTATAACTGACCACAAACCATTGCTAGGGATAATAGCCGGGGACAAGCCAACCCCCTACATATTATCCCCTAGAATGACCCGATGGTCAGAATTCCTAGTTGCTTATAATTATTGCCTGCAATATCGCCCGGGGAAAGCCATTCCCCACGCCGACGCATTAAGCCAAGCACCGCTTCCAAAGACTCTCGACAATCTGGCACCAACGGCAACCACGTTGCAGATCAAAACACTCAACTCACCGCCTATGACCGCCCGAGACATCGCGAGAGAAACCAAACGAGACCACACCCTAGCTCGAGTCCTAGGCTGGGTAGAACGCAGATGGCCATTGGACCAAGTCCCAGATGATTTCGCGCCGTTTAAAGCAAGACAGACTGAACTTTTTTCCCAAAAAGGCTGTGTCATCTGGGGCGATAGAGTCGTTGTCCCAGAATGACTCCGGAAAACGCTGCTACAAATTCTGCACGAGGGCCACCCTGGCATCGTGCGGATGAAAGCGCTTGCACAAAGCTACGCATGGTGGCCGGGCATGGACCGGCAAATCGAACAGTGGGTTAAAGCGTGTTCCAATTGCCAACAAATCAGCAACGCCCCACCAAAAACCATGCCTACTGAATGGGAGACGCCATGTGGACCCTGGTCCAGAATCCACCTGGATTTCGCGGAGCCAACCAAGGGCTATACCTTCCTGCTGACAGTCGACGCATACTCCAATTGGTTAGAAATTCATCGTATGATGGCCACAACTTCCGAGGCAGTGATTAAGATCCTAAATAGACTCTTTGCAACCCATGGATTGCCTGAAGTCCTAGTGTCCGATAACGGGCCACAGTTCACGGCATTGATGTTCGAGCAGTACCTCGCTGACCACGGCATCCGCCATGCGCTCACCTCACCTGCGCACCCTGTGACCAATGGCCGAGCGGAACGCATGGTCCAATTTGTTAAAAAGACTTTGCAGAAAATGGACTATGACAATATCGATGACAAAGTCAACCAAATTCTCTTTTTGCAACACATAACTCTACATAGCGTCACCGGCAGAACTCCCGCGGAACTACTGATGGGACGAAGACTCCGTTCCCACCTCGACCGGTTGCACCCTGCTTACGAACCGGAAAAGCGAATAGGATCCAGTGGCCGCTGTCGCACTTTCCAGGTAGGAGACCGCGTTTACGCACAAAACTTATCAGGCGATCCATTATGGATAGAGGCAACGGTAGTGCGAGTGACCAGCCCCAAATCCTACGTAGTGAAATGCTGTGACAATAGACTGTGGAAACAGCATATCACCCAATTACGGTCACGACTCACAACGGCCAGTCAACAACTCCCCCATGACCAAACTGAGGGGGGGGGAGGTACAGAAGAAGATGACGTTCCAGGGAACCTGTTCGAAGGGAGCGACGAATCAAGTGATTCTCAGGAAATGGAGCAGGAAGGAGAATTGTTTGCACTGCAAGAAATTGTACCTGAGCAAGAAGCAGAGACACTGCCAAACAACAATCTACCTCAACAGGATTGCAATCAACCAGTCCAACGAAAATCCAAAAGACTTAAAAGACAACCGTCCTATTTAAAGGACTATATAACTACACCGTAATTAAGAAGCCAGGGGGAAGGGGTGTTGTGTATGTACCATAGTTAATAAAGTATGAGCTTGAGGTAAAGTGCAGGGTTCTGGCCCTGCACTTCTGATTGGCTGTTAGGCGGCCAGATGGGATTGGTTAGTTCTTAGGAATCTGATTGGCCCTTAACAGAGGATTATTATTGGTTTAAAGAGCTAGCGTTCATAGCTCGCTATTGGACAATTCTCACAAAGGTTGCCTATATAAGGCAGGGTTCACTGTTATTGTTTTGAGAAGTCACTATGCAATAAAGAGCTGAAAGTTCACATTCAAGACTGTCTCCATTTACTCCAACCCATGTCCAAGTTTATAACAGGAACAAAGTGACTGAATGAGTGAGGATTTTACAGCAGAGGCTCTGAGGCTGAAGATTGTTTGCCGGGACTGGTATGCCAAATAGAACAGGGTTTGCTGCTGTGGATTGTGATTTATGACAGCTGTTATCTTGTGAGACTACTTTCTGTTTGGATTTACTGTTGAAATGGCTGCTTTCTGTTTTGTTCGTTTGAATTTTGAAGGGAGTCATAACATGAATTGTCAGTCAATACGAATCCATCTGGTGGTGATGCTAACTCATATTTTTCTAGCTTCCTAAGAAGTAGGTTATTATCTACTTCATCAAATGCTTTACAGAAATCTAAGTATACTATATCCACAGATTTTGCTGGTTCATTAATTTATTTACTAATTCACTTTGTTGAAAAATGCAATAACATTTGTTTGGCATGATTTGTTTTTTGATGAACCATGTTGGCTACTGGTGTTCACAGATTTGTTGCTTGATTAGCTTTTCCAAGATCTTCCGAAATGATTGGTCTGCAATTTCCTACATTTATTTTTTAACCTTTTTTTGAAGATGTGGGAACCGCATCAGCTCTTTTCCAGTCCTCTGACAGTTCCCCAGTGTTCTAAGACAGGGGTGGGATACAACAGGGTTAACTACTGGTTCGGGATTTACGAGGTTCGGTGATTTATGATGTGTTTCCCTACACGCTGCGAGCGGGCAGCTGTAATTGTCGCCTGTAAATCGTCATTAGCACACTGAGTGCAGAGAAGCAGCCTTTGAAACAGCCCTCTTTTCCTGCTTTTTAAACTGCAGCTGTGCCTCATTCGGCAGCTGAAGTTGAAAAATCAGGAAATAAAGATCAGGTAAGAGCCCAGGTGGGTGGGTGGGCAAAAACAGCAGACATAGAATCGGTTCTATGTCTGCTGCTCTTCAGAGCTACTGGTTCTACAGAGGTAGACAGAACCGGTAGAAATCCACCCCTGCTCTAAGAACTTTGAAAGATGTATTTCTGTGGTTCTGAAATCACATCAGTTTCATCCTTTTGTATAAAACATTCTTTCACAAAAAATGAATTTTAAGCATTTCTGCTTTTTTCCTCCTATCCATTATCTCCTTGCCTTCTTTTTCCATTAGTGGAATGATTGTTTCCTTGACTTTTTTCTTATTTTTCAATTCTGTTTTAGTTGTGTCTTTCTTTCATTTTCTTTATATTTGTCCTTTTTGTCTCTCAAATTACCAGAGAATTCTTTATGCAACTATAATTTTTATAACTTAGTTTTCTACATATGAAGTATAACTTCAAAATTTACAGCCGTCATTAACTATATCATAACTGTGATCCTTTGAGTAAATTATGATCAGTCAAACAACAGTTTAAGGTGTTGTGCAAGTTAAATGAGACTTCCAATGTATGGTCTTATACATGTTCTGTATTCCAGCATTCAACAGCCTCAGTTACCATGGCCAATGATGAAGAATGCTAGCTAATGTAGTCCACAAATCTTTGGAGAGACATAAATGGTGCAATTTCATTCCAAGGTCACAAAACAATTCAGGGTTTCTTTTAACCCTGGCACAAGGATGCTCCGCAAATAATTTTTAAATAATATCCTCATTATATTATCTACATCTGGTCCCCAGCCCAAATGAAGGTAGCTTATATCTGGATATTCCACCTTTCAAAATAGTGTTTTGTCCCTTTTCCGAAAAAATTTTTTCTCTGTGGGCATGATCTAGGACAGGGACCACTAATCTTTTGGACCTCAGGGACCACCAAATTCATAATTTTAAATCCCATGGACCAGAGGCCCTGGGAAAATCCCAGAAAAGCCTGCAGGAAAATTCCCCACCCCATTGTTCTACCAATCGATCAATCTTTACCATCTCCAGCTCCATTCTCGGGGGGGGGGGGGGGGAGAGAGAGAGACTTTTGCTGCAAGGAAAGCAGCAGAAGCAGCAGAAGTCTTTCTCTCTCTTCCCCAAACTCCACCAAAAATGAGTCTCAATTTGTCACACCAGCGCAGCCTCTTGGAGCAGGATACCTTGTAGGGTCCCAAAGACTCATTTCTGGTGAAGTTTGGGGGAGTGAAAGAAAGACTTCTGCTGCTTTCTTTGTGTGCAGCCAAAAGCAGAAGAAAGAAGTAGCCTGGTGGCCAGGTGAGGTGCTTGGGGTGAGTGGGGCAAGTTCCCCCCTCTGCCCTTTCCCTCGTCCCCTCACTACCTCATGTTGTTCGTAATGCAAGTGACATAAGCCTTATGTTCCTGTGGACCATGTGAGTGGTGCAGCCTTGTGTTCCCACGCAGCCTGGATTAATTGCTTTGGGGGTGCTTTGGGGGTGACATTTCTCTGCAGACCACCAAAATTTTCTCGCAAGCCACCAGTGGTCCCCGGCCCACTGGTTGGCAACCACTGATTTAGGACATTTCCTTGTGTAAGGTCCCAAAATGTACTTGAGTCACCAGAATGCCAAAGAGAGAGAAAGAGAGACCCAAGAAGAGGTTTGGAAAAATAACATATTTCATTTGTATAAAGAAGAGCTGGATAGACTATTCCATAACATACAGATAAAAAGCATGCAGCAAAAAGCCACACCTTGGGGAAGGTATGGTGTCCTTTTATACCTTCAGAGACATCAGTTTAGTACCCAATTCTGCCCCCCTAGTCCATGCCTTCCTTGTAGCCCTGCATTAGCCATGTGGGTACTGGTTGCTTAGCAACACAGGTATTTGCCTGGTGTAACCCTGCCAAGCTATGATACATTCCTGCTCCAGGTAATGAGTTATACAAAAAAAAAAAAAGATAGCAGGAGTTAGATCACTGTTAGAAGCAAGTGGCAGAGGCAATTCTAATTCTTACAGGAACAAAGCAATTCTTACAGAAGCAAAGTAGCAAATTATTATTATGTCCCACTAATTCTACCTATTCTATTATGTCCCTTCATTTCTCCCTTTTCTATTAGGACAGGATGTGTCCAGTCAATGGTGGAGTAGGGGAATATATTTAATGGGGATGGTCTGGAGAACCATGATACTTGAGGGTGTATTGGGAGGGGTAGCAGACATTATGCACTGGATTAAAAGAATGAAACCAGGGGTGGGATTCTACCGGTTCGGGCCAGTTTGGGTGAACCAGATGTTAATTGTACATCCGGTTCGGTGAACCAGTAGTTCAGAAGACCAGTTGGCCCCACCCACCCCTCCCTGCCCCTCCCAGAAGTCGCCATGCACCTGGTTCTGGCTCCCAGGTAAGTGTAGGGAGGCTTGCAAAGCCGGAAATGGGGCGGGGGGGCACAGGGGGTGCAGAAGGGGCACCTCTCATGCCATTTTGAGTCTTCTAAAGCTCCAGGGAGAGACAAAATAATCACCTAATTGAGCAGCCCATTCTCTGCCCTAATCACCAGCTGGGTGGGCGTGGCTAGGAGTGTGTGACAGGCAGCACTCCTCCTGCACCCCCCCAAAGCAAAAAGGGGCCATTTTTAGCAAGCCTCCATGGAGCCTCCGGAGACCCAAAATGGTGTGTGGGGGAGGGCATGCCGGCAGGGGGGATGGGGGTCCCCCTGTGCCCTCCCCCAGAATGCTGTTTTGGGTCTCCTGAGGCTTCAGGGAGGCTTGTTCTAAAAACGGCCCCTTTTTGCTTTGGGGGGTGCAGAAGGAGTGCTGCCTGTCACACACTCCTGGCCACATCCACCCAGCTGGTGATTAGGGCAGAGAATGGGCTGTTCAATTAGGTGATTAGTTTGCCTCTCTCACTCAAGGGCTGCTTGCTCTCCCTCCCATCAGCTGGCATGTAAGAGCTTCATTCAGTTTGTTTCTGCCCTCAAACAGTAAGACTGATACATGCACATTGCAAAGGTTCTCCGGCAGCTGGGCTTGCATTTGGCTTGCAACAACTGAGTTCCAGGTCTTTCCTCCTCCTCCTCCTCCTTCTGCTATGCCTGCTTCTGCCTCATCCTCATCCTGCTTCCTGTTTCTCCTGCTACCTCTTCCTCCTTCCTCCTCTCCTTCTCCCAGCATTGCAACTGGGCTTGCATTCCCTTCCTGTTCATGTTTGCAAGACAAACGCAGCAGCCCAACTTGCAACCAAGCGCTTTCCCAAAGCTTTGTTGGAGGGAAACAAGGTATGTGTGTGTGTGGGAATGACACCTTAAGTGCTGGGTCTCCAAGGGAAGCCCTCTCTCATTTGCACCAAGATTGCTGACAAGTCTCTCTCTGTGCCTCTCCCTTTACCCCTCCTTCTCTCTTTTGAATGGTTTTGTCAGTACTTCCTCAACTTGCTGGATCTTTGGTTTGTTTTGCTGGAAGGATGAGTAAGAATTGTCTCTTCTCCCCTTCCCCCTTTCTTCCCACTTTCTTAGAAAAAAAGTCGCAGGTCTAATCTGGAAGAGAATCACTGTGCTGAACCATTGAAAAGGGCAGGTGGTGGTCATTTACCCTCTTTCTGCTTTCCCGGGTCTTTGATTGGGGTTTCCTCTGGAGCAAAAGCAGACAGCTTCTTCTAGTGAAGATTTCTCTGTGTCTTCTAATTTTCTTCCAGAGCAGAACAAAAAAGCCTCTTCCTGTGAAGGCTTTTCCAGTTCTTTATTCTGATTTTCTCCAGGAGCAAAATAAAGCCTTTTCTAAGTGAGGTCTTCCCTACGTGTTTATTCTGATTTTCCTCTGGACTGGAGCAATATTATCTGCAGCTTTAAGTAACAATCCCACACTTATTTTACTCTATGTGCAGCCCACCCACTATTTAATTTACCACTTCTGTTTGTGCTTCTTTCCCAAACTGTATACTTTTCTCTCTCCCTCCACCCTTCCCCTCCCTCCATCACACACACACACACACACAAACACACAGGTCCATGGTAAAATTATCTTCTATAAAACCAGTCCCTGGTGCCAGAAAGATTGGGGACCTCTGAATTAAACCATGCAGGAGAGCCCTTTAAAGGATTATGTATTAATAGAAAAACAACTAACTTAGTTCTGATCCTAAACTAGAGGTGCCCAAACTTGGCAACTTTAAGACTTGTGTACTTCAACTCCCAGAATTCTCCAAGCAGCAGAGCTGGCTGAGGAATTCTGGGAGTTGAAGTCCACAAGTCTTAAAGTTACCAAGTTTGGAGACCTCTGTCTAAATGCTAAAACTGTTGCATATAAAAAACAGAGGAACTCTGATCATCTATCACAGCCAAATTTTGGATCTGAGTGGACATCCTGGGAAAGGTGTCAGAATAACACTTAGAAGGAATCTTGGGGGGAACCCTATACCATTTCAGAGAAATGGCTGTCCAGTCTTTTCTTTAAAACCCCCAGTGTTGGAGCACCCAGAACTTCTGGAGACAAGTAGGTCGACTGGTTAATTGTTCTCACTGTCAGGAAGTTTCTTCTTAGTTTTAGATTGCTTCTCTCTTTGTTCAGTTTCCATCCATTGCTTCTTGTTTTGCCTTCTGCTTCTTTGGAAAATACATTGCCCCCCTTCTTTCTAGCAGCCCCTTTAAAAGCCTATTGCCCTCTTGGGCAAAGCATGTGAGCCATTTCCTCCTTTCAGTGGTCCATGAAAGTATATCTATAGTATGTAGATAAAGTCAAAAAAGGTGAACAACATTTTTACAGAACTATAGATAAGTTGAGGCTAGGTGTGACAAGGAATAGCTGGGAGGGGAGTGGCCAGGTGAGGCACCCCTTGATGTGAGTGACATTGAGTTGGCCACGCCCAGCCAGTCATGTGACCACCAAGCCATGCCCAGCCCATCATGTGACCACCAAGCCATGCCCTATGCATAAGAAAATTATTCCCAAATTATGCTGAATGAACCATTGCATTAAATCAACCCATTCTATATCTTCAGGGTTTATGATATCACTATCTTTTAGATTTACTGTATTCAATTCAAGTTGATCTGATTCAATGCCCCAATATATAGTTTGTATGGAAGTGAACCTTTGCACATTTCCACATTCACAGTATCCCACTATTCCCCACAGTTGTGTATCAGTTCACAATCACAACAATAATAACAACATTCAGTGATACAATTACAATCACAGAAGCAACACAATCTGTAGAGTGCGAAGTTGCACAGCTTCTTTTTGGATCTTCAGATGGAATAAGAGAGGCCAACACTCAGGCCAGAAAGACCAAAAAGTTGCTACTCCTGCAACAAGAAAAAGCACAAACAAAACCCATTCATACCACAATGACCACATACATTTTTAAGCATCTTTATTCTCTAGTGGGTCTTCTCCAGAAATCACTTTCTAACCTTTAAGTTCTCCCACTGGTCCTTTTACACATGTGTAGTGTTCCACTCTTTGTCTTTAGCTTAGACTGCTGTTTCAATGGTCCATATTTATGTATAATCTATTCCAATATAATTTTGGTGACTACTGCTGCAGTGGCTCTCATGGCTGAATAAGCCTCAACCCATCCAGTCAAGCGACCCATTAGCACCAATAAATATGTAAGTGTCCCCACTTGAGGTAGTTTAATAAAATCAACTCATATTGAAATGATCTCACACTAAAATTTCCCTCCCTTTTCTTGTGTGTAAAACTTGTTTACTAACTCTTACATACTATGCATTTTTCACATATTTGTCACAATCCATAGCATCCATAACCTTCTACAAACAAGTCACATCATACCTTAGCCTCCCCAATGACTACCCTGATGTAGTACTTCTAAAATCAACATTTGTCTTCCATCAGGTATTATCCATTTACCTCCTCCACTTTCTACTGCTCACACTTTCTCTAACTTCTTCTCAGCTAAGATTAAACATTCAGTTCCTTCTGCCATTGCCATCCTGGCTTCCAAGTCAGCTCAATTATTGCCTCAAGCATCAAAGGAATTCAAAACTTGATTTAAGGCATATACTTCACAAGTCTGTGTGACACTGAGCAATGCGGCTAGAGACTTATGATTTGAATGGGAGTGCATGTCAGAGTCCTGACACTGTACAGACCAACTTAACTTTCTAGTTTTTACCAAAAACGCCTTCTCTTACCTTCTACCACTTTCTCTTCCTATCTATAAATAAATTAACCCCTTCTCAGCACCAATATCTGATCATCCTGGCTCAATTCAAGCAAATATCAGTGGTTAATACTAAATCATTTTGTTCCATAAGCATACTCTCATATTTCAAAATCCTTGAATATGTCAGTGTCTAATATTTTAGACCAAAATGCCACTGACTCTCTCTTTCCTCCCCACTTCTTAGTTAAAACCCTCAAAGCCATTCCTTTATGTGTGTAACACTAGGCTCTTTGCATATCAGTCTTTATTCAAAACAGCATAATTATCTATTCACAGCCTACACTATCCAGTCAATCCTAGAAATTTTCTCAACTCCTTTGTTTCATGCAAGGGTTGACTTACTATTCCTTCAATTCTTTCAAATGTTATTTTTCTACTTCTTTCACAAATTAAATGTCCTAAGTATTTTAACTCTCTTTTTACATATTGTCAAAGGATGGAGCATCTTGACTCCTAAGTATTCAAAATCAGTATGTCAGATTCAGATTCCATTCAAATGGAAGCAAACTCTCATTAAGTAGGTTAAAAACATGTATAAATCTAAGCAAAAGATTTCAGGGTATTTTTTTTCATGTAAATTTAATTAAGCATTTTAAATCTCAAAAACTTCCAGGAAAAAAAAATCAAAATGTGTTCAGAAAAGAAAAATATATCTGCATACCTTTCTATATGCAGACCAGAAACAGTGCAAATTGCAAAACCATGTCACCTGTGAAAGAACATGGCAGTCTGTTTAAGAGATGTAAGGAAAGTAGAATTATGTATCTGCCAGCCAGCCAGCCACTCTCTGCAGTGCTTCAAGCATTTAGCTTCGCCAGTTTCTTTATGTAGAGAATGGCGTAAATGAGTGAATAAAGCAGCTTCTGACCCTATCTTGTGCTTTGTTTTTTTCCTCCTCTTCTCAAAATATAGACATTTCAAACATAGTTGCTGTGGTGGTTTCCTCACAAAAACCGGTATTATTTATTTATTTATTTATTTATTTATTTATTTATTTATTTATTTATTTATTTATTTATTTATTTATTTATTTATTTATTTATTTATTTATTTATTTATTTATTTTCAGTAAGCCTATTGTAATCTTAGGAACTGACATTCTACAAACATTGAAAATAAGATTGCAATGTTTTCTGTTTATTTTGTTTTGACTTTTTCTTCAGAAATTATCTTTATATCTCTGGTTACACATCCAACACTCTGACATAATTATTCATTGTTTTTAATAGAATTTGGATCAGATAATGAACCAGTGTTCTATAAGCCCAGTGTACTATTCCAGGGTTTACCACCTGAAGGCCTATGTCCAGCTGATGCTTGGAAATGATGAACTCAGCCAAAACTTTATTGAGAAGGGATTCTACAGTAGTGATATCTATGGGAATCGTTTGGAGAGATCCTGGCTAGAGATTAGCAAGGTATTGCTTTAAAACTTAATACAAGTCAGAGATAGAACATTTTTAAGTATATAAGCCTATCATTTACAATCTTTCAGAATATTAAATTTCAGAAACTAGTTCTCTCTCTCTCTGTGTGTGTGTGTGTGTGTGTGTGAATAGATATAGATATATTCATTTTTTAAAAGAGGAAATTAGTCCTGTTTAAAAGTTTGATTGACAATTAGACTATATTTCAACTTGGAAGAAAACTTGGAGGTTTTCTAGTCCAATTCCCTACTCAAGCAGGGGACCCCATACCCAGGGTGTCAAACTCAATTTCATTGAGGGCCACATCAGGGTTGTGTTTGACCTTGGAGGGGGTGGCCAGGGGCCATGGCCAGCTCAACGTCACTCATGTCAGCACCTGTGGTGGCCTGAGTGCTCTGCCAGTGAAAACAGGCTCCCAAACTCCATTTTCGGCTGTGGTGGCCTCCTGCAACCCTCTGCCACAGCCTCCAGAGCTCCATTTTCACTGACAGAGGGTTACAGGAGGCTGTCTCAGCCAGAAACGGAGCTCAGAAGCCCATTTTTGCTAGCAGAGGCACCATGGGCCGGTTCTTTACTCTTTCCAAGGTGGGTCCGTGGACCAGATCTAAGCAACCTGTGGGCTGGATCCTCCCTGTGGGCCTTGAGTTTGACACCCCAGGCCTATATCATTCCAGGAAAATGGCTGTCCAATCTCTTTTAAAAATCTCTAGTGTTGGAGCAACCACAGCTTCTGAAGGCAAGCTGTTCCACTGATTAATTGTTTTCATTGCCAGGAATTTTTCCTTAGTTCTAAGTGGATCTCTCTTTCTCTTTGATAAGTTTCTATCTGTTACTTCTTCTCTTGCCCTGAGGTATTTTGTAGTTTGTTTCTGTGGTTGCCCCACAGAATAGGTTAAAAATCCATTGACTGGCTGTTAATTATTGTGAACAATAAAGGTGAAGTTTCATATTTTTGTAAGGTACCTCTTTATGCTCCTGTGAATTCTAGAGCCATCTACTGGCAGCTGGCTGAATTTTGACTGCATTTTTCGTTTGAAAAAATAATGTCACTTGTCTCCTATGCAAGGCAGGGCAGGGATCTCATGATAATGGAGCTGAGGGACGGAAACCCTTAGTATGGAGAAAAGGAAGACTATATCCTAGAATAAGGTGCAGTACATAGCATATTGGAAGGTAAATTAATAAGTGATTCCTCTCTGGAAATGAAACACTACCATACCACAAAACCTTCCATTCTGAATTAAATAAGTATAATTATTTGCTCCCTCATCACTTTCTGATCAATTGTCCAACTTTTCATATTTCCTAGGAGTGGTGGTTCACTGGAAAAAGACTCATGGAAGATTTTTGGTTAAAGGCAGTTCCAGATTTCCCTGTATGGAATGTAAACATGACAGCCCGAGAGATGGGAGCTTTCCATAAAAACATGTACCTGCTGAAAGTGCCAGAACTGGATATAAACAATCAATTCCCAGAAAGTGGCATAGAAGAATAATAGTGAATTGATTGCAGGAAATGTTGTCTGAAACAAATTTTGATTTATTTGTTCTCTTTTACAAACTCCACCTTTTCCTGTGTTAAATCGAGAATGTAGCATTTGGTCTGAATGTTCTACGTTTTAAATTTCTTATAGAAAAATCCTTTTATATTCAGCACTTTATTCTTATAAACATCCTCTTAGTAGATAGTAATTAGAAAAGAAATGACAGGGTAGGGTGCACTATTGAGTGCTACTTTTTACAATGATTTTATTACATTATATTTTCTTGCATCTCTATTTTTATCCTATTTTGCATGGTGCTTTTGCAATAATTGAACTATTTCAGAAAACAGTTATGGTTGCCAGCAGGTTTGAAAAATTCATAGCCATTCTACAAAGGAATTCTGCTCTCAGAATAAGTCTAGGAAAACTAGAAAGAACGTTGCTTTGGATTTTCCTTCCCAAGCTACATAAATACAATATAGTTGCCAATATTGAAATATAAGGACAACTATGTAATTTGCATATGGGGAAGTTTTATGAAAAAATACCTTATTAAATCTCTACATCCAAATCTTCAGAAGTAAATAAAGTGCATTTAGGAACAGAAATGAATAGGACACACAAGGGAAAATATAACATATAAACATTTATAAATAAAATAAATGCAGGAGGCAGGAGGTCCTTGTGCGACTGGGCCTAGCTAAATTGTGTATATATCTGAAAAAGATACAGGTAGTCCTCAAATTACAACCACAACTGAGCCCAAAATTTCTGTTGTTCAGTAAGACATTTGTTCAGTGAATTTTGCTCCATTTTATGACCTTTCTTGCCTCAGTTGTTAAGTGAATCACTGCAGTTGATAAGTTAATAACCCAGTTGTTAATTGAATCTAGCTTTCCCATTGAATGTGCTTGTAAGAAAAAGGTGATCACACAATTTTAGGACACAGCAATGGTCATAAGTATGAATCAATTGCCAAACATCTGAATTTTGATCAGATGTTCATGGGGATGCTGGAAAGGTCATAAGTACAAAAAATGGTCATGTCACTTTTTTTAGTACCATCAAAACTGTCACACCCCTGTCGGAGTCTGAATCCAAGGAGGAAGATGAACAGCTGACAGGGAGTAGGAGTGTGGCTCTGTTGGCTGTGAAGGAAACTGGGGAAGGTCAAAGTCTGGCTGAGCAGAGTAGGGGAGAGAGATAGAAAAAAGGAGAGGGAGTTCAGAGGAAGACCCAGGCCCACCCCCTCATCATCCTAGGGCATGCAGGGAGGAACGGAGAAGAGAGCAACATGGGTTGCATGGCTTATGGGGGAGGAAAGGGCCCTGATTCCCTTCATTAGCCACAGCTGAGAAGAGAGTTTAAAATAAATGCATGCTGAGTGTGGCAGCTGCTAGGAGCAAAAGTGAGTTTATCTTGAGTTGACTTTGATTATCTGTGTTCCTGGTGTCTTCCCAATTGTGTTGAGTTATTGCCATGCCTTCATGTCTGGAATTCTTGCTCCTGCCCTGCTGGACTAATTACCTCATTTTGCCTTGATTGGACTTTTAATTACAGTTTTTGTTGACCACATTTTGGGCTTGATTCTCTGCAGCCAAAGGCTATTCCTGGGAGAGTTTTTCTCCAGCCAGAAGGTAACCAGGACATTAGGGAGAAAGTTGGAGCTAAAAAAAGGGACTCCTACTGATTATCTGATTGTGTTGCCCTTATGCCATGCCCCAGGTCATCACAATAACTTTGAATGGTCATTAAACAAACTTTGTAAGTCAAGGCCTAATTGTACCTCATGTTCAGGTTGACTTCAGAGAGCTATGGTTATCTTCCTGCTTGGAGATTTATATGCCCTCCTGGTTCTTTTTTATTTTATTTTTGAACATATGTTCTTACTTTTATAGAATTTGAGGGATTGTACTAATCAAGAACAATGCTCTATCCCTGAGATCTTGACACACATTCCTAACTTTTCTATGTGGACTAATTAAGGAACAATCTGGTTTTTATAGTATAATTGTATACTATAAAGTTTGTGTAAATGGATAATATAGAGGAAACTTTTAAGGGAAAAGAGTTGAATTTAATTTTTTTTGCTTCACATGGTATAAATTGGTGGCCCTTTTTGTTGATATCACTAAGCAGTTGGCATAAACCCTGTTTTGAACCATGTCTATGGAATCTGCAGTTTTTGAAAATGAATTTTGGTAGAATTCCATTCAGAAAGAAATGGAGAGTTTACATAATTAATATCTTAAGTTCTGATTTTATAAAACAGGATCAAATGGGGCTTGTTGGAAAGGCAACTGTGTAAAACAAGTAGTTGCTTTGTGGGTGGTTCCTAAAAACAGTTATTTTTAGGTTATATAATTAACATTTTATATGTTCAAACCTTGTGTTGAAAGGACAGAAATGGTTTAATTTCTCTCTAATTTAAACTCTGTTCTTTTAAAATTAACATTTGAAACTTATTAACTGGCACAATGGTGGTGGTGGGAGAAGGTTCACAAGAGTGAAGAGTGGAGAAGTATCTGGCCAATATCTTCTAATGTGTGGCAAGTTTTCACTTGCCATGGCGCCTAATCAATGGAGGCCTTCCAGCAGCAGGAGGAAGGGAGAAGGCAAGGCTTCTTGGGAATGGGTTGGGGGAATCCCTATGCTACTAGACATAGCTGGTTGATGCCTCCCAGCCCAAGGCCTGTGTATCTGGGAATTGCAGCACTCCTATAGTTATAAGGGTAGTTGCTAATGCACCCAAATTTTGATCATGTGACTACAGGGATGTTGCAGCGGTTGGATTTGGCAGTTCAAAACTCACAGGTTCAAGTTTGACTCAGCTTTCTATCCTTTTGAGGTTGGTAAAATGAGGAGCCAGATATGCTAACTCTGTAAACCGCTTAGAGAGAGCTGTAAAGCACTGTAAAGTGGTATACAAGTCTAAGCGCTATTGCTCTCCATCCCTTCATTCAGCCTAGTAGTAATTTTGAATGTTGAATGAATGTTTGTAAGTGGAGAACTATGTCTATTGTTGTATATTAGAACTCCAATAAGAAAAAAAAAACCAGGAGGGACTTTACTATCTGTAAGCCTTTGTTTTTATGGATATATCTCAAAATACTCTTCAGAAGGAAATCTTGCCTCATTTCAAACTGGGAATAAAATAAATAGTCAAGTGCTTGAACCAGAGGTAAGGTTTATTTCTGAGAGCACAACATCCAGTCAGCTCTCAGAGGTGAAGGCTTTTAGGTCAGCCATCAAGTTCCTGTTCCTGGCCAGCCTCAAGAAAGATTGTGTCAGCTGGATCTTCAGCTTGGGGTTTGACTTTGCTGTATGCTTCCTATTGGCTGTCATAGTAATGGGGGGGGCATGGCATTTGGGTTGGGGAAGTGAGCCAGTGTGATGAATTGAAAGGGAGGTTTGCTCTCAAGAATTACTGCACTGCTGAGTGGAGTTGTTTACACCTTGTCAAGGCCAGCCAACCTAGGACACCAGAGGGATGAAATACCTGAAAATGAGCTTCACACAACATCATACTGGAAGTTGATTGGATCCTCAGTGCTGGACCCCGGTGGGAGGGATTAGGGGAAACTTTCAATATGTAACTTTATCATATTTTGAATCACATCTCGCCTTGCTTTCGCTGCTATCATTTCATGGAATAGGGGTTTTTTCTTTCTTCGGTTTTGAATGGAGGCAGGTCTGACATTAGGTAAGATCTGCTTTATTAGCCAACCCAGAGACTCCAGTCTACTGAAGGGGTGAGCACACAATGTCGACCCATGGGAGCGACCAGGAAGAGTCCAGAGCCATGGAGTTGACCTCCCCACAGCCACATTGGTGCCATGAGGAAACAGAATGGCTAGAGGAGCTGCAACTTGAGATTCCAGTCTGAGCAGATGGTTACTGAGCATAGGACGCATGGAAGACTTTGAGAAACATCCACCAGGGGTGACTGCCCTGCCAGAATCTGACAAAGAGGACGTCCTATAGACCTATGCCCTGTAACTACTGCATGAAGCAATCAACAGTTGGAGAGCTCGGGAGGCCCTCACATAGAAGCATGCTTGGCTAGCGCACAGAGCCTGGCAACAGGGGAAGTCGCAGTCACTGCAATCCCAGTGATGGCCCCTGTTGCTCCACAGGGGGCATTATTGGCAGCTGCTGCCCTGGCAACAACTGCTACTGCAGCCCAGGACCTCCTGGTGGGGAGGGGGCATCCCCTGGAGGCCCTGAATTCCTAAGTTTCTCTGCTGGGAGTAAAATATACAGGGGATCCCAAAGCCCTGGATTCCTTCTAGCCCAAGTCTGGAATCTTATGTAAGAGAATGGAGAAGACTTAGGATCAGAGGCAGCCAAAGTGAGATGTGTCACCATAGCCCTGGAAGGGGCTGCAGCAGACTGTTGGTCACTCTTCATAATGATAAGGCTCCCCAGCTAAGAGATTATGACCAGTTTATGATGGTGCTTCGCTGGTTTGAGGACCCCCTAGCTGAATGCAAGGCTAGGACCAGAATGAAAACCATCACCCGGGGAGGTCAATGGCAGAATACACCCAGGAGTTTTGTGAGCTGGACTGCCATATGACTGG
This sequence comes from Hydrophis major, assembly GCA_033807585.1. Lineage (NCBI taxonomy): Eukaryota > Metazoa > Chordata > Lepidosauria > Squamata > Elapidae > Hydrophis > Hydrophis major. Next base: position 125,353,851 of record CM066330.1, read on the forward strand.
CTGGCCCCCAGAAGTCCTGATGGAATGCTACAAAGATGGCCTTTATGATGAAATCTATCAGTGCTGCTGTGGGGCACTCAAGAACTCCAGTGCTGGTATGTGTTGGCAGATGAGGTGGAAGTTGACCTGGCCAGAGACTGGCACTGTGGAAACTGCAGCTGGGGCAAGCCCTCCCCCTGCCCCAAAAGAAGTCCCGAAAGCTGCCAAAGTTTGGCCAGCACCCAAACTGATGTTCATGGCATGGTTCAAGTGCAGGAAGGAGGGGCACCAAGCAGTTGATTGCCTTGCCAAACCAAGCTCCAAGCCAGTAACCACTGGGGGCAGGAAGCCTGAGAAGCAGCTAGAGAAGAATCATGAAGCAGTACTGAAGGGGGGAGGCGGAGGTCATTGAGTTTGCTCCTCCTGCCCAGGAGGAGCTGAGAACTCTGACCCCACCAGGGGAGAGTGAGACTTATTCTGATGACAACACCCTTGTAAGTCATAAGCTTATTGACATTCAAGTGTCCAATTCAGAGGTTGGTTGGGGTTGGGGTTGGTCCCCCTTTTTAAATAGCTCTGTATGTGGGAAGGTTACCTCAGCAAATGCAGGAATGAACTGCCAGAAAAATTTGCAAAGCTCAGGAAGCTTTGAAGTTGTTTCTGGGTGCAAGGAAGAATACTGATGGTGGAAATAATTGATAATAACCTGAAGATGTTTTTAGTAGCCATTTATGCACCAAATGAAAAGCAAGAAGAATTTTATTTAAAAACTGCACAAGAAAATAATAGAATTGGAATATGTTAATATCTGCATCTTGGGAGATTTTAATGCGATAGTGGACACAAAGTTGGATTATAAAACACAGAAAGTTAATAAACAAAATAGAAAGACACTTCCAAAATCCTTCAAGATGGTAGAAGGATTAAGCATTCGAGACCTCTGGAGAGAAATGAACACTAATATACATTTTACTCTAATAGACGTTTAATTGATATGGTCTGGATGTCAACAGAACTAATGTCTAACATACAAGAAGTAAATACAGAAACAAGTAATTGGGCAGACCATAACCCAATATGGGTCAAGTGGCAGGGACAAAAGAAAAGATCAAGATGGACTTTGAACAATTCAATCTTGAAGGAAAAAGAATTTATGCAAAATATGAAAAAAGAACTGGCTTTTTTCTTTAAAGAAAACAATAAAAAGGAAACTTCATTACGAAATGTATGGGATACCATGAAGGCCTATACCAGAGGTCTAATTATAAATTATAAAAGAAGAAAGAACATTAAAAAAAGACACACAACAAATATTAGAGGAAGACTACAAGAAATTGGAGAAAGAACTACAACAATATCCACAAAAGAAGAATAGAGAACCGACAGAGGCGATAAATAGACAAAACACTGGAAAGGCTCCAGGCCCAGATGGGCTACCATAGAATTCTATAAAACCTTGCAGGAATCTTTAAGCACTACAATGCTTGAAGTAATGCATGAGGTTTTGTCAAAAACCAAAATACCTAACTTATGGTCAGAGGCTTACATTACTCTTATACCAAAAGAAGATACTGACTTACAACAAATAAAAAACTATAGACCTATATCCCTGCTGAATGCAGACTACAAAATATTTGCCTCAATAATGGCAGAAAGACTTAAAAGATATTTGAATCACTTCACACATACTGATCAAATGGATTTCTGCCTAAGAAGCAAATAAAAGATAACATGAGAATAATCTTTTTTTAAAAAACAACAACAAATTTTATTAATTTTCAAATACACAAGCAAACAAAACATAAAATATAAAAACATAAAACTTCTGAAAGCTGCTTATTGAGTTTTAACAAAACAAATAAAACATCTTATTTGAGTACAGCATAGTTCCAGGTTATCACATTTCCATATTTCATATTTCCTTTGACAATTTCTTGTTCTAGTTCAGTTTCTAATAAATGTTTGTAAAATTTAGATATTTTTTTTTGCTCGGTCCTAATAGAATTTTGTCTAAAGTCTGTAATTTGTTGTAGATTCCAAATTCCTTAATATCTTGTTTGTATCTACTATGAATTTGAAGGTACACCCATTGATCAATTATGAATCCTCGCTCTTGTAATTCTTGTCGTGTTTTAGATTTTCTTGTGGGTCTAATAAATTTTCGTACTTAATCATTTTAATTATATCCAAATTATTAGGGTGTACTATCGCTTCCATTGGAGATAGCCAAATTGGTATTTTTAGATAGAGTTTTTTACGTACTTTTTTCCAATTGGTTAATGGAGAGTCCCTGATAAGATGCCTATGGAAATATGATTGCCTGGGCCCAGTTTCCCACAGAAAGGCATGCCATCCTTTCTGCATATCGTAGCCTTCTAATATTAGTGTTCTTTTGTTGGTTAAATTCACCCAATCCTTTATCCATAGTAGGGTGGCTGCCTTATAATATATTTCCCAGTTTGGCAGGGCTAACCCTCCTCTGCTTTTCAAACCTTGTAGGGCTTTTACATTAATCCTAGCTTTTTTCCCCTGCCAAATAAATTTCAGCGTTGTCTTGTTTAATTCCATAAAAAAAAATTTATTTAATTTGATTGGAATTGTCTGGAATAAATATAGAAATTTTGGCAGAATATTCATCTTAATCAGAGCAATCCTGCCCAATAAGGGAAGTTGTAATTTATTCCAGGAATCTAAATCTTTCTTGGATTGTTGGAGAAGTTTGTCATAATTGTTTTCTTTTAATGATTTGCTTTGTGGAGTTAGCCAAATTCCTAAGTATTTAATTTTTTTTGTCACCTGTATTCCCATTTTTGTCTCTAATTCTTTATTCTGGTCTCCTATTAAATTTTTAGACATTAATTTCATTTTTCCCCTATTAATTTTAAATCCTGCAATTTCTCCAAATCATTCTAGTTCTTCTAATAAGTTATGTCCTTTTTCTATGGGCTCTTCTGATTTAATCCTCAGTCCTCTAATTCTCGAATTTTGCCTAATATATGTCAAAAGAGATTCTAGGGTGAATATGAAAAGCAGAGGAGAGAGAGGGCAACCCTGTCTTATCCCTTTTTCTATTTTTATCGGGCCAGTTTGTTCCCCATTTATTAGAATATTTGCCTGTTGGGTATGGTAAATTGTAGTAATGATGTTTTCGAATCTAGTGCCGAGGTTCATATTGTATATTTTTTTAATTAAAAAATGCCAATTTAAATTGTTGAATGCTTTTTCAGCATCCAAAAACATAAATGCAAATTGTTTTTCCGGATGGGCTTCATAGAATTCTGAAATGTCTATCACTGTTCTTAAATTATTCTTAATTTGTCGAAATGGGAGAAATCCATTTTGATCTTCATGGATATGTGTGTTTAAAACCTGTTTTAGTCTATTGGCTATTATAGAAGAGAATAGTTTGTAATGTGCATTCAGGAGCGAAATTGGTCTATAATTATTAATAAGTCTATGGTCTAGGTCCTCCTTCGGGATCAGCGAAATTAAGGCTCCCCTCCACAAGTCCAGCATCTTGGCTGCTAGGAGTACCTCATTGAATACTTCCAGCATCAGTGGTCCAATTTGTTCTATGATTGTTTTGTAAAGTTCTATGGGTATCCCATCCGGTCCTGGCGCTTTATTGTTACTTTGCTTCTCTATTGCTGACTTCAGTTCGGACCATGTTATATTTTTGTTTAATAATTCTATCTCTTCCTCTCCAATTGCTTTATCATTCACTTCCTCTAAGTATTTCATTATTTTGTCCTCACAGATTTCTTCCTTTTTGTATAATTTTCCGAAGTATTTAAAAGTGATCTCTTTTTTCTATCTCCTCTTGCAAATTGCCCCTCTCGTCCATTAATTGGTGTATCAATCTTTTTTCTTTCGCTTTCTTAAGTTTGTGGGCTAACCATCTCCCTGGCTTGTTTGCATGCTCAAAATAAATTTGTTAGTCATTTTCAGACTAATCTCCAATTTTTCTTCTTCCAGTAAATTTAGTTTGTGTTTAGTTGTTATTAACTGGTTCTGTATTCTTTGATTTTTGGGGTTCTTTTGTAGTTGGGTTTCTAAATCCTTAATTTCTTGTTGTAGATTACTTTGTTGGTCATACTTTCTTTTATTTCTCATAGCATTGTAAGAGATTGTTGTTCCTCTTATAAATGCCTTCATTGTATCCCATATATTTTGTTTCGAAGTTAGTTCATTATTATTTTCCTTTAGGAAGAAGTTCACGTCTTCTTTCACTTTATTAGTATATTATTCTTCTTTTATTAAGTGAGTGTTAAGAGTCCATCTTTTCTTTGGTTTTCTTCTACCTCTCCAGGTTATTTGAATTGGGTTGTGGTCAGCCCAGTTGTTTGGTAAGATTTCGCTACCTTTAATTTCATTAATTAATTCACCATTTATCCAAGCCATATCTATTCTTGTCCAAATTTTGTGTGGGTTAGAGTAATAAGTAAACTGTTCTTTTTTTGGGTTCAGTTTTCTCCAGATATCTACCAGATTCAGTTCATTCATCAAATGCTTACATGGCTTCAAAAATTCTCTTTTTCCTTTTTTATTCTTACTCATGTTACTATGATCCTTCCGGTAGTCAGCAATAGAGTTAAAATCGCCAATCAGACAAATATTGCCTTTTTCGAAATCTATTATTTTTTGGTGGAGATGTTTGAAAAATTTACCTTGATCATCATTTGGGGCATATATTACTACCAGTAAAAATGTAATGCCATTAATCAAACTTTGTACCACCAGAGTTCTTCCTTCAGGGTCCGCCCAGATTAACTCCGCTTTTAAATCATCTCTCACATATAATGCAATGCCTTTCTTTTTATGTTTTGGACAATCTAGAAATTTCTCCTCACTTTTCCTAATGTGTGTTTCTTGTATGCAAATTATATCAATGTTTTGTTCTATTAATTTAGTTAGAATTCTCTTCCTTTTAGCTCTTGAATTTAGGCCGTTTATATCGATGGAAAGGATTTTCCTTCCTTCCTCCATTTACTTAAGTCTGCCTCGCTTTTTGTCTCGTAATTATACGGCTCTCTTCTTGTGGTTGATATGGGGATGTTTCTTCTCTTTCTTGTTGTAAGTTGTCTTTCCCTTGGGTTTGGATGGGTCTTTCTTCTTTGTTCCTATGGTGGTTCCTGTTGTGTCCATCACAAGGAAAGAGACTCGGGAGCAGTGACTTCTTTTAGCTCTTTTATTAAGTCCCGAGATCGGCTCGGGCTGCAGAAGAAAACGGCGGCTTTTATTCTCTGGCCGCGGCGGCCGCGGCCAATGGCACCGCTTTTAATCACCTGTGATTAGTTTTCACCAATCGTGGGGATTTGCAGCGGGCCAATCAGTGCGGCTCGCTCGGCCAATCAGGTCACCGTGCGCTCTGACCAATCACAGCGCGGTATCTGCAAGTATGTTATGAAGCGTACAGAACACCCCTCCCCTCTTGGTATGGTCCTACATAACGTAGTCCCATAAGTAGGCGGGGCTCCGTACTTGTCTACTTGACCTGCGCAGGTTAGTTGATGTTTGGTCTTCAGCCGGTTTGGTCAGGTTCTGCGTTGCTCTCTGCCTCGTCAATGGAACCACCTGGAATGGTGAGCCAGGCCTTTCATCACAGCTCTCTCCCAATCCACCCGGGCTGGTCGAGCTGCTGGTGTTACTGCTCCCGCTTGGTTTTTCTAGGCTGGTAGAGCTGGCCTGGCTTCTCCCTGGTGAGGCTTCAAGCTGGCTATCTGTTTCTGTCTCGGTTGGTGAGTATTCCTGGTTTCTTTCTGGTTGGGGTTGGTTCCCGGGGTCTTCCCTCCCCTCTTGGTTTGTGCTGGGGGGGTTCCCTTCTCTTCCTGGGTGTATGTCTGTGTTTGTTTGCATGTCGGTTGTGTTTCCTGTGGTTGTTCTCAATCTTATTTGATTGATGTGTCGTTTCCATGCTCGTCCGTCGGTTGTTTGTAGCCGGTACGAGTGGGGACCTGTCGCCTGGGTTATCGTTGCCGGTACCCAGAGGGGGTCCCCTCTAAGGTTTTTTGCGTATACCACATCTCCTGGTATAAATGATTGGTACTTGATTGATGAGTCGATGGGTTTTTCGGGGTTGTATGTGGGGTGTAGCCTATCTAAAGGGGACCTTAGTTTCCTTCCCATTAGGAGTTCTGCGGAGCTCTTGTTGGATGTTGTATTTGGTGTTATGTGTTGAATAAATAGTAGTTTATTTATTTTTTCCTGCATGTTCCCTGTTTTGATTTTTTGAATTGTTTTCTTTGTGAATTGGACCATTCGTTTTGCCCTACTGTTCACCGCCAGATGGGCCAGTATTCCCCGTTCCACAAGGAATGTTTCGAATTCCAGTGCGGTGAACTCCAATCCGTTATCTGAGACGATCACGTCTGGGAGGCCGTGGGTTGAGAAAAGTCTATTGAGTTCATGGATGACGGCCTCGGTGGTGGTCGTTCTCATGTCGCTTACCTCCAGCCAATTGGAGTAAGCGTCTACTGTTATGAGAAATGTGTGTCCTTTTGTGGGCCCAGTGAAATCTATGTGTACCCTGGACCATGGTCCCCTGGGGGTTTCCCATTCCAGGATTGGGGCGGCGGGTGGGCTTGGCCTGGATTCTTGGCATTGTTTACAGCTTGCCACCCAGGCTTTGATTTGCTTGTCCATCCCTGGCCACCACGCATAGCTTCTTGCCAAAGCTTTCAATCTGACAATGCCCGGGTGCCCCTCGTGTAACAAGTCCAAAAACCTTTTTTGTAATTTTTCTGGAATTACCACCCTGTCCCCCCATAGTATACAATCCTTTTGTGTGGAAAGTTCCATTTGCTTGTTTTTAAAAGTCCTGAATATTTCATCGATGTCTTTTTCTTGCCAACCCTTCTCCGCCCATTGTAATACCCGCGCCAGACATTTGTCTTTATTAGTCTCATGGGCAATGTCTGACGCAGTTAGGGGGAGGTTGGGTATGGCCTCGATGCTCAGGGTGGATGTTGTGGGTGCTGGGTCGGTGTCTAGGTTGGGTAGTGGGGTGCGGCTCAAGGCGTCTGGGTGTGTGATCATTTTGCCGGGTCGGTGGGTCAGCCAGTAACTGTAGGTGGCAAGGAACTCAGACCACCTTGTCATTCTTGGGGATAGAATGTTTGGGGTGGCCTTGTTTCCTGCCAGGATGCCCAACAGTGGTTTGTGGTCGGTAATGATGGTGAATGTTCTGCCGTAGAGGTACTCATGGAACCTTTTGACGGCGGTGATGATTGCCAGGGCTTCCTTGTTGAGTTGGCTATAGTTCCTTTCTGGCTTCAACAAGGTTCTCGAGGAGAAAGCGATGGGTGCTTCGTTTCCATTTGGGAGTGTGTGGCTGAGGATCGCCCCAATCCCAAACGGCGATCCATCGCATGTGACAGTCAGCGGAAGGGTCTCGTTGTATTGGATGAGGACGGCATCCAATGTGTGTAGGTCCTTGGTTTGGTTGAAAGCGGCTTCCTCTCGTTTCTCCCAAGTCCAGGTGTCTGTTTTATTGAGCAGCCTATACAACGGTTCCGCCGCGGTTGCCTTTTGGGTTAGGAAAACATTGTAGAAATTAATCAGCCTGAGAAATGCCTGCAATTCCGTTTTGTTCCTTGGTCTTGGGGCTTCTTTGATGGCTCTGATTTTTTTTTTCGGTTGGGTGAATGCCGTGCCAGTCTAGGAGATATCCTAAGAACTCGACCCGCTCTGTATGCAGCTGGCATTTTTCCTTTTTTACTTTTAGCCCGGCCTCTTTGAATTTTGTTAGTACTTCCCTTAGGCGACACTCCAGTTCATGTTGGTTGGCTGCTGACACCAGCACGTCATCGAAGTAGGGCACCACCCCCTTGATTCCTTGCAAGAGTCTCTCCATGAGGCTCTGGAATATTCTGGGGGCCACGCTGACTCCAAACTGGAGCCTCTTACAACGAAAGGCCCCCTGGTGGGTTACTATGGTCTGTGCCTCGGTGATTTCTGCATCGACCGGCAACTGTTGGTAGGCTTGCGCCAGGTCGAGCTTCGCAAAGACCTTGCCCCCTCCCAGTGAGTATAGGAGGTATTGCACTACTGGGACAGGGTAGGCGCTTTGTTGTAAAGCGCAGTTTAGGGTGGCCTTATAGTCCCCGCAGATTCTCACCGACCCATCGGGCTTGACTGGGGTGACTATGGGGGTCTCCCACCGGGCGTGATCAGTTGGCTCTAGGACCCCCTGTTTGATGAGCTTGTCTATCTGCTCATCGATCTTTGGCTGGAGTGCAAAGGGTACCCGCCGCAGCTTAAGGCGTATTGGGGGAAAGCTGGGTCTAAACTGAAGGAAATAGGGGGCCCTCGGTACTTGCCTAGGGTGCCGTCGAACACTTCCTGGAAGTCCCTTGTGAGTTGCTCTTCCCAGTCGGTCTCTGCGACGTGGTCGATGCCCGTCACTTCGATCCCGAACTGTGCAAACCACTGTAGTCCCAGAAGGCTGGGGCGATCTCGGTCCACAACCATCAGGGGAAGGCTTGCTGTGCGCCCTTTGAAAGTTACCTTGAAGTGTCCTGTTCCGATGACCGGGATACGATTTCCTTGGTAGTCTTTCAGGATTAACTTCTGGCTTTCCAGCCCCCTCTTGTGGATTGCAGGCACCAGGCGTTTGAGTTCCCGCCTTGCAACCATGGAGAGGTAGGACCCGGAGTCCACCTCCATCTTGCATGGTTGGCCCTTGATGCCAACTTCCATGTATACCTTTCGGGCGTCTGCGCTTGATGAATGGTCGATGACAACCGTCTGGTGGGTTTCCTCTCTTTGCCGGTTCTCACCGTTTCGCCGGCTCCATCTGTCCCAGTTCCAACAGCTCTTGGCTTGGCGGTCCCTGAGCTTGGGGGGGTGTTGTCTCATCTCCAGTCGCTGTTGTCTTGTCTCTGGTTGCTGTTGTCTTGCCGCCGAGGGCTGTAGGTTTTCTTGAGCTGGCAGACTCGGGCGATGTGGCCTCTTTTATTGCAGTGTCAGCAAATCGCATTGAAAAAACGGCACTCCGATCGGGGGTGGTCGCCTCCGCACCCGGCACATTGGGGTCCCGACTTATGACTCTGCCAATCGCGCCGGTCTCGTTCTGTGTGGAGTCAATGGATGTCCTCTTCTTCATCCATGGTATCGAAGGCGGAGTCGAGGTCGCCGTGGTGGGTGGTGGTGACCTCTCAGCAGCTTGCTTCTGGACACACCTCAGTTGCTGCACCCACCTCAGAGGTCACAGCTCGGTGTCCGGTGTCCGGTCTCCACATCCGGGCTGTCAATTTCCGGGTCACCTCGGCTGCGGTGGCCTTGGCAAGGGCATCGGCAAGGGAGATATCACCTTTTGCCATCAGTCAGCTTTGTCGGACCGGGTCCCTGAGGCTGAGGATGACGCGGTCTCGTAGTGCCTCATCCATGTCCGTGAAGCCACATATGCCCCCGAGATTTCGCAATTCTGCAAAATCACTAATGCTCTCACCCGATCTCTGGTCCTGCCAGTAAAAGTCATGCCGCCTGATGAGGGTGGGCACGGCGGGGGCATAGTGGTTTCGGAGCAACGGCTCAAGGTTGGCCCAGTCCATCGCCTTGATGTCCTTGGGTTTCGTGAGGGCTTTTGCCATTTTAAACACTGCAGGCCCGCAGTGTGTCAGAAAGATGGCTCTTTTCTTCTGCCCGTTTGCATCCTTGAGATTGCTACTTTCGAGGAACATCAGGAACCGGTCTGTGTACGATTCCCAGTCCTCAGTAGCTTGGTTAAAATGTGCGGGTGGTGCGATGCTGGCCATCTTGTCGATCTGGTTTCCTCGGGACCACGTGCTCGGTGGGGATTAGTTTTGGGATCCCACCCTCGTCACCAGTGTTGTGTCCATCGCAAGGAAAGAGACTCGGGAGCAGTGACTTCTTTTAGCTCTTTTATTAAGTCCCGAGATTGACTGGGGGTGCAGAAGAAAACGGCGGCTTTTATTCTCTGGCCGCAGCGGCTGTGGCCAATGGCACCACTTTGAATCACCCACGATTAGTTTTCACCAATTGCGGGGATTTATGGCGGGCCAATCAGTGCAGCTCGCTCGGCCAATCACAGCACAGTATCTGCAAGTATGTTAATGAAGCGTACAGAACAGTTCTGATCTTCCTGCATGTTCCTTTGGGTTTCCTCCCTAGTGTGTTGATCCTCCGTGATTGTTAGCTGTTCTAGGAAGTCTTATGCTTGTTCTATTGAATCTATTTTAATTTTTCTTCCCTTCCACAATATTAGCATCCCTTCTGGAATTAGCCATTTGAATGAGATTTCTTTTTTATTTAAGTAGTTGGCTAGAAATTTATATTCTTGCCTTAAGGCCCTCACTTTTCTTGGAATCTGCTTAAGAACTATGATCTCTTTGCCCTTATATAATATTCTCTCATCTCTGGCCATTCTAAGTATTAGGTCTCTCACGCATCTTCTTGAAAAGCAGATATGAATCTCCCTTGGGCACTGGTGACGCCTTGCATAACTGGTGTTCACCCTATAGACTTCGTCGAATTCTTTGAGTAAGTCATCTTTCTCTTTTTCAACTAGTTCAGCCAATAAACCTGCCATTAATTGCTCTAGTTCTTCATTTTTGGATTCCTCCACGTTTTGGAACCTTAGGTATGCCGCTGCTCTGTCCATCTCAAGTTGGACCAAGGAATCTTCCATTTCTCTATTAACATTTTTAAAGTCTTCCTCAGTCCTTTCTAGGTTCCTCTTCGCTTGTTCTGTCCTCCTCTCTATTTCTTTTATTTTTATTTCAGTTCTTTCCATGGCCAATTGCATTGTCCCAACCTTATCTTCAACTTTCTGTATATCTGCTCTCATCTTCCTTCAGTTCTCTAATATCGGCTCTGATTGTGGTTCCTAATCATAATCTCCTGCATTCTAGACATTGATTCTTGTAGGGATAATAGTGTCGCTTGCAGATTGTCATAAGTGACGGTCAGTTGTTTTTCTCCTGTCAAGGTCTCTTCTATAGTTTTCTGCGTTGTTGGGGAGGCAGTTGCCAAAGTTGTCGTCAAGGTCTGGGTGTTCTTCCGTCCCGTTTTCAGAGCCGTGGTTGTTGTGGGAGTCATCTCTGATAGGATTTGTTTTTGCAATTGGACAATGTTAAGAATATTATCCCAAATCACCATTCGATGTAATAGCCCTTTAAGTGTGATTGCAAGTCTATTTACTAAGCTTACACACCAAGTTATTTTAGATCTCTTTCTTCGGCCCAATTTGTTGCTTAAGCAATTTAAATTCCAATTCAATAAAGTGTTATCAAATACTATACAATAGAATGTTATCAAATATTATGTATTATGTATTATATATTATATATATTAAGTTCATATACCAAAGTTAATTATATTTAACCCATAATAAATCAATACCATATCAAATCAAACTTATTTAAAGCTAACAAACAACTCTAGAATTTCTCACTTGGTATATACCTTTATCCTATAATGTAAATAATATTCCAGTTCCCAATTAATCTGAGTCAACCTTATTTAACAGACCTTAAAATTTTTGTATATTCAAGAGACTCTAATCAGTAAACCCTAATAACTATAATAAGCAGTTTGCCTTTACATCTATATTTATAATTATTATAGAGAGAAAGGAAAGATTAAAAGAGAAAGGGAGAGAGAAAGAGTGCGGGAGGAAAAGGGTCTTTTAGATTTCGGGAAATCACCAGACATGTATCTGTGGGATTAGTTCCATAGAAAAACAAGTCTAAGTTGGGTCTGGCATTGTAGTCTTATAGTCTTTCTTCCTGGGTGCACCAAAGGAGCCGGGGAAGGAAGTGCTGACTAATTGCTGTCAGCGCTCAGCGAACAGCCTTTACCAGGTTTCCGTCTGTCTCTTCCTTCTTCTTCTTCCCTCTTCTTCCTTTCTTCCAGCAATTGTCAGTCCACAGTCACTTTGGGTGCGATCACTTAAGAAATCAGTTTTGTAGACAGTGTAGCTACCAGGAAGAGGACCTTACATATAAAAGTCAGTGCGTCGCTATCTCGCCCTCTATCTTGCCCTCTATCTCGCCCTCTACAGCTTGCCCTATCTCGCCCTCCTTCGCAGCTATAGTCCTCCCCTAGTTTTCTAGTCTTCTCAGGCGCTGGTCCCAGATGGCAATCCACTCCTGAGCTTCTTAAATTTCCCACCGCCTTCCTCTCTCCTCGACAATCTTCTTCCAAACATTCCAATCCACATTTTCACTTTAAGTGTCGAGCCATTCTGTCCACATTAATCCCCCTTCCACTTTTCGAACCGCTTTTCTAGCCACTTGTCTCCAGCTTCCCACCACTGTTACTCACAATGAAAGAGGGAGAGTCAGACCGATCTCTCTCACAGCTTTTGTAGTCCTTCTGCCCTTTTCAGCTCAGATCTTTCAGGCTGTCACTTTTCGCTTCGTCAGTTCAGTGACAGACCGGACTTTGGAGCCGCCATTAGCTGGCGGCTGGCTCAATCACGCTGGTCTCAGAGGTTCTTCCTTCATTGCTGGGGAGTTGCCTTCCCCCAAACAGCAACCCAGGGGTCCTCTATTCTGACATGTAGCTCTACGGGTTTCGTGTATCCACTGGGGATCCCTTCAAACACGAGAAGAGGTGATCGAAAGCCACAGCTGGGCTTCTCCATCTCTGGACGTCCCTGTCCTGCCACCGGAAGTCCTTTTTATTTTATTAATTTTCAGTAAACAAACATTGACAAACAAAACACAAAACATGAAAACATAAAACTTATTTTTGGAAAGCGGCTTAGCTCTGGGTTACATCTTTTTGTACAGACATAAATCAAATTCATACTCACCTTGTATACCATTTCATATCTTATTCTATATTTTCTATATGTCTTCTCCCCTCTTTTCACTCTCTGAATTCTATTTTATTTATTTCATCTCATTTAAATCATTATACTTGTATCTTTTGTCCGTTCTTTTTCAATTATCTATTTATCTTTTCTCTTTAATACAAAATTTCTCCTGTAATCACTGGTTGAAGTGTTATGCCTTTCTATCTTTCCCCTAAATTTAACACTTAAAATAATATATAATTTCCATTCTGATTCTGCTTAGTATATTCTATGTACTACATTTAAAAAATAATAAGTTAATATAATTATTATAATATAGTTAAAACAATGTTCCATAGTAAATTAAATTCTATCATTAACTCTTAGACATTCCCTTTAATATTTTATTAACTCATATAATATTCCAATTTTATAACTCTATTTCAAATACAAATACTACAATACAATCTTATGTACTTTTGCAGAATCACTTTTTAAATTGTATTTTACCCTTTGACTCTGAAAAAAAATCTGTTTTTTAACATTTTGTTTCAAGCCTTTATAACTTCTCTTCCTTTTTTCCCTTCCTTTCTTGTCAAATCTAGCCTTTTTACCCCCCATCTCTTAATCTCCGCCCTCTTAGTCTCCCCTCTCTGTTGTATTCCTCTTTTCTGTTGCTTTCTTACATTGTATCGATTTTTCACCTTATTTTTCCCTTTCTTGGTTGTTTTTTTAAATCTTGAATTCTCCATTCTCTTTCCCCTCTTTCCCTTTTCTTCCTCAACTAAGATTGTTTGTTCATTAAAGATGGCTTCTTCTTCATCATCCCAGCCTTCTTGTTGTTGTAATTCCTGGTAGGTAGAAATAGCCATTTCTAAGAAGTGAAAAACAGATCCAAAAGAGCCTTCTTGTTCCTCTTCTTTTAGCTTTTTGAATTCCATTTTCAATTCTTCAACAGATAATGCCATTGTGAGATTTTTTTAAACAACCCAAATGTTTTTAGTCTTTCAAAAAATAGTTTCCAAAAGTCCCAAAGTCACCAAGCAATCCAAATCAACACAAACTGTTTCATTTAGCACTTTATTCTTTTTATCCTTTCTCTTCCTGGGGTAGAATTCAGTTGCAAAGTTCCAAAATGTACTTTTTAGAAGTCTTATTGCAGTTTATCTCTGATCTTATAAGCTCCAAGCAGTTTCCTCCAGCAAAGTCTTAATATAAATTCTTTACCTCTCCCTTCCCACTTATAGCAAAAAGATTTTAATTTTTAAATTCCAATGTTCAGAAATCTTTTATGTCCCCTTGGCTTTAATTTTCAGATTTAATTACCGTCTGTTGCCAAGATGGGTTTTTCTGATTTCCATCTGCTATCTCTGTAGGGAAGGAGAGTGAGAAAAAACAAACTTTCCCTTTTCACTTTCATCCGCTGCTTTTTACGATCTTCTTAGGGAACAATGTATCTTTAAGAAAATTGAATTTCCAGGGTATTTAGATGTTACTTGTTGTCCTGGTTCAGCCAAAAACTTTCACTTTCTCAGCTTCCTCCTGCACATTCTTGTCCGGCTGAAAGCTTCTTTGTGGCGGCTATTGCTGACTGCCGCTCCATCGCCTTTGGAAAAGGGAGTTAAGCTGGCTGGGGAGGGGGGTTGGGATTCCCCCAGACCCCTGCCTGGATCTCCCCTATCTTCAATTACCTCTACGGGGTAACTATAGCCTCCAAATCCGACTGGATCGGGGGCACTCCAGCAGTAAGCACAACAGGAACCGTGCACGATCGCGGATTCCTGCCACCGCCGAAGCCTTGCAAACCGGAACTCATGAGAATAATCTTGAATACATTGCAATATTATGAAACACACCCAGAGAAGCAAATGGCCTTGGTGTTCTTAGATGCACAAAAAGCCTTCGATAATGTAAATTGGCAATTTATGTTATTGCAAATGGAAGAGATGGGTTTTGGAAAAAGATTCATTAAGGCAATTGAGGCAATGTATCATAAACAATCTGCAAAAGTAATGATAAATGGAGATTTGACAGATAATATTAATATTAAAAAAGGAACCAGACAAGGATGCCCTCTGTCACCATTGTTATTTGTGTTGACTTTGGAAGTATTAAATAGAAATATTAGGAAAAATAAAGAAATAAAGGGAATGAAAATAAAAAGGAGGAATATAAACTACAAACATTTGCAGATGATCTGGTCTTTATATTGGAAGAACCAGCATGTAAACTGATAGAAAAGATTGAAGAATCTGGACAGGTGGAGAGATTAAACATGAATAAAGATAAAACTAAGATCTTGGTCAAGAATATGATGGAAAAACAAAGGAAAGAACTAACAGATAGATTGAACATCCAGATCACAAACAAAGTGAAATATTTGGGAATACAGCTGATAGCAAGTGTCATGCCCTTGTTAGAGTTGGACTCTGAGGGAGAGAGGAACAGCTGACAGGGAGTGGCAGTGTAGTTCTGGAGGTTGTGGAGGAGGCTGGAGAACAGCAGAGTCCAGCTGGGCAGTCAGAGGAAGAACTAGACCCACCCCCGCTTCATCCTAAGACACGCAGGGAGGAACAGAGAAGGAAACAACTTGGCTTATAAGAGAGGAAGCGGCCATGATCCCCCTCATGGGTTGCAGCTGGGGAGAATAGTATTTAAGAGAGACAGTTAAAACACAGTGTTGCCAGAAGCAAAGCGTGTTTTATTTTGGGCTGAAGTTTTCTTGGTTGGCATCCTTCCAATAGGAGCCTTGTTATTTCCTTGAAGTTGGTAATTACTAATCCTGGTCTGTTGTGGAATTTCCTTCATTGCAGTTTATTTTAGTTTTTTTATTTCACCTATATCTGCTCATTAAATTCAGACTGAATTGCTTTCTTTTGAAGACTATATTTGAATAAGTTTTATCTCCAACTGAGAATTATTGAAGAGTTGGGGCCAAGTTGGAGGCTTTAAAGGACATTTATTTACATTTTGGATTTAGTTACATTTGTGTTACACTCCGGGTCATCACATTAAGATGTGGAACACTAAAAGAATATAATTATTATAAACTAAAACAACAAATTGCAATGGACCTGGAAAAATGGGAAAATCTACAATTATCTCTAATAGGGAGAATATCTACAATCAACATGAATATACTACCAAGGATATTATATTTGTTTCAGAAAATTCCAACTAAATTAGGGAAAGAATACTTTGAGGACTTAAACAAAATAATGTTGAAATATATATGGCAGAGAAAGAAGACAAGAATTAAGCTAAAATTGTTACAGGATGCTAGAATGAGAGGAAACTTTGGATTACCCAATTGGGAATTATATTACCAGGCAGCTACATTGATGTGGGTGAAAGAATGGATCATTTTGAGAAATAGTAGATTGTTAACACTGGAAAGTCATGATAAAATTGGGGTGGCATGCATTTTTATGGTATAAGGAAAGGAAAGTACATGGGTATTTTAGGAGACATTTATATGGGTATTTTAGGAGACATTCAATATAAATTCAAGATGCTTTATTATTAACTTGGGAGAAAATAAGGAAACAACATTATATGAAAATACCAGCCTGGTTATCAACAATAGAGGCATTTGTGTATCCTTTTTGGAGCCATGCTGAGACCCTTCGGTCAGAGGATGATGAGGAGTTGTCTGGTATGGCAGCTCAGAGTCTGAATGCAAGGCGCTTGGGTGCTTGTAGCTTTTGCACAGGTAAAATCGCACCTTAGCTTTGCAATCTTTGGCCATGTGTTCCATAGACTCACAATACTTGTAACAGATCTCGTACTCCCTGATCAAGTCCTTCCTTTCATCCAGGGACTTCTTTCTGAATTGTCTGCACCTGTTCGGTGTATGCGAGGACTTGTGGAGTGGACAGATCAGCTCTTTCTTTGTTTTTGGAAGTTCATGTTGAACCTTTTCCAACAGTTGCCCATCTGTAGTCTTCTTGGGTAAAGTGGAGACTCCGGTTTTATGCACCGGCACAAAGGTTTTTCCCTTTGCAGTTTGCGACAGACTCTTAGTCAGCACTGAGTTCCGGCTGGCCTTCCTGTCAGTTGGGAACCATTTTTTTCTGATGCTGAGGCTTTCAGGGTCATTGTATAGTTTCATTTGGTGGGCTACATATTCCTCAAGAAGAGCAAAGAGAGGGTTCCCCCTCCACTTCCTCACCTTGTAAGTGGTGAATAACTTGATCCATTCCTCACTTAACTGTCGTAGTTTTTGAATGATAAGCATTTATGTCCTGAACTAGTTAAGACAAATACGTCCCATCAAGGTGGGATCTTCTTGTGCTGATCGCAGCTGGGTGAGTGAGACATAGAAATTCCACAGCTCATCAGGTTCGCTGATACTGATTTCCAGGAAATCATTGATACGGTCCAAGAACGAGGATTCAGTCAACATAGACGCATCATACTGCTGATCAAGCATGTCCCAAGCTCACTTATGGGCGGTGATTGGGTTACCTAGTTGGGCTGAGTAGATGGCTTTTACCATTTCTGCAGACTTGTTTCTAGCCATGCTATCATATGTTTGAGCTCCTCGGCTGCCCACAATCCTTCCTATTGATGGTGTTCTGGAAGATATCCTTCCATAGTAAATATGCTCTGCCCGACTGGTCACAGAATTTGTACACACCACTGGCTGCCAAATCCAGCCTTCTTTGCTGCAGTTACCATTCTCTGTTTCTACTCCTGGATGTTAGATCATCCATTGGGGCTGCATAGGCATGGCCCGCAAGACCAGGGGCATGTGTCATAAATAGCTTGCAGTTTCCTTCAGAGTGCTTTGTCATGAGTTCATCTTCCCATGACACATACAATGGTTGTTCCTCTTGCTGCTGGACATGTCTACCGCTGTCATTTTGCCATATATCCATGCTCGAGTTGCCTTGAAAATCAGGCTGGAACTCCTTTGCCTTTAGAATGAGGTTAGAAATCCTGACACCTCGTATGCTTACCAGTTGAGAGGCTTTCATTGTTGCTGGTGGGCTAATTCGAATGCCTTGTGGGTCTTCAGTTAATGGAGTAGGTTTTTTGTTTGCAGGAAGGGAATCTCGAGTTTTAGGTCATACATCAGCTTTCTGACTGGTATTTAGATCTAACGATTGAGGTTGTCTTCCTTGTTCCCTTGGTTTTGGAAGTTTTGTGGCAGACTGTGTCATTTCTACCTGTTCATTCTGTAGTGAGTACTGCTCGTCCACATAGGCCTTGACATTTTTATCTGGGTTCTCTCTTCCTGACTCTCCAGGATTGAAGTTGTGGGAAACATCATCGGCCACCTTCTGCATTGCTGCAGCCCATGCTGTCTTTGCTGCTGTCTCCCATTGTCTTTCAAACAACTCCTGTTTGGCCTGAATTTTCACCATCTCTTCCTGTTGGCTGGCCTGAACTTTAGCTATTTCTGCCTGTTGGCTGGCCTGAACTTTGGCCATTTCTGCCACTGTAGCTGCTACTGTCTCCTTCTGCCATTTCACCTCCTCTGCTGCACATAGTTCTGCTTTTGCTACCTCAGTTTCAACTTGAGCTTCTGCAGCTCAGTTGGCAAAACTTGCTGCTCATGAGGCCTTGGACACATAGTTGCGATGGGAGGATGCTCTGGAATGATGGGAAAAGCTAGCAGCAGAAAACTGCTGTGATACTCTGGAACTTGCCTGAGATCTGGTTGGCTTTGGACAGAGGGAGGCAGCTTTCTTAGAATGGTGGAAGGAAGCCACATGAGATCAATGGGTTACTTCAGATGTGACCTTCTCCCTCAACATTTCCTCCACCTGGAGCGCAGCATGGAGTGCTGCGTGGAGAGTCTTTGCCTCTCCAGACGTGGTCCTCACAGTCCTTTTCTAACATTTTGAAGCATTGTATATGCTCTTGGAGCTTTGAGTCACACAGCTTTGACTGGACACATTTGAGGCCACGTTCGCTGTCTCTCCATGATGCAAGAAGCTCATCCATTTCATTTTTCAATAAGCAGATGCGCTTGAGGGAAAGCTTGCATTTGGGTGCGTTGCAGATCTTCAGAAACTCCACTCATGAGTCTACATAGCATCGATACTGCCTGTCCCACTCATCCCTCAAGTGTACCTGCATGACCTCGGTAAGCTTTCTTTGCTGTCTGAAGTCCTAGGCATTCTGAGGTACTTCTGCCTCTGTTAAATTTTGGAGATCCAACTCTGGGTCTTGGATGTCAAGTTCTAAATTTGTGTCGAGGTTAGGTAAAGGGTTTTCCAGTACATCAGAGACATCTGCAATGACTGGAGACAAAGCCTTCCTTCAGATTAGCAAAGGGAATTTTTGTGGAAATCTAGGAGTTTTCCATGTAATTCCCCCTTTTGCCACTAGGGGACACTGCAAGCAGATAGCTGAATTTTGAAAAGGTCCTTGAAATGTGCTACTTTACCACTGGGGTGTGTTGCAAGCGGGTAGCTGAATTTCAAAAACGTCATTGAAATTTGCTATTTGACCACTGGGGTGTGTTTCAACATAGACTAAGTTTGGAGTAAACTGTGCTTTTGGCACTTTCCCTTTGATAGGGCTTGCAAAGCTGGTTTTGCAGTTCTGGGGTGCCCAGCTTGGACTGAATACCTGCAAACTCTGGGGGATTGACTCTTTCAGATGTTTTTATTTTCCAAGCAAGAGTTAAAGAATTATTCTCTAATGATTCTCAACAATGATTCTCTAATTTGGCTGGGTTTCCATTTCTCAGGTTGGCTTGTCCATGCAGAGTTAAATAACCCAGCCAGTGGTATTTATGGCTGGCTGCAATGGGGACCTTTGTCATGAATTTCAACAAAACCAGGGAGAGATTCCTTTTATGACCTCCCTGGCTAAAGTAAGGTCTCTATCCTCTTTGTTTTAAGCCAATGGAATGGATGAGTGTAACTTCTTGTAATTATCTAGATGTTCAAACTGAATGGTTCTGGGAAGAGCTGAGAACTGTAGAAAGGAAAAGGAAGCCTTGCCCTTTAAGAAAAAGGCAAAGCTCTTTCCTTTGTGGATTCAAATTTCCTGGCTGGGAGATTTTACTGCAAAATGATTGGTCAGCTACATTGGAAGTCAGAATCAGTTTATTAATAGGAAGTCAAGTAAGAAGAAGTTTTACAGCATTCCTGAGATTAATCTAATCTTGTGAGTAGAAAAACCCCTTTCTTATATCCTTCAGATCCTTTGATTCTGTAAGTGTGACCTTGAAGTCTTTGATTTGTGCGTGTGTGAGTTCCTGTTTCTTGAGATTGGGATCTCTTCCTGAGATCTTAGTAGGAGCAATTGTTTTTTAGTAGCTGCTTGTTCACTTTGTAGCTGCTTGTTGCATTAGGTTGCAATATCCTGAGTTTCCTGTTATGCCTTTTGGTTTGCTTTTCACAAGTTTTTATAGCTTGCCATCTATTTGATTTTTATGGGAAAGGATCTTAGCTAATTTCTAGGCTTTTTCTGTATCCTATGCAAAGGTGGGGGCTAATGGAGCTGACCCTGCTTGTGTTTTTACCTCTCCTTTCTTTTAGGGGAATTTTCCTTCCCCTTCTAATATTTTAGGATTTCTTTTCTTTTCCTAGAAGAGAGGGGAATCAACAATCCCTCATTTTTTTTATTCTTCTGTGTAGTTTTCCTCATCCTTACCATCTAGCATGGTATCTGGATATATCTGGTATTCATGGTCAATTTGTACCATCATGAAAGCTGCCTGCTTTTCTGGGGTGCTTGATTTAGAGAGGGCAGAACTACAGGCTTTTAGGCCACAAGGGGAAATGCATTGACAGAGACAGCACAGAAGGACTCCCACAATACAGACAGTGACAATGGTAGAAATAAGAATGTTTAGCCAATGGAAGTCTGTCAACCATGAGAAAAGTCAAGACAGATCCAGGAATGATGACTCATGGCCAATTTTCTGAGCTAGGTCCTTCAACTGGTGGATGTCCTTTTCCACAAGTTCAGAGCTTTCCTCTAATTGAAAACAACAGAGTCCCTTGAATTCCTCACATCCATAATGATGCTGCAGTAATAAGTCTACAGCCACTCTACTTTCCAGAGTGGCCTCCCTGACCTGTCTCAGTTCTCTGTTGAGGGCATCCAATAAGGCATGGGAAGTTGAATTTAAACTTTTGACTAGGGTACATGCCAGGCAATTCAGGTTTCTGGAATTTCTCACAGATAGCACTGGCACCCCCACTAGAGAGACTGCCAATGAAACACATTCAGCTTTTGTAAGTAAGGAGACTTTTGAATCACAGTCTGATTCTAAAGTATGGCAAGCTCTTTTGTGTTGTCTTTGTAAGGTGGGCATAAGCATTGTCAATCTTCCTAGAGGTTGCAGGGCCCACTTGTGGCATTTGCAGGAAGATATGAAAAAGCTTTCAAGCCACACAGGAAGAACCACCCTCAAGTAACTGTAGGAGAGTGGGATGCTTTCTGTGTGATTGCATTTGAGATCTATATTATCTAGGTTGATGCAATCAGTGATGATCTTTTGAGGTTGGCATCCTGTGAGGTTAAAATATTGTTCAGAAGTAGTGGTTGCAACAATGTGTAATGTGTACATAGTGTGGTCCTTTGTGTCAGAAGAATAACCCCAGTCAAAGATAGTAGAGTAGGAATCAGGGAGGTGGAAATCCTTAAGCCTAGTGTAGTTAAAAATGTTGTGTGGTCTAGATGCTACTCCCATTAAACATGTAGTCAGGATGTCCTTAACTGATTTCCCGCCTGCTAGGCAAAAGTTGGTGATGTTGAGTATTTCCTTGGCTAGATATTTCCATATGTCTCCTTTCTCTGGGAAAAGACTTGGTTCCAGGAACGCTGTTACACATGTTACAAATAATATACAGTACAAGTTGCATAGCATGTTTACACTGAGTTTCAAGAAAGAAAGAAAGAAAGAAAGAAAGAAAGAAAGAAAGAAAGAAAGAAAGAAAGAAAGAAAGAAAGAAAGAAAGAAAGAAAGAAAGAAAGAAAGAAAGAAAGAAAGAAAGAAAGAAAGAATAATACAATGAAGGAAATAAAACTATAACAGCAATAAAAGGCAATATTAACAATAAAGTCCTCTAAGAGTTAGAGAGAAAGAGAGAGAAACCTTATGGTTCAATGTTCCAAAAAGGGTGTATAGTCCAATGTCCAATAATAATAATAATAATAATTTTAAAAAAATCTATAGTCCAATGAATTATAGTCCAGTGTCAGTCAAAAAGGTGTATAGTCCATTGTCAATAAATAAATAAATAAATCTATAATCCGATGTACTATAGTCCAATGTCTTTATATGGGAATGCCAGGTTCTGTGGCATCAAAGAATAATTGTAGTGACCATTGGTCTGTTTCAGGGTCTTTTCTAAGCTTGATCGGTGGGACTGCTTGTACTGGTACAGAGCTATGGTCTATAACTGCTGGTTTGGCATATGTCCAATGGATCCAGGAATCTCTCTCAGCCACTTTGATGACTGTATGTGTGGTTAGCAAGACTTGGTAAGGTCCCTTCCACCTGGGTTGTAGTGGTGATGTTCTGGTGAAAAATTTTATCCACACCCAATCTCCTGGATCAAAGGGATGCAGATTTTTTTGTCCAACTCCCATTATGTTGTCCTGAATCCCTGGAATCAGTGGGTGTCATGCCGCTGGTGGAGTCTGACTCTGAGAAAGAGGAGGAACAGCCAACAGGTTGGGAGTGTGGCTCCAGAGGTGGTGGAGGAGGCTGGGGAAGGGCAGAGGCCAGCTGAGCAGTCAGAGGAGGATCCAGTCCCATCCCCTATCCATCCTAGGTCACACAGGGAGGAGAGGATTGGGGAAAAGTGAGATCTACTCAAGAGGAGATTACCATGATCCTCCTCGTGGCTTGCAGGTGGGAACTATGTATATAAGTTAGCAACTGTGCAGTTAGAATTGCTGAAGTCAATTAGTGAAAGAGGCTTTTCTTTGCTGGCGTTCTTCCCATGGACTTTTCTCAGTTATTTTCCTGGAGTTTATAATTAGTTATCTCAGCTTGCTTCAGAACTCTCATCAATGCGATTTGTTTTGTTTTTTTGTTTGCCTGATTATTCACTTTTGTGACTTTAAACTGTGCCTAATAAAACAGTGAAGTTAAGTTGAAGGCTTTACCGGATTTTAATATATGTTTTGGGTTTTGGGTTATTTTGAGAGATTACGGGTCATCACATGAGTCTTTATATGGGGGTTCTGTAATTAGTGATGAAGTTGCTCTGGTGTCAAGTAGGCAGTCATATTTCTTTCCCCCTATGATCAGAGAAATCATGGGTTCCCTTCAGGGCCATTCTTTAAGGGAATTGCTAGCCCAGTGAAGGTAGCAGTGTATTCATTGGGTTCATTTTCATTTTCTGGTCAGAAAATTTCTCATCCCTTCCCTGGCCTCATTGAGGTCTATCATTATCTCTGTGCTCATTGTTATGTGGAAAAGGGGCTGTAGGTGTCTCGTGATGTTGGTTATATTTCTACTTGACTCTGTGATATGGATTATTGTTTGGCATGGAGCCTCTGGGTGAATCTTGAGGCTGACTGAGAAACCAAGTTTGTTTACAGTATCAGCCAAAATGCCCTGTTTTACCACATTTATAGTGTTAAGTCCTGAGCACGGGCACAAGGAACGGAGACGAGACATCGAACGGTGACTTCAACTCTTTATTGTAAAATAAGAACAGAGCAAATACTTGGGCGGCAGCAGCTCTTTTATAGAACTGGCTGCTGTCAAAACAACCAATGATTTGCGTTTACTGCTTTCACAAGTGTCCAATCAGAGGGGCCCATTAACAGCCAATCAGATTGGCCAGAAACGACCAATCACGACTCGCTATTTGCGGGCCAATGAGAAGTGCAGGATTACAAGCCTGCTGTAAAGTAAAGCTATTTAGGGTTGTATTGTTGCGTTGGCTTAGTCCATAACATATAGCAGTGTTGGCATCTATCTTGGGACCATCCTTCCTGCCTACATTGCCAGCATCCGTAACTGATACCAGCAGTCCTTTGGTGTACTTGCCTGGCATTATGGTGCATGGCAGCAAAAACTCTTAGCTGTTCATGTCTCTCTATCTTCCTTTTCCTATCTTTTTCTTCCTCTTTTAATTTATCCCTTTGGTCATAGACAAAGTTTGTGATCTTGCGCAACTCAGCTATTTCTAAGGTGGGCCAGTTAGATACAATATGGTGGAAGTGATTCCTGATGTCACTAGTAGCCTGGTCCACAAAGGCTGAGGCTAAAATTCTCTGATCCTTTTGGCAGCTTGGGTTTAGATGGGCATATGTCACAGCTGTCTCCAAGAGACGAATCCAAAAGGTGTCAGGATTTTCCTTTTCCCTTTGGGTTGTCTTTTGAAATTCTGACCAGTTGAGGGGCTTTTTTTCCTATTTCCTCTAGGGCTTCCATTAGATTAGCTTTTGCCCTTTTGTAGTCCTCCCAGTGATTGGCATTATTGTAATCCCAGTCAGGGCGCTGAGTTGGCCATGCAACTCTTGCATGGGCAGTCTGTCCTGGGATAATAGGTTGGTTGGCTATTTGTGTTGTTTTCTCAAATAGTTTCAATAGTTCATCCTGAGTTAAGAAAACATGCAGTAACTGATTCATGTCTTCCCAGGATGGGTTGTGGCTTTTAATTATTGATTTCAGGGTTCAGATCACTGCTTGAGGGTCTGTCTGAATGTTGGTGTGTCTTTCTTCCAAATAACAAGATCTGAGGCAGAGAAGAGAGTGTGTGTCCGAATATAATTATATCTGCCCTTTCCTCCTCCCATTACTGGTTTGCTCAGTAGGGGAGCCATTATTTTTGTCTCAGTTCCTGTCTCTTGAGATTGGGATCTCTTCCTGGGATCTTAGTAGGAGTAAGTAGCTGCTTGTTCACTTTGTAGCTGCTTGTTGCATTAGGTTGCAATATCCTGAGTTTCCTGTTATGCCTGTTGAAAGAAATATCCTTCTGGGTTCAGTTCCAAGTGGGGAAAAAGACACTGGAAACATGGAGGCTGTTTGGAAGGTTTAATGGTGGACAGGATCATATGGCCTGGAACTCTAGAGTGAAAAGGAAGGATGATCACATGCTTCAAGATGAAGGAAGAGATCAGGAAAGAGACTGAGTGCTGAGAGTGCCTGGGTTTTATAACCTTTGCTGGGATTTAAATTGGAGCTTGTTTCTAATTGGTTGTCAGACTCCCATGGGACCATGCAGGAGCAACTCTGTAGGCTGTCCTGAGTTCCAGGCTTGGTTGAGCCTTGCTGGATGATGATGCACTGAAAAGGGCTTTTGGCAATTGCTACAGCTTTACCTGGAGATCTTTGTTATGTAAAGTATTCTGGCCCATGCCTTAATGGCCCACCCATTAACAAAGGTGGGGGTGAGATTCTGCTTCTGAGGTGAGTTTCTGCTTCTGAGTTTCTACTCTTTTTAGAGGAAATATTCTGCCTTTTTAGTATTTCCTAGGATATAACATTTTTCTAGGAGACAGGTGGGTGCTAACTTCCTATATGCCTTTTGGTTTGCTTTTCACAAGTTTTTATAGCTTGCCATCTATTTGATTTCTTTTTTTTAAACAAATTTTATTCAGTTTTGCATATTAAAAACAAAAATCTCTTTTTAGTGGACAACATATTTCCGGGTCATCACCTTTACATACAAACATGACAGCAATTATCCATTCATATATGCATACTTAATTCTGTTATTATCTTTTCCATTCCAAATTTTCATTAAGGAGAGAAATTAATTCTAGCCTCTTTTATTAATCTCAATAGAAACATCTTTTTGTTTCATTTCAATTATTTCAAATATAATCCTTTAATATTTATTTTAAAAATAAAGATAAACAATATGTGTTTGCCACAATAATAATAATGATGATAATAATAATAAAAAGGTTACCAATGTCTCTCCTTGCTTTTAATACTCTATATTAACTTATTAATTTAGTTGGATCTTTAGTGTGTCATATTTCCTTTCCATTACACATTCTTTTTATAAATTCTAGATTAATACAAATTTTAACACTAAAGGAAAAAAAACAAGTATAGCTTTCCCCCCTTTTACTGCTCTGAGTGTGACACCTCAATGATTAAAATATACCTTTATTCTCTCATCTTGATTCCCAATAAACCATTATTTTAAAGAAATTACAATAATAATCATTACATCTTTTCATTTGGATTCCGCATATTTTCCCCCCTTAATTTTTAATAAAAGTTATCAGTATCTATATTTTCTAAATATTTTTAATTGCAGAAATATTCTTATTACCCCTTCTCACCCTGCAGAATCCCCTTTTAATTCATCAATCATTAGCTCTGAAAAAACAATTTCTTTTCAACATTTTACTATTTCTGTATTTCTTTATTTCATGCACCTGTTTCTTACTGCCTCTCCTCCCCCTCTTTTCCCCATATCTTTTCTCATTCCAGTTTATATCCTCTCTTTCTTAATATCTTCCTTCCCCCTTTTCTGCTGGGTCTTTTTGCCTTTCCCGACTTCACAGGTATTCCCCCTTTTGATTGCCTTCTTAAATCTCAACTTTTTAACCTTCCTTCTTTCCCCACTTTGTAGTGTTCTTTGTGTGAATTGTCTATTTAAAATGTCTTCTCCTTGAGTCAACTCCTCCTCCTCTGAAACTCTTTCTTCTTGTTCTTCAATCGCCATTTCCATTTTTTCTAACACAGAGCAAAGTGATTAGCCTCTTTCCTCTTTACTCTCATATTTTTAAGTTCCATTTTTAATTCCCGAAGAGATATCATCATTACACACTCTTGTATTTTATAATCGTTAAAGTCCACAAAAAACCCACTTTTACTTTCCTTCTTTCTTCTTTCAATTTTATAAAGTTCTCAATAATTCCAGCCCAGGGTCTATACCAAAAACATCAATCAATCCCACAGTCAGTCTTTCCTTGCTTTTTTCTTTATTCTGGTTCTGCTTTCGCTTTCTAAGATTCTTACTTTGTTTTAATATTTCTTTAGTGTTATATTCACACAAGTTCATTCAGAAACAGGATGCTTTCCCTTTTGTTTGAGCTCAAGTTTTTGTCAAAAGATGGCACTCTCCATTATACAAAGTCTTCACCTTTTTCCCCTACTTTTTGGTTAGGGTTTTTCGAACCTCAATATTCCAGCACAGTCCAGTCTCCAATTTGTAAACTTTATTATTATTATTTTTTGACAACCTTAAGTCCAGCTTTATTCTATGCCTATTTATTGCCAAAATATTTTAGTCCAATTTAGTTAAATCTTTAGTTCCAGCTTCTTCTTTTCCTGGTTCAAAGCCCTGCTTAGCTGTCAAAAATATTTTCTTATTTTTTTCCCTGTCCCTTTGTAATTTCGCCGCTCACCTTTCTTTTCTTAAAAATTCTGTTACCTTAATCCCGGGGTACTTTTGTTTATTTGTATTGCCCAATTGTCCCAGTTTAAATGTTATTCACCTCTTTCTTCCCTCCTGCACAAATCTTAATCCAGCTGAGTCCTCCTCTTCGGGGTGGCCATTTTAAACCACCGCTGCATTCGTCTTTGGGGGGGAAAGACCAAGCCCAGGAGGGGAGATGCGGCTCCCCTCAACCTGGCTTGCAGCTTCACCTTAGTCCGCCACTCCTCCAAGGCAGCTTCAGCCCCTAATTGTAATGATCGGGGCTCTCCAACGAAAGAGCACGGACCATAGCCGCAGAGAGTCGTGATCTACGGTTCGTAAGCAAGGAGGCTCCGCCCTCTTCCTCCCATCTATTTGATTTCTATGGGAAAGGATCTTAGCTAATTTGTAGGCTTTTTCTGTATCCCCTGCAAAGGTGCGGGCTAGTGGAGCTGACCCTGGTTGTGTTTTCACCTGTCCTTTCTTTTAGGGGAATTTTCCTTCCCCTTCTAATGTTTTAGGATTTCTTTTCTTTTCCTAGAAGAGAGGGGAATCATAACTTCCAACAGAACAATTGCTTACAAAGTATCATATTTAAAGGTGGCAGGGAGAGAACCAGAAAAGATGCAGTCATCTGTTTGCTAAACTCTTCCTAGAGGGTGATAATGGCCCTTCCCTGTATCTTCCAAGCACTGATTCAAATGGATTGAATCAGCTTCTTTCACTTGCAAATACAGTTTCTCAAGGTAATTAATGTGCTTGTTGTTGGTTCCAGGCAGCAAATTCAAGTGTACAGAGAGAGAGAGAGAGAGAGAGAGAAGGGGGGAAGTATGGGCCGTCTATTTGCTTCACCCAAATGGATCCCTCCTCTCTTTTCTTGCAATTAGAGGGGTTTATTGCATTCTCTTTTTACTATTCTGCTCCAAGTATCTGCTTCTGCTTACATACTTCTTGTTATAGACAGTTTAACTCAACATGAAAGATATTATCCAAATTAGACTTATTTTAGGTATTCTTCTCATAGATATGATTCACATTATAAGAAGATTCTTCTGAAGGCATCAATAACCTGATATTAGGCATGTAGGCAGGGGTGGTATTCTACAGGTTCGCACCTATTCGCTAGAACCAGTTGTTAACATTCTAAGCAGTTCGGAGAACCAGTTGTTAGAAGAAATTACTGGCCTAATCCTGTAAGGAAGGCAGGAAGGAAACATTCTGGTATTGCTTACAGAAACTGCCTCTCCATTAACTCTTATTACATTTTTGGCAGGATGAGACTTCCTGTCTCTGGAACTTCTCTGGAGTTTTTTTCCCTCCTTTGCTGGTACTTTGCTTGTGTGGAGTGACCATTCAAAATTACAATGGCACTGAAAAAAGTGACTTATGACCATTTTTCACACTTACAACTGTTGCATCATCTCCACAGTCACAAGAGGCCAGGTGAGGAGATGCGTGCCTCAATGTGAGTGATATTGAGTTGGCCACACGCAGCCAATAACTTGACACCAAGCCACGTCCACCAACAGAACCGGTTGTTTAAAAAGTTGAATCCCACCCCTGCATGTAGGTAAAAAGAGAATGATTTCATCCCCACATTGAGAAACATGCAGTCATCAGTTAAGTTGTAATTCAAGTAGGCCTCACTAGCTTATACGTAATCAAGGCTGCCCCTCAGCCAATCAGAAGACTGACCCAATGGTCAATCAGAGGTACAGATGTGACCACATGATAAAGAACTATATTTCCCAGCAGGCAATGCCTTAAAGTGATAGCACCTAATTTCTAAGCTAAATATACACTCCAGCCAGCACAGTTCCCTTTGCCGCTGTGAGAGTTTTGGCAATTACAGTTGCTTTTTTATTTAGATAATGAAATTTGCAGCAATGTCTTTCCAATCATTTTTATTTGTCCATTTTTGAAACTATTGTTGTATTGTTAAATGATCTATTTCATCAATTAGTTTAGCATGTATATGTGAATATTCAGAGTATAAACTTTTTGCAGCTAAATTCACAACAGCAGCCATGTTGAGAAACTGACTGAAACATCCTGCTGTGCTGCTGTTACAGCTTTCCCACATTCCAGAGGTTACAGAATTTCAAAACATGAATTTTGATTCACATTCCATGCAAAGGATAATCATTAATAAACTATTTCTTCAAGGATACTTGACAATGCCAACACCACAAAATCTCATCAGATTCTGCCTCTGTCAAAATGGGAGGAGTAATTGCTTAATGGTGTCTTTGGGTAAATCTTTCTCCTGTTGAGAAACTTTTATTATACAAGAAGCAAAGAAGAGAATCCATTCATTTCCCCTACTGTAGACTGTTCATCTGCAGCCTTTTCAGGTTTGTTGCAATTTGTTGATATGAACATGTTTCTATATGCTTGCTGTTTGTTGTGGCAGTGGATCTACAAAAAGGTGTAAATCAGTCAGTTAAGACTGGAAAATAGAGACCTGGTCATGTTTCCTTGTCTCCTTTAGTCTAAAGGATTAGGCTTATACAGGTAGCACAATCTGTTTCTAAAGCTTCTTTTTTTGGTCTAAACTAAGGTTACAAAATAAATTTGAACAAAATAGAAACAGGAAAAGAATTCTGGTTTCTTTTGTGTTAATTAATAATAGCAAATATGGCTGACAAAGAGTAAAGTTTGAGAGACTATCTTGGGATGATGAGGCAAGGCTGCTTATTTTATTCTGATTTCTTTGAAGACAAGCTGAATTAGTAATTTTAAGGGAAGCTTTGTGGAAATATTGTTGCTCAAGTAGTCCTCCCTTCTTCTCCTCCATTGTATTTGTGCATATGAGAACCAATTCATTTTTATACCCTGTTCTTCCAGCACTTGCATAGATTTAAGTTTATTCTTTTCATTCAATATCTCACCATATCTAGCTGTTTGTTCCTTTTTATATGTTATTGGATAAGAAAAAGTTTCAATAATAGATATCCATAATGAAATTTTTAAGTAATATTGCTTTTTTATCTTCTCCCAGTTTAAAAACAATGCCTGGGGTAAATTCGTTTTCTGTAAATATTGCTTAATTTTTTCTTCTTGAATATTCTCTTGATAATACAGTTTTCCATAATAATCTTGTATAATTTTTTTTCTTTTCCGCATTGCCATAGCAGACATGTCCTTGTTCATCTGTTAATTGGTTTATCCTTCTCGATTCTCTTTCTTTTCTCAATTTATAAGCAAACCATCTGCCTGGTTTATTTGCATCTTCAAAATAATTCTGTTTAGCATTTTTATTTTTTTGTGCTAATTCCTCTTTTTCCATTAGTCCCATTTTATGTTTAGTTATGCCCATTTTAACTTTAATGTCTCTTTTTTGTGGAAATTTCTGTAACTCTTTTTCCAGTCTCTTATATTCATCCTCCACTATTTTAAAAGTTTTTTTTCTGTTTTATATTTCTTTTTCTTGTATATTCTATTATCAAACCTCTTGTGTAGGCCTTCATCATGTCCCAGAGATTCTGTAAAGATGTATCCTCTTATTTATTTTCTTTAAAAAAGAAAACAAATTCTCTCTCAATTTTTTGTTTAAAGTCTTTTTTCTTTAATATTGTGTTGTTTAAAGCCCATCTAGATCTCCTCTTTTGTCCTTTCCATGTAACAGTCATTGAATTGTGATCTGTCCAAGTACTTGTTTCTATTTCGATTTCTTGTATGTTAGAAAGTAATTCTGTTTGACAGAATCTTCTCTATTCTAGACCATGATGTGTGTCTATTTGAATAAAAAGTATATTGTTTATTTTCTATGTTTCTCTCTCTCCATGCATCTTTTAAGTTTATTTCCTCTATCATTCGAAAGAAGGATTTTGACAATGTCTTTCGAGTTTTCTTTGTTGTTTTCTGTGTTTTATAGTCCAATTTATTGTTAATTATTCCATTAAAATCTCCCATTATACAAATATTAACATAGTCGAGTTCAATTATTTTCATATGTAATTTCCTTTAAAATTCTTCTTGATTCTCATATTCTATTCTATTCTATTCTATTTATGATTTCTTTACCACTGACTCTTCTCACCTTTTCTTCTTGTAAACAACTAAATACACACGTGTCCTCTGAATTTGATTTTGCCCTTTGAATCTGTATCTCTCAGAGCCCTACTCTGTGGCCAAAGAATCATAGAAAGTATGAGTTCCCAGTGGAACTTCATAGGTTAACTAGCCTGGCTGCTGCATTAAACTACCTTCAACAAGTGGCCAGTCCCTATCTGAAATCTTCCTAAAGGAGACCATCACTATTCTAAGGCAAATGGTTCCAGCTTAAGAACTTTACCATTTTATATTCAGCCCAAATCTCCTTTATTTAAATTTCTATGTCTGGTTTTTGTCCTGAAAAAGCAGGAAAAATAACAGATCTATCCCATTACACAGAACAGTCAGATATTTATACACTGCTATGTATCTTCTCACTCTTGCAAAGGGAACATAACTGCTACTTTCATTGTTTTTGGTTAAGGCTTCATTTTCCTACTAATTATCATCCTAGAGCAGGGGTGTCAAACTCAAGGCCTGCGGGCTGAATCCCGCCTGCAAGGTGGTTAGATCTGGCCTGCAGGGCTGTCTGGGAATAGGAAAGGACTGGTTTGCAGCAGCCTGGCCCAGGCCGACCAGGAACCAATCTGCAATGTGACAGTGGCCATTCAAGCTGGTATGCAGCACTGCTCTGGAGCCAGCAGGAGGCTGCCCCCACCCCGCTCCCTTGCTTGCACCCAGGACGTGATGAGTGCACGTGGGGCCTAGTGTCCCCAGGGATCGTCTTGCCCCACAGGCTAACTAAATTCTGAGCGCTTCTCTTTAACCCAAGATGCCAGTGCTTGCACACTCGCCATACGGCCCTGTCCCCTGGGCACATATGCGCCCAGGGGACAGGGCCGAGGTTGCAGGACATCTCTCACTGGCTCAAAGCAGCCACTTAGGTCAGAACTAAGGCACAGGCATAGGAACCAATTCCGTCTGTGGCTCAAGTGGGCTTCTCGCTTGCATGTGCCGGCCTTACCGTTTGAGGGCAGGAACAAAGCCTTCAACTGAGCAAAGCCCTCACACCCACATCCAGCCCACCAGAGCTCACCACATTGGGGGGATGAATGAGACCCATGGTCCCCTGGAGCCCACTTCTGCTTAACCAGGGAGGAGGAGGAGAAGGTCAGCGAGGGTTTGTGCTTGCTGGCTGGTGAGGCAGGGAGTAGGTTGGGTGGGACTGGCTGGCTGGGGACAGGGGATCATGGCTGCTCAGGTGGCTCCTGCCGCCGCCACCAGCAGCTTGGGTGCTTGGTTCCACCTGAGCTGAAGAAAGTGGAGGCACAGCAGCAAGATTGTCCTCGAAGATTGCTCTGTTCCCAAGCACCCTATTTGCATGCAAATGCCCCACTTGCATGCAGGCAAACTTCATAGGACAATGGGGTCTCATTCCTCAGCGAGCTGTGACAGGCTGGTCATGAAGGCTTTTTTCATGCCCTCAAACAGTAAGGCTGGCACATGTGAAAGCCTCTTGCTTAGTGCAAAGATCCTCCAGCAGCTGCGCTTGTAACACCCAAGTTCCATGTCCTTCCTTCTTTTCCTCCTCCAGCTCCTTGTACTATGTCTGCTTCTGCCTCCTCCCCCTCTTCCTGGTCCTGCTTCCTCTTCCTCCTGCTTCTACTTCGTCTTCCTCCTCTTCTTCCCCACTCTCCTCCTCTCCCTCTCCTGGCATCCCAACTGGGCTTATGTTCCCTTTGTGCACCTCTCCAAGTTTGCAAGAAAATCACTCAGCAACCCATCTTGCAACCAGAGGCTCCTCCAAAGCCTTGTTGGAGGGGGACACCCCAAGGTATGTGTGTGTGTCTTTTTCTCAGAGTGCAAATAGGAACAGGGAGAAGCTACCTTTCACCTTAAGCACTGTGTTTCCAAGGGAATCTCTCTCTCATTAGCACTTTTCAAGACAGCTGGGCTTCATTGCACTTCAACTGGAGTTTTCTGCTTTTGTTTTGATGCTCAAGGATGCCTCATGTGTTTTAGCAACATCCTGATTGCTTTTTGTGGTTTGGTTTGATGTGTGTGTTTGTGTGTGTGTGTCTGTGAGCTTAAAGGGCTTCCACTGCTTGGTCCAATCCTTTTCAAGCTGAGGTGACTGCATGCTTCAAGTTTGTTTGCAAAGAGGAATTGTGCAATGCCGAATTAGTTTGGTCTCTCTTGGTTTTTTTAATTGTTTTCTCAGCACTTCCTGTCAGCCTGCTGCACCAGGAGAGGAATGAAACCCTGTTGTCCTGTGGAGCCTGCCTGCATGCAAGTGAATGGGGTGCTTGGAAATGGAGCGATCTTTGAGGGCAATCCTGCTGCTGAGGCTATGCTTTCTTCAGCTCAAATGGAGATGGGCACCCAGGCTGCTGATGACAGTGGCAGAAGCCACTTGAGCAGCCATGATTCCCCCCAGCCATTCAGCCCCACCTGACCTACCGCCTCACTCGCTGGCCGGCTCAAACCCTCACTGCTCTTCCCTCCTCCTCCCTGCTCAAGTGGTAGTGGGCTCCCACAACATGGCGAGCTCTGGTGGGTTGGATGTGGGTGCGAGGGCTTCGCTCAATTAAAGGCTTTGTTCCTGCTCTCAAATGGTAAGGCTGACACATGCGAGCGAACAGCCTACCTGGGCCACAGACGGCATTGGTTCCTGCACTCAGGCCTTCGATCTGACCTGTATGGCTGCCCTGGAGCCAGTGAGAGACAGTCCTGGTGTCTTGGCTCTGCCCCTTGGGCATGCTCCCAGGAGGCAGCAAGTTCACAAACGCTGGCATTCAGAACTTAGCGCTCAGAACTTAGGCTACAGGGCAAGACGGTCCACAGGGACGCCAGGCCCCATGCACGCTCACCACCTCCTGGGTGCAAGAGGTGGAGTGGTGGTGGCCTCCTGCTGGCTCCAGGGTGGCACTGCATATCTAAAGCTGGCCAAGTACCAGCCCAGATGGCCATTGCTATATTGCAAATCAGTGCCTAGTCAGCCTGGGCAAGGCTGCCACAGGCCAGTCTTTTGCTATTTCCAAGGCTGCCCCGCAGACCAGATCTAACCATCGAATGGGCCAGATCTGGACCATGGACTTTGAGTTTGATACCCCTGGTTTAGAGAGAATGATTTTTGGAATGTTGGTGTTGAATGCAGAGCTGAAGTCTATAAATAAGTCATTGGTAATTCAAGATGATGTAAGATATAATGGAGTGTCATATTTAATATATCATTGGCCGATTTATTTGCATGGTAGGCAAACTGCAAGAGATCCAGCAGCAGATCCATTATGGCTTTCAGGTGGGCCAGCACTAACCTTTTGAAGGTTTTCATAAGTACTGATATTAAAACAAAAGGACTGTAGTCATTGAGTTCTTTATTGGAGGGTTTCTTGGGCACCGGAATGATAGTAGAGCATTTGAAGCAAGAAGGGACATAACACATCTCTAGTAATTTATTAAAGATTGGGGTGAATATGGGGGCCGGTTGATCAGGACACACTTTCAAGCAATAGAGAGCTATTCTGTTTTGGCCTGGTGCTTTTCCAGGCTTTTGTCTGTGAAATACACTTGCACATCTTTTTCAATGTTTAATTTTGAAAGTCCAATGTTCTAGCTTATGGCAATCTTTTTGAATTGCAATTATTTTGTTGGAAGATATTAACCAATCCCTTAGATTGTTGTTACCTGCATTCTTCCCATTCCAGTCTTCAGGCCATTTACAAAGATACAGTGGGTCTGGGTCAAGAATGGAAGGACTTTCATCCAGGATGATGGAAAACCTTTTATGAGCAGTCTTTGTATGCAGTTACTTAACCACATGCAGATCCACCAAGGCCACAGTATTGCCAAGACCACATTTATTTATTTATTTTTGTCAATTGCTTACAAGATAATAGGTATAAGTAAAAACATAGTTATGAATACATGGATACACATAAGAAAAATAAAAAGTAAAAAGTAAAAGAAACAATAGGAGAGGGACAGTAGGCATGTTGGTGCACTTATGCACGCCCCCTACAGACCTCTTAGGAAAGGGGTGAGGTCAATAGTAGACAGTCTAAGGTTAAAGTTTTTGGAGTTTGTGGAAGAAACCACAGAGTCAGGTAGAGTATTCCAGACATTGACCACTCTGTTGCTGAAGTCATATTTCCTGCAATCAACTTTGGTGCGATTAACCTTGAGTTTGTATCTATTGTTTGCTCTTGTGTTGTTATGGTTGAAGCTGAAGTGTTCATTGATAGGTAGCACATTGCAATGTATGATTTTATATACTATACTTAGATCAGACCAAAGGCGGTGTAGTTTTAGGTTTTCTAGATCTAGAATTCCGCAACGAGGTAAGGTATTCTGCAACGAGTAGAGGAGTGGACAATTCTTCATGTGAAATATTTCTGGACTTTCTCAACTGTGTTAATATCAGATACGTAATGTGGGTTCCAGACTGATGAGCTGCATTAGAGTATTTGTCTAGCAAATGTTTTGTATGCTCTAGTTATTAGTTGTAATATTACCAGAGAAAAAGCTATGTAAGATTAGGTTAACAACTCTTAATGCCTTTTTGGCTATGTAGTTACAGTGGGCTCTAGCACTTAGGTCATTAGAGATGAGTACTCCAAGATCCTTGACAGAGTTTGGATCATCAGCAAGGTCTTGACTATTCAGCCTGTATTTTATTTTCTGATTTTTTTTTTGCCAAAATGTAGGAGAGAGCATTTATTTGTTGAGATTTGAAGTTGCCATTTGTTTGACCATTCTGAATCATAGTCAAGATCTTTTTGAAGGGTAGCAGTATTGAACAGCTTTACATCATCAGCAAAGAGAACGCAGTTGCTCTTAATATGATCACAGAGGTCATTTATGTAGAGTATGAAGACAGTTGGTCCTAGAACACTGCCTTGGTGGACACCACTGTTGACAGGTACAGAATTTGACAGGACGCTCCTAATTTTGACAATTTGTTGTCTGTTTGACAGGAATGCTTCTATCCAATTATTCAGTTGTCCAGAGATACCGTAAGATTTTAGTTTTAGGAATAGTTTGTGGTGTACCACTGAATCAAAGGTTTTACAGAAGTCTATGTAGATTGTGTCTATTGCTTTGCCTTGATCGAGTTGTGTAGTCCATATGTTTTTGCAGTGTAAGAGTTGCAGATTACATGATAGTTTTTTTTCTGAAACCAAATTGTTTATTAAAGAGTAGATTGTTTGTTTCTAAGTGGAAGATGATGGATTGGTTAATAATTGATTCCATGACTTTACAGGTGATGCAGCATAAAGAGATTGGTCTGTAATGTTCAATTAGGCTGGGGTCTCCCTTTTTGAAGATGGGGATGACCGTGGCTTGTGACCATAGTTTTGGCAAGGAGCTGGTCCTGAAAGATTTTTCAAAGATTATGCTTAGGGGTTCGGCTATGGCAGTGGATAGCTTTTTTAAAAAGTAGGCACATATTCCATCCGGTCCAATAGATAGAGATCGTTTTAGATCGTCTAGTGCTTTTTCAACATTGTCTTCTGTAAAATCAATATGTATTAGATCATTGTAGTTGTCTGTGGTTCGACTAGGGAATACTGGGCATGATCTATTGCTGTTTACAAATACTGAGCCAAAGAATGTGTTAAATGATTTATCCATCTTATATGTAAGAACACTATGAGAGACATTGCAAAAGTATTTTTACTGAGATCAACATAACCTACATCTATGGCCTTGCCTACTAAATTAGTTTCTGTTTCTTAAATATATGAAGTTAGCTTGCTATTGTTTGTTTTTGGCCAATATGGTCGTTCTTTATAAATTTCTTTCCTATGTGCTTGCAGACATGCTGCTTGATACTGCTATTATCTTTCCCAATGCAGATGATATAGTAGTTTTCCATGTCCACGCTGCTCTCTTTTTGAATATTGGGATTGTTGCCCTTCCTCAGTTTTCTAAAACCTCATCCATTTTTAAGTCTTACACTCAGTAGTTCTGGGAATAGTTCAATAAACTCGGCATCCAGCTTCTTAGATGGTCATGTGGAGGGGACAGCCATTCATGATCTTCAATCACTATGGAGATGCTTGTGGGAGGCCTGAGCATGATTTAATTTAAGGAAGTGCTAATCATTCTGAAACCATTGGAGGAATTGAGAGTCTTGGAAGGACAATGGGCTGGGTGGTATGCAGATGAAATTGAGGTTGGCAGCCATCTAAAGAAGTGATAGGAAATGGCAACTATTGGTTGGATTCATGATTCTTTCCCTGTTATTTCCAAAGATATTGGATTATTTATTTTTTCAGGTATTATTATAAAATACATAGAAATAAATAAATTGGTCCTAACACATCTGCTTTTGGGAAACAGAAGATGGGAAAGAAAAGAGTGGCAATTATTGGAGCTGGTTCCAGTGGACTCTGTAATATCAAATGCTGCTTGGAAGAAGGTCTGGAGCCTTTTTGCTTTGAAAGCAGTGATGATATTGGGGGACTCTGGAGGTTCAAGGTAAGTGCAAATGCTCCATAATATTGAAGCTTTACTTCCAAGGGATTGTTGTAAATTCTCTCAACCTTCAGCACTGTTTCATGTAGACACTTGGTCTATATTTATCATAGTTAAAAATATGAAAAATATATTTTTTACCTCAAAAGCATCCTGAAGATCATAGAAATATGCATAAATCAGAATGAAGAGAAGGAAAAGGTGAAGCTAATTTTGTCAAAATTTACAGCTTTCCATGAAAACCATTCTGGAGTGCAGCTTACAGAATAGGCAGATGATTTTCTGTGCATACGAGGGCTGGATACATAGGGCATGATGAATTTAGGTTTAGAGCTGCATATGTACCTCTTTCTGTGCTCTTATATTGATTTTGAAACTTGGTACTTTTATTTGAGGGTCTTAGACCTTAAAATCATCTCAGACACAGGAAATGAGCAATAAAGTCTGAATTGAATTTCCAGGGACTTGAGAAACAGGAATGTATTTCAAATAATATGTATAATGAAAACACTATGCAACAAACATTAAATTTTTATTTGTTGCAGGACAATCCTGAGGAAGACCGGGCTAGTATTTACAAATCTGTGATCATCAACACCTCCAAAGAAATTATGTGCTTTAGTGACTTCCCCATCCCAGATGATTTTCCCAACTACATGCACAATTCAAAGATAATGGACTATTTCCGGATGTATGCAAAACACTTTGACCTTCTGAAATATATTCACTTCAAGGTAAGATGAATATGACCCTTTTTTTCTGAAGCATTGCAGAGGCACATATGTTCTTTTCACCTTCAAAATCGGGGGTGGGGGGAGGATAGGATCTAGGTGAGTACTAGGCATTTGGTGTTGACACTGGGCAAAATTCTGGAACAGATTATTTGTGAGCATTTTAAAAAAATGCATTGCTGGGCAGGAGAGTAAATCATGCCAAATCTTATCTACTTTTCTCATAGTGACCAACTACAAATGCATTAACAAAGCACTGTGTCCTGATTATAAGAGTCATTTGGGTGCCTATTTTACTTTGATCAGATTGCACCTACAATATACCATATGTTTCTTGGGCATTGCATTGAAGGAAAGACATTGACAAACTGGAAGAAAAATGATAACAGTCCTGAAAGAAAAAAAACCTATGAGGAAGGATCGGAAGTGTTAGGTATGTGTCACCTAGAGATGGTTGAGGAGAAATGGTAGCTCTGTTCCAATATATGAAAGATGTGTAGAAAACAGAATAGAATTGTGCAAAGCTACACCAGAAAACAAGATGCAATAGGCATACTGTAATAAAGAAGCAGATTTTAGTTGGACATCAGGAAAATTTTTCTAATGGCAACATATGTTCAACAAAGAAATAGCCTTGGAAGCTGATGGGTTCTTCTTTACTGGTGGTGTTTTTAATGGGATATGTGGTAGCCTGATCAGGGGGTTGAACTACATTAAGGAGACTTTCTCCTCTTATATTCTAGATTTGGTGAGTTTGTCTAGTTTTCAGGTTAACTATACCCATCTTCTTTTGAGAGCAACAGCCTATCCCTGATGACTAAAATTCCTGTATCTGGCAAGTTACACTAAAAGAGTTTAATGGACTGGTTGCTTGTAACATACCTATGTTTTAGAGACTGTTATGCTTATACTTATTCTGTCAACATCTTAAATGAGATTACATCCTAGTGCAGGCAGTCTTTGATTTATAGCCATTATTTAATGACTGTTCAAAGGTACAATAACACTGAAAAAAGTGATGTACAATCGTCACAGAATTCTCATTATCAAAATCCAGGCAGTATCCCAAAGTCATCATTTGTGACCTTCTCAACTGGCTTCCAACAGGCCAAGTCAAAGAGGAAGCTGGATTATCTTAACAACTGCCTGATTCATTTAACAACCATGGCATAAAATCAGGTATAACTCACTTAACAGCTGCCTTGCTAGCAATGGAAATTCTGATCCCAATTGTGATCATAAGTTGAAAACTAGCTGAAATTAGCATGCTTGGTGAGAACACATTCTATGTTAAAATATGGATGGGACTTTAGTGTTTTGGGAACTGATATTAATCCTTCCACTTGTACAGTTGCAGAAATATCATAAAATCATTGAGTTGGAAATAAACATTGTAATCAACTAGTCCAACCCATTACTCCATTCAGGATCCAGCAGAGAAGTATATTTTAAATGTTTTGCTCTCCAAATTCCAAATTCGTTCCCATATTTAAACATTATTGAAGAGCCCAAAATAACTTTTGTTTGTATGGGTTATATTTATCATTTTTACTATATTGAAAGGAGAAATAATGCATTTGTAGAATATTTATTGATTGAATAAATAAAGTCAGGAAGTTCTGCTTAATTTTTAGACTTGAGCCATTTTCATATAATTTTTTAAACCATTGATACTTGTCCTACCTTGGGATTAGGCATAGTTTTGATTCTCAATGTCTTCAGATTTCTCTGCTCCTGAGTAGGGGTGGGATTCAATTTTTTTAACAACTGGTTCTGTGGGTGTGGCTTAGTTGGTGGCATGGCTTGGTCATGTGACTGGGTGGGTGTGGCTTGGTGGTCATGTTATTGGCTGGGCATAGCCAACTCAACATCACTCACATCGTGGCACGCATCTCCTCGCCTGGCCTCTCATGACTGTGGGGATGCTGCAAAAGTCGTAAGAGTGAAAAATGGTCATAAGTCACTTTTTTCAGTGCTATTGTAACTTTGAATGATCACTCCACACAAGCAAAGTACCCCCAAAGGAGGGGAAAAAAACTCCAGAGACGTTCCTGAAAGTCTAGTCCTGCCAAGAATGTAATAAGGGTTAACGGAGAGGCAGTTTCTAGAAGCAACACTAGAATGTTTCCTTCCTGCCTTCCTTACAGGATTAGGCCAGTAATTTCTTCTAACAACCGGTTCTTCGAACTGCTTAGAATGTTAATAACCAGTTCTAGCGAATAGGTGCGAACCTGTAGAATCCCACCCCTGTTCCTGAGCACAAGCAACATATGGGGTTCCCTTCCATGTGTAACCTGCTTGCTTGGTTGCTTGCTTAGCCAAGATGAGTGGAAAATTCCAATCAAATTTGCTTCTAAAGCACACCCACACTTTCATTTAAATCTTATGCAAGAGATCCAGAAGTTTACTAGAGATTATCTTTCTTAATATTTTGTTCATTTATTAAGATTAAACCAATACATGCAGAGACCTGTTTTTCAGGTGCGGTGAAAGAGTTTTGTGCAGTGTCATTTCCACACTGCAGGATATGTTTCCATCAGAAATATGGTACTCCACACTACTTGGATTTTAGGACAAAAATGTTAAGACCCAGCTTTCTAATCCTTTAACCTATTTATTTAAGCAGACTCCTCTGAAATTTAATCTTTGGGTTTAATTTTTATTGGAAAGTAATTAGAAAGTAATCCCCAGGCCCTTCTCGAATAAATCCTATTATTTTTATGTATTTATTTATTTTATTCATTTTGTCAAACACTTACAATATAATAGAAATAAGAATAAACATAAGTTTAAAACATGACTAGGAACTAATAATTGGGGACAATAGGACAGGGGTGGTAGGCATGATTGTTCCCTTATGCATGCCCTTTACAGACCTCTTAGGAATGTGGTGAGGTCGAGAGAGGTTAGTTATTGTTGTTTAGCTTGTCTCCTTAACATTGGTTATGGAACACACACTGCACAGTCTACAGTTTTCTAGAGGGAGAAAGATTTTCTGAGCAAATAAATAACTATGCGTTGATTTATTCTTTTCCTGACTTCTGCTTTCAGACTAAAGTCTGCAGCATAACAAAATGCTCAGACTTCTCTACCAGTGGTCAATGGGATGTTACCACAGAATCAGATGGGAAGCAAGAATCATCAGTTTTTGATGCAGTTTTGGTCTGCACTGGCCACCACACCAGTGCATATCTGCCCCTGGACTCCTTCCCAGGTATGATTTGAAGTTTTTAAAAGACTGACATTCCTTTTTGAAATACAGAGTTGCACCAAATGAGACAAAAGACCAGCCGTCGTCTCCAGGGAGGCCCAAATACCCACAAGTATTCCATCTTGCTAGGTTTGAGTCAGAGCTATTTCACACATCTAGTCCTCAACCTCCTCCAGTCATTGGGATAGGACATCCACAGTATCACTCAAATGGAGGAACAGAACTTAACAGAATAACAGAGTTGGAAGGGACCTTATAGGTCATCTAGTCCAAAACCTTGCCCAAGCAGGAGACCCTACACCATTTCTGATAGATTGCGGGGGGGAGGGGGGGTTGGACTAGATGACCTACAAGGTCTCTTCCAACTCTGATGATCTATATATCTATGATACATATGTAATCTATGATAGATATATAATCTATGATAAATAGATAGATAGATAGATAGATAGATAGATAGATAGATAGATAGATAGATAGATATAGATACTCACACACATACATACATACATACATACATACATACATACATACAAGATGGAAGTATCTTCTTGAAAGTTTCCAGTGATTAAGCTCCCAGAACTTCTGAAGGCAAGCTG
Organism: Hydrophis major; assembly: GCA_033807585.1. Lineage (NCBI taxonomy): Eukaryota > Metazoa > Chordata > Lepidosauria > Squamata > Elapidae > Hydrophis > Hydrophis major. The sequence continues at coordinate 125,395,916 of CM066330.1, forward strand.
TTCCATTGGTTGATTGCTCTTAATGTCAGAAAATTTCTCCTTATTTCTAGACTGAATCACTCCTTGATCAGTTTTCATCCTTTATTCCTTGTCTGGCCTTCAGGTGTTTTGGAAAATAGATTGACCCCCCTCCTCTCTGTGACAGCCCCTCAAATATTGGAACATTGCTGTCATGTCATCCCTGGTTCTTCTCTTCACTGGACTAGCCATACTCAGTTCCTCTAACCATTTTTCATATGTTTAACTTCCAGTCCCCTAATCATTTTGTTGCTCTTCTCTGTATTTTTCTAGAGTCTAAACATCTTTTTTATAACGTGGTAACCAAAACTGGATGCAGTATTCTAGGTGTGGTCTTACTAAGGCTTTATAGAGTGGTATTAGTACCTCATATGATCTTGACTGAATCCTCTGTTAATACAACTTAGGATTGCATTGGCTTTTTTGGCTGCCGCTGCACATTGTTGACTCATATTTAATTGGTTGTCCATTAAGACTCCAAGATCCCTGGTTTCTCCTGATCTATATGTGTACTTTTGGTTTTTCTTGCCTAAGACTTTACTTTTCTCTGAATTGAATTTCATTTTATAAGTTGGGTCCCAATGTTCAAATCTGTCAAGATCCATCCAGATCTTGAGCCTATCATCTAGGGCAGGGGTGTCAAACTCTCAGCCTGCGGGCCAGATGGTCACATGCTGGCCCTGCCCCCGCCTTGTTTAGCGAAGGGGGGAAAAGTCCTGATACGTCACATTATGCTGCTATGACAACGTGAGTTTGACAGCCCAGATCTAGGGTGTTGGCTATTTCTGCCAGCTGCAGATGTAGATGTAGTACCAATAAGGACTACTTGTTGAGTATGGTTTGTCAGCCAGTTAGAAATCCATCTGATGGTGATACTTTTTTCAAGCTTACTGTTACGAACTAAGCAAACTCATTAGCTTGCGATTCTAATAGTTTTACTTTCACAGCAGGCTCGTAAACCTGCACTTCTGATTGGCCCGCTAATAGCGGATCGTAATTGGTCGTTGTCGGCTGATCTGATTGGCTGTTAAAGGGTCGCCGCTGATTGGATGCTTTCCAGCATGGCAAACTCAAATCATTGGTTGTTGTGACAGCAGCCAGCTCTATAAAAGGAGCTGCTGCTGCCCTAGCCTTTTGCTTTGTTCTGAAGTCACTAATAAAGAGTTGGAGTCACTATTCAATGCCTCGTCTCCGTTCTTGCGCCCACTCTCCCAGATATAACACTGGCGACGAGGATGGGATGCGAAGATGATAAGAGCTGACTGATCACTTATTGCATGATAACAGAGCACGTGGCTGAGAGCGCACCAATTGCGGCAACATGACCAGTGGCGCCATACCACCTGCTCCATTTGACCCGGCTAACAAAGACTGGGACTCGTATATGGACAGGTTTCAGATGTTCCTAGAAACCAACAACTTGAAGGATGCAACGCCTGGCAAGAAACGAACTGTATTCCTGACCCATTGCGGGCCAGCCGTATTTAAGATGGCAAAGGTGCTTGCAAAACCAGCGGAAGTCAAGACAATGGACTGGGACACTCTCGCCCCAATCCTCCGGACCCATTATGCCCCAGCGGTGCCAACACTCATCAGAAGACATGAGTTTTACCAGAGGGACCAACAGGAAAGCGAAAGTGTGGGAGACTTCATCACAGACCTCAGAAACCTGGGGGGACTCTGTGGCTTTGCCAATCTCAAAGAAGCCATGAGAGATCGAATTGTTCTGGGTCTAAGAGACCCCACGACCCAGAGCAAGATTATGGCAAAGGGAGACATCAGCTTCGCAGATGTCATCGCCGATGCTACTGCAGCAGAAGCAACCAGGAAGTTGGCCGCTTGAATGCACCAAGCAAACGGACCGCACCAACTCACCAGTAATACTACGCCTTGTCCCGAGAGGCACGCAACGACCACCCACCATGAAGACCTTGAGTCCTCATCAGAAAGCGAGGAGAGGAGGTCAACAGACTCCGGTCAGAACGTGATCAATGAGATCAATGGAGTCGTAAGCCCTCATTCCAGTGTGCGGATTGCGGGGGAAACCACCCACGATCAGACTGCACATTCCTAGATGCACTCTGCCGTTCCTGTGGAAAGAGGGGCCACATTGCAAAGGTTTGTAGAAGTAAGCGAGGGTCCAGCCTGAACCAAAGAGAAAATAATTTCCGGCAGACAACAGGCACCCCACCAGTAAATCGGGACCGCCCAAGCAACCAATGGAACCACAACTACAGAAACTGAGCACCAGCCACTTCTACCAGACGAGAAGAGGCATACCAAACCATTACCATCGGCAATGCTTCATTCCTTGATGCAAGGAAAATCCGAGTAAAGGTCATTATTGAGAAGCGACCATGTGTGATGGAAGTCGACTCCGGGTTGTCCCTATCGATGGTTTCCTGGAAAACCCTCAAACAGCTGATCCCTGACATCCGCCGCCAAGACCTCAGCACTCAGAGAATTATATTGAGGGACTACCAGGGAAATAGAATTCCAGTCGCTGGTTCCAGCCACGTCCAAGTCTCTTTCAAAGACCACATCGCAATCCTACCTCTTACCGTCGTTGATAGAGATCGACCCGGCTTGCTAGGCTTACAGTGGTTCGCGCCTCTGGGAATCGAACTGGTAGGCATCAATCAAACCGAAGGCGATGACTGGGAAGCAGCCCTTGTCCAGGAATTCCAAGAAGTTTTCACTGAGAAGCTAGGCAAGTACAAGGGATCCCCCATATCATTTAACCTCTGCCCTGATATTGCGCCCATTCGCCTTAAGCCTCATCGAGTGCCCTTTGCACTCAAACCAAAGATTGACGAACAATTAGACAAGGCGTGTTGGAACCAATTGACCACGCCCGATGGGAGACCCCAATTGTAACCACCATAATGGATCTTTGAGAAATCTGATGGATCTTTGAGAATTTGTGGGGATTACAAGGCCACCCTGAACCACGCACTTCAGCAGAGCGCTTACCCCGTGCCTGTGGTCCAACACCTCCTTCATTCCCTTGGGGGCGGAAAAATATTCGCAAAACTGGACTTAGCCCAGGTGTACCAGCAGCTGCCCATAAATGCAGAGACTGCAGAAGCCCAAACTATAGTTACACACAGAGGTGCATTCAAGTGTAATAGACTCCAGTTCGGAGTAAGTGGCACCTGGCATCTTCCAGAGTCTGATGGAGAGATTGCTACAGGGCATAAAAGGGGTCATGCCATATTTCGATGATGTCCTGATAGCTGCTCCCACTAGAAGTATACTAGAAAAATGACTAAGAATGGTCTTCCAGAAATTTAAAGATGCTGGCCTGAAGGTCAAGAAGGACAAGTGCCAACTATGCACAGAGAGGATTGAATTCCTTGGTTACCTTCTTGACAAACAGGGAATTCAACCTACTGAGAAAAAATTGGCGGCAATAAAAAATGCCCTGAGACCTAGAAACAAAACAGATCTCCAAGCCTTCCTGGGATTTATCAACTTTTATAACATCTTCCTACCCCAGAAGGTGACTGTTGCTGAACCCCTGCATAGGCTCCTCGACAAGAAGGCTTCCTGGGTCTGGGGACATCGAGAAGAGCGAGCTTTTCAGCAAATAAAAGACCTTTTAACATCAGATGCTGTATTGATACAATATAACGAGACTTTACCATTAACGATTACCTGTGACGCCTCACCGTTTGGAGTAGGAGCCATCCTGAGCCACATCCTGCCAAATGGTACTGAGGTGCCCATTGCATTCTTTTCTAGAACTTTATCTAAAACTGAGAGAAACTATAGCCAACTAGATAAAGAGACTCTCGCTATTGTGGCTGCAATCAAATGATTCCATGAGTATGTATATGGAAGATCCTTTTCTATAATCACCGATCACACACCACTACTTGGCATTTTGGCTGGGGATAAACCAACTCCCCACATCTTATTGCCAAGAATGACACGCTGGTCAGAGTCTTTAGCCGCATACGATTACCAACTGCGACACCGACCGAGGAAAGTCATTCCCCACTGCTGATGCCCTGAGCCGCTCTCCACTACCAGAAGTCCTGGACGACCCAGCTCCAACCCTAGCTACACTACAAATCAAGACACTTCCTTCACCACCACTGACTGCACAAGACATCGCATCTGAAACAAGGAAGGACCCTTGTTTGGCACAAGTCTCAGCTGGGTGGAAAGAAGTTGGCCTGACAATGAATTCAACGACACCTTCAAGCCTTTCAAACACAGGCAGACAGAACTTTTCTCCCAAAAAGGATGTGTTTTATGGGGAGACAGAGTCGTCATTCCAGAAAGACTGCAGCATAAGGTCCTAAAACTATTGCATGATGGACACCTGGGCACCGTGCGAATGAAGGCACTAGCAAGAAGCTATGCTTGGTGGCCAGGCATAGATAAGCAAATAGAAACCTGGTTCGCTACCTGCAACAAATGCCAGGAAACACGCTCAGCTCCACCAAAAGCACCACCAACGGAATGGGAAGCACCCGAAGTCCCTGGTCCCACATCCACATTGATTTTGCGGGACCCACCAAGGGGCATACATTTCTCATAACAGTGGATGCCTATTCCAACTGGCTTGAGGTCCACAAAATGAAGAGCACCACAACAGAGACAGTCGTTAAAAAACTAAACAGACTATTTGCTACACACGGCTTGCCAGATGTCTTGGTTTCAGACAATGGCCCATAATTCACCACCTTGGCATTTGAGCAGTACCTAGCAGACCGGGGGATATGCCACGCCTTAACATCGCCGGCTCACCCTGCGGCCAATGGTAGGGCTGAACGAATGGTCCAGTTCATAAAGAAAACCTTACACAAGATGGAACAAGGGAACATCCACGACAAGGTGACCAGGATGCTCCTCCTCCAGCATATCACTCCAAACAGCACCACAAACAAACCCCAGCCGAACTCCTGATGGGCAGGAAACTTTGATCACATCTTGACCGACTACACCCTGCCTACACACCAGAAAAGCCCCTGAGGTCCAGCAGCAAGTATCGCACTTTCAAGGTAGGCGACCTGTGTTTGCAAAAAACCTTACCAGTGACCCATTGTGGGTCCCCGCTACCATAACTCAACTTATGGGTCCCCGTTCCTACCATTTACAAACTGCTGATGGAAAGCTGTGGAAGCGCCACTTCGACCAGCTACGCTCCCGGCTGGTATCTACCCCCTGCACGAGCCCTCAACTCCAAACCAGGGGGGGAAGGGAAATTGAGGGGGCCAAAAATGAACTAGTAACCGACCCAGTACTCAAAAAACAGCAATCAGCGCAACCAAACCTGGATTATTCAGCTTCCGAAGAAGAGCCGGGGCAGATGGCCATCTCTCCACAAAGCAGCACGGCGGCATCAGCAACCCCAGAGAATCCAGATGACAGCCTTGACGGGAGTAGAGATGACAACACCGAGTCGCCCATCGGAGCAGCCAGCCCACCATTACCGCCGAGTTCAACCAACAGCCCACCAGAACCAGAGTCCGGGCAAAGACTGGTGGAGCAACGAAGATCAGGTAGACAGGTAAGACGACCTGTCTACCTGCGAGAATACATCACCCCACCCTTGAGACGGAACCTAGGGGGGAGGGGTGTTACGAACTAAGCAAACTCGTTAGCTTGTGATTCTAATTGTTTTACTTTCACAGCAGGCTCGTAAACCTGCACTTCTGATTGGCCCGCTAACAGCGGATCGTGATTGGTCGTTGTCAGCTGATCTGATTGGCTGTTAAAGGGTCGCCGCTGATTGGATGCTTTCCAGTGCGGCAAACTCAAATCATTGGTTGTTGTGACAGCAGCCAGCTCTATAAAAGGAGCTGCTGCTGCCCTAGCCTTTTGCTCTGTTCTGAAGTCACTAATAAAGAGTTGGAGTCACTATTCGATGCCTTGTCTCCGTTCTTGCGCCCACTCTCCCAGATATAACACTTACCAAGAAGTAGGTTGTGGTTTACTTTGTCAAATGCCTTGCTAAAGCCTAAGTGTATTATGTCCACAGCATTTCATTGATCTAGTAATGTAGTCACTATGTCAAAAAATGAAATAGGATTGGTTTGCATGATCTTTTTTAAATAAACCCATGCTAACTTTTAGTTATTACTTTACTCGTTTCTAGGTGTTCGCAGATCTGGGTTTTTTTATTATCTTTTCCAGTATCTTCCCAGATATTGATGTTTGGCTGATTGGTCTATAGTTTCTGTTCCAGTCCCCCATGTGCACACAAATGAGGAGTTTAAGGACTTTATTGAGGCTATACAGACTTTATTGAGGCAAAACAGACTAATACAGGGTTATTCCCCAGGTTTCTACTTGCATCAAATGCAAAGTTCTATTGAGCCTGATATTGCACAGTGTAGGCACCATTCAATAAGTCCAAGAGCAAGGGCACAACTCCACAAAGACAAAGTCTGAAATCCAGGCACAGTCCAAAGTCCACGCATGGTAATTAAGCCAAGGTTCAAGTTCAGAATCCAATGAGCAAATTCAAGGTTCAAATACATGGCCAAAGGGGAAGAAAGAACAGAATCCTGAGGTATTCCACAAAGTAGGGGGTGTGATTTGGATTTCTCTTTCTCTGTCACCACTGACTGGCACTGGCACTGAAGAAAGGAGGAGAACCAGCACTATACAGTGCCACTTACCTTTAATTCCTAGAACTGGAAAGATACTATGATAAATAGTACCAAATCCCACTGAGAAGTTAGGAAGAGCCAGGATGGATGCACTACCTCCACCCAGAAGAAGTTATGATATGTATATGAGCATGATCAATGTGATCTGAGTTCCAAATCCTGTTCTGAACCCAGACTAAAAGGGGTCTAGATAATCTGCCTCATCCACTGTTCTCTAAAGCTGCCATTGACCACTCTCTCCACCACCTTACCTAGAAAGGGAGATTGGAAACCAGACTTTACTTGTCTAATCTAGCCGAACCAAACAATGGTGTCAGAACTGCCATCATACACTGAATTGTGCATTTGCTTGCTGTCAGTCTGCCATGGACATGAGAGGAAGAAGCCAGGTTGGAGGGAGGAAATTACTCATTGTGCCTTCCAGAAACAGCATGGGGCAAAGCAGAGAGCTAGAGCCTGAGAGCAGTGCAGACAGCAATCAGGAAAGAGACAGTGGGGATGAGTGGAGGGCTGAGTGAGCAGACCAGACAGTGGAGCTGAGCTGACTGGAAAGCTGCACTGCAGGCCAAGAGAGCTGACCAGAGCAGGGATGAGGTCGAAAAGACTCAAGCACCAAAAGACAGAACGGACCTAGCAGAGAAAATGATAAGAGGCCAGAGCAGTGAATGACAGAAGTGAAGGCAACAAATTAAGCCAGAGGTCCCAATAGGCAGGGAGGTAAGACCCCAGTAAATAATAAAAATAAATACAGGACAGAAAATAAAAGATAAATAAATGGGCAAATAATAAGGACAAAAGTGGAAAATTAGAAATCAAGGAAGAACAGGATTAATAAAGATCAATCAAATAAATAAGGCAAATCTTAAGATAGGGAGGAACTGGAACTTGATTTTTTAAAAAAAATTTTGAAAGAAAGGGTTAAATAAAACTAACATAATAGTAAGCAAGTAAAATAAATAACAAGGTATTTTAAAAAAGCAGAAAAAGGCAGAAAAAAGGATAGGGAAAAAATCAGATACAAAACTTTTGACTCTTAAAAGAACCAGCAAAAAGAAACAAACTCATGGAACAGGTGACAGATACTATTACAGTATGCAATATATGTTTCGTGCATGTGCTTATACCCAATGAACATCCAAATTATACATATATTAAATGTAAGCTATGTGAACTACAAGAGGAAAAAGTAAGGGATCAAGAGGCAGCTCCAAATCCAACCTACGCAAAAAAGCTATGCTCAAATTGAACCAAATAATGAACAAATAATTCCCAGAGGATTTGACCCTGCTGACAAATCCCTGGAGGAAGACAAGTGGAAATATGTCACAAATTGAAGGAAACACAATAATCAAAGAAAAAAGCGGCACACAACTAACAAACTCCTACTGCCTAATCTCACCCAATCAGAAGTGGTCCCATTAAAATGGAGCATGTGCTCTCAGGACGCTTCCCTGAGGCCCACTTGGCCAAAAACAGGATGTGGTGGGATGCTGCAAAGGAAAAAAGAAAGAGAAAGAAAGAAAGAGGGAGGAAGGAAGGAAGGGGAGAAAGAAAGGGAGGGAAGGGAAGAAGAAAGAAAAAAGAAAAAGAAAGAGGGAGGGAGGGAGAGAGAGAGGGAGGGGGGAAGGAGAAGAAGGAAGGACCATAAACCTTGCCACTAGAGACGCAGCTTCAGAGGATGCTTTGAAACAGCACAACAATCCAGGGTTGGAAGGTACTTGGAGGTTATCTAGTCCAACCCCGTTCCAGAAAGTGAGTTTTTGTTTTTTGACATCCCCCAGTCACATGACCACATATCCATGCCCACCTAGTCACATGACACACCCACCCACATAGCCACGCCGACCCAGTCATAACCACATAGTCACAACCACAGAAGCAATAGTAAAAAAATTTGAATTCCCCCACTCGTCACCACACTAAAAAAGATGTTTTGAAAAAGTGCAGAGAAGAGCAACCAGGATGATTAAGGGACTGGAGAGTAAAACATATGAAGAACGGTTACTGGAACTGGGCGTGGCTAGTCTCCTGAAGAGAAGAACCCGGGGAGGCATGATAGCAATGTTCTAATATTTGAGGAGCTGCCAGAGAAAGGAAGGGATCAAGCTATTTTCCAAGGCAGCTGAAGGCCAGACAAGGAATAATGGATGAAAAGTGAACAAGGAGAGATTTAAGCTAGAAATAAGGAGAAATTTTCTGACAGTGAGAACAATTAACCTACGGAACAGCTTGTGTTTTTCCTTGGAAAGGCAAGTACCCCCATAGATATGAGGCAAAAAGAGGAATAGAGCAAGCTTTTCCTAGATCAATTTGTGTTGAACTTACCATCTTCACCCTAACTGAAAGAAAACAGGCACACAATAGCAATTTGAACAATTTTACTCTTGGCTTACAGGGATTACCACTTTCAAGGGTCACTATTTACACAGTCGTGATTACAAGAGTCCCGATGCATTCACAGGAAAAAGAGTCATTGTGATTGGTATTGGGAACTCAGGAGTGGACCTTGCTGTGGAGATAAGCCGCACAGCACAACAGGTTTGTAACTACATGCTTTCTTTTATATTAATGAAGGGCAAGATATTAGGAAAGTGTTCTGAAAATTATGAATGTCCACTGACCTTGTGAACTCCAAAATTCTGATGCTATCAAACCTTTTACATGCAAGAAGTCTTTTTGAAAATATCCATAGGATATTGTAGAATGTGATAAAAGTTTGTTCCCAAGCACCTGGCTGACCCTAGAGATAGAAAGGAAACTAGTTTTCCAAGTGAACAAGCTATATGATCCAAAATGACACCAATATAAAGATTCAGTTACAGTAAATGATCTACCATTGTTTTTTCTTTGCCTTCTATTATGAATGCATAATACCAATAAAGTTATCATTGAGCTTGAAGTCTAGTGCAGGGTTCTGGCCCTGCACTTCTGATTGGCTGTTAATGGCAGGATCGGATTGGCCCGTTCAGGAGCATCCGATTGGCCATTAACAGGCCATTCCCATTGGTTAACGGAGCTAGCGCTCCAGGTTCGCTATTGGTTAAGTAGTTAATGAGTTGCCTATATAAGTAAGGCTAGAGCAGCCCTTGAGCTGAGCGGTCACAATATGTAAATAAAGAGTTTGAAGTTCACTGTTTCTACTGGCTCATCTCCATCATTCGCACCCATGCTCCAGAGTTAATACTGGCGACGAAGGTGGGATTGGATGACATCAGAGCCAACTAAGCACGTAACTGAAGCGCACAACGGTGAAACCATGTCCGGCGGCGCAATACCACCTGCTCCATTCGATCCAGCTCAAGAGGACTGGGAGTCTTACATGGATCGTTTCCAAATCTTTTTGGAAACAAATAATCTAAAGGATGCCACGGCCGGAAAGAAACGGGTGGTATTCCTGACGCACTGCGGGCCAACGGTATTCAAGATGGCTAAGGCATTAGCGAAACCGGCTGAAGTGAAGGCCATGGACTGGGACGTCCTCGAACCGCTACTAAGGGCCCACTATGCACCCGCCGTTCCAACGCTCGTAAGACAACATGAGTTCTATCAATGGAACCAGTGGAAAGGAGAAAGCTTTGCCGATTTCGTTGCAGACCTCCGGAACTTGGGAGGCCTTTGCGAATTCACCGACCTGGAGGAGGCCTTGAGAGACAGAGTAGTCCTCGGGCTCGATGCTCTAAATGTACAGAGCAAAATAATGGCAAAGGGCGACATCACCCTTAAGGATGCCATAGCTGAAGCTACAGCAGCGGAGGCAACCAAGAAGTCGGCTGCCCAACTACACCGAAATCGCACTCACACTCACCAACCAGCCGGTGAAATTTCAACTAACGCAGAAGGGCAGCTCTCCACGGCCCACCATGAGGACCTCTCTTCATCATCAGACAGCGACGAAGAAGAGGTCCATCGCCTGCGGACCGATCGGGAACGACACCTGAAGTCCCAGCAACCGTGCGTGGGCTGCGGGGCCAACCATTTTCGCTCCGACTGCAAATTCTGCAACGCATTCTACCACGAATGCGGGAAACGAGGCCACATCGGACGGGTCTGCAGAAGCCTCCTCGGACACAGCCAGACCTTGAAAGGAACCAATCTCCGCCAATCGACAGGAAATCGCCCTGTAAGGCAAGAGCCAGTAAACCACTCCTACGGAAACCGACCCGTGAATCATCCAGCGAGACGAGAAGAGGCTCACCAAACACTCACTATTGGCCATGCCTCTTCATTAGACGCTCAGAAAATTCGGGTCAACGTGAACATTGAAAATCGGCTCTACCAGATGAAAGTAGACTCGGGATCGTCTCTTTTGATGGTCTCATGGAAGACCCTCAAGCAACTCATCCCCACTATCCAGTGCCAAGACCTTCAATTTCAACGGCTCGTGCTAAAAGACTACCAGGGGAACCGAATTCCAGTTGCAGGATCCAGTCAAGTCCGGGTTACATTCAAGAACCGCACGGCGTACTTACCCCTGACGGTGATCGATAAGGACCGGCCTAGTCTGTTGGGCCTACAGTGGTTCGCACCACTCAGCATCGAAGTGGCAGGCATTAACCGAATTGGCGGCAGTGACTAGGAGGAAGACCTCACCCACGAATTCAAGGACGTCTTCGAGGAAAAGCTAGGTGAGTACAAGGGGACCCCGATATCCTTTAGCCTTAATCCAAAGATAGCTCCCATCCGCCTTAAGCCTCGTCGAGTTCCGTTCGCTCTAAAACCAAAAATCGACGAGCAACTTGATAAGTTGATTGCCCAGGGAGTTTTAAAGCCAACAGATCACTCCCCTTGGGAAACGCCGATTGTGACACCCATTAAGCCGGATGGCTCCATTAGAATTTGCGGGGACTACCGAGCCATCCTAAACCACACCCTGCAACAGAACCCATATCCGGTGCCGGTGGTACAGCACCTCCTCCATTCCCTGGGGGGCGGAAAAGTCTTCGCTAAACTAGACTTAGCTCAGGCTTACCAGCAATTGCCGGTTGACAAAACAACAGCACAGGCACAGACTATCGTAACACATCGAGGTGCCTTTAAGTGTACGTGGCTTCAATTCGGAGTCAGCATAGCCCCAGGGATGTTTCAAAGGCTAATGGAGAGACTATTGCAGGGGATCAAGGGTGTTGTCCCCTATTTCGACGATGTGCTTATTGCTGCCCCCACTCAAAAAATCTTGCGGGAGCGTTTAAGATTGGTATTATGAAAATTCAGGAAGCAGGCCTGAAAGTAAAAAAAAATAAATGCAAAATGTGTACCGATCATGTTGAATTCTTAGGGTACCTAATTGACAGTCAGGGTATTCACCCTACTGATAGTAAATTAAGAGCAATAAAGAACGTTCCCAGACCCCAGAACAAGACTGACCTCCAGGCGTTCTTAGGCCTCATCAACTTCTATAATGTTTTCTTGCCGCACAAGGCGACTGTCGCTGAACTGTTACATCGTCTTTTAGATAAAAAAGCAAGCTGGGTATGGGGTCAAAAAGAAGAGCAGGAGTTCCGTAATGTAAAAAAACTACTGACTTCAGACGCCGTGCTGATGCAGTACAATGAGACTTTTCCAATAAACATAACCTGTGATGCATCACCTTTTAGAGTGGGCGCCATTTTGAGCCATGTGTTACCTAACAGTAACGAAGCCCCTGTTGCTTACTTCTCAAAGACGCTCTCGAAAACCAAGCAAAATTACAGCCAAATTGATAAGGAAGCCCTGGCGATTGTATCAGCAGTTAAAAGGTTTCATGAGTACGTGTACGGCCGGGTTTTCACCATTGTAACTGACCACAAACCATTCCTGGGGATCATCACTGGGGACAAGCCAACTCCCTACATACTTTCTCCCAGAATGACCCGCTGGTCAGAATTCTTGGCTGCCTACAATTATCTGCTACAATATTGTCCCGGTAAAGCCATTCCCCACGCCGATGCGCTGAGCCGTACACCGCTCCCTGAAACTATCGACGATCCTGCACCAATGATGACAGCGTTGCAGATCGAGACACTCCACACGCCGCCATTGACTGCCCGTGACATCGCGAGAAACAAAACGCGACCCCATCTTGGCGCGAGTCCTCACGTGGGTGGAACGCGGATGGCCATTGGACCAATTACCAGACGACTTCGCACCATTCAAAAGTCATCAAACAGAGTTGTTCTCGCAGAAGGGCTGTGTCATCTGGGGCGATAGAGTCGTTATCCCAGAACGGCTCCAACAGACGCTGCTAAGAACCTTGCACGATGGCCACCCTGGCATCGTGAGCATGAAGGGCCTCGCACGAAGCTACGCGTGGTGGCCAGGCATCGATAGACAAATCGAATCATGGATTAAAACTTGCAAGAGATGCCAAGATGTAAACAACGCTCCACCAAAGGCAACCCCAACTGAATGGGAGACGCCACGGGGACCCTGGTCCCGCATCCATCTGAACTTTGCTGGGCCGACCAAAGGCCACACGTTTCTGCTAACCATCGACGCCTACTTGAATTGGCTCGAGATTCACTGAATGAGCAGCACAACCACTGACGCAGTCATCAAAAGACTGGAAAGACTTTTTGCAACCCACGGATTACCAGGCGTTCTGATATCCGACAACAGGCCCCAATTTATCGCGTTACCTTTTGAGCAGTACTTGGCTGACCGTGGTATTCGACATGCGCTCAGTTCGCCTGCGCACCCTGCTGCCAACGGTAGGGCTGAGCGCATGGTTCAATTCGTCAAAAAGACTCTCCAAAAGACCGATTACGACAACATCAACGAAAAAATCAACCAGATCCTTTTCCTGCAGCACATCACACCTCACAGCGTCACCAACAAAACTCCCACCGAACTGCTAATGGGACGAAAGCTCCGCTCCCACCTCGATCGGTTACACCCCACCTACGAACCTGAAAAGCAACTCGGATTCAGCAGCCGATGCCGTACCTTCCAGGTAGGTGATCTAGTATTCGCTAAAAACTTATCGGGTGATCCGCTGTGGGTAGAAGCGACCATAATCCGCGTAACTGGCCCAAGATCATACCTCATTCAGTGCCCTGATGATAGACTTTGGAAGCGCCACATAGATCAGCTACGATCGCAGCTACCACCTCGCAATTCCGAACTCCCCTTTGATCAAACTGAGGGGGGGGAGATACAGAGGAAAGCGAATTACTATTAGAAGGTAACCTTTTCGAAGAGACTGATAATGGAACGGAAACGCAGGAACAGGAACCAGGGACCGGAGTGAATGCACCTCAGGAAATGGCCAGTGATATTGATGACAACGAGAACGCGAACTCGGAACCAGAGGCACCCTTACCACTAAACAACGATCTACCTCAGCAAGAGTGCAGCCAACCGCCAGGCACCTTGCAAAAATCGAAAAGACTAATTAAACAACCGTCCTACCTTAAGGACTATGTAACCGCGCCCTGTGGGCAGAAGCCGGGGGAAAGGGGTGTTGTGAATGCATAATACCAATAAAGTTATCGTTGAGCTTGAAGTCTAGTGCAGGGTTCTGGCCCGCACTTCTGATTGGCTGTTAATGGCAGGATCGGATTGGCCCGTTCAGGAGCATCCGATTGGCCATTAACAGGCCATTCCCATTGGTTAATGGAGCTAGCGCTCCAGGTTCGCTATTGGTTAAGTAGTTAATGAGTTGCCTATATAAGGAAGGCTAGATATGTAAATAAAGAGTTTGAAGTTAAATGTTTCTACCGGCTCGTCTCCATCATTCGCACCCATGCTCCAGACTTAACACCTACTACCTGTCTTTTCTTGAGAATGAAGAAACTTTACTATGTGCCATTCCAATGGTAGTTGAACTTTTCTCTCTGGTAGCTGTTCCCTGTTATTCCATGGCCTCATGATCACTCTCTATGATGCAGATTCAGCAGATGCAGAATCAAACACTGATGCTCTATCAAATCACTCCTCAGCCAGGCCCAATTCATTTCTTTGGCCAAGGAGTAGGGAAGATCCACTTTCCTGCCTAAGAATTCTATACCCTGCTAAGCATCTTGTGAATAAATGGCAAGGCACTGATTTTGCATGCACCTGGTTCTTCGTTATTGGCAACTATTGAGCAAGGAAACCTCATTCATGCATGCTGGACAAGGAGAAGATTTAAACCATGAAGGGACTGCCTTCTGTTGCTGAAAGTTTTGTACTTCATTTATTTTTGCACCAGATTGCTGATACTTTTTTTAAACCATAGTATGTTCTTGACCAAGTTTTTGGATCTTTCCTTGGCACTTTTGAAGGTGTTGTGTGTTTTCTGATGAGAGACTAACTGAATTGTCTTCTCTTAGCCTCCAATAAGCATATGCATATGGCACATATTCATGCTCTTTGTTCTACTTCTCACTACCTCTGCTGTCATCTCTCCTGTCTGCCTAGACTTGGCTTCTTGATGCATTCACAAGCCTCGCTGAAAATGCACCACTCCAACTACTTGTACTTGCTTCCTCACTTTTGCATCTGTTACCAAACTCTTATCAGGTTCCCTCCCTAGCATCTCTGCAAGCCTTCCATGCAATCACTCACATCCTACCTGCATTTTGTTACTAACAGCATGGGTATTTATATACACACACACAGGTTGCCATGGGACAACAAGCTGCAGGGCAAGAGTTACTGTCTTGAAAGGTAACCTTTGCACAGCAATATTCAGATCTAGCCTAATGTCATCCCTCCCCAAGTCAGATCTTCAGGAGAGAAAGACCCTCAACTCCATTTGGTTGAAGGGATTGGTTCTTTTACTAATGTTAAGTGTGTGCAGTAAAACTAAGGCTAGATCTGAATATTCCCACACAAAAGTTACATTTTCCATTTTTTTTATGGTCATCCCCGCTTTGACCAGTCCATCAGTGGCCAATGGCAGGCCATTTATATGTTTTTGGAACCACTTGGTTGTTTGGTGCCACTCGATGCAGTTTTGGATTCTGTTCCCAGTCAGCTATTGTTGGTGGTTGGTTTAATCTGGCCTCGCATCTCTGGTTTTTATCAAGGATGTCTCCCCTTCCCTATTTGCATTTTATGGCAAGATGCCAGCAAAGCATAGAAGGCGAGGATAACAGATCCAACATTTACATAATATTGAAGAAATGGTGAAATAGAATCATTAAAGAAAGGATACAAAAGAAGGGCAGAATGAAATATGAATAATAAATATTAAAATAATTGTTTAATTATTTTAAATAATATAAAACTGTTGAATTGTCTGTGGCGAGTTGTTCTGTGTTGAATTGTCAGCAGCTACATGTCCCATGGCAAGTTGGGCATGGTGAGCTGGCCATGGCAAGTTAGCCAGGGTGAATTGGCAGCAGTGAATTGACCTCACCGTGTTGGCCATGACAAATTGTCCCATTCTAGTACTGAAAATGCACCCAGATTCCCATCACATATCCTAGGCTTGGAATGGCCTCTTTCCTCCTCTACTTCTTCTTTAAACTCCCCCACAGCCACCCCATTTTGGTTCAGTGGAAGAAAAAATGTGATGTAAACTCGAATAGTTGATTCACTGGAAAATCTACCAAGATACTGAATGTAAAGGGAAAAAGCAGGAAATGCATTTCAGTGTGGAATGTGTAGCTGATGTGGCAATCTTCAGACATAACAAGCAAAGAGACAAGGAAACAGTAAAAGTAACCCAAATTTGCATTATCTTCAATTAGATCATCTTTGTATTCTTGATTAGATATTGTAACACTGAAAATAATACAGAAAAAGTATTGGAAATCTTCTCTACACAATTTATTCAGGATCAAAGAATAATGAGATAATTTACAGGTTCACTTCACTTTTCCATCACTGTTTACTTTATGTACATTGGCATCTAGCAGCTACTTTAATAATGATTAGCAAAAAAAAAATACTACTAAGACAAAAATGTTACTGGATTTGTTAGTTTAAGATACTGTCTTTTTCTATGTTGTCCAGGTTTTCCTCAGTACTCGCCGAGGAGCATGGATATTAGGCCGCGTTGCTGATAAAGGCTATCCACTTGACACTATATTAAGTACTCGAGCTCATTTATTCCTGAAACAATTTTTTCCCTTGTCCATGATCGATCAGTTGATACAGCACAAATTAAATAACAGATTCGATCATTCTCATTATGGCTTGAAACCTAAACACAGGTATTTACAATAATATGCTGATTTGCTTTCTTAATTTAAAAAAAAAATGTATCTCACATTTCTTGCAACACACAACTCAGGATACTGTACATTGATGCCAACTAAATCCTGACCGGTCCATTATTTACCCCTAGATAATTGGGATGGCTACAATATCATAAATTATTGGATACTAATTACCTCTTCTGTTTAAACAGGCTACGTTAGAACTGAGAATCAGTTTTCTTTCTTCCTTACCAACTCTGAGGTTAGCTTTTTCTGAGGCCAGGAATCTCCAACTGGGTATGATGCTCAGCAGCTATGGACAGAGAATGGATGAGGACCAGCTGGCTTCTTAGATGTTTCAGCTCTCCCTTAACAAAACTTTATTTATTAAAGGGCCTATTTGCTGTATACTTTCATGAACTCTCAATAACCCATGTTCTCTGTGTGGTGTAAAGAGTAAAGAAATATTGCTTAAGCCCAGACTAGGGGGGAAGGTTAAAAAATATATCAGACAGACATTTCATCTAATATATTAAAGAGAGTGTTTGGTGTAGTGGTTAATGTTATGTATGTACCATAGTTAATAAAGTATGAGCTTGAGGTAAAGTGCAGGGTTCTGGCCCTGCACTTCTGATTGGCTGTTAGGCGGCCAGGTCGGATTGGTTAGTTCTGAGGAATCCGATTGGCCCTTAACAGAGGATTATTATTGGTTTAAAGAGCTAGCGTTCATAGCTCGCTATTGGACAATTCTCACAAGGGTTGCCTATATAAGGCAGAGTTCACTGTTATTGTTTTGACAAGTCACTATGCAATAAAGAGCTGAAAGTTCACATTCAAGACTGTCTCCATTTACTCCAACCCATGTCGAAGTTTATAACAGTTAAGGCATCAGGTTAGAAACTGGGAGTCCGTGAATTCTACTCCATCTTAGACTAAATACAACTGGGCAACCTAGGACCAGTTACTTTCTTCTCCTGCATAGGAAGGAGGTGATGCCAAACCATTTTTGGAAGAAAAAAAATCTTGCCAAGAAAGATGCAGGGACTTTTTCAGGCAGTCTCCATGGAGTAGACATGATTGAATGGAAGGAAAAAAATGTAAAAGAGAGAGGAGGGGAAATATTTTTATAAAAGTAGATTTAGGCTATATGAAAAAAAATTTTTTTGGTCTGGTGTACCTTGTAGGGCTGACAAATATGACTATCAGTTTGTCTAATCCATCATCAGGCCCTCAGCTACCTACAATTCTGAACTGGACTGCAAACCTCTGAGAGTCTAGGAGCCCTGAACTCTTGTTTGCCCTGAAATAACTAGATCCTAATGTTGGATAAAATATCTGATAAAAAAAACATCTTTTGTGAATCCAGACTCTGAAGCAGAACTTCAAATACAGCTTTCTCATCCCTTGCAATTATCTGAAGCACCAAGATGAAACCAATTCCCTTTTTGTGCACCTCAGAATTATTCGCTTCTTGCTGTCAAGGTACAGTGGAAAGCCAGCAATTAAAAATAATGTTACTGAAGAGATAGAAATCTTAGATAGGTTGGAATGGGGAGGGGTTGGTAATGTATGACTGAGGGAGTGTCCCTCCGGCTCTCAAGACATCAATAAGTAATCTGTGTGGTCCTTGAAGCCAAAATATTGCATTTTCCTGATCTAGAATTTAATTCACAGCTACTAAAATATCTAGTAATAATTTTAAATCTTGTTTCCTGATTGAAAAATTGGATGCTGCTTTTCAGAGTACCAGCCCTGGAAGCTTTAAAGTGATTGTTTTAATAATGTGTTCATTTTAGTGCTCACTGATTCCAGGACTATGATTTTATACAAATGGATGTTTAAAATATTTATTCAAATGGCCACCTATCTTATACAGTAATCCTACATGACTCATCCCAAAATCAATAAATCAATAAAAGTATTTCAATCTCTCCTCACCATGGTGCCATGATATCCAATCTTAATGATAATATGAAAATTTTATCAATGGCACAGAATATTTTGATAACCACCTAGGGTAGTGTCAGGCTACAGAACTTTTCCCATTCAATCAACAAGAATAAACTTCTAAAAACCAAATGTATCAAAAGGAATCCTTTATTGAGATAATTCATGGAGGGATTAAAAGCAGCATCTAACGTGCTTCAGGCATGCAGGGATAGATAAGGGAGTTTAAGACCCCTCCCCTTCTCTTGATGTTTATTTAGTAAAACAAAGAGCCAACATGTTTATCCCCTCCCCTCTTCTGAGAACAATCTTTTTTTTTTTTTTGAAAAAGATTTTATTAATTTTCTACAAACAAACAAGACAAACAAAACATAAAAATATCAACTCTTATATGTACATCCAGTGTGTCAGTTGGTTCATCATTTTTGTGCATTCATTCTGTAGTCTCAATTACAATTATGTTACATAACAACTCATATTGTCAATCCAAACTTATATATCCTAATATCACTAAAAAAAGAAGTTTTTGACTATATTTTTAATCATTCATGCTTTATGAGTTAACAATACTTTAAACCAGTTTACTCTATAACAAATCATATAATCATATCAAATCAATCCTAAAAAATCCTTTATAAATATATCAAATAACAAAATAATAGCAAAATAAAAATATTCCTTACTATCTAGCATTCTAAATATTCTATTATCGTATTTTATCATCCAGCCATTTATAAAAAAGATCCCAAATTTCGTAAAATTGTTTATCCTCTTGCTCTCTAATTTCAAATGTCAATCTGCTCATCTCAGCACATTCCAATATTTTCTTAATAATTTCTTCCTGTAATGGTATTTTCTCATTCTTCCAATTTTTAGCAAATACAATCCTGGCCGCTGTTAATACATTTACAATCAGGTATTTCAAATCTTTACTATATATATCAGGTAAAATTCCCAATAAGAAGATCTCTGGTTTCAAGTCTATATGTTTCTTTGTCATTTTTTC
This sequence comes from Hydrophis major, assembly GCA_033807585.1. Taxonomy (NCBI): domain Eukaryota; kingdom Metazoa; phylum Chordata; class Lepidosauria; order Squamata; family Elapidae; genus Hydrophis; species Hydrophis major. The sequence goes on from CM066330.1 coordinate 125,415,616, forward strand.
CAACCACATGCGAATTATAGTCCAATATTTTCTAGCATCCTCACAAGTCCACCAAATATGGTAATACGAGCCGGGTATCTGATGACATTTCCAGCATTTTTCAGATTTGTTCTTAAACATTCTTGCAATTCTTGTCGGAGGAAAGTGCCACCTGTAAAACATCTTATACAAGTTTTCTTTATATGCTGTTGACATTGTCATTTTATAATTTTGAGACCACAATTTCTGCCATTTCTCTAAATCAATCCCATATCCAAAATTCTTCCCCCAAATAATCATAGTTTCTTTGACTTGTTCTTCCTCTAATTTCATTCCCAGTAAATAACCATATAGTTTTTTAATCACCTTCTCATCAGTACCCATCAAGATCTTATCTAAATCAGTCTGTTTATCATAAAATCCCTCCGTTTTGGAATCTTCATCATACCTTGAATGTATTTGTGCATATGAAAACCAATTCATCCTTATACCTTGTTCCTCTAAGTTTTGGATCGATTTAAGTTCACCCTTTTCATCCAAAAGTTCCCCATATCTAACTGTTTGTTCCTTCTTGTAGATTATAGGATAGGAAAATGCTTCAATGGTCGATAACCAAACTGGAATTTTCAAATAACATTGTCTTTTTATCTTCTCCCAATTTAACCACAAAGACTCCCGTACATAATATCTTCTAAAATAACCCTGTGTTTTAGTTCCCTTATACCATAAAAAAGCATGCCAGCCCAACAGCAAGTCATGCCCTTCTAATGTCAACAACCTATGTTTCCTTAATGTTATCCATTCTTTGACCCACATCAAACTTGCAGCTTGATAATACAATTCCCAATTAGGCAGACCAAAACCTCCTCTAATTCTAGCATCTTGCAAAAGCTTTAGCTTTATTCTCGCTTTTTTACCTTGCCATATAAACTTCAACATAATTTTATTTAAATCTTCAAAATAGTCTTTTCCAAGCCTAATTGGTATTGTTTGAAACAAAAATGAAATTCTAGGTAAAATATTCATCTTAATTGTTGAAATTCTCCCTATTAATGACAATTGCAAGTTTTCCCACTTCTTCAAATCTGTAATTATCTGTTGTTTAAGTTTAATATAATTATTCTCGTTTAATGTGCTACATCTTGTTGTCAAATATATCCCCAGATACTTAACCTTATTTGTAACTTGAATTTTCAAAAGATCTGCCAATTCTTCTCTCTGTCTCAATAGCATATTCTTTGTCAAAATCTTTGTTTTATCTTTATTTATTTTCAAACCAGCCACCTCTCCATATGCCTCTATCCTTTCCAGTAACTTTGGAGCTGTTTCTAGCGGATCTTCCAAAATAAAAGCTAAATCATCAGCAAAAGCTTGTAGCTTGAATTCTTCCTTCTTAATTTTCATTCCTTTTATGCTTTTATCATCCCTAATATTTCTATTCAACACTTCCAAGGTCAACACAAATAGCAAAGGAGATAGGGGGCATCCTTGTCTTGTGCCTTTCCTTATATTAATAAAATCTGTAAGTTCCCCCTCCATCATTACCCTTGCTGTCTGTTTATTATATATAGCTTCTATTGCTTGAATAAATTTTTTAGCAAAACCCATCTGCTCCAATAATAATAACATAAATCTCCAGTTCACGTTGTCAAATGCTTTTTGAGCATCTAGGAATATCAAAGCCATTTGCTTTTCAGGATGAGCCTCATAGTATTCCAAAGTGTCCAAGATTACTCTCATATTGTCTCTAATTTGTCTCTTTGGCAGAAATCCATTTTGATCTGAGTGAATAAAATTATTTAAATATTTTTTAAGTCTTTCTGCTAAGATTGAAGCAAAGATTTTATAGTCTGCATTCAATAAAGAAATAGGTCTATAATTCTTAATTTGCAATGGGTCAGTCTCTTCCTTCGGTATGAGTGTAATATAAGCCTCTGACCATGTTTTAGGTATCATCTTTTTTAACATAACTTCATTCATAACTTCTAACAATGGGATGCTCAATAATTCTTGAAATGTTTTATAGAATTCTACTGGAAGCCCATCTGGACCCGGAGCTTTCCCATTATTTTGTCTCTTAAATGCTTCATTTAGTTCCATCATTGTTATATTGTTTTCTAGCATTTCTTCAGTCTCTTTAGGTATCTTTGATAAATTAGCTTCCTGTAAATACTGTTTGACTTTTTCTTCATCAATATTCTCTTGTTTATATAGTTGCCCATAAAAATCTCGAATAATTTCTTTTTTCTCCTTATTCCCATAACAAACTTGGCCTTGTTCATCTATTAACTTCAATATTTTTCTTGATTCCTTCTCTTTTCTCAATTTATATGCTAGCCATCTATCTAGTTTATTTGCATCTTCAAAATAATTCTGTTTAGAGTTTCTAATTTTCTGTGCCAGTTCTTCTTTCTCTATTAATTCCATTTTATGTTTGATTACATCCAGCTTCAATTTAATATCCTTTTTCTGTGGCATTTTCTGTAATTCTTTTTCAAGAATTTTATACTCATCTTCCAAGGCCTTAGAAGCTTGCCTTTTCCTAATATTCTTTTTTCTTGTATAATCTATTATCAAACCTCTAGCGTATGCCTTCATTGTATCCCACACATTTTGCGTTGAAGTATCTTCTTTTTTATTTTCTCTGAAGAAAAAAGCCAATTCCTTCTCCATCCATTGTATAAAATCTTTCTCCTTTAAAATAGTATTATTTAATGTCCATCTCGATCTTTTTTTTTGTCCCTTCCATTTAATTGTCATTGGGCTATGATCTGCCCAAGTACTTGTTTCAATATTTGTTTCTTTAATATTAGATATTAGTTCTGTTGAGATCCAAATCATATCTAATCTGGACCATGATAAATGTCTATTTGAATAAAAAGTATATTGTTTAGCTTTAACATTTCTTTCTCTCCAAATATCTTTTAAAGTTAATTCATCTGTCATTTTAAAAAAAGACCTTGGGAGAGCCTTTCTATTTTGCTTTGTTGTTGTTGCTATATAGTCCAGTTTATTGTCCACAATTCCATTAAAATCTCCCATCATAATTATATTAACATAGTCCAGTCCAATTATTTTCATGTGTAGCTTTTTATAAAACTCTTCTTGTTTATCGTTCGGAGCATAAATTGCAATCAAGAGTATTTTTATATTATTGTCCATTATTTCTACCATTAATACTCTTCCATCTTCATCCGCGTAAATCAATTTTGCTGGAATAGCCTCTTTAATGTATAAAACCACACCTCTTTTCTTACATTGAGTCAAAGAAGTAAATATTTTCCCCAATTTTGGCTGTAATAACAATTGTTCATGTTGTTTTTTAATGTGAACTTCTTGTAAACAAATTATATCAAATTTTAATTTCTCTAATTTATGAAAAGTTTTCCTTCTTTTAACAGCTGAATTAAGTCCATTTATATTCATTGTAATCAGTTTTTTTTCCTCCATGATTATGCTTTATATTTAGGTCTAACAGCTCTTGTGGATCTCACTTCACGCTGTTCTTTGTTATCCATCTGTCCCCCTGCTGCTCCTTTCTCTTTTTCAGTCTCCAGTTGTTCATCTTGAAACTCAATTGATGAAGCCTCTTTCTCTGCTTCCTCTCTTCTTCCTCCAAAGAATTCTGCATGGAAAAGTTCTGCTTTCTCAATTGAATCAATTCTATATCTCTGCTCTTGCCACCTAAACATTAGTCCTTCTGGAATCAGCCATCTATAATTCACTTCGTTTTCCAATAGTATTTTGGTCAGAAATCGATATTCTCTTCTCATCTCTCTCACTCTTCTGGGTATTTGTTTTAAAACCACAACCTCTTTACCCTTGTATTTCAGTGTTTTCTCTCTTACTACTTGTAATATTTGCGTTTTAATGGATTTTTTGGTAAATCTAATATGGACTTCCTTGGGTAATTTATTTCTCATCGCATATCTTGTATAGACTCGATATATCTCATCTATTCCATCCATCATCTTTTCCTCTGTAATTTCCAAAGCATCTGCCAAAATTTCTATCATTACCGCTGCCAAATTTTCTCCTTTTTCCTCTTCTATATTTTGAAATCTGAGGTAAAATTCTGACCTTTCCATCTCCCACCTCAACATCCCACCTTTTTCTTGTTCAACCGCTGTTAGTCTGCTGTCAATATTTCCAATCTTCTTCTCTCTTTGTTTTCCTTCTTCCTCGATTTTTTGGAATCTCTCCTCATACTTAACCATCATTTGTTTAATATTTTCCACTTTTTCATCAGTCTTCTCTATTCTTTGTTCAATATTTTCTGTTCTTTGTTCAATATTTTCTGTTCTTTGTTCAATATTTTCTGTTCTTTGGAGAACAATCTTTTTTTGAGGTTCCCAGGAGATATCTCCCAGCAGGAATTTGTCTCTTCATCCTGTGGCTGTCTCTTTCAGAGGTGACCGGTTTCTGGGACATCTGGTTTCCGTCCCTCCATAGTTTATCATGAGTTATCCAAATTCAATATAAGATTTAATATACCCAGTTTACATCAAAAAGAATTTCTTTTACCAACTTCCCCCTCCCCTCTCTTCTTCCATGAAGAATGGCAGATACATGGATCTGACATCCTGCCCTCATTAAAAAGCAGATAGATGTACCTTGAAAACAAAAATCATGCATTACACTTTGCAATTTAGGATGGTTTATCAGGGTATTTCAGGTGGAACTTTCATAGCAATGTGGGTGCTTTTATGTATCATTTGGCTACCCACTCATTTTCTGAGGAAGGAAGGTGTTTCCAAGCTACTAAATATTGGGTGGATCCACGGTGTGTGCGGGAATCAAGGCTATATTTAATTTCAAAATGTAGTTCCCCAAGTACCATGATGGGAGTTGGAGGTGTGGGAAGAGGGGGGGGGGTCCTCAGGTTTGAAGTGATCTCTGGTTTGAGCAAGCTACAGTGAAATACTGGATGAACCTGCCTAAGTGTTTTGGGAAGTAGAAGCTCTACCATAACAGGGTTAATAATTCTGGAGATGGGGAATGGTCCAATGAATTTTGGCCCCAATTTCTTAGAGGGTTGTAATGATTTTAAGAATTTTGTGGACAAATATACATGGTCCCCAATCTTGAAAAGTTTAGGATTGCAGCGTTTTTTGTCCGCTTGAACTTTAAAAGCTGCTCTAGCTTCTTGTAAAGCTAATCTTACCACTGGCCACATGGCTTGCAAGTTATTAATCCAAGTTATTAAGGGAGTGGATTTCAGGTTATTAAGGGAGTGGATGCAAGTTATTAAGGGAGTGGATTTCAGGTTCCTTGGTGGGTAGTTCTGGCATGGGATTGAATTCTTGGCCTGTGGTTACGTGGAATGGGGTGAAACCCATGCTGCTGTGGACCAAGTTATTGTATGCTACCTCTGCAAAAGGAAAAAGGTCAGTACAATTGTAATTAATAAAGCATCTTAAATATTGTTCTAATACACTGTTAACTGTCTCTGAGGAGCCATCCGTCTGGGGGTGATTGGGTGACAATAACCCCTGGGTGGAGTTTAAAAGGTTTAAAATAGGTTTAAAAATGCCCACCAAAATGTGGATGTGAATTGAACACCCCTAGCAGAGATAATCTGTTGGGGAGCTCCATGAAGGCAACAAATGTGTATTAAAAGCATCTTTGCCAAGGCTTTGGCCATTGTGATCTTTTGGCAAGGGACAAAGTGAACCTGTTTTGAAAAAAAGATCAGTTACAACCCAAATGACAGTATTCCCAGAACTTTCAGGGAGCTCCACTATAAAGTCCATAGAGATCTCTTTCCAGAGTGTTGAAGGTTCTACTACTGTTTGTAGAAGTCCAGGGGATTTTCCTTTTTTTCTTTTTGCAGCAGCACAGATGGGGCACTTACCAACATAGTTTTCAATGTCCTTTTTGAGAGACGGCCACCAAAATTGTCTTTTGATGAGGTGCAGGGTTTTTACAAAACCAAAGTGTTCTGCTATTTTTGAGTCATGGCAGCGTTTCATGAGATCCACCCAATGGCTTGCCAGGACATAAAGTTTGTTTTCTACCCAGGCTAGCCTATCTTTGAGTAAGCATGTGTTTTTGTTAGCCTGGAGCTGGTCATCCTTAAGTAGTGCCTCCTTAAATATTGAAGTCGTTGCATTATCAGTCAGCGATTGTTTCTTCTCTTGTGCCCAGGTGATTACTTTGGTTGCAAGTTGGGTCGGATGGATCATGGGTTTTATAACTTCAATCTTTTTGCTATTGAATTGGGGTTTTCTGGACAGGGCATCTGCCAAAAAAAATTTTCTCCCTGGAAGATATTTGAGAGTGAAATTAAACTGTTTAAAATATTGAGCCCACCTTGCTTGTTTTTCTGAGAGTTTCCATGAAGTTTTCAGGGCTTCTAGATTTTTATGATCAATCCAGACTTCAAAGGGGATTAGGTTCCTTTCCAGGAAATGTCTCCATGTGAGGAGTGCCCATCTTACAGCATATGCCTCTTTCTCCCATATGGCCCATCTTTGCTCTGTTTCCATCAGTTTTTGGGAGGTTTTTTGGAAGCGCATGGTTGTAGCTGTCCACTTACATTCTTTTGGAGTAGGACTGCTCCAACTGTTGCATCACTAGTGTCTGCTTGGATTACAAATGGTTGTTCGGGGTCCAGGTGCTTCAAGATTGGTTCTACTGAGAACAGACATGTGAGTTTTTCGAATGCCGCTTGGCATTCCATTGTCCAGATAAGGGCTTGCCTTGGTTTGGGTTTCTCCCCCCACCCCATTCGTTTTTAACAAGTTTGTGATGGGGAGGGCGATATTTGCAAAAGCTGGAATAAACTGGTGATAAAAGTTTGCAAGCCCCAGGAAGCTTTGTAGTTATTTGGGAGTATGGGGCGGTTCCCAATCGACCACAGCTTTTACTTTTTGTGGGTCCATCTCTATTCTCTCGTGGGATATTTTATATCTCATGTAGTCATTTTTTTCTTGGTGGAATTTGCATTTAGAGAGTTTTGCATATAGTTTAGCATCTAAGAGTTTTGTGAGAACTGCTCGGAGTAGCTTGATGTGTTCTTGTATTGTTTCTGTGTAAATTAAAATATCATCAAGATGAACAAGAACCCTTTTATATAAAAATTTGTGGAGGGTCTCATTAATTAATTGCATGAACATGGCAGGTGCTCCTTGTAATCCAATAGGGAGTACTTTAAATTGGTAGCATCCCAATGGGATGTTAAAAGCGGTCTTCCACTCATCCCCTTCCCTTATTCTGATGCGGTAGTATGCCTCTCGTAGGTCTAACTTTGAAAAAAAAATTTCCTTTAGAGAGGTGGGCTAACATGTCCTTCATAAGGGGGAGTGGGTACATATTCTCCAACATGATGGTGTTCGGGTTTTGGTAATTAACACATAGATGCCTCGAGCCATCTTTCTTTTTGCAGAATAGTACTGGGGTTGCTATTTTTGGTCGGGTAGGTTCTATGAAACCCCATTTTAGATTTTTATCAATAAATGCTTTGAGTTTTTTTAGTTCTCTGGGGGACATGCAGTACATTTTCAGTTTTGGAAGTTTAACCCCTGGTAGGATTTCAGTAGCACAGTCAGTGGCACCATGGGCTGGGAGTTCATCAGAAGCCTCCTCGCTAAATGCTTGGGCTAAATCCTGGTACTCACTGAGGATGTTAATGGGTTCAGCTGGCTGACCGGACATGGCCGGTTCTCTGTTCCCTATCCCCATTCCTTTCCTTTCGCCTGGGCTATTTGCAAATGCTACGTGTTTCTGGAAATGCACGGTCCCTCTCTTCCAATTTATTTTTGGATTCCATTTTCATAGCCATGTGACACCTAGGACTAGTGGCCCTTCCATTCCTGGGGCTAAAATGAATGTGAGCATCTCCCTATGGTTCCCTAGTCTTATTTTCAATGGTTCTGTGGCAAACCTGGCTGGCTTCTCCCCCCCCTCCCCATAGTTCCATCTAATTGGCAAAAAGCAATGGGATTTTCCATTTTTTTCAGTTGGATTCCCAATTTCTCTGCTAGGGAGTGGTTGATCAGGCATCAGGTACATCCCGAATCCAGTAACGCTGCAACTTCCTCCCCCTTCCCTTGGCTGGGGATAAACAGTCTTAGACGTAGAGTGATTGGTTCAATTGGGTAGCTTACCAGTGGGTCATCTTCTGGATCACTTTCAGACTGGTTCAGGTCTCCTCAGAACATTGGGGATTCTTCCTCTGGGTTGGGGGGGACCGGAACCTCAGAGCTTCTCGGCTTCTCAGGTCAGTCTCCTTTCCTCGAGGGTTGGATGTTCCAGGTTTCCCCCGATGGATAGTCTGGCTTTCTGGCAGGGATCTTCAAATGGAATTTTGCTATGCAGTGTCCCTCCTTTCCATACTTAAAGCAGCCAGATGGACTTGGGGTCATGGTGGTTTGGGGTTTGAAAAAATCCCGCTTTCCCTGGGGGGGGATTTTCTCCAAAGTTTGCCCCTGCGGTACTGGTTATGGGTCATGTCTATCTCTGCTTCCTCTGCCATCAGGTACCATTCATGCAGGAGGTTTGGGGCCCCATGGGCCAGGCATGCAGCGTACAGGTTTTCATTGAGTCCATCTTTGAACCAACAGACTAGGATATCTTCTGGCCAGTCGACTCGGCCGGCCAGGTCACAAAATTCCTCGGTGTACTCAGCAACCAGGCTTTACTACTCTGATGCAATTGCAGGCTTTTCTATTGGCGAGGGGGTCTTTGAAGCAGTGGTGTAGGGCTGTCATGAATCCATCGAGGTTCCTCAGTTCTGGGGCATTGACGTTGTGGAGAGTCACCATCCATCTGGCTGCTGCCCCTTCGAGGGCCAGGTTGATGACTCGCATTCGAGCCCCCTGGGTCAGGTAATTCTGCCTGTATTCTTGCATGTTGGTGAGGACTTGCACCAGGAAAAATCCCAGTTTCTGGGGGTCTCCATTGAATTTTACCCCCAAGAGCGGGACCTTTCTTTGCAGTTGTATGTCTCTGTATTGGCCAGGGTTAATCCCCTGCTCTGGGGTGGCAAGCGATCAGGTACCTGGTATGGCTGCTGGTTCTTCAGCTTGTTCCTCTGCCCAACCATTCTCAGCTGGATCAGGGGCAACAGCTCGGGTTCTCTCAATTTCTGGATCCCTCGCTCTCCTACATTGGTCTCCTGGTACATCCCTCACATTGAGGTCCTCCAGGACTTCCCTCACATTGAGGTCCTCCAGGACTTCCCTCACGAGGCAATTTATGTACCGTTTCAGTCAGTCATCTGCCGGTGGTTCCTCGACCCATTCTTCCTGATCAGATAGGGTCTCCAGCTCCAACTTCCACCTGGGTTTACAATTACCCCAGGTGAGGGTTACTCCCTTGGTTCTTCCATCCCAGCTGTCTCTCTGTCCTACACCTGTAGACCACTGGGGCTTTGTGGAGTTTTTGCAGGCAGCTTCATTGTCTTTGATGGGGTACACCAAATCAGTGTCTGGCTGGGTAGATATCGACGTTTCTCCCCAGCATTCGGCTTCCCCATGCTCCTTGCTATATTGAGACATTTTTGCAGGGTTCCCTCGGTATAGTGAATTTTTTTAAAAAAGAAATTCCTCTCCGGGTTGACCGCTATTGCAGACTTTGCTTTATGTCAGCTACTGGATTTTTCCCATTCAACCAAAAAGAATGAACTTCTGATTACTGGATGTTTCAAAAGGAATCTTTATTGAAATGAGATTATTTCAGCAGGATTCAAAGCAAAGTCTAATGGCTCCCAGGCACACAGTGGTAGAGAAGGGAAGTTAGGACCCCTCCCCTTATCTTGATGTGTATTTTGTCAAACAAAGACCTAACCTGTTAATTCCCCCTCCCCTTATTTGGGAACAATCTTTTGAAGAGTTTTTCAGGGATTATCTTCCGGAGCTGAAATTTTAATGGTCCCTTCTGCCCTTGCTGTCTCTTCAAGAGGTGATAGGTTTCTGGACACCTGTCTCCCAACCTTCAGTTATATATCCTATGTTGGTTATACAAATTCAATATAAGATTTAATATATGCAGGTTATATCAGAAAGGATTACTCATACCAACTTCCCTCTCCCCTTCTTCTTCCATTGAAGAATGGAAGATACATAGATCTGACACCTGCTGTTTCCTTTTCTTTTGTTTAGTTTTTAGAATAAACCCCCTTTTAATTACGATGTTAAACCTCCTATTATTAATTCTCTTTCTATTCCCCCTTTGCTTAAGTTTCCATTGGTTCAAGTATTCATTTAAGACAGCTACTTCTTGCATTGATTTCTCTTCTTGATGTTGTTTTGAAACCTCCGTTTCCAGAAATTACAATGCAAAACCAAATGATTCACCTTCTTTTTGTAGTATGTCTTTCCTATTTTTAAGTTCCAGTGTAAGGTCCAATAACATTCCTGCTTTAAACAATATTTATAAAGGTTTTCCAACGTAAATCTAATGGATCAAAGTTTTAAAATAGAAAGGAATATTTATAAACAATTCCCTTCTCCACTAGATGGCACTCTTTGCTGTATTTGAAGTCAATTTTCCCCATCCTTCACTCATTCAAAGATTCAAAGATATTAAAGTTCCGGTATCAGTAAATCCAAATATTAATTTTCAAATTTTGTTTTCCACCTTGACACAGCCCATTCCAGCTATAATATACCTGTTTGGTGTCAGGGTTGTATATTTAATTATTTCAAAGACAAATTTCTTCTTCCAGCTTCTTCCTTTTCACTACAAAGCCACTTCATCTGTCAGAATTTTTTTTTAATTACTTTGTCCGCCATTTAAATCCAATTTCATAACGATTTTAAAAGTTGTACTTTTTCTGATCACACTTTCTAATTTTGCTCTTGGAAGAGTTTCTATTGATATTGTGTTAGCTCCTTTGTGTATCACTATCAACGTTTTTTTTTCTCTTACAGATTTAGCAGCCAGCATCCAACTGTCAATGATGACCTCCCAAATTGCATTATTTCAGGGAAAATTGTCATGAAATCAAACATCACAGAGTTTACTGATACCGCTGCCATCTTTGAAGATGGTTCCAAGGAAGAGGATATCGATTGTGTTATTTTTGCTACAGGATACAGTTTCTCATTTCCTTTCCTTGGGAACATTATGAGAGTTGTTGAAAATAATATCTCCTTATATAAGTTTGTCTTCTCACCTCAACTGGAGAAACCGACACTAGCAATCATTGGTCTTGTGCAGCCACTGGGGGCCATCATGCCCATTGCAGAACTACAAGCTCGCTGGGCTACACGTGTCTTTAAGGGTAAGGTCTTTCAAAGTTTGTCTGGATCAAGGTTCTTCAAACTTGGCAAATTTAAGACTTGTGGACTTCAACTTCCAGAATTCCTGAGCTAACATGACTGGAGGATGAATTCTGGGAGTTGAAGTCCACAAGTCTTAAAGCTGTCAAGTTTGAAGACCCCTGGTCTGGATTATCAATGTACTAATCTTGGGCACTGGGTTCACTATATTTATCATGGTTAACTGAATTGTACTGAAATAATCCAATTGCTTGAGTTTACACAACATGCCAAATGATAAGCAATTATGCCAGCTGAATTATCGTAACAGTCTGAACAACACATCAAGTGAAACCAGCTGTACTTTCAGAATGAAAATTGCAAACCAAGCTAGAAATGATATTTTGATGGTGCTGGGCATTTATTTTCTGGCATTAAAATATTTATCTAATGAGAGCTGCCATTGGAGAAACTTCCTCATATGGACTATCTTCAGAAATCTTCCTATTTGATCAGCCAATCTTAATTACAAATAGAATATCATAGAGGAAAAGATGATTCCATCCATTCTGGATAGGATGTTTTAATTTAGCTGAATAATAGTGTTTTCATAAATTCTTTATTTTCATTTCCCTGTCTTTAGAAACCTTCCTTCCTTTAGAAAATCCATGAAAGTATTGTCTCTTAATTTTTGACCCACTTTTTTAGGGCTTGCTGAGCTGCCATCAACAAGTGAGATGATATCTGATATTACTGTTAAGAAGTTTTCCATGGCAAAAAGGTATGTGTTTCAACTATTGAAATGTGCATCAGTCTTCTAATACTTATTTTAAGCATAATAATTGGTAAACATGTTGATTGGAAAGGTGATCTTCTCTCCAATAACATATTTGCAGACTTTTCTAAGCAGGTGACACAATCAGGCTTCCCTAAAGCCTCTTAGAGACATCCATAAGAGGCAGAAACTAAATCTTTACTATATTTCAGAACAGTCAGTTGATATTCACTGAGCCATTGAAGCTCAGTGATAAGATTTTTTTCCTAGATGAAATCCAGCATTTTTCTCCATGTCCATTCTTTTTGTAATGGAGATCTGAGAACTCAGATGTCTATGCACTAAGGCACAAAGTATGAGAATCAAGCAGGGTGAACTTTAAGTCCTAATACATGAGGGCAGTACAATATTGTTTCCATTACCAGGACTTGGTGGGATGAAGCCCATGATTGGAATGTATTGTTAGAAGGAGATAAATTGTTTAAAAGAAAGACCTAACAAAGGAGGAGGTAGAGTTGCATTACATGTAAAAAATCACTGCACCTCGACAGAAATGCACAAAAACAAAGATGAAAGCCTTTTTTTAATGCATTTGGGTTAATATAACATTTATTGTCACTTTTTTATGTCAATACATTGGCACACATTAAAAATGAAACTCTGTTGCTTGCTCTCAAAACAGTATGTGTGTACACAAACACACACACACACACAGAGAGAGAGAGAGAGAGAGAGTATATATATTAATCATGGTCAATTTTGAATGCATAGTGGAAAAACAAATCTTGAGCCTTAACAAGGTCGATACTACCATGTTTCCCTAAAAATAAGACCCGGTCTTATTTTCTTTTGGGTTTGAAAATAAACACTTGGACTTATTTTTGTGGAGGTCTTGATTTTTTTTCATAGTCCCCATTAACATTTTTATTGAGTTCTATCACAACAATAACAACAACAATAATAATACTTTATTTGCGGTCACAGACCAAAACACAAGTACAACAAAAGAAGTACATGGGAAAATTAATCATGAACAATTGGTCACCAAAAATTGACTAAGGGGAATTACAGCGTTCTCCTCTGATGGTTCTTAAAAAGCTCTTAAAAAAAAAAAAATGGAAATCAAAGAAGTAATATATGAGGAGCCATCCCCTAGACAATATAAGAACAAATTACTAACATTGGGTCTAGAAGGGTCTATTTCAAGGAGAGACAGTAACTTAGATCTGCCTGCGTTATACATAGGGCAATATAAAAGGACACGCTCCACAGTTTCAACCTCAGCTCTGTCACAGGGGCATAGCCGCTTTATTGAGTTATAAACAGAGGTGGTATTCAGCTAGTTTGGACCATTCGGGTGAACTGGCAGCAGAAATTCATAGGACCGGCAAACACCACCTCTGGCTGGCTCTGGCCCCACCTGCCTGGTCACCTCGTCACCGCTCAGCCCTGCCCGCTTGCTGCCTGCCCCGCCTGCCGACCCGCTCGCCTCCCCCTTCTTGCCCTGCCTGCCTGCTCAACCCACCCCGCCCAGTCACTCCTCATCTTGCTTGCCACATCATTGCTAACCAACCTTCGCCTGCCATTGCTGCCTACCTTCTGCTGCAGCCCTGATCTCCCTGGGTGAGTTATTGTGCAATCCCTGGTCGAGTCGATTCCTGGCATGTCCTACCTGTTTCTGCTGCCACAAGCCCCAGTTCAGTGCTGACTCCCAGTCCTGCCTAGGCCGCTGCGCCCCCCCACCCCCATCTCTGGGCTTGATTGGCTTGCTTTGCTGCCAGTGTCACGTCTCCATCATATGCGGTCCTCACAGTATAGCTAGCTAGCTAGCTGCCCCGACCCACTGTACTCAGCCTCCAGTGCTGCTTCCAATGCTTCCCAGCACTTCCTGCCCCTTCCCACAATTCCCAGCACTTCCCAGAACTTCCCATGTTTCCCAGATCTTCCCGCTTGCCTCTGAATGCTGTCTGAGAAGCCACATAGCTCTGCTGGCTGGAAGAACAGGGAGGGCGCTTTTCCCTCTGGCCGGGAAGCCACATGGCTATGCTGGCTAGGAGGATATTTGCCTCATGTAACATTGTCCGCCTGCCTTGCCAGTGTGTGTCAGAAGGGAAGCAAAAAATTCAGCCTCTTTCTGAGGCATACATACAGAGAATACCTTCTGCAAGGAGAGGGCGCAGAGTGAGTCCCTCCGGTGCCATGAGATATGCGCACGCTCCATGTGTATGCCCGAGAAGGAGGAAAAGTCTTGGCTGAACTTTTCTGCCTCCCTTCGCAGCAGAGCTGCTCAGAAGGCAGCAGGACCTTTAAGGTACTTCGATGCAAGAGGGAGAAAGGGACCACAAAGGAACAGGCAGCCCGCAGGAGCATTCCGAGCATCTCTACTGGGAAGGGAGGCAGAAAAGTTCAGCAAGTCTTCTCCTCCTTCTTGAGCATACACACAGAGCGTGCACATATCTCATGGTGCCAGGATCTTCTGTGAGGAGACGGCACAATGACGAGTCCCCCTTGCACTATAAAATGGGTGCACGCTCTGTGTGTATGCCTGAGAAGGAGGAGAAGACTTGCTGAACTTTTCTGCCTCCCTTCAAAGTGTGAAGGCAGCTGCCACAGTCTGTCTCTTTAAGCTTGAATAGCTGGTGCGGTTCTTTACTTGGGTAGCCCGACGCCGCCACAGCGCCTGCAGTAGAAACAAGCAATGTTGCAACAATGAAGTACAGTAAGATTTGACGGTGCAGAAATTGGTCCGTACGAAAATAGTGCATCTCTGAGGGGCTTCTGACCAAACAAACCAACACCACCCCAAAACAAAACCATTCGGCAGGCAGACTCAGCAAGCAGTCGCAATCCTCAGATTGGCTTTTATTTTGTCAGCCCAAGTGCTGGCGGGGGGAAAGGGAAGGTACGTAGGGAATTACCCTGTCTCTGCAGCATCAGTCATGTGACTGAGTGGGCGTGGCCAACTCGACATCACTCAGCAAGGTGCCACCCCACCATGCCATGAGTGACATTGAGTTGGCTACGCCCACCCAGTCACATGACCACCTAGCCACACCCACAGAACCGGTGGTAGTAAATTTTAAATCCCACCACTGATTATAAAGTATTATAAAATATAAAATACAAAGGAAATAGAAAAGCGGTGGGCAGGAGAGGGGAAAGAAAAGTAAGAAAAGATAAAGAAAAAGAACCATTGACCTCTGACTCTCTCTGTTAAAATAAGGCATTAACATCACATCACAGCTTTTTGCTTTTTCATAACAATATGAGCAAGTCATTTCTATAAAAATCTATCAGTCTAATAGTAAAACCCAAAGTCAGAGTTTCATTCTTGTCCACATCAAGCACAAAGTTCAGAAGCAGTCTCCATGTGGAAACAATAGTACTTATATTCTTTTCTTTAATCAAAGTGGTCAGCTTTGCCATTTCAGCCAACTCCATCAACTTCTGCAACCATTCATCTGTAGAAGGAATCTAAGCGTCCTTCCATTTTTGTGCATACAATAGCCTTGCTGCTGTCAACATATATTCAGCTAGTTCCAATTTTTTCTCTACTTCTTTTTCCATTAAACACAAAAGGAAAATTTCTGGTTTCATTTTCACCTGCGTTTTCATATTTTTTTATATTAAAATATGAATCATATGTTTATACATCTGAGATAACGTATCTGTGTTAAATACCAACAATACATTATCTTATACATTTGTTCTTTTAGATTGTAATTTAATGTGAATTTTAAACTTCATCCACATATTTTCCCATTGTTCAAGTATCACATTGTATCCAAAGTTCCTTGCTCAGTGAATCATACAATATTCATTTTCCAAATTTAAATTCAATAACATTTTATTGATTTTAGTAATAATATATTCATCGTTGCCACATAATGAAATTTCCAATTCATTTTTAACAAAGTCAAATCCATTTTTTATTCAGTTTAAACCTTTCTCTGAGGCCAGGTATCTTCTAGGTATCTTCATCCTTGCAGTCCCTGTCCTCTGGAACATCTGCACTAAGAAACGCTTGGCCCCACTCCCATGTTTAAAAGAGCCTTGAAAATCTGTTTTCTCCAGACCTTGGATTTTCTATGCTATACTCTTCTTCATTGGTTGTTCTTTCTTTTGCTGTTTGAGTTTTATAAATTGTATGTTGTTATTGTTTTTACTATAAGCCATCCAGACATTATAGAGTTGGACTGCTTTGTTAATCATTTCTCCTCCTGCTTGTCTTTTTTAGATATGTGAAAAGTCAACGCCACACCATCCAAGTGGACTTCATAGACTATATGGATGAACTGGCTTCTCTGATTGGGGTCAAGCCCAGCATATGGTCCCGGTTTATCACAGATCCTAAGCTGGCCCAGGAGCTTTTCTTTGGGGCATGTACTCCGTATCAGTATCGCTTGCAAGGACCAGGAAAATGGGAGGGAGCCAGGAAAGCTATCCTGATGCAGCATGAACGGATCTTGAAACCTTTGCAAACCAGGCTTGTTACTGAATCAGACAACAATGCCTTAGTGCCCCTTTGGTTTAAGTTAGTTGGCCTTCTTCTCCTGTTTGCTGCAATTTGGGCTTATTTTTGAATCCCAGAAGTCCTATTCTCCTAATGCCAATCCCAACCTTCATAGATTTTGGCATTACAATTTCATCTTTGTGCCTTTAATAATTTACCTATTAAGTCTGCACATATAAACAGGCTTTATTTCTCTCAAAGTAGCAACATTTTACTATATTATGTGTAAATTTCACCCACAAATGATTGTTAATATTTCTTGTTAGGGGACAGTTTTGTGTTATTCGTTTTATTGAATGTACTTTTCTTGGTCAATGATAATAAAGCTCCATCTGTTTCATACATTTCTGTTATCCTTCTATTCATGTAAGTCAGTTTTGCTAGATGAGAATGCATTTTCTTAAATGTAAAGCAAAGTAATCTGCCTAAGTATAACCTATATTACTTGGAACTTGCCTAGAAATGTCACTTTCCCTGCAATAAAATATTTGTAAAAAGAGAGATGTTGTAACTATATCTGAATGGAGCAAAGACATGAAAAAAGACTGGGTAATTTTTAATGTAATGTACCTGTTTCCTTTGTTGCCCTAGATTCTCTGATAGATTTCACACATATTCTAAGTCGAAGGTCTCCAAACTTGGCAACTTTAAGACTTGTGGACTTCAACTCCTAGAATTCCTCAACCAGCATAGCTGGCTGAAGAATTCTGGAAGTTGAAGTCCACAAGTCTTAAAGTTGCCAAGTTTGAGGATCTCAGTTCTAAGTGGTAGAAGTGGGAATGATGCTCCAGATGGGAGAAAAACTACATTTCTGTACCATTTCCCCACCTCTCAGTGTTTGCCAAACAGCGTAAATCATTCTCTGTGAATTTTTCAGTTATAATGAATCCAATTTTGGGTTGTGTGTGCAGGAGGTGGTGGAAAGACATGTTTAGGAATATGGAGTGTTACAGTAGTACCTTGGTATTCGACTGCTTCAAAACTCATCATATTTAATACTCCATGCATTTTGACATGAAAATGTTGCCCTAGTACTTGGCCTATGTTTAGTACTCAGTGCTAATAGGAAAAGGGGGACAGCTGTGGGGAACAGACAAGAAGTTAGCCATGCTAGGAAGGTCACTGACTAAGAAAAGGGACAGAGAGAAAGTTCTTCCCAGCTGAAATAAAGGTTACATGATAAGTCACATGTTTTGGGACTTGTTTTTTTTAGAACCCATCACACCTCCCCGAACAATTAGTGCCTAGTACCAAGGTACAACTATAGTGAGAAAAGTTGAGGTAATAGCAATATTGGTAGTTTGAAACAGATAGTGACAATCAGTTAAAGAATAACTGGAAATAATTCCTTTCAGAGCAAATTCTTCTCCCTATTTTGCCATCATTGTGTCACACTTAAAATATTAAGAGTATTAGCAAGAACTACTGATAACACAGTTCAAGTTTGAGTTATATGTTCATCTTTATTGCAGCCAAGAACAACCAAGTTAACAAACATAATATAATTCTTAACATAAATGAATGCCCTCCTATTGAAAAATTAAGATGTACTCCACTAAAATGCACTTAGATGATGGCAGTGTGTGCTTTTCATGACTCTAGAACAGTGATGTCAAACTCGATTATATTGAGGGCTGCATCAGGGTTGTATTTGACCTCAGGTGGCCGAGGTAGGCATGGCTGGGTTGGGTGTGGCCAGCTCAACAACACTCATTTTGGGGGCACCTGTGGTGGCCAGGTCTAAGGCAGGACTTTCCTCAGACCCTCACTTTCATTATAATCTTCCTTTCCTTCCTTTTATTTTTCCTTCCCTCTTCATTCTCCTTCCCTCTTCCTTGTCCTCTTGCCTTATTTTTCCTTCCTTGCTGTCTTCCCTTCTTTTTCTTTGTCTTTCCTTTTTCCCTTTCTCCTTTCCTGTCCCTTCATGCTCAAATGCAAAAGGGGAAACATTTCTCCTTTTGTTTTTAGTTTGTTTTGCTAGCCCCCTGCAAGTGATAATGGAGCTTGGGGAGTGGGGGCATGAGCTCATTTTTTGCTGGCAGAGGCACTACAGGCCAGTCCTTTGCCATTTCCAGGGTGGCCCCATTGGCCAGATGTAAGCACCCTGCAGACCGGATTTGGCCTGCGGGTTTTGAGTTTGACACCATTGCTCTAGAAGCTACCGTGTTTCCCCCAAAATAAGACCAGTCTTATTTTCTTTTCACTTGAAAATAAGCACTTTATTTTTTTTTAAGTGCAGGAGGTGGCAATTGTGAGGGTAATGGGAGTGAAAATGCAACTACTGCTGACCCCAACCCCTTCGTTCCACTGTCTGCTTGCCTGTGGTTGCAACGGGCCAAATTCTCAGCATGTCCTAGCCTCCACCCACCCTGCCTGCTGGCCCAGCTTCTGCCAGGATACTTCTCGGCTACAGCCCTCATGGGGGCTGCTTGGCCTCCTGGCAGGATGGGTGGAGACCAGAATATGCTGGGACTTTGGCCTTGATTGAGACCGTGCACAAGCAGACAGGGGGATGGAGAAGGCAGGGCCGGTGGTAGCCCCAAACACTTTTCACCAAGAGGGAGATGAAATTTTGTCTGCTTGCAAAGGGAAAAGTTTGAAATGGAACTAATCACTCCGATTCAAACTGTCCCCTTTGCAAGCACACAAAGCTTTGAGTCTCTGGACCGGAAAACAGAGAAAGAAACTGGGAACTAGAGCTGCAAGAAACACTGGGCTAAATTGGAAACTCGAATTTGAAACTTGAAATTTGAATTTGCCTGGAATCAGGCATATCAAATTAATTGAGATAAAGAGAACAACTGTTTAATGGGAATTTTAATATTGTTATTTTATTAAGTTTACTCATGAACCTGTTGGAAGAAATGTCCATCTGGGTTCAGTTCCAGTGGGAAGACAGACACTGGAAACATGGAGACTGCATGGAAAAATGGTTTAATTGTGAACAGACCACATTGAGGTCCTGGGCAAAAAACCCCACATTGTTGAGAGAGGGAGAGAGATTTATACCCTTGGGCGTTGAACTTGTTTCCTGTTCTTGTGGCAAGAAATGTATCCTGATTGGTTGTTAAAACTCCCATGGGGCCACGCAGGGGTAACTTTGTAGGTTGTCTTGAGTCTCATGCTTGGTTGAAGTCTTGCTGGGTGATGTAGTGAAGGGGCTTTGGGCAATTCCTATTATGGCTTAATGGCTTGGATCTGAGTGACCTGGAACTAAACATCTTTTGTCTTGTAGATAAGATGGCTGTCTTTCTGGAGCTATTAAGAAAGGCGGGGGCTGCTCTCCAACAGCATGTTTCTCCTTTTCTCATCCAGAGTGTTGTGTCCGCGAAATGATGCCAGGAGTCGGTGACTTCAAATCATGCTCTTTATTTGAGGTTGGAACCGAACTGGGGCAAAGGGAAAAAGATCGCGGCTTTTATTCTTTTAGCTGCGGCGGCCGCGGCCAATGGCACCGCTTTGAATCTCCCACGATCCGAATGGACCAATCACGGGAGATTCTTAGCGAGCCAATCGGTGCGGCTCGCCTGACCAATCAGAGTGCCCCGCGCTTTGGCCAATCAACGCGCGGGGATCTCAAGAATGCTAATTAAGGACAGAACACCCCTCCCCTCTTGGTTCAGTCCTTACGTCGCGTAGTCACGTAGGTAGGCGGGGCTCCGTCTGAGCCTACTGGACCTGCGCAGCTCAGTCGTAGGTTGGATCCCGGCCGGTTCGGTCGGGATCTCTGCTGCTCCTGCTGCCGTCGTGGGAACCGGCTGGTCGATCGGGCCGGGCCGCTCTCCGTAGCTCCCTCCTGGGCCTCCCGGGTTGGTTGAGCTGCGGGTTTCGCCGCTCCCGCTCAGTCTTCCCGGGTCGGTCGAGCTGGCCTGGCTGTCTCTTCCTGGCCAGGGGTCATGATGGCTGCTTTCCGGTAAGTACGGCTGGTTTATTCTTCTTTGGTTTTGGTTCCCTGGGTATTCCCTCCCCCCTTGGTTTGTGTTGTGGGGGTTGGTTTCGCCTGTTTGTGCGTCGGTGGTCTCTTGGTTGGTAGTCCTCGACCTTAGTTGGTCGATGTGGCGTTTCCACGCTCGTCCGTCTGCTGTTTGTAGCCGGTACGAGTGCAGGCCTGTTATTTGTGTGATGACGGCTGGTATCCATAGTGGGTCTCCCATCAGGTTTCTCGCGTATACAGGGTCGCCGGGTGCAAAGGTTCGGTGTTTGCTGTTTAAGTCTGGGGGCTTCTCTGGGTTATACGTGGGGTGTAACCTGTCGAGTGGGGACCTTAGTTTCCTGCCCATTAATAGTTCGGCTGGGCTCTTATTGGTTGTGGTATTTGGGGTTATGTGTTGGGTGAAGAGAAGTTTGTTTATTTTCTCCTGGATCTCCCCATGGTCTATTTTCCGGATGGTCTTCTTAGTGAATTGGACCATCCGTTCTGCCCTACCGTTTGCCGCCGGGTGCGCCGGTGCTGTCAGCGCGTGGCGGATGCCCCTTTCCGCTAGGAATTTTTCGAATTTCAGCGAGGTGAATTGGGGCCCGTTGTCGGAAATGACGACATCTGGGAGGCCGTGTGTTGCAAAGAGTTTGCAGAGTTCCTTGATCACGGCCTCCGTGGTTGTCGTCTTCATGTTGCTTACCTCCAGCCAGTTGGAGTAAGCGTCAACTGTTATGAGGAAGGTGTGTCCTTTTGTGGGCCCGGCGAAGTCTATGTGAATCCTAGACCAAGGTCCCCTTGGGGTTTCCCACTCTAGGACGGGTGCTGTGGGTGGGCTTGGGCTAGTTTCCTGGCATTGTTGGCACCTTGCTACCCAGGCCTCAATTTGTTTGTCCATCCCTGGCCACCAAGCATAACTTCTGGCCAGGGCTTTAGTCCTAACGATGCCAGGGTGCCCCTCGTGTAGCAGTTCCAGAACCTTCCCTTGTAGCTTTTCTAGAATGACCACCCTATCCCCCCATAGTATGCACCCTTTTAATAAAGAGAGTTCCGTTTGGCGATTTTGGAACGTTTTGACGGACTCGTCGTTGTCCCTTTCCAGCCACCCTTTCTCTATCCAATGCAACACCCGCGCCAGACGTTTGTCTTTATTAGTCTCTTGGGCAATGTCTGACGCGGTGATGGGCAGGTTGGGTAGAGTCTCTATGCTGAGGGTGGTCGTCGTGGGTGCTGGGTCGGTGTCAGGTTCCGGTAGCGGCGAGCGGCTTAAGGCGTCTGCATGGGAGATCGTCTGACCCGGTCTGTGTATGAGTCCGTAGTTGTAGGCTGCCAGGAACTCGGACCACCTTGTCATTCGGGGAGACAGAATGTTCGGGGTGGCCCGGTTTCCTGCAAGGATTCCCAGCAGCGGCTTGTGGTCGGTTATGATGGTGAATGTCCGGCCGTAGAGATACTCGTGGAATCTTTTTACGGCGGCAACGATAGCCAGAGCCTCTTTGTCCAGCTGGCTGTAGTTCCGCTCCGGTTTGGTAAGGGTCCTTGAAAAGAACGCGATGGGCGCTTCTTTTCCGTCGAGGAGGGTATGGCTGAGGACAGCGCCAACGCCGAAGGGTGATGCGTCGCATGTGACGGCCAGAGGTAGGGTCTCGTTATATTGTATGAGGACGGCGTCCGAAGTGAGGAGGTCCTTTGTTCTTTGGAAGGCAGCTTGCTCGCGTTTCCCCCAAGTCCAGGTCACCGCCTTGTCCAGGAGCCTATGCAAGGGCTCCGCCGCCGTCGCCTTTTGGGGCAGGAAAACATTGTAAAAGTTAAGTAGCCCCAGGAACGCCTGTAGTTCCGTCTTTGACTTGGGTGTGGGGGTTTCTTTGATGGCCTTGATTTTTTGGTTTGTGGGGTGAATGCCGTGACAGTCTAGGAGGTATCCTAGGAATTCTACCCGTTCCGTGCATAGCTGGCATTTCTCCCTTTTGACTTTTAGTCCGGTTTCTTTAAATTTGGTTAGGACCTCCCTTAGGCGACCCTCTAGTTTGGCTTGGTTGGCTGCCGACACTAGGACATCGTCGAAGTAAGGTACCACCCCCTTGATGCCTTGCAGTAGTCTTTCCATTAGGCTTTGGAATATTCCCGGTGCCACGCTGACTCCGAATTGGAGTCGGTTGCATTTAAATGCCCCCCGGTGGGTGACTATGGTTTGCGCTTCTGCCATTTGCTCATCGACTGGCAACTGTTGGTATGCCTGGGCGAGGTCGAGCTTGGCGAAAACCTTGCCCCCTCCCAGTGAGTGCAGTAGGTGTTGCACTACTGGGACGGGGTAGGCGCTTTGTTGTAGTGCGCCATTTAGGGTGACCTTATAGTCCCCACAGATCCTCACCGACCCATCGGGCTTGATCGGGGTGACTATGGGGGTCTCCCACCGGGCGTGGTCTATGGGCTGTAGGACCCCTTGCTTGACGAGCTTGTCAATTTGCTCGTCTATCTTGGGTTTAAGTGCGAATGGCACCTGCCTTAGTTTCAGGCGTTTTGGGGGGACGTTTGGGTCTAGGTTGAAAGATATAAGGGGCCCTCAGTACTTGCCTAGGTTTCCGTCGAAGACCTCTTGGAATTCCCGGGCCAGTTGCTGCTCCCAGCTGTCGTCGGTGACGTGGTTGACTCCCGTGAGTGCGATGTCGAGCGGGGCGAACCATTGCAGTCCCAGTAGGCTTGGGCGGTTGCGGTCGACGATTGTCAGGGGAAGTCTTTCGGTGTGCCCTTTATAGGTGATGTTGAAGTGTTTGGTTCCGACTACCGGGATGCGGTTTCCCTTTACAATGAGTCTCTGGCTGTCTAGATTCCTCCTTTGGAGGGTAGGCACCAAGCGCTTTATTTCATGCCATGCTATCATGGAGAGGTAGGACCCAGAGTCCACCTCCATTTTGCATGGCTGGCCCTCGATGCCTACCTCCACGTGGACCTTCCGGGCGTCATTGGTGATGGCGTGGCCGATGGTGACCGTCTGATGGGTCTCCTCTCTTCGCCGGTTATCGCCACCTCGCAGGGATCATCCGTTCCGGTCCCATCTGTTGTCCGAGGAGCGATCTCTGGTCCGGGGTGGTGTGCTCTCTCTCCTCCGGTCACTCTGGTCCCATCGTGCCAGGCTGCGATTCTTCTTTAGGCGGCAAACACGGGCGATGTGTCCCTTCTTGTCGCAATGCCGGCAGATCGATTCGAAAAACCGGCATTCCGACCTGGGGTGGTCGCCGCCACAACCGGCACAGTTGGTCCTCGACTTACGACCCCGCCGGTTCCGTGGGTCGTGGCCTGTCTGGAGGCGATGGATGTCCTCCTCGTCTTCGGAAGTGCCCGATGCCGAGTGGAAGTCGCCCTGGTGGGTGGTCGTCTCGTGTTGGGCCTCGGTCGACCTCGCCGGGTTGTTGTTTCTGCCGCGGTCCCCCGTGTTCGGTCTGCGTATGCGGTCGGCGGAAGTTCGGGTTGCTTCGGCGGCTGCGGCTGCGGTGAGGGTGTCTGCTAGGCTGATGTTGCCCTTGGCCATCAGCCGGCTCTGGAGGACAGGGTCCCACAAACCGAGCACGATTCGGTCTCGCAGGGCGTCGTTCAGGTTGTCGAATTCACAGAGCCCCCCTAGGCGCCGCAGCTCGGCGACAAAGTCGCTGAAACTCTCACCCGACCATTGGTCCCGACGGTAGAATTCGTTGCGTCGGATCAGGATGGGTACCTTTGGAGCGTAGTGCCGCCGAAGTATGGGTTCGAGGACGTCCCAGTCCATCGCGGTCGCATCGGCGGGTTTGGCAAGCGCCTTGGCCATCTTGAAGACCTCGGTCCCGCAGTGGGTCAGGAAGACGGTGCGCTTCATGGGGCCGGTGGCGTCCTTCAGGTCGCTGCACTCGAGGAACATGCAGAATCGGTCGGAGTACGATTCCCAGTCCTCGGTGACGGGGTTGAAGGGTGCAGGGGGTGCGATTTTCGCCATCGCGGTGGTTCGTCTGGCTTCCGTCGGACACGTGGTTCAGTTCAGGGCCTGGATCCCACCTTCGTCGCCAGTGTTGTGTCCGCGAAATGATGCCAGGAGTCGGTGACTTCAAATCATGCTCTTTATTTGAGGTTGGAACCGAACTGGGGCAAAGGGAAAAAGATTGCGGCTTTTATTCTTTTAGCCGCGGCGGCCGCGGCCAATGGCACCGCTTTGAATCTCCCGCGATCTGAATGGACCAATCGCGGGAGATTCTTAGCGAGCCAATCGTCGCGGCTCGCCTGACCAATCAGAGTGCCCCGCGCTTTGGCCAATCAACGCGCGGGGATCTCAAGAATGCTAATTAAGGACAGAACACAGAGAAGTATAATATTCTGCCTTTTTAATATTTCCTCGAATATTTCATTCTTCTAGAAGGGTAAGAGCTTATTTTCTACAAACCTATGTGATATTCTTGAATGTTCAAGGTTCTACTGTAATTTCTTTTTGTAATATATGAAACGGGATACTGAATTCCTACTTTGGGTTCTATTTCAGATTTTTTTTCTTTATCAAAATCATCTATTAATGCATTCGAAACTATTCATTGTTAGGTGTTTTTCCAGTGAAACCGCTCTGTCAGGGCAACCTGCTATGGGACAGAGCATACTGCTTTCGCCTTTCAGCCCTAATCCATAAGCCTCCACAGGCAGTCGCTTTCGTGACAAATTGTTTTTGTGTTGAATCAATATTTTACTGACAAAGAAATAAAGGCAGTCTAGTACATTTGAAGTTATATTTAATATTATATATATTTCAAGTTATATCCAAGCCATACCCTATCATTGTTAGGGTTAGGGTTCTCTATTTGTAGCAGATTAGCACCATCCTGTGGCCTCTTCCAGTTTTGCGTTTTGGATATTTAAAATGTAAGTTTTTTTCCTGCTGCTTTTGCTTTTCTTTCTTAATAAGCTTTCGTTTTTTTAATCTCTGACAAGGCTGATCTATCCCCCAAGGAGGAAAAGATAGGTTGAAAGATCTGGTGATCTGCCTGTACAATGTAAGAAAAAAGGGGCTAATATTTTTTTTAAGTATATTCGTTTTTATTTATCCCTTTTTAATCTCCAGAAAGGCAACACCACAGGTTGTGAGAGCCTGAGCTCTTTCAAACATCAGGTGGAAGTGGAAGACACGAGTAGAGGTATATAAAGCGGTGGCACTGGGATCCATCAAGCTGCTGACTCAAAGCAGGAAGCAGTACTGGGATGTGAAGACACAGATGATTTACTTGGGGAGGGGCGGGTGGGGGGACAGCGGGCTTTACAGATCTCCATTTTTGAAGCTCAGCTTTTAGGAAATTACTATGCCGATTTCCCTCTTGCGTTATATAGCTGGGTGGAAGTCGTCTATACCAGCCTTGCTCTGCTCTCCAAGAAAAGCAGTCTGTACATATGAAGAAAAAAATAGAGCAGAAAAGGAGATTTCCTACTCCTTCCACATTCCCCGGTAATACAAAGTCTTTATCAGACCAATGAAACGGCTGAAAGCCAAGACAAAGATTAACATTTGCCTTTTCGCCGTGACGCAATGCTACGTTACAGGAGGGGGTGGAGCTTCCGCCAGATTTGAACGGTGCATTCCGTTTGCGATGGTAATGGGGGATTATTAAAAGTTTCTCCCCTCCATTCGACCGTCGTCTGTGTTTTCAGGAGCGTAGCTATCTGCGGGGAAGAGACGCTGCCTCCATGTAAGAGCAACTCCGGCAGGGCCAGGTTTTCTTGACTTGCAAAAAGGGCCGAGAACAGCCTTCACATTTCAAATGGGAGTCCATGCCTTGAAGAGGATGGCTGTATTTTTCTAAACTTGCTCAGGAGCCCCCGGCTTCCGGGGTGGGGGATGAGAAGAGTTCCTGAATGTTGGGGGGGGGGTGGAGGTTGGCATCGGGAGAGGTAGTATACTTCTAAGAGATGGGGTCATCTGGTGGATGATGGAAGGTGAAGAAGTAGCTCTTTTATGTAAACTCAAAATATACATTTTGTTTCGACAATCCTACCCGTTTTATTGTTATGTAACTGTTATTATTTAATTTATATCCCTCTTCATTATTTTTATAAACAACTCAAGGTGACAAACCTCGAATAGTACTGTCTCCTATCTTCTCCACCGAAACAACCTTTTGAAGGTGGGGTTTCCCATCAACTTTTTAATGTATAATTCAAAGGGGGAAATGTACTTAATACTCTTGCCTACTACAGTATTTTCCTTGTAACAACAACTCTGAGGTGAATTTGACAGAGTGACCACCCAGAATCACTGAGCCAACTCTCATGACCAAGGGAGGGTCACAATCTCCTGCTTTCTAGACCAGCTTCACCACTACATCCCACTGATTCCCTAGTCTAGTTTCTTTCTGTCTGGCCTATAAACTACAAGAGGTTTTGAAGTTTTTAAAAACCAGCCCCTGTGCCTCAGTACTACTGTTTCCCTGAGATGGCAAGAAAAGCCTTGCAATTCTGAGGGATGATAATGCTATCTGAACTTGCTGAGGCAACTTCAGAATTTTCTCCACTGAGTAACTTTGGTGATTATTAACCGCTGTTACACAGCATACAGAGATATAGCACTGGGACTATGATTACTTTACAAATCTGTAGTGTCTTGGAGAGCTAGGAATAGCATGTAGATTTTTCTTTTTTAATGTAATAAAACTTGGAATGTCTTTTCAAAATAGGCTTTTCCAAGTCTATTGTGTTCTGGGTTAGTTATTTTTTATGAAATCATCAAATAGCCAAGGGGAAAGAATAAAATATTTAAATAAGTAACTTTGAAAGAAAGCTTTGAATTTACCTGGCCATTACATCTAATTCAAAGTAGTATTTTTTCCTGGGATTAATATAATATTCTCAATTCTCATACCATCAAATACTTCAATTAGCAGCTTTGTAAAAGGAAATAGCTGATACCTGAACAACCATAAAAGTAATTTTTACCTAATAATTTAAACTTACAAAGTAAGATTTAAATAGATTTAAGAACAATTTTCAAAATCTTTTTCCAAGAAAACTCACAACTTTTCTAACTGCACAATAAAAGATACTATTTATGTAAGTCTGACTCGTTCCATGAATTCTGATTTTCCAATTTAACTGTTTTGGCTCATAAATTACCGTAGATTGAGAGAAATCTCTTGACTCTTTATGTGTATAGTGAAGTGAGCTACACTTAAATAACCCTTCATATTTGTTCATTGTGTTGCTACAGCCTATGCCATATAATATATCCTATGTATACTGCACTGAAGTACCTTGATACATTTGATTTAAATGCTTTCTTGATGTATTCTGTTATAGCTACTTGGATTGCCTTTTATGTATTATGGCAGGTTTTGATTGTACTATTTTGATCCTGGGAGATAATTTATGATATGAAGTGATTTTATGCTGATTCTGGTGACTTCAGATCATGATTGTGTCGGGGTTTTTTTAAGGATAGAAGCTAACTTTTGGACTTTTTTCCCCAGTCTTATATTTTACCAAGCATTAACCAAGCCTAACCATGCTTTAGTTTTGACCCAAGACAATACACATAATCAGGCTGATTGGTTCTATAGTTTCCAGGGTCTTTTTTTTTTTTGCTTCCTTTTTGAAGATGGGAACCACATTAGCTCTTTTCCAATCCTCAGGTGTTCCAGGATTTTTGAAAGATATGATACAATTGTTCTAACATCTTCCAGCTCCTTCAGAACTCTGGGACGTAATCCATCAGGTCTCGGTAATTTATATTTGTCAAGATTCGATAGATGTTTTCTAACCATTTTCTTGGTTATTTTAATTTTTATTTCTGTCTTTTATGGTTAGGTTTTTGGTAGGCTGGGCTATAGTTTCGTTTTGTGTGAAGACTGATGCAAAGAATGAACTTAAGCAGTTCTACTTTCTCTCTGCTCTGCTGCCTGTTACTTTCTTGCCATCTTCTCTCTTAAGTGGACCGACTGTTTCCTTCACTTTTTTCTTGTAATTTATATGTTGACAAAAACTTTAAAAAAAATTCTCTTTCACTTTTGTTGCAAGTCTTTGTTCATTCTTTCCTGACTTCACCTATGCTTTCCTGACTTCATCTTTGCAGATTCTGGCTAATAAAAGTGATTTATTTCCAAATGTGAAGGTAAGAGTTTCTAACATTCAGTGAAATTGGAGTTCAGAAGTATAGTATATACATCACATGTATGCTTTAATTTTTTTTTTTTTTTTTTTTTGGTGTTTTCAAGTCAGTTTTTTACTCCTGGCAACTGAAAACCAAAACCCTGAAGTTTTATTGGCAAGTTTCTTGGAAGTTGCTTGCCATTGCCTGCTGCGTTGGATGAGAGAAAAACACTGGCCCTTGTTGGTCTTGTTTCTTCAATCTTCTGGATGAACGAAAGACTAGAAAGACTACTCAATTTTTTGAGATTCAACAGATACGTTAACAGATATTAATGAAGTCTCATTAATCATGTCTTGCCAAGAAGGTTCTACAATTTAATTTAAGAGGAAATAGATCTGTATCTAGAAATCATCTTGGTTTACTATTCTGTAATTCACCCCACCCTAATTATAGCATTTTTAAATTTCTTATTAAAGAAATTAATCTTGATTGAAGCTTTGTGCTAAGATTCCTGGATCTTTAAACATGTGTGCATGTATTTCACATATAGCACCACTGTTCCCTTATGTCTGGCCTATTTATTACACCCTTGCATGCTAGTCTTACATTTCATCCCACCAAATTTCAGTGACCATTAAATCGTATTTCCCTCCTGCATTAAGACTTTCAGTTCCTACTTCTTCACATACGTCACATATTTCTATAGAATCACTGGGAAACTTTGGTCCACTGACAATTATCCCTTTATTTTCACATGGGTCAATCAAAAGCGGTAGTTGTCAGTGGATTTAAAGAATCAGAAGCCTTTTGATCACAAGGAAAAAGGGCATATCTTTGGATATCCATTGAGTTTAATAAATTCTGCTTTATCACCACAACATAGCCCTTAATAGAGGCTCTAACTCATGTTCAGAAAGATTTGAACTGCATCATTTCCAGCACTTCAGGCTTTTCTTTACCTGTTTCATCTCCCTCAACTATTCTATAAATCAGGAAGAATTCCAGGAATTCCTGAGTTAGGGAAGACCATTTGGGTGTGATCCCATCAAAATATTCTTCAACCCTCTCATTCTTTGGGCCTCAGTTGGATGAGAAGCGTATCCTCAGAGACAATCCCAAGCTCCTTCTAAAGCCCAAAGGTGTGCATCATTTGCCTGGAGTGGACCAGTCTAAAAGCTCCTGTCTCCCTGTGGTGGAGGACAGTGCCAGAGAACTGCATTATTCATCAGTTAGCAGTCTAGCCATTATAGTCCATGGGCCAGGCCAGATATCGGTACCATCTTGGGTGACCAAATCTTAATGGTACTAAAATGTTTATGGGTCCATACCAAGTACATTAAGATGGGATAGCCTTTTCAGATATGTAGCTTTGTATGTTTTTTAAGAAACCATCAATTTGACTGAATAGCGGCCTTGTGATATCACATGATAACACATATATTTGCGAAATGAAGCTGTAAATCATTAGAATTAAACCTAATTGATGTTGATAATTTATTAAAATCATGTGCAGAGACTTTTTGTGGTAAATGTAGAGCATCATAGCAAATTAAAATGTATTTCGTAAATTGCTAATATGTTTTTTTTTCTCTTCCAACATCGTTACAAAGAGTTTTGAACTCAATTTCTCAATGCGGACTACTGTTGAATAATTGCAGTTCTCTGTTATATTGTGACAAACTACTAAGGCCCACATGATGGATTCAAGTGGAGACAAGGCCACTGCATTGCCAAAGAAAGGAGTGCGGCCAGGCTGCATTATTCACTGTTCTGGTGAAGACACGTCTACCTTCGTGTTACTAAAAGACTTGGACTCATGGAAGACACTGCTAAGAGCAGCAGAGATTAGACAACATGCTCCACTTCTGGACATTGCAAAAGACTTGGAAGAAGGCCAAATACCGCAGATCCAGTATCATCGCAAATGTCGCAGCATCTTTACCATGAAGAAGACTCTCGACTCCATCCTTTCTAAAGACAGGCCGAGTGCAGAAGAACAGACTGGTGTCCATGGTGTCAGAAGATCATCTAGGGATGCACCGAGTACATCAAGAGTGTATGACAAGACATGCATCTTCTGCTGCAAGTCAAGCAAGTACCTGAAAGGAAGACAGACAAGGGAACCTATCATCCAGTGTGTTGAGTTACGTGCAGATGACAGAATCCGCAGTGCAGCAACCCAAAAAATGGACCAGCGAATCCTCGCGTTGTTAAGCAGAGACCTTGTTGCCGCAGAGGGGCACTACCACAAGTCGTGCTACAAAGTGTATACAAAGGAAGGGGCATCCACCAGTTCTGGTGCATGCGATGAGCAGGAGCAGTCTGAGCAGGCAGTATACGAGGAAGCCGAGAAACAATCCTACGGAGAGCTATTCCTATATATCAGGAATGAACTCATTCTCAACCCTGAGGTGCTGCCTATGACAGATCTGACAGCTAGACTTGAGAAAGCTATGCACTCTCGCGGAATTTCTCAGATCAGACCATCAACCAAGAAACATGTCCGTCGTAAACTTGAAAGTGAGATAGGAGGATCGCTTTGCTTCGTTTCTGATGAGAAAGGGAAGCTTCTCATATATCCAGAGAGCTTGTCATTTGATGAGCTTGTCAAGCATGCCTACAGACTAGGGAAAGAACTCCACGAAGCAAGGGCTGCCAACTCTGGGGATGTCCTAGCCAAAGCAGCAATGCAGCTGAGGAATCAGATTAAGAAGCAAGATGTAAGCCAGACATGGCCCCCTGACACAGAGCAGAATGTCATTCCTGAATCTGTCACTGAATTCCTGTATACCGTGCTCACTGGAGAGTGTGAGTGTGCAGATCCTTCTGACAGAGTCCAAAGGCTTGCCACTTCTCTTGCCAGTGATCTGATATTTGCTGTCACATGTGGCAAGACAAAGCCATCCAAGCACGTACTTTTGTCATTTGCTGTGAAGACCTTGACAGGCAATACAGAACTTGTACGCACACTCAATCGCCTGGGCCACTGCATTTCTTATTCACAGATTGAGGAGATCGATACAGCACTGTGCATTCAGAAGCTGGAGCGTGCACAGGAAGACATCCCACTGCCAGCAGACATCTGCCAAGGTGTGTTCACAACCCTGGCATGGGATAACATTGACCGACTTGAGGAGACACTCAGCGGAGAAGGTACTTCTCACAGAGTCAATGGCATTGCTGTCCAGCCCAAGATTGCAGGCCCCAAGCCACAGAATCTCTTCCCATCTGTCAGCAAGTCCAAGAAAAGGAGCATCAGTCCAGCCCCAACAATGTTACCAACCTACAATGTTGGTAAGCGAGCCCAGCCTCCAAAGACCGAGACTGTAGATGTTGACAGCATGAAGGAGGTCCACGAAGCCAAGATGAAGAATTTTATCTGGTTACTGACTCGACTGTCAGACCCTGAGAACCAGACTGTCAGCAGCTGGACTGGGTTCAACATCATGGTCCGCAATGATGTCACGGTGAACCAAGACATTGTGGGCTACCTGCCCACTATCAATGCTCTTGCAACAGACATGTCCACGGTCAATGAAGTGCTGGAGCGGACCCTACACATCATGCAGGCCCTTCAGCTGAACCAGATTGTCTGTGTCTTTGACCAGGCGCTTTATGCGAAGGCTGTTGAGATAGTATGGAAACATGACAAGTTCAACAGCATCGTCGTCAGGATGGGAGACTTCCACACAATCTGCAATATGCTCTCCATCATAGGGAAGCGATTTCAAGATGCAGGGCTCAGGGATCTCTGTGTTGGAGCTGGTGTCATTGCAGAAGGCTCAGTGAATGGTGTGATGGATGGTCGCAAGTACAACAGAGCAGTAAGATGTCACAAGCTGGTTTATGAAGCACTATTGAGGCTTGCCTGGAAAGGATTCCTCCGATGGCTGGAGGAACACCATGCAAGAGACATTCACCACCTTGATGAAACCCTGAAGAAGATTGCCAGCTTCCACGACGGTGTCTCTCAGGCTGCACTGCAAGACCTGCTTAATAACGAGTCATGTGTGCACACAATAAAGCTGTTTAAAGTCTACCTGGAGTCTCTCAGAAATGCAGATAACCTCTCTGCATTCTGGATGTCCTACTTGGACATGGCAGAGATCATGCTGTGCCTGATCCGAGCATCCAGAGAGGGCAACTGGATGCTTCACCTGGCAGCAATCAGGCAGATGATCCCATGGTGCTTTGCCTATGACAAGGTGAACTATGCCCGCTTCTTGACCTACTACTATGCCAAAATGTCTCGACTGCCAATAGAACACCCTGAAGTGCATGCCCACTTCATGCAGGGAGGTTTTTCTGTCCAGATTGGGAGTCAGAACCCATTTGGGCGGATACCTGTGGACCAGACAATTGAGGAGACGGTTAACAAAGACACGCAGACACCAGGAGGCACCAAGGGCTTCAGCCTGAAAGGTGGAGCTGTGGCAAGGTACTATCTGACATCTGAGTACCGCAGTAGATACTTGAGGCAACTGAGGAACATGGTAGGTCAGCATGACACTGACTTCCATCATCCAGACCTACAGCTGCCAAGGATAAGAAGAGATGAAGCTGATGTTTTCCACGTGGGGGGTGGTGGCAAATGACCCCCCTTGCCCCCCACCCTCCCTCCGGACGCCCATGACTAGACTGTTCATGCATACTAACAATGAAAGGGTTCTGGAGATATTTTGGATAGTATATTTGGTCATTAGCATAAACGTGGTGATGTTCAGAATAGAGAATATTGTCAAAGTATGTGTTCACCCTTTCTTTCCGTGTACATAGGGTGCATCTATTCTAAGAGTGATAACCTCGATTAAGCTACGAGTTAACAAGGGCTATCACATCAAAACATAAACTAGAGACATAAAAGAAGCCAAAAACACCTAAGATTATTAGTCACCTCGGGTGGTACCAATATGTGAAAATTCAGGTCTTGGCTCATGGACTATTAGACATTAAACTTAATATGAGTTATGATTATATGAGATGAAAAGGGAGATTTAGGCTATTGGATCCAATGTCAGTTATCCTTTGTCATTCCCTCTGCTCTCTGAATCTACTGTTTTATATATATATATTTTTTTTGCAATGTCTTTTCTTGTGTTTTTGCCACAAAGGCTTGAAAACTTCCTCAGTTTTTATTACAGAAGTCTATATTTCTTGCGCCTGATTGCCAGTTCATTTATCAAACTTACCAAACTTCATTGGCAAACACCTTTTTGCTCTTCCTGTTCTTTTGCCCAGTAAGCCCACTCTTTGGAACCTGCCTGGAGGAATATTAAAAAATAATTAATTTCTACTAATTAATTTTCTAATTATACAAAACAATTACTCAGTGACTTGAAGTGGGCAATCACCAATTATTTAGAACATGTCCTTTTTATCTTGAATAGTTGAACCTTTAGAACTTTCAGTGTTGCCACAATTCTCATTTCTTCCTTGTGTTAAAATGGCATTTCTCACAACAATAATCCTGTGAAGTAGATTGGACTAAGAGTGACTGGCCTTAAGTCACTTATTGTGTTTGCAATATGGAGGGATGTCTTTGAACCTGGGTCTTTTCAAGCTGTCTTACATTCTAAATACTATGCCTAAAGTTGATTTGAGAGACATGTAATTTTCAGCCTCTTAAATGAAAGCATATTCCAGTCAGTTAAAATCACTTTTGTGGAATTTTAAATTTACACTTGCTGTAAAAGTTTAAGTTTTTTTTCATCAGCTACACGATTAGACTTAAAGATTTAGTAATATTTTTATTTGATCATAGGGTTAATTTTATAACCAGGAATGATGTCAAAATATGTATTAACATATTTTTTTTAAATAAGGTTTATTTAAGTTTCATATATTTAAAACATTTAAAAAGAAACAAACAAACATATAAACAAATATATAAACATTTTGCAGCAGGTATTGAACATTGGTTACACTTTTCTTAACATTGACGTGGTCTACCTTCTTACAATAACTTCCTCATTCTTTTAATGTTTTATTTTCACAGAATACTTTATGATTAAATGCACGTCCTTCATAGTTTCATAACTTATTCAGTTGTCAAATGTTGCTTTTTCTTTAACCATTCATACCAACAGTTCCAAACTTTGTAGTATTCACTATCTTTGTTGTTTTTTAATAATTTAGTTAGGCTGTCCATCTCTGCACACTTGTGAATTTTTTTAATGACCATTTCCTCTGAAGGGACAATAGACAGTTTCCAGTTTTGAGCGTAGGTTATTCTGGCTGCACGTTATCATAATGTGCAAGATTAAATATTGATTTACCCTATTCAGTGCCACAGACAATACTGCTACCCTTCAAAAGATCTTGACTATGTATCAGAATGGTCAAACAAATGGCAACTTCAAATCTCAACAAATAAATGCTCTGTCTTACATATTGGCAAAAAAAAATCAGAAAATAAAATACAAGCTGAATAGTCAAGACCTTGTTGATGATCCAAGCTCTGTAAAGGAGCTTGGAATACTCATCTCGAATGATCTAAGTGCTAGAGCCCACTGTAACTACATAGCCAAAAAGGCATTAAGAGTTGTTAACCTAATCTTACATAACTTTTTCTCTGGTAATATTACAACTAATAACTAGAGCATACAAAACATTTGCTAGACCAATACTCTAATGCAGCTCATCAGTCTGGAACCCACATTACGTATCTGATATTAACACACTACTAACTAGAGCATACAAAACATTTGCTAGATCAATACTCGAATTCAGCTCATCAGTCTGGAACCCACATTATGTATCTGATATTAGCACAGTTGAGAAAGTCCAGAAATATTTCACAAGAAGAGGTCTACACTCCTCTCCTCATTGTAGAATACCTTATACCACCAGACTTGAAATTCTAGACCTAGAAAACCTTGAATTACGCCGTCTTCAGTCTGATCTAAGTATGGTATATAAAATCATACATTGTAATGACTTACCTGTCAATGAATACTTCAGCTTCAACCATAACAACACAAGAGCACACAACAAACCTCAAGGTTAATCGCACCAAAGTTGATTGCAGGAAATATGACTTCAGCAACAGAGTGGTCAATGTCTGGAATATTCTACCTGACTCTATGGTTTCTTCCACAAACCCCAAAAACTTTAACCTTAGACTGTCTACTATTGACCTCACCCCTTTCCTAAGAGTTGTATAGGGGGTGTGCATAAGCGCACCAATGTGCCTACCGTCCCTGTCCTATTGTTTTTTATTTTTACACGTATCCATTTCATGTATTCATAACTATGTATATACTTATACCTATTATCGTGTAAGTGATTGACAAATCAAATAAATAAATATCCACCACATATGAAAGTATGTTCCCTGGACACAGTTACACTTCCAACAGTTTGGGGGGAGGTTCGGGAACATCTTAGCCAGTCTCGCGGGTGGCAAGTACCAACGATACACATTTTATAGATATTCTCTTTTTTAAAAAAAATATTTTTTTATTCTAGAAAAAATATTTATTTGACATACATTTAAAACAGACAAATCAACATATACACACATACACATTTTACAGCATATATTGAGCAATGGTTAATTTTTTTTTTTTATCATTGACGTGATCTGCCTTGTTACAATAACTCCTTCGTTCTTTTAATGTTTCAATTTCTCTAGTTTGTGATTAAATGCACGTCTTCTGTCATTTCCATAACTTATCCAAATATCAAATATTACCTTTTCTTTAACCACTCATACCAAATGTTCCATATTTCATAATAGTCACTATGTTGTTCATTTTTTAACAATTTGGTTAGGCTATCCATCTCAGCGCATTCATGTATTTTTTAATTAACATATCCTCTGAAGGAATGGAAGAGAGTTTCCAGTTTTGTGCGAAGGTTATTCTGGCCGCAGTTATGATATGCAAAATTAAATATTGATATTTTTTCTCCATGTTTAAATGTATCATACTTCGCAGAAAGGTTTCGGGTTCAAGTTTTAAATTTTGTTTTGTTATTGTTGAGGTAATTCTCCGTTACGAGAATGAGTCATATAGGGAGACGTATTTGAGAGAAGTGTTTGAATAATATACACACAGCACACAGATACACTGTACAGTAAATGTAGGTTTTTACTTCCAGAAAGGTTTAAGCAAAGTTCAAAATAAGCAGTTCAAAGTCATTCACAGATAAATCAGTCAATTTTCAATCCAGGAATAATCCAATAACAAAGTCCAGTATCAAGAACAGTTCAGTATCAGACTTAATTTAAATCCATGAATATTAGTCAATTAGGAAAAATGAAGGAACGACAATACTCTCCAGCAGAAGGAAAAAGTGATATTCACTAAGAGTTCTTCTGAAACTAAGACAACCCAGGTTTCTGGCTCCATCTTATGGCCATTTGAGAAACCACAACCAATTACACTTTTTGCATTCTGTTAAAGAGACAGTATTAAAATATCTATCCTGGTTTATATATTTCCAACCCAAATACCTGTTAGGTGACTTATATTCCTAACTGTTATATTTAAAATCCAATTTCTAATATTTCTCCAAAATTCCTGAGCACATGGGCAAGTCCACCACATGTGAAAATATGTTCCTTGTGCATAGTTACATTTCCAACAATTGGGTGGTAGGTTGGGGAACATCTTAGCCAGTCTCACAGGAGGTAAGTGCCAGTGATGAACCATTTTATATAAGTTTTCTTTATAAGAAACTGACATGGTTAATTTGTAATTTGTTTGCCAAATGTATTCCCACTTATTTAATTCAATACTATGACCCACGTTTTTAGCCCAAATTATCATAGATTCTGTGACTGTTTCTTCTTTTAATTTGTAGTCCAAAAGATATTTATATGTTTTACTAATTGTTTTCTTTTCCTCTCCTAGCCATATTTTATCTAATTCTTGTGGGGTCATATTAAAGCCAAATTGTTCTCTATCTTTTTTTATAATGGGTTTGTATTTGTGCAAAGGGCCACCATGCTATCTCCTTTCCTTGAATTTGTATTTGGTTTCTATTTTTAAGCTCTCCTGTGTTATATAATAAAACTTTATATCTGACAATATTTTCATAATCCAATACATTTGGATGTGTGACTGCTTCCAATGTAGATAGCCACAATGGAACCTTTGGGTAGTGTTTTTTTTTATCTTTTCCCAGATATTGAACAACACATTTCTTACAATGGTGCCTTTGGAAATATGAATGTTTTTTAGACTTTCCATCCCACATGAAGGCGTACCAGCCAAGTTGGAGATCAAAATGTTCTAATACTAATAACCTTCTATTTTCTAATTTAACCCAATCCTTAAGCCAGTTTACTATAGCAGCATTATAATATAATTCAAAATCTGGAAAGCCAAATCCTTTTTTCTTGGCATCCTGTAATAATTTATATTTTACTCTGGGCTTTTTCTCTGCCATATAAATTTAGATATACATTTGTTTAATTCTACAAAAAAAATCTTTTCCTACTTGACTGGCACTGTCTGAAACAAGAACAACAGTTTTGCAAAATATTCATTTTTACTATCGAAATACGTCCCATTACCGATAACTGCAATTTGGCCCAATTATCTAAATCTTTAACTATTTATGTTATTAACTTATCATAGTTATCTTTTTTAATTGACGAACATCTAGCAGTCAACCAGATCCCTAGGTATTTTACTTTATTTACCAGTTGCATTCCTAATTTATTTGCTACTTCTTCCTTCTGCTCCTTTGTACAGTTTTTTGTTTTTTCTTTGTTAATTTTTAACTCTGCCACTTTCCGTATTCTTCTATTTCTCTTAGTAGTATAGGGCTTGCTTCTAAGGGTTCTTCTAATATAAATGCCATATCATTGATGAATGCCTGGAATTTATATTCCTCTTTTTAGCCCTCTAATCTCTTGTTTTTGCCTAATTTGTACTAAGAGAGTCTCTTCTGCCAATATATACAATAGAGGAGCTAGGGGGCAGCCTTGTCTTACTCCCTTATTTATCTTTATGGTATCTGTATTTTCCCCATTTATTAATATTTTTGCGATTTGCATATTATAAATTGTCTTAATAAATCCTATAAAATTTTCATCAAATTTCATGCCTATCAGTTATTTAATAAGGAAGTTCCTATTCAGGTTGTCAAATGCCTTCTGGGCGTCTAAAAATATCAATGCCATTGTCTTGGTTGAGTATACTTCATAATGTTCTAATATATCCATAATGGTTCTTGTATTTGTTTTTATTTGCCTATGGGGGAGGAAGCCATTCTGTGGATAATTCTACTCAATGCTCTCTTTAATCTTTCCACCAATATTGTGGCCATTATTTTGTAATCTACATTTAAAAGTGATATTGGTCTATAGTTTTGAATTTTTTGTGGGTCTGATTGTTCTTTATAAATAAGGGGAATATATGCTTCCATCCATTATTTAGGCATGTTAGAATTCTCCAGGGCTTCATTGTACAAGTCCACCAATATCTCCTCTATTGTTGCTTGGAATTCCTTATAGAATTCCAAAGGAATTCCATCTGGGCCAGGGGTCTTATTTGCTTTTTGTGTTCCAATTGCCTTCCTAAATTTCTTCTATAGATATTTTATGATTCAGATTTTGTTTCTCTTCATCAGTAATTTCGGGCAAGTTCTTTTCATTCAAATATTGATCAATGGATTCTTCTGATATTTCTTCCTGTTTATACAATTTCATAAAAAACTCCTTAGCAATTTCTTTCTTTTCTTGGATCTGCGTGCATGATTTCCCTTCCTGATCTTGAAGAGCTACGATCATTCTCTTTTCTTGTTCTTTTTTAATTTTATGGGCTAACCACCTCCCCGGCTTATTTGCATTTTCCAAATAATTTTGTTTTGCTAATTTAATTTTTCAGGCCAGATCTTCCTGTACATTTAGATTTAATCTTATGTTTTACCAGATCTATTTCTTTCTTAATTGTTCTGGTCTTTTTGTCTACTTGTTTCCAAATCTTTCAGTTTCTCCCTCCATATGTTTTGTTGCTGTCTTTTTTCTTTATTCTTTTTAATATTTAGACCTCTCACGTAGGCTTTGGCCATATCCCAAAGATTCTGTAGGGAGGTATGTTCTCTTGTTTATTTCAAAAAATACGTTCAATTCTTTATCATTTCAATATATTCTTTATCTCTTAATATGATATTGTTAAATGTCCATCTTCCAATTTTTTCTCTTTCCTTTCCATTTAATTTGAATGGGATTATGGTCAGCCCATACATAGATTTGGCAAAATCTTAATTGTTTCAATATTCTCCATTAACCCAGGGTCCATCCATATCTGATCATATCTGAGTTTGGGTTTCTGTAAAGCCGCCCCAACAGATTAATCATAATTGCATGTAAATCTTCCTTTCTGTCTTCCACCACATTTCGGAACCTAAGATGAAGTGATGCCTTTTCTAATTCCATGCGTATCATCGAATCCCAGAGTTCGCATTAAAGCACTTTCAAATTTTGTTCTGAATCCTCTAATTTCTTCTCTACCATCTCCGTTCTTGCCTCTACTAAATTTAATTTCTGTTCATTTTTTATCACTTCTTCCTGCATCTTTCCAATCTTACTATTCAAATTTTGTATTTCATTTTTCACTTGTCCTGTTTCAGTTCTCATCTCTGTTTTCATGTCTTCATGGTTCCTCACTATCAATTTGTGGGTTTTTGCCATCATTTCCTGCATCATAGTGAGTGTTGCCTGTACTGTCTGAAGGCTTTGAGCTGAACTAGTTTTTTCTGCCCATAGCATTGCATCTATAGGTCTCTGCCCCATAGGTGAAGACATTGTTGTAGTTTTCTTTCCTGATTTTACATTTGTAATTGATGTTGTCGCCATTTTAACTATCTGTAGCAGCTCTTTCTAATCTACCATCAACTATCCCTAGTAGAGCACTATTTCCCTCTCCTTTTCAGTTCAATAGTAATATTAATACATATATTATTATATTATTAATTACCAAAATTCTATTATGGAAAATCACAATCAGCTCTTATTTCTATTTTTTCTTATTGAACTTGAAAATTCAACTATTACAATACTTAAGAGAATTCGATATTAATCAAATACAGATATATGTACTCAAAAAATCAACAGTCTTATATGCTTAATTAATTAATTTAAAGCAGCTAATTCGTTAAAATAATTAAATTCTTATCTATATATAAATATC
Organism: Hydrophis major; assembly: GCA_033807585.1. Taxonomy (NCBI): domain Eukaryota; kingdom Metazoa; phylum Chordata; class Lepidosauria; order Squamata; family Elapidae; genus Hydrophis; species Hydrophis major. The sequence continues at coordinate 125,456,232 of CM066330.1, forward strand.
AATTAATCTATTTCTTTAGAGTTCTTAATTATATGCTTACCTCAGAATAAAAATACCCCAATTTCTTACCATATGATTATTATTTAAAGTTCTGAGTTCTATATTTATGCAACACACTTTCAATTGTTCAGTTATACAAAATTATTAACCAGTATTCTTAGCTCACTATTCTGACACATACCGTGTTTCTCCTATAATAAGCCCGGGTCTTGGTTTGTTTGTTTGTTTTTTTTGCCCCCCCCAAAAATGGCCAGGCTGTCTTTTCGGGGATGACTTTATTCCCCCCCTTGCATCCTCGAGCGGGTGGGCAGCGACGGCTTGGATGTTGACCTTGGAGTTGGTGGGGCACTTTGTATCAGGAGACCTTCCGCCACCATTGCTTTACCTTCTCCCTGTGCTGCTGTGGCGTTTGGAGCAACGCCGTGGCATTTGGTACAGCCACGCAGCATTTGGCGCAGCCACGTGGGGCCAGCCAGGGCTCCTCCCTGCAACCGGAGCCCAGCGGAGACACTCGGCTTCAGGCACTCCTGTCTCCGCCTTCCCAGGCATCGTTCGAAGGCAAAGCCCATTCTTTTAAAAATGACGCCCTACTACTGGTATGACAAAGCCTCCCAAGCCCAAGAGGGCAGCCCCTCTCCACGTGGGGAGGCGAATCTCCAGGGGCTGCAGCACAGGATCAGCCCACCCCGGGAGAAGCAGCCAGCTGTCATCCCTGCCTGGTGCCGGGCAGAGCGCGAAGAGCTTTGCCTGGGGCGCCTAGCACAGCTGACAGGCACACCCTGCTGCCCAGTGGTGGAGCTTTGGCCAAGGCAGCGAGTGCCTCCCTGCCGGGCCCTCCACTCATCCTGCCAGGGCCGTGCTGGAGCCGGGCGGGGCAGAGCCGAGAAAGAGCTGTGGGTGTGCACCCACCTGCCAAGCGAAAGAGCCAGGCCGACCCGAGCTTGGCTTCCTTCCCAAGTCCCTCCAGCCCGACCCCGAAGGGGCCACTGGGAAAGGCCACCTGAGGCAGTGATAGCAACCACCTATCCGTGGACAGGAAGGGAAGGCAACAGCCCACGCTGCGTCCTTCAAGCTGAGCCCCCTGCCTTTGCCCAATGCCCATTCTGCTGCAGCGTTTGGAGCTGCCAGTGTGTTTGGAGATGCATGGGGATGGGATGGGCAAGGGGTGAAAAGGACGGGCGGTTTTGGGCTCTCTCCGCTGGACCCGCCGGCCAGGGAAGCAGCGCTGCCATCACCTCGCCTCCCTGTCCGCGGATGGGTGGGTGCTATCACTGCCTCTGGCGGCCTCTCCTGGTGGCCTCTTCAGGGTCGGGCTGGAGGGACTTGGGAAGGAAGCCAAGACCGGGTCGGGTCAGCTCTTTCTCCTGGCAGGCGGGCGCGCACCCGTGGCTCACTTTCCCAGCTCCGGCAAGGCCCTGGTGGGATGAGCAGGGGGCCTGGTGGGGAGGCGCTCGCTGCCTTGGCCAGACCACCGCCGGGCAGGAGGGCGGCTGGGTGCTTCAACCAGGGTAGGCTGATCCTGTGCTGCGGCCCCGGGAGATTCACCTCCCCACATGGGGTTGGGCTTCCCTCTTGGGCAGGGAGGCTTTGTCATACTGGTAGTAGGGTGTTGTTTTTAAAAGAATGGGCTTTACTTTCGAATGATGCCCAGGAAGGCGGCGACAGGAGCGCCTGAAACCGAGTGTCTCCGCCGGGCTCCGGTTGCAGGAAGGAGCCCTGGCTAGTGGACGATCTAACATCCGGGAGTAGAAACAGAATAGTTACTGCGGCAAAGAAGGCTGGATTTGGCAGCCAGTGACCAGCTGGGCAGAGAATACTTACTATGAAAGCATATCTTCCCATCAATGGGAAGGATTGTGGCCAGCCAAAGAGCTCAAACATATGATAGCATGGCTAGGACCAAGATCTGCAGAAATGGTAAAAGCCATCTACTCAGTCCAACTAGGTAACCCAGTCACCACCCATAAGTGAGCTTGGGACATGCTTGATCAGCAGTATGGTGCATCTACATTGACTGAGTCCTTGTTCTTGGACCGTTTTCCTGGAAATCAATATCGATGAACCTGATGAGCTGTGGAACTTCTCTGTCTTACTCACCCAGCTGCGATCAGCACAAGAAAATCCCACCTTGACGGGATATATTTGTCTCAACCAGTTCAGAACATAAATGCCTATCATTCAAAAACTATCACATCATGAGAAAAGAAATGGATGATTCCGTGGTCTATTTGGAGATCGATAAGGCTGCAGCATATTTGAGATTCCGAAATATAGTGGAATCAAAAAAAGAGGATTTGGAACAAGTGATAACAGGAATATTAGCATAAGTGTTGGAAAAAGACAAGGATGATATTCTGAAAGAGTTGGACAAAGTTTATTGAGTGAGTACAAATTATGCAAGACACCATAAATGTCCAAAAGAAGTTCACGTAAGATTTGCTAAAAGGAAGGTCCAGGATGTTATGTACAAAATATCCAGAGAAGAAACAATTACATATAAAGATAAAGAAATCTTGGTGCTTAAACAAATCCCAAGAAGAGTGAGAGCAAAGGTGAGAGTATAAATTTTTGGTGGCCCAATTACATCAAAAAGGCATTGTATTTAGATGGCTAATCCCAGAAGGGATGCTAATCTCATGGGAAGAAAGGAAAATTAGAGTAGACTGTGGAAAAAGCCCATGAATTCTATGAACGACTGGTTGGCCCGGAAAAACTGAGTAGTAAAGATGAACTAGAATCAAATTCGCAAGAGGACCAGGATTACCAAAAGAATAGAGATAGGAGTCCCAGGAATTTGAAAAGTACACAACAACAACAAGAGAGAGAACCGAGGACACGTTACTAGCCACACAAAGAAAGAGGAGTAATTACAAGACAAAAAGGAAGAATCAATTAGATAATGGATGAGGAAAAGAAAATATTATCAATTAACATAAACGGCCTGAATTCTAGGATAAAAAGGAAAAGAATCCTAACTAAACAAATTAAACAAAATGCAGACATAATATGTTTACAAGAAACCCATATAAGGAATTAGATGAAAAATATTTAGAATGTGCCAAGCTAGGGAAATTATATACGTCACCAGCAGACGTTGGGAAAAAGAAAGGGATAGCAGTATACGTGAAAAAGGATATGAAAGCAGACCTAATTTGGACAGATTCCAATGGAAGAATTCTGGTTTTACAAATCTGGATTAACTCAACCCCAATTCTATTAGTAATAATTTATACCCCTAATGAAAATCAAAACGAATTTTTTAAACAATTACATGGAAAAATAGTGGGATTAGGAAAAAAAATCTGCATCTTAGGGGACCAGTGCCATTGTGGACCATCAAAAAGACCACAGAGTACTGGGGGGAAGAAGTAGAAAAAGAGAAAGTTATTGAAAACATGCGGAGAAATGAAGACTGAATTAAATTTGATAATATGTGAAGAAAATGAAACCCGGAGAAAAAGCAATTCACATTTTACTGCAATCCACACCAATCATGGACATGAATTGATATGGTGTGGATGAATGGTGAAATAGCAAATGAGTTAAAAGAGATTAAAATTTTACCTAACGAATGGGCAGATCAAAATTTGATTCAGATAGTGTGGAAAGTTAGGAAAAAGCCAAGCTAATTAAGGAAAAAGAGTTTATGAATAACTTAAGGAGGAATTAGATTACTTTTTAAAAGAAAATAATAATGAGGCAACTACGAAGCAGAATATTTGGGATACAATGAAGGCAGTAATAAGGGGCACAACGATATCATATATTGCCAGGAAGAATAAAGAAAACTACGCCCAACAAAATAAATTAAAACAAAGAATTAAAGAACTAGAAACCTAGTTACAAAGTACTCCAAAGGATTGTAGATTGCAAAACCAGATGATAGTAACTAAACAAATTGAATTTAATTAAACATGAAGGAATGATTACAAAATTGAATATAGCTAGACAGATATTTTTTTGAACAGGCTAACAAACCAGGAAGATGGCTATTCTACAAACTCAAAAAAGAAAAACAGAAAAGATTAATTTATCAATTAATAGATGGAAATGGGGATGCCCAACAGGGAATTGAACAGAAAAAAGAAATTGCATATAAATATTTTGAAGACCTTTATAAAAAGGAGGAGGTAAAGGAGGATATGACAAGAAATTACTTGGGTGTAACAAAAGACAAAGTAATTGAGGATGAGATGAAAGAAATGCGAATTAAAGATATTACGTGGTCTGAACTGAAAACAGTAATACAAAATAAAAACAACAAAACTCCAGGACCTGATGGGATCCCAGGGGAACTCTACAAGGCAATAGGAGAACAAATAGGACCCCTCATGGTAAAATACTGGATTCATGGAGGGAGACATTGATTTCGCTGATCCCGAAGGAAAATTCAGATCCTCGATTCATACAAAACTATAGATCAATTTCTTTATTAAATACAGATTATAAAATATTTGCTACAATTATAGCAAATAGACTAAAAAGAATCTTGAATGAATAAAGACCAAAACGGATTTTTCCCCAATAGACAAATTAGGAACAATTTAAGAATAGTGTTAAATGTTTTGGAATACTATGAAGCCCATCCGGAAAAACAAGTAGCCCTTGTATTCTTGGATACGCAGAAGGCCTTCGACAATTTAAATTGGCAGTTCCTCATCCAACAAATCTACAATATGAATCTAGGCAATAAATTTGAAAATATTGTAACTACAATTTACACCTCACAAAAGGCAAATATAATTAATGGAGAATATACGCACTCAATAAAAATAGAGAAAGGAGTTAGGCAGGGATGTCCATTATCTCCCCTGCTCTTCATACTATCTTTGGAAACAATGCTTACACGAATTAGACAAAACCCAGAAATAAAGGGGTTAAAAATTAAGAAAGAAGAATATAATCATTCCCGGATGATATGGTCTTTTTCATAGAGGACCCAATTGAAGTAGGTCAAGAACTGTTGAAAAAGTTAGATCAATTTAGGAAAGTCGCGGGACTTAAAATTAACAGGGAAAAAATGAAATTAATAACCAAAAACTTAACAGAAAAACAGAAATTAGAATTGGAAAAAGCAATGGAATTACAGGTGGTAAAAAAAATTAAATACTTAGGAATATGGCTGACGGCTCATTGTAAGACACTAATGGAAAATAACTATAACAAACTACTACAACAGGTTAAAAAAGACCTAGAGTTATGGGCTAAATTGCAAATCTCCCTATTAGGGAGGATTGCCACTATTAAAATGACCATTCTCCCTAAATTTATTTATTTGTTCCAGACAATACCAATAAAAATACATAAAAACTTCTTCATGGAACTCAACAGGATAATCGCAAAATTTATTTGGCAAGGGAAAAAAATGAGGATAAATTTAAAAGCAATGCAAGATATGAAGAGCGGGGGGGCGGGGTATGGCACTCCCAAATTGGGAACTATACCACAACGCAGCCTCCTTACTATGGCTGAAAGAATGGGTAAATTTATCAAATAAAATATTATTTCTAGAAGGCCATGATTTACAGAGGGTGTAGCATGCATTCTTATGGGACACGAGGAAAACCAAACAGAATTACTTCCACAGACATATAATTAGATACTCTTTATTGGCTAATTGGAATAAAATAAAGAAAAAACACTATCTAAAGATCCCGATTTGGATTTCAACAATGGAGGCGATGATACACGCAAACAATTTGGATCTTAACAAGACCCTGAGGCGGTGGAGCGGCTGTCAGAAATGGCAGCCACAAAGGAATCTCCAACCGGATAAAATCTGTGCAGGAGGAAGAATCAGAAGGAGAAAGTTTTCTTGGCTGAACCAGGACATAAAGATAGTTTTAAACACCCTGGAAACCTGACTTTTGGATTGATACATTTGTTTCCAAAAGAAGTTGTTAAAGCGGCGAAAGTGATGAAAGGAAAGTTCACTCCCCTTCCTTACAAAGAAAGCAAATGAGCACTGAAATAAGGTAAAAATAAGCTCTTTGTTATAAGTGGGAAGGAGAGGACTAAAAAAAACTTTTAAAAATTTGTTGGAGGAGATGCCTTGAAGATTATAAGACCAGCAACTAACTATAATACGGCTTTAAAATATATTTTGGGATTTTGCCCCAGGAGGAAAAACTGCAAAGAGAAGAAGAGGAAATATTTTGTGTTTATTTGGATTGTTTGATAACTTTGACACTTGGAAATTACTTTAAGATTAAAAACATCTGGGTTGTTCTTAAAAATTTACAATGGCACTTTCTGTGGATGAATTAAAAATGGAATATGAAAAATTAAAGGAAAGAGAACAAGAAGGCAAGGATTCTTTGGAAGCTGTCTTCCACTTCTTAGAAATGGCGGTTTCTACATATCAGCAAATACATGAGGAAGGAGAAGGAGAAGGAGAAGGAGAAGGAGAAGGAGAAGGAGAAGGAGAAGGAGAAGAAGAAGAAGAAGAAGAAGAAGAAGAAGAAGAAGAAGAAGAAGAAGAAGAAGAAGAAGAAGAAGACATTTTTAATGGACAAAAAAGTTTAATTAAAGAAAATAGGAAACGAAGGAAAAATGAGAATTTAAGATTTAATAAAACAACCAAGAAAAAGAAAAATAAGGTGAAAAAAAGGTACAATGTTAGAAAGCAACAGAAAAGAGAAATACAACAGAGAGGGGAAGTTAAAAAGGTGGCAATTAGGATAGGGGGAGGGGCAAAAAGACCAGACTGGAGAAGAAAGGGAGGGAAGAAGGGAAAAAAAGCCACAAAGGCCTGAAACAAGATGCAAAAAAGCAGATTTTTTTTAGAGATAAAGGATAGAGTATAATTAAAGAAAGATTCTGCAAGAGTACATAAGATAGTATTGTAGTATTTGTATTTGAAATAGTCCATTGGAATATTATAAGATTTAATAAAATATTAAAATATTTAATAATGATAGACATCAATAAAATATTAAAGACAATGTGTAAAATGATTAATGTTTAGTTATAGATTAATTTGCTATTGTTTCAATGTTATTATAAACTTACTATTTCATTTTCTTATTTTAAAATAATGTATTAAGCAAAATTAGAATTAGAATTGAAATTATATATTTAATTATATTATAAATTCATTATTCTTTTATTTTAAAATGCAATATGTAGAATGTACTAAGCAGAATCAGGATGGAAATTATGTGTTATTTTAAATGTTAACTTAGGGGAAAGATAGAAAGGCGTCATACTTTAAAAGTGACTACAGGGGAAATTTTCTGTTAAAGAGAAGAGATAAATGGATAATTGGAAAAGGATGGACAAAAGATACAAGTATAATGATTTTAAAATAAGATGAAATAAACAAAATATAATTAAGAGAGTGTAAAGAAGGGAGAAGTTATACAGAAAGTATAGAATGGTAAATAAGATAAGAATGGTATATAAGCCGAGCATGAATTTGATTTAGGTCTGTAAAAAAAAGATGTAACCCGGGGCTAAGTCACTTTACAAAAAGAAGTTTTATGTTTTGTATTTTGGTCAGCTATGTTTGATTGGGAATTAATAAAACCTTGGAGGAATAAAACTAAAGGGAGAAATAATGAGAAATTTGGAAAAGATATGTACAAATGATAATTTGGAATTATATTGTGTAAAAGAATGTTTTATTTGTTTTGTCAAAATTTATAAGTAGCTTCCAGACAGGAGGTTTTTTGTTTCTATGTCTTATATTGGTTCGTTAAAAATTAATAAAATTTGTTTATAAAAAAGAAATATAGGACGTAGCATCACCTTTATAGAATGGGAAAAGGTCTGGACCAGGAATAATAAAATCACAAAATCAGCAACATATAAAGAAAATGCCTATAAAATGTTTTATAGATGGCATCTCTCCTTCAAGATTAGCGAAGATGGCTCCTAACATGAATCCGAATGGTTGCAAATGTCAGCCTTCAAGATCTTCTACTTCTGCTTTGCATCTTTTGGCTGCCATAAGTAACGGGGGGAGGAGGGGGGACAAATATGGGAAGTGAGCTGGAGTTGGAAAATCTTAGCATTGTATAAAATGAGGAGGGGGGAGAGTGCATTCTTGCTTAGGTTTCTATTTCTTGCTTAGCTTTCTTTTCTCTGTGCAAACCTTTATCAAACTATGCCAAGGTCAACGGACAGAAAATTCATCACCACCTGAAAATGTCCACATGATGATATTCACAACTTTTAATTGCAAGAACCATTTGAACTATTGGGGGTGGGAGCAGTTCCATCACTTTGTATATGTGATTTATGCACCTAATTCTTTAGATTTAGAATTCTACTGTAGCTACCACTTCGTTTCCAGTAAAAGATATCTTTTCTCTAATTGCAAGAGTCTAAGTATTTCTTTCTTGGATTTTGAATGGAGCACAGCCTGACAGCAAATGTAAAAAGAAACACGGAACATTCTTTCATATGTGGTGGTTGTGCAAGAAGGTCAAAGATACTGGCGGAAAATCAAAAAATGGTTGGAGGAAATAACAGTGGAGCAGACTGAATTAAAACCAGAATTCTTCCTATTAGGGATATTCAATAGACAGTCCCCCAAAGCCAAATATATAACATTACACATACTGACTGCTCCTAGATTAGCCTTTGCACAGTGTTGAAAACAAGCTGACATCCCAACAGAGGAAATTACTGTTCAGAAAACAGTAAACCGTGCAGAAATGGATAAATTGACCCTAGCGCTTAAGGATAAAGAATCATCAGAATATTACAAAAGCTGGGAATGTTGGTATGATTGGATAGAACAAAGATAGATGATATAATAGTAAATATTATTAAACTGTAAAGAAGGTAGTAACTATATACTCTCATTAAGACTTAATTTTAAATACAACACCATTAATGATAATAAAGAACCACAAACTGTTGATAATGGAATTGCTTTTTATTTGTTTGGTTTTTTTTTGTTTTCTCTATTTTTTCTATGTTTTGTATGTGTCTGTTCGTTTATTTTAATTGTATATTTAATAAAGTTTGTTTTAAACAAAAAAAAACCTACCACGTCAGTTAAGTGAGGAATGGATCAAGTTGTTCACCACTTACAAGGTGAGGAATTGGGGAAAAACCCTTCCTTTGCTCTTCTTGAAGAAAATGTAGCCCACCAAATGAAGCTATACAATGACCCTGAAAGCCTCAGCATCAGAAAAAAATGGTTCCCAACTGACAGGAAGGCCAGCCGGAACTCAGTACCAACCAAGAGTCTGTCGCAAACTGCAAAGGGAAAAACTTTTGTGTCGGTGCATAAAATAGGAGTCGCCACTTTACCCAAGAAGACTCAGATGGGCAACTGTTGGAAAAGGCTCAACATGAACTTCCAAAAACAAAGAAAGAGCTGATCTGTCCAGTCCACAATTCCTCGCACACTCTGAACAGGTGCAGACAATTTGGAAAGAAGTCCTTGGACGAAAGGAAGGACTTGATCAGGGAGTACAAGTGTTGTGAGTGAGGAGGCAAAGCAGAAAGCCCTACCAATCAAGTGCCGACCTCCAGGCCGGCTGCCGCTGCCTCGTCCACCCGGCAGCCAGCTGCCATCTTGGCTAGGCCGGTGGGCAGCCACAATCTTGTCTAGGCCGGTGTCGCCTTCCCTCACCCATCGTGGCCCAACGGTTGCTGCCTTGCCTTCCCACCACCGATTGGTGAGTGAGGAGGTAAAGCAACAAGCCCCGCTGATCGCCTACCTTCTGCTGCCAGCCTGGTCAAATGCCGACTCCTGAGCCAGCCTTCCTCACCGCAGCAAGCTTGAAGACTGAGGAGGACCCCAATGTATAACAACAATGTAACAAGTTGCCTGCCTCATTTTTGGTAAGTTGCTTTTTTTATTTATGTATTACTTATTTTTTAGTATCTGTTTTTATTTTTATTAATCATAAAAAGGACACTAACTAAATACATAAATAAAAATTATTTTACTATTCATCTTGATGTTTCTTTCTCCTTTGTTTTTGCCTATTGGGAAAAAGCAAATCAGAAACATCTATATCTATATATAGCATCAATGTAACATAAACAAAATATTATTGGTGTTATATATAGAAACTTCAAGATGAATAGTAAAATAATTCTTATTTATTTATTTATTTAATATCTGTTTTGTTTTTATGATAAACAGATACTAAAAAAATAAATACATAAAAAAAGCTACTCACCAAAAATGAGGCAGGAAACTTGTTACATTGTTGTTATACATTATCTGTTTCTGCTTAAATCAATATATAGCAACAATGTAACAAAAACATGCATGCATAAATGGATTTTTTTTAAATAAAAGTTGTTTTTTAAACAAACAAAAAACTTAAAACATAAACCAACTTCAGTTACATACAGTGTGTCAGTTGGTACAAATCACTGGTGCACAATCTCTGTAGTCTTTCCCTTCCAATTTGTATTAATTCTTATATCACAAATCCATTATATATATTTATATTATTATCATTATTAATTATTTACTAGACTTTACTAATATTACATCATTCTATGCGAGCAAATCACCATTTTTACTTAATCTACTTTATAATGTTCATTTCATCATCACCAATCTATATTCTATAACAATATATCCTTACTTTACCTTACCTCTATAATTCTATTACACTTATAAAGTATTGTAAAATATTTCATAAATGAAAATTGTTTTGTTGAACTGCTGTTACATATTGATACTTAAATATCAACAAGTACAGCAGTGTAACAGAAAAATTATTTAAATTTCTTTATATTGGCTTATTTCTAATTTTGTTAATTATATCAACATGTTTATAATTATCAACCTTCTGTATTTAATTCATACAAAGCAATGATCATTCTCTGCCTAATTTCTACCTCTTATCTCTATCCATTTCTGCACATTGTAATTTTTTAATTTCATTTTCATCTTTGGGGATTTCTTCATTTTTCCACTGTTCTGCAAACATAATTCTAGCTGCTGTTAACATGTGTAACTTTAAAATGTATCGTACTCCCTTTATTTATGTAATATTTCTGGTTTTAAATTTAAATCTATATGTTGTTTTACCATTTTGCTAACCTTGACACTATATCCTCTTGAATAACTACACTAGCAGAGCCCATATATTCCAGTTTTTTAAACTGAGGAATAAATTTCAGAAAAAGAATTGAGTATTGCTCTGTGAATGCGCCTATCAATTCCATTCTTAATCTAACTTCTTAGATGATTTTGTACTATTATCTTTTTTTTGTACGATATATATCTGCATAAGGCTGCAAAAAGCTTCAGTATATTTTAAGCTGCATTCTAAAAAGTTTAGGCAACCAAACATGGCTTCCCCTGGCTTCTCTCTCTCTGCTATAGAGAGAGCATTCCATTAGGGACTGTTGGTCCAGGTAAGTAGTCTTGGCTAGGAAAGATTTTTGTGCCACTACTGGCACAAAATAACAAACTCCTCCTAGCTCCTCGTAGCTGCCCAAGCCTCGCCTTGCCTTCCCCGTAGCTCCTCGTAGCTGCCCGGGCCTCGCCCAACCCTCCTCGTAGTTGCCCGAGCCTCACCTTACCCTGCCTGTAGCTCCTCATAGCTGCCCGCGTCTCACCTTATCCTCTCCAGGGTTCCCCAGGCCTTGGAAACTGGCAAAAAAACACTTGCTAAACAACTGGCCATTAAGTGAGGATCTGGTCATTAAGCGAGGACCACTTAAATTTGGTTTGTCAGTCACATGGCCATCTGCCCTGCCCTTTCCAGGGCTCCCTTGGCCTTGGAAACTGGCAAAAAAACACTTGCTAAGCAACTGGCCACTAAGCGAGGACCTGGCTATTAAGCGAGGACCACTTAAATTTGGTTTGCCAGTCACATGGCCACCTGCCCAGGCTTCTCCAGTCACATGATCACCTAGCCACACCCAGTCAGCAAGCCACTCCCACCCATCACATGGCCACCAAGCCACACCCACAAATTAGGCCACGCCCACAGAACCAACTGTTAAGAAATTTGAATCCCACCCCTGATTCTATCTCTTTGTTTATGCAGCCTAGAACTGTGTTGGCTTTTTTGGCTCTTTTTTAAAAAAATATTTTTTATTACATTTTCACAAATACAAATGTCAATCATGTTTGTAACAGCGTTTTGGCATCGACATATATTTATATCTTATAGCTCTTATATACATTATTATTTATACATTAACATATATCTTGTGTGGTTTATTATAAATATAATTGCTTCTCTCTTCTATACCTTCTTGTTTATGTGTTCTCTTAAGGTCTCATACTTTAATTACATTAATCCATTTTTCCTACTTTCTGTATCCATTCTCTAACCATTCATACCATTTGTCCCATATTATATAATATTCGGAGTTCACTTTTTCTTTCATTTCTAACGTGAGCATATCCATTTCCGCACATTTTAATATTTTGTGTCTAATTAAACCTTCTGATGGGGTGTTGGCTCCTTTCCACATTTGTGCAAAAGCTATTCTGGCTGCCGTCAGAATATGTAAAATAATATATTGTATCTTTTTGGGGTATTGCTCTGTAATTATTCCTGAGAGGAAGAGTTCTGATTTAAATTCAATTTGATATTTAATGATCTCTTGCAGCCAGTTTTTAATTTTATTCCAGTATTTCCTGGCCTCGAGGCATAACCAGCACATATGATAGAAGGCACCGTCTTTATATCCGCACTTCCAACATTTTGGATTTGTGTTGGAAATCATTTTAGCCAATCTTAGCCAATCTTGTTGGTGCCAAATGCCATCAGCAAAACATTTTATATAAATTTTCTTTACATGCCGCTGAGGTTGTTTATTTGTAATTTCTAACCCATAACTTCTCCCATTCATCTAAATCAATGTTATAGCTGAAATTTCGAGCCCATGCTCTCATATTACCTTTCACAATTTTCTCTTCCATTTTAACTCCCAATAAATATTTGTAAGTTTTGGATATAAATTTTTCCTCTGTTCCAACTAGTATTTTATCTAATTGATTTTGTTCATTGTCAAATCCAAATTCCTCTGAATCTTTTTTATACCTATTTTGTATTTGTAGGTATGGCCACCAGTGAATTATAATTCCTTGTTCCCTTAATTCTTGATTTGATTTAAGTTTCCCTTGATTATCTAAATGTTCATTATAATTTGCCATTTTTCCCATATCCAATCTGTTCGGGTGAATCATGGCCTCCATAGTTGACAGTCAGCAGGGTTTGTGATGCTGCTTCTGTTGCATTTTAGAAAATGTTGTCATACAGTATAAATGGCTAGGTGACAGTTGTGATTTATAAATTTATGTGTATCTTTCTATTCTTGGGATAAAATAAAGTGAAACAACTGGATCAAATTAAGAGGGTGGAGAAGATATAAAAATCATCAGTGGAGCTGATTACCTGAGGATGAGATTTATTTTGAGCAATAATATCTAATAAATGGTGGATTGGCATTAGATTTTCTTCGGTGACAGAATGTTCAGTGACAATGTATGGGATACCTATGAAAGTGGTATGTGGCAGACTGGATGGAGGCAGTCTGAATGAACCACTGAGAAGGGCAGAGAGACTGAATGGCAACTTTAGCTGCACAGGTGGAATTGGATCTCCAATACTTTTAGTATTGGAGATTAGAAGGCAACCAAGGCTCAATGTGAAATCAATTCAAGATTCTATTCTCTAAAAACACTAGACCATAAGCTCTACTGTGGGAAAAGATAGAGAGCAACAGCAGAAAGAGAAAGAAAACTTTTTTTAAAAAAACAAATCAGGCACAGGGAGTATTAAAGTCATGAACTATAGATAAGGTAAGCGCAAAGATGAAAAGAAGGACTAGGGGTGACGTGATAACAGTGTTATTTGAGGGTCTGCCACAAAGAATAGGAGCTCAACCTATTTTCCAAAGCATCAGAACATAAGGCAAGAAACAATGGATGAAAACTAATCAAGGAGAGAAGAACCAGAACGAAGGAGAAATTTCCTGACAATGAAAACGATTAACCAGTGGAATGACTTGCCTTCAGAAGTAGTGGGTGCTCCGTCACTGGAGGCTTTTAAGAAGAGACTGGGCAGCCACTTGTCTAGAATGGTATAGAATCTCCTGCCTGAGCAGGGGGTTGGACTAGAAGATCTCAAAGGCCCCTTCCAAATGTGTTGTTCTATTAATGAATAAGAAGTATGTTACGGGTAAGATACATCAAGACTTTAGGTTAAACAAGGATAAAAGGCTATGGAGCTTGGAAAAGGCAGATGAGGGTTAAACAAATATATCAAATCAGGTCCAAAAACCAAAAACCTAAGTTGATAAACAAGATAGAAGAATATGGGAAAGTGGCAGGATTGAAAATAAACAAAAATGGAATATTAAGATTGTGGTTAAAAAAACATGTCAGAGAAACAAAAAGAGAATTAATGGATAGATTAGATATCCAGAAAGAAAGAAGATATTCACAAAGTGAAATGAAATGTTCGGGGAAAACTAGTATATGAAACAACAAATTAAGACAGATGTGGAAAAATGGAGTAACATGCAGTTATCATTAACAGGAAGAATTGCAACAATTAAAATGAATAAAGTACCAAAATTTATTGTATCTGTTTCAAATAATCCCGATAAAATTGGAGAAAAAATATTTTGATGATATTAATAGAATAGTACTGAAATATACATGGCAAGGGAAGAAAGCAAGAATTAACCTTAAAAAGTTACAGGATGCAAGAACCAGAGGAGGATTTGGGTTACCTAATTGGGAATTATATTATCAGGCCACGGTATTAAGATGGATGAAAGAAAGGATTAATTTAAGAAATACAAGGTTGTTGCCATAGGAGGGGCATGATGTGCAATTGGGCTAGCATGCTTTTTTATGGTTTAGGAGAAGTAAGATACATGGTTATTTTCAAGGACACTATGTCAGGAATGGTTAATATGGGAAAAAAACTAGAGAACAACATTATTTGAACATTCCAGTCTGATTATCAACAATGGAAGCATTCATACATCCAAATGCTTATAAAATGGGAACTATTAGATATAAGGATATATTGAATGAAAAGGGTGAGTTCAAAACTAAACAAGAATTGAATGAACAAGGGGTTGATATGCATTGGTATTCATACATGCAAATACAATCAACTTATGAAAAAGATGTTAAAGCTGAAGGTATTTATAAGGAGTTGACAGAATTGGGTAAAATATTAACAGGAACAGAAGACAAGTTATATTGTTATCTATTAGGTGTCAAACTAGAAGAAGAACACGTAAAGGAAACAATGATAGCTTGGGAGAAAAATTTTGGGTATACTATAGAATTAGATAAATGGCAGTTTTCCGGTTTCGCGTGGCTTCGGGGCAGCAGGAATTCGCGACAGCTCGCGATTCCTGCTGTGCTAGCCGTCGAGGTACCCCCGATCCAGATGGGTCAGGGGGATAGGGCTGCCCTTTAGGGACAGCTGAAGAGAGAGGGGAGTCGGGCAGGGAGGTGGGGGTGTCGCAGACCCCCCCCTTCTCCGGAAAAACCCCTTTTTCCCAAGGCGGTGGAGCGGCGGTCAGCAATGGCCGCCACGAAGAAGCCAGCAACCGGGTAAGATTGCGCTGGAGGAAACGTGAAGAGTGAAAGTGTTATCTGAGCCGGGTCAAGTAACAGCCTTTAAATTGCCTGGAACTGAGCTGTTTGAATTGCTGGAGGATACATTGTATCCCTAAGAAGAGCGAAAGCGGCGGAGAAGCTGTTAAAGGGAACTTTTGTTTTTTCTTCACTCTCCCACCCCATGGAAACAACAGAAATGTTTGGATATATTGGACATTGAAAGTGAATTGTTTTGAGAGTTGAAGCTAAGGGACAAAAGGATTCTTGGACATTGAAAAATTTGAGAAATTGGAAAACCCTTGTTGGAGGTATGGATTTCTGATTATTTAAAATTGACATTGCAAGTGGAAAGGGAGAGGAAAAAAAATTGGAGCAGAAGCTGAAAAAGGAGGAGATTGCCTAGAATCCCAAAGAAAGATATATGATAATTGGACCTCTTTGATTAAACATTAACCCCAGAAAGAGAAAGAGAAGAAGGAAGAAAAGTATTAACTTTTGGAACTTTTTTTGAATTGTTTTTGATTAAAAATACTTGTGGTTGTTTTGGGAAAAGTTTCTCTTTTCATAATGGCATCGTTTGTGGATGAACTAAAGACTGAATATCAAAAGTATAAAAAGGAAGATACTTTGGGCGCTTTGTTTCAATTCTTAGAAATGGCGTTATGTACTTATGAAAAGTTGATTACGCAGCAGAAGGACTGGGACAAGGAAGAAGAGGAAGAAGAAGCCATCTTTGATGAACAATGGGTCCCTTCCGGAGAGGAGGAGAAAAAGGATAAGAAAAAGGGGATTTTAAGAATTATAAAAACAACCAAAAAAGAGAAAATTGAGCGAAAAGGTGGAGGCAAGGTTAGAAAACAAAGGAAAAGGAGTAAGAAAAGCGAGGAGAAAAAACAAAGGGGTAAAAAGGGCAAGGAGAAGAATAAGCAAGAGAGAAAAGGGGGGAGGAGAAGCCTTAATGGGGGGAAGCAAGATCTAAAGAAAAAAAGTTTATTTAGAGACAATGGGTGAATTTAATTTAGGATAAAAGGGATTCTGGAGGGTATATAAGTTTGTGTTTTTATATGTGTATTTAAAGTATAAAATTCATTATGTAATTTTAGAGTCTTTTAAACAGAATCCCAAGAAAAATTTGTTATATGAAGTACTTTTAAGTTAGGGTAATGAGTTATAGACGTTACTCCAATTGGTGTATAGGAGAAGTATAGTAAAAGAAAAAAGATGAATGGATAGTTGGAAATAGAACAGACAAAGAATGTTATTGAAAATGGTAATAAGATATGGAAGGATATATAAAGGTTTTGTTATGGTTTTTTTTTTTTTTGGATTTTGTATATTGATAAAAGGCAATAAAATTTTAATTAACAAGAAATAATTTGGATGAAAAGGAGAAGTAGGGATAAGATATGAAGTTAAATAGATAAAGTATTGATACTATAATTTGGAATTGTTATGTTCTATTGATTTTTTATTATTATTTTTTCCGAGAAAAGAATTTATAAGCTGTTATGCCTTGATTCCTTGTGCATTGTTTTTATAAAATTGATAAAAATGGTTTTTATATATATATATATAAAAAGAAAATGATAATAAGATATGGAAGGATATATGGGGTGAATATGATGTTTGAATTTGTGTCTGTGTGAAGAGTTTTAACCCGGGATCAGACAACCTTCAGAAAAGATCTTTTAGTTTTGTTTATGTTTGTGTATTGTGTTAAAAAAAAAAAAAAGAATTAATAAAACCTTGGAGGAATGTTAGATGAGAATAATTGTAAACAAGTCAGAAAGAAATGAATATGATGACTATAAAATGGATAAATATAGAAAAGAAATGAAATTGAATAAGAGTAAAGAGAAATAATGAGAAATTTGTTGAAAGATATTTATGTGTCCATATGGAAATGGGATAAATTAGAATTATGTTGTATAAAAATAATGTTTTATCCGACTTGTAAAACTTTATAATGTTAAGAGGTTTTATGTACTTAATGGTTAATGATGTGTTGTTTGTCTTTAAAATTAATAAAATTTGTTTAAAAAAAAAAAAAGAATTAGATAAATGGCAGAAGCTATGGGAAAGAAATTACAAATTATAAGTATAAGTATAAGATGTCTTATAGATGGCACTTTGCACCAGCAAAGTTGGCAAAGATGTTTTGAAGACAAATCAGCTAAATGCTGGAAGTGTCATCAGACACCTGGATCATATTACCATATGTGGTGAACATGCGTAGAAGCTAAAAAATATTGGACAAAAGTCCACACATGGTTGGAATGATAAAGCAACATATAGATTTGAAACCTGAACTATTGCCATTAGGGATGGTGCCTGAATGTTATAGCAAAGAAAAAGCATATTTAATTATTCATGTATTAATTGCAGCTAGAATTGTAGTTGCTCAGAATTGGAAAAGTGATAAAATTCCAGTAGAGGAAAAGGTGATTGAAAAAATATTAGAATGTGCAGAGATGAATAGATTAACACTGGCAATCAAAGAAAAAGAAAAAACTGAATATTACATGGTATGGGATTTATTTTATCCATGGTTGGAAAATAAAACAAGTTAAAATTGAGTAGATGAACATACAGAGAAATAAGTTAAAATTGTTATAAAAATTGTAGATGTAAGAGATAATGGCTTATAAAGAAATGTTTTTTAAAATATTTTTTATTTTACAACAAATCCATCTTTCATTTATACGGTATGTTGACTGGGTACATTTATCTTGCGCAAATATTTATGTTTAATATACATTTCTTATTATGGTTACATTCATGTTAAAAATTGCTCAACCTTATATATCATCATTATAACAATATTCATTTAACTTCTAACTTTTATTTTTATAAAATAAATCCCATATCATATAATATTCCACTTCTTCTTGTTCTTTAATTGCCAATGTTAATCTATCCATTTCTGCACATTCCAATATTTTCATGATCATCTCTTCCTCTTCGGAATCTTTTCATTTTTCCAATTTTGAGCAAGTACAATTCAAGCTGCTGTTTATATATATAATTAAATATTTTTTCTTTACTATAATTTTCAGATAAAATCCCCAATAAAAATATCTCAGGCTTTAAGTCTATGTGTTTTATCATCTTTTCTAACCATGTGTGTATTTTTGTCCAATATCATTTAGCTTCTGTGCATATCCACCACATATGGTAATATGTTCCTGGTATCTGGTGGCATTTCCAGCATTTAGCTGATTTATCTTTAAACATCTTTGCCAGTCTTGTCGGTGCAAAATGTCATCTATGAAACATCTTATATAGATTTTCTTTATATGCTGTTGACATTGTTAGTTTAATAATTTCTATCCCATCGTTTCTGCCATTTATCTAATTCTACCCCATAGCCAAAGTTTTTCCCCCAAGCTATCATCTCCTTCACTTGTTCTTCTTCTAATTTCACTCCTAATAAGTAGCTATACAATTTCTTAAACTCTTTTCTTCTGTTCCTGTTAGGATTTTATCTAATTTATTATAAATTATGTCAATTTATTATAAAACACCTCTCTTTGACAACTTTTTCATATCTAGAATATATTTGCATATATGAGTACCAATCAGTAGTGGGATTCAAATTTTTTTTTACTATCGGTTCTATGGGCGTGGCTGGGACATGGTCATGTAACTAGGTGGGTGTGGCTTTTTTACAGCAACCAAACCCCCCCCCTGTTTTTTGGGGCCTTTTGAGCCTCAGGGAAGCCTCCTGGGGAGGCATTTTTGTTCCCAGAAGGATCCCCTGGGGCTCAGGAAGGCAGAAAACTGAGTCTGGGGGGCACGCACAACCCCCCACACTTCATTCTGGGGGGGGCACACTTCATTCTCCGTTGGGTCCAGGAAGGCAAAAAATGGAGAGGGGCTGGAGGGGTTTTGTTTGTTTGTTTCTTTTTGCCTTCCTGAGCCTCAGGAAGCCTGGGTGAAGCAGTAAGTAAGCGAGAGGAATCCCAGCACAGCTGATCAGAGGAACAACTGATTGTCAGGAGGGGTAAAAGAAATATCTTAAGGAGTGACTGGGCAGTCTAGCATCAGGCAGGCAGGATGAGCAAGCATTGGGTGGACGGGGAAAGCAAGTGAGTGGTGACCGGGCGACTGGGTTGGGGCCATGGCCAGTCAGAAGTTATTACTGGTTCGGCAACCCACACCAAATCCTTGCTACCAGTATGCCCAAACTGGTGCAAACCAGCTGAATACCACCACTGGTACCAATTCATATCAATCTCTCATTCATTCAGTTCTTGTTTTGTTTTGAGTTCACCCCTTTCATTTAAAACTTCCATATGACTCTTATAGGATTGTGGTCTGCCCAAGTGCTTGTTTCAATGCTTATTTCTGTATATTTTAAATTAATTATGTTGACATCCAAGTCATATCAACCCTAGACCATGACAAATGTTTATTTGAATAGAATGTATATTGTTTACTCTTAAGGTGAATTTCTCGCCAGGCATCCTGGAGGGCTAGTTCTTCTGTCATCTTAAAAAAGGATTTTGCTAGTATTTTTCTATTTTTTCTTGTTCATCTCCTGTATTTTGCTGTTTTGTAGTCTGATATCTACTATCGTATTAAAATCTCCTAAGACATATATATTGTCATATTCCAGTTCTATTATCCTTGTGAAGTTTGTTGTAAAAGTCCTGTGATTCTCATTTGGTGCATATATTGCCACTAAAAGTATCTGTTTGTTATTCTCCATCATCTCCACCATCAACACCCTTCCTTCTTCATCTGCAAAAATTTATTTTGCTTTTATTGTATTTTTAATATATAAAACTACTCCTCTTTTATTCTGTTGTGCCAAAGAAACATATAAATTGCCAATTCTAGAATAGTCTAAAACTTTAATACATTGTTTTTTAATATGTACTTCTTGTAAACAAATTATATCTAATTTTGATTTTTCTAATTTACTAAAAATCCATTTCCTTTTGATTGCCGAGTTCAATCCATTTATATTTATTGACATTAACTTTTTCTCTTGCATAGTTTATACTTTATAAGTAGGGTTTATTGCTCTTGTCGTTCTTTGTTCTCTTGCTTCTTTTGGTTCTACTCTTCCTTCTATTGCTCCTTCCTCTCGCATCCTCTCCTCTCTCTTTTCTTGTCTCTCTCTTTCTTCTGCCATTTCCCCTCAATGTTTAATTATTTCCTCTTCTTTTCCTCTAAAGTATTCATCATAGAATTGCTCCATTTTTTTCTATTGAGTCCAGTCTATTTCTTTGTTCCTGCCAAGTGACCATCACACCCTCAGGTATCAGCCATCTAAAATTCACTCCTTTCTTGATTAAAATCTTTGTGAAGAACTGGTATTCTTTCCTCAAATCTCTTACTATTCTTGGAATTTGTTTTAACATTGTTATCACTTTTCCTTTATATTTCAGAGGATCATCCCTTGCTCTCTGCAGAATTTCTGTTTTTATGGCTTTCTTGGTAAATCTCACCTGGACTTCTCTGGGTAGTTTATTTCTCATTGCATACATATTTCATCAATGCCTTCCATCATTTTTTCTTTCGGTATTTCCAATGCTTCTGCTAGTATTTCTACCATTACTTCTGCAATGTTCTCTCCCCTTTCTTCCTCCATGTTCTGAAATCTTAGATAAAAATCTGCACGATCCATTTCTAACAAGATCATTGTTTTCCCTTATCTTGGTCTGCTAATGTCAACCTGTTGTCTAGCAGACCACACTGGGAAAAGTGTAGAAGACAAGATTACAGTTGGCTAACTGATACCCAACCATCAATTTCTCCAGTCCAAAACACCCCGAAATTAGGGCTGTGCAAAACCTCAAATGTATTAATTAGTCCAAAGAATGTTTCAACAGAATCATTCTGTGAATCTTCATTTCCAAATCTCAGATCAGATTTGGGTCTTTGAATTGCTTTGAAGAGATAAGAATGTAATTTGGAGATTCAGTGGACAATTGGTTTTGCAATGTCTTCAATAACCACAAGGAGGCTTCCTCCTCTTTGTAAATATTGTCTATTAGAGGGCTTGAGACTGATGAATAATGCAGTTCTCTGGCACTGTCCTCCACCGCAGGGAGACAGGATCTTTTAGACTGGTACACCCCAGGCAACTGATGCACACCTTTGGGCTTAGAAGGAGCTTGGGATTGTCTCTGAGGATACGCTTCTCATCCAACTGAGGCCCAAAGAATGAGAGGGTTGCAGAATATTTTGATGGGATCACACCCAAATGGCCTTCCCTAACTCAGGAATTCCTGGAATTCTTCCTGATTTATAGAATAGTTGAGGGAGATGAAACAGGTAAAGAAAAGCCTGAAGTGCTGGAAATGATGCAGTTCAAATCTTTCTGAACATGAGTTAGAGCCTCTATTAAGGGCTATGTTGTGGTGATAAAGCAGAATTTATTAAACTCAATGGATATCCAAAGATATGCCCTTTTTCCTTGTGATCAAAAGGCTTCTGATTCTTTAAATCCACTGAAAACTACCGCTTTTGATTGACCCATGTGAAAATAAAGGGATAATTGTCAGTGGACCCAAGTTTCCCAGTGATTCTATAGAAATATGTGACGTATGTGAAGAAGTAGGAACTGAAAGTCTTAATGCAGGAGGGAAATACGATTTAATGGTCACTGAAATTTGGTGGGATGAAATGTAAGACTAGCATGCAAGGGTGTAATAAATAGGCCAGACATAAGGGAACAGTGGTGCTATATGTGAAATACATGCACACATGTTTAAAGATCCAGGAATCTTAGCACAAAGCTTCAATCAAGAGCATTTGGATAAGAAATTTAAAAATGCTATTATTAGGGTGAGGTGAATTACAGAATAGTAAACCAGGATGATTTCTAGATACAGATCTATTTCCTCTTAAATTAAATTGTAGAACCTTCTTGGCAAGACATGATTAATGAGACTTCATTAATATCTGTTAACGTATCTGTTGAATCTCAAAAAGTTGAGTAGTCTTTCTAGTCTTTCGTTCATCCAGAAGATTGAAGAAACAAGACCAACAGGGCCAGTGTTTTTCTCTCATCCAAGGCAGCAGGCAATAGCAAGCAACTTCCAAGCAACTTGCCAATAAAATTTCAGGGTTTTGGTTTTCAGTTTCCAGGAGTAAAAAACTGACTTGAAAACACCAAAAATAAAAAATAAAGCATATATGTATATACTTATATGTATATACTATAGGTGTGTGTGTGTGTGTGTGTGTGTATACACATACATACATACATACATACATACATACATACATGTATGTATGTATGTATATATATATATATGTATATATATATATATATATATATATATATATATATGTATGTGGATCTTTGGTTATTCGGGTTTTCTCCCGCGTAAGATTGGAAGTATCTAGGCAACGTTTCGATGAAGATGCCTAGATACTTCCAATCTTACGCGGGAGAAAACCCGAATAACCAAAGATCCACAATCAAATACCCGCGAGAACCACAGAAAACAAATATATATGTATATATAGAGAGATGTATATACTATACTTTTGAACTCCAATTTCACTGAATGTTAAAAACTCTTACCTTTACATTTGGAAATAAATCACTTTTTGAAAAAGTTTTAGCCTCATTTCCACTCAATAAACAATTGCGAATATGTACCAAAATGTCATTGTCACTGTATCTTGGAAAAGTACAACTATCCATCCTGCAAAAAATTAAAATATTATGTAAATGTAAAAATTGCATAAACAAACAAATTATTGCATGTGGCAGCACTTGGCCAATCTTGCTTGAAAGACAAAAAGGACAAATACAAAAAATGGAAAGAGAGACACATAACTAAGGCAGAGTATTAGCCAGAATCTGCAAAGATGAAGTCAGGAAAGCATAGGCAACAAAAGTGAAAGAGAATATTTTAAAAAGTTTCTTTCAACATATGAAGAACAAGAAAAAAGTGAAGGAAACAGTCGGTCCACTTAAGAGAGAAGATGGCAAGAAAGTAACAGGCAGCAGAGCAGAGAGAAAGTAGAACTGCTTAAGTTCATTCTTTGCATCAGTCTTCACACAAAACGAAACTACAGCCCAGCCTATCAAAAACCTAACCATAAAAGACAGAAATAAAAATTAAAATAACCAAGAAAATGCTTAGAAAACACCTATCGAATCTTGACAAATATAAATTACTGAGACCTAACGGATTACGTCCCAGAGTTCTGAAGGAGCTGGAAGATGTTATCTCAGAACAATTGTATCATATCTTTCAAAAATCCCGGAACACCTGAGGATTGGAAAAGAGCTAATGTGGTTCCCATCTTCAAAAAGGAAGCAAAAAAAAAAAAGACCCTGGAAACTATAGAACCAATCAGCCTGATTATGTGTATTGTCTTGGGTCAAAACCAAAGCATGGTTAGGCTTGGTTAATGCTTGGTAAAATATAACCTGTGTATATAAAAGCTATAAGACTGGGGGGGAAAGTCCAAAAGTTAGCTTCTATCCTTTTAAAAAAAACTACACAATCATGATCTGAAGTCACCAGAATCAGCATAAAACCACTTCATACCATAAATTATCTCCCAGGATCAAAATAGTATAATCAAAACCTGCCATAATACATAAAAGGCAATCCAAGTAGCTATAACAGAATACATCAAGAAAGCATTTAAATCAAATGTATCAAGGTACTTCAGTGCAGTATACATAGGATATATTATATGGCATAGGCTGTAGCAACACAATGAACAAATATGAAGGGTTATTTAAGTGTAGCTCACTTCACTATACACATAAAGAGTCAAGAGATTTCTCTCA
Source organism: Hydrophis major (assembly GCA_033807585.1). Classification (NCBI taxonomy): domain Eukaryota; kingdom Metazoa; phylum Chordata; class Lepidosauria; order Squamata; family Elapidae; genus Hydrophis; species Hydrophis major. The sequence continues at coordinate 125,480,528 of CM066330.1, forward strand.
ATCTACGGTAATTTATGAGCCAAAACAGAGTTAAATTGGAAAATCAGAATTCATGGAATGAGTCAGACTTACATAAACAGTATCTTTTATTGTGCAGTTAGAAAAGTTGTGAGTTTTCTTGGAAAAAGATTTTGAAAATTGTTCTTAAATCTATTTAAATCTTACTTTGTAAGTTTAAATTATTAGGTAAAAATTACTTTTATGGTTGTTTAGGTATCAGCTATTTCCTTTTACAAAGCTGCTAATTGAAGTATTTGATGGTATGAGAATTGAGAATATTATATTAATCCCAGGAAAAAATACTACTTTGAATTAGATGTAAGGCCAGGTAAATTCAAAGCTTTCTTTCAAAGTTACTTATTTAAATATTTTATTCTTTCCCCTTGGCTTTATGATGATTTCATAAAAAATAACTAACCAAGAACACAATAGACTTGGAAAAGCCTATTTTGAAAAGACATTCCAATAAAAAAGAAAAATCAACATGCTATTCAGATCACCAGATCTTTCAACCTATCTTTTCCTCCTTGGGGGATAGATCAGCCTTGTCAGAGATTAGAAAAACGAAAGCTTATTAAGAAAGAAAAGCAAAAGCAGCAGGAAAAAAACTTACATTTTAAATATCCAAAACGCAAAACTGGAAGAGGCCACAGGATGGTGCTAATCTGCTACAAATAGAGAACCCTAACCCTAACAATGATAGGGTATGGCTTGGATATAACTTGAAATATATATAATATTGAATATAACTTCAAATGGACTAAACTGCCTTTATTTTTTTGTCAGTAAAATATTGATTCAACACAAAAACAATTTGTCACGAAAGCGACTGCCTGTGGAGGTTTATGGATTAGGGCTGAAAGGCAAAAGCAGTATGCTCTATCCCATAGCAGGTTGCCCTGACAGACTGGTTTCACTGGAAAAACATCCAGCAATGAATAGTTTCGAATGCATTAATAGATGATTTTGATAAAGAAAAAAAATCTTGAATAGAACCCAAAGTAGGAATTCAGTATCCCGTTTCATATATTACAAAAAGAAATTGTAGTAGAACCTTGAACATTCAAGAATATCACATAGGTTTGTAGAAAATTAGCACTTACCCTTCTAGAAGAATGAAATATTCTAGGAAATATTAAAAAGGCAGAATATTATACTTCTCTGGATGAGAAAAGGAGAAACATGCTGTTGGAGAGCAGCCCCTGCCTTTCTTAATAGCTCCAGAAAGGCAGCCATCCTATCTACGAGACAAAAGATGTTTAGTTCCACGTCACTCAGATCCAAGCCATTAAGCCATAATAGGAATTGCCTCAGCAGCATGTTCTTTGTCAAAATCTTTGTTTTGTCTTTATTTATTTTCAAACCAGCCACCTCACCATATATCTCTATCTTTTCCAATAACTTTGGAGCTGTTTCTAACGGATCTTCCAAAATAAAGGCTAAGTCATCAGCAAAGGCTTACAGTTTAAATTCTTCCTTTTTAATTTTCATTCCTTTTATACTTTTATCATCTCTAATATTTCCATTCAACACTTCCAAAGTCAATACAAATTGCAAAGGAGATAGGGGACATCCTTGTCTTGTGCCTTTTCTTATATTAATAAAGTCTGCAAGTTCTCCCTCCATCATTACCTTTGCTGACTGTTTATTGTATATGGCTTCTATTGCTTGGATAATTTTTCTGGCAAAACCCATGTGTTCCAATAGTAATAACATAAATCTCCAGTTCACATTATCAAATGCCTTTTGAGCATCTAGGAATATCAAAGCCATTTGCTTTTCAGGGTGTACCTCATAGTATTCCAAAGTATCCAGGATTACTCTCATATTGTCTCTAATTTGTCTCTTTGGCAGCAATCCATTTTGATCTGGGTGAATGAAATTATTTAAGTATTTTTTAAGTCTTTCTGCTAAAATTGAAGCAAAGATTTTATAGTCTGCATTTAATAAAGAAATAGGTCTATAGTTACTGTGATCTTTCTGATAGTCAGCAATAGAGTTAAAATCGCCAATCAGACAAATATTACCTTTTTCGAAGCCTATTATTTTTTGGTGGAGATGTTTGAAAAATTTACCTTGATCATCATTTGGGGCATAGATTACTACCAGTAAAAATGTAATACAATTAATTGAAATTTGTACCACCAGAGTTCTTCCTTCTGGATCCGCCCAAATTAACTCCGCTTTTAAGTCATCTCTCACATATATTGCAATACCTTTCTTTTTGTGCTTATCTGCTGGTGCTGTGAATAATTTTCCCAGTTTCGGACAATCTAAAAATTTCTCGTCATTTTTCCTAATGTGTGTTTCTTGTATGCAAATTATATCAACATTTTGTTTAATTAGTTTGGTTAGAATCCTCTTCCTTTTAGCTCCTGAATTTAAGCCGTTTATATTGATGGAAAGAATTTTCCTTGCTTTCTCCATTTACCTAAGTCTGCTTCGCTTTTTGTCTTGTAACTATATGGCTCTCTTCTTGTGGTTGATATGGGGATGTTTCTTCTCTTTCCTGTTGTGAGTTGTCTTTTCCTTGGATTTGGACGGGTCTTTCTTCTTTATTCCTGTGGTGGTTACAGTCTTCCTGCATGTTCCTTTGAGGTTCCTCCCTAGCATGTTGGTCCTCTGTGGTTGTTAGCTGTTCTAGGAAGTGTTGTGCTTGTTCTATTGAATCAATTTTAATTTTTCTTCCCTTCCACAATATTAACATCCCTTCTGGGATTAGCCATTTGAATGAAATTTCTTTTTTATTTAAGTAGTTGGCTAAAAATTTATATTCTTGCCTTATGGCCTTCACTTTTCTTGGAATTTGCTTAAGAACAATGATATCTTTGCCCTTATATAATATTCTCTCATCTCTGGCCATTCTCAGTATTAGATCTCTCACGCATCTTCGTGAGAAATGGATATGCATTTCCCTTGGGCAGTTGTGACGCCTTGCATAATTGGTATTCACCCTATAGACTTCGTCAAATTCTTTGAGTAAGTCATCTTTCTCTTTTTCTACTAGTTCAGCCAGCAAACCTGCCATTAATTGCTTTAGTTCTTCATTTTTGGATTCCTCCACATTCTGGAACCTTTGGTATGCCGCTGCTCTGTCCATCTCTAGTTGGACCAAGGAATCTTCCATTTCTCTGTTTACATTTTTAAAGTCTTCCTCAGTCCTTTCTAGGTTCTTCTCCGCTTGTTCCGTCCTCTTCTCCATTTCTTTTATTTTTATTTCAGTTCTTTCCATGGCCAATTGTATTGGCCCAACCTTTTCTTCAACTTTCTATATGTCAGCTCTCATCTCCGCTTTTAGTTTACCCATTTCTTCCTTCAGTTCGCTTATATCAGCTCGAGTCTCATTGTGGTTCTTGATCATAATCTCCTCCATAATCTCCTCCATAATCTCCTCCATAATCTGGACATTGATTCTTGCAGAGATACTAATGTCGCTTGTAAATTAGCATTGGTAACGGTCGGTTGTTTTTCTCCTGTCAGGGTCTCTTCTATAGTTTTCTGTGTTGTTGGGGAGGCTGATGCCAAAGTTGTCGTCAAAGTCTGGGTGTTCTTCCGTCCCGTTTTTAGGGCCGTGGTTGTTGTGGAAGTCATCTCTAATAAGATTTGTTTTTGCAATCGGACTATATTAACTATATTGTCCCAAATCACCCATTCGGCATTATAGCCCCTTGAATGTGATTACAGGTCTGTTTACTAAAATTACACCACCACGTTGTTTTAGATCTCTTTCTTCGGCCCAAATTGTCGTTTGGGCGATTTAAATTCCAATATTATAAAGTGTTATCAAATACTATATATTATTCTCTATAATAAGTTTATATACCAAAGTTAATTATATTTTACAACTAATAAATCAATACCATGTCAAATCAAACTTGTTTAAAGCTTACAAACAACTCTAAAATTTCTCACTCTATATATACCTTTATCCTATATTGTGTATTGATGTTGAGAGTTCCAGTTAATCAAAATCAACCATATTTAACAGTTCTTAGAATTATTGTATATTCAAGACACTCTAATCAGTTAATACATATATCTATAAAAAGCAATTTACCTTTATACCTAAAGTTATAAATATTGTAGAGAGAAAGGAATGACTAAGAGAGAAAGGGAGAAAGAGAGGATGCAGAAGGAAAAGGGTATTTTAGATTTCGAGGGGTCGCTAGACACGTGTCTGTGGAATTGGTACCAAAGGAAGACAAGTCTGAGTTGAGGCTGGCGTTTCTGCCTTATAGTCTTTCTTCCTGGGCATACCAGAGGAGCAGAGGGAGGAAGTGCTGACTAATTGCGCTCAGCGCTCAGTCTTTACCAGGCTTCCGTCTGTCTCTTTCCTTCTTCTTCTTCCCTCTTCTTCTTCTTACCTTCTGCCAGCAATTATCAGACCACTGTCACTTGGAGTGTCCGCTCCAAATCAGTCACGTTAAAAATCAGTTTTGTAGGCAATGTTCCTAAGGGGCAGAAGACCTTTCACATAAGAGTCAGCGGATCACTATCCCACTCTCTACGCCCCTCTCTTCCCTCCTTCGCAGCTATAAACCTTTTCTAATCTTCTAGTCTTCTCAGGAACCGGTCTCAGATGGCAGCCCACTCACAAGGCTCTTGAATTCCCCGCAGCCTTCTTCTCTCCCCGGCAATCTCCTTTTGAACGCTCCAATCCACACTTTCACTTTAAGTAACGAGCCTCTCCACCCGCTTTTGTCCCCCCTTTCACTTTTCAGACCACTTTTCTAGCCACTTATCTTCAGCTTCCAACAATTGTTACTCACATTGAAACAGGGAGGATCAGACATTGATCTCTGTCATGAGTTTTATAGTCCTTCCGCCTTTTTCTGCTCGGATCTTTCAGGCTGTCACTTTTCACTTCATCAGTTCAGTGACAGACCGGACTTTGGAGCCGCCATTTGCTGGCAGCTGGCTCGTTCGCGCTGGTCTCAGAGGCTCTTCCTTCGTTGCTGGGGGGTTGCCTTCCCCCAGACAGCAACATGGGGGTCCTCTATGCTGACACGAAGCTCTACGGGTTTCGTGTATCCACTAAGGATCGCTCCAAACACGAGAAGAGGTGTTCAAAAGCCACAGCTGGACTTCTCCACCTCTGGACGTCTCTGTTTTGTCACCGGAAGTCTGGGGCATATTAATTTCAAAATGCTCAAACAAACTGTTGAATTGTCAGAGGGAGTAAAATTGAAACCCTGTAGCAAGTATTTAAAATGTAATGCTTGTAGCCAAGAGAAAAGTAAGGTTACTCCAGCAAATAGACAAAATGGGTTTAAGACCAAAGAACCTTTAGAGGTTGTGTTTGCTGACATAATTGGTGCTAAGAAACCTAGTTTAGGAGGTGCCTGCTAAGTTTTGAATATAATGGACCATTACTCACGGTACGGTTTCTGCTATCTCATGAAAAACAATACAGAAACATTCCAACATTTCTTTAACTGGCTAAAGTATGCTGAGAGAAAAATAAGGAGTAAAGTAATTACTTTAGTTACTGATAACGGGACTGAGTTTGTTAACAAGAAATTCCAAACTATGTTGAAATTGGCTGGTGTCGAGCATAAACGTTCTGCACCTTACAGACTACAACATAACTCATTTGTAGATTGAAGAGGGCAAACATTACAAGCCATGGCTCGCACTATGTTATTTGATTCATGTTTGCCTGAAACACTGTGGGGTGAGTAACCATGTGTTGAACAATGTAGTTAACACAAAAACTGGAGAATTGCCATTCACTAGTTCATATGGCAGAAAACCAAATTTAAGTTATTTACACACATTTGGAGCTCCAGCATGGGTACATATTCCCTCCAAGTAAGACTGAAAGGGCAACACAGAGCTAGGAAGTTATTTTTCGTAGATTATGAGGCCAACCATAGATCATTTAGATTCTGGGATCAAGGCACAGCTCATGTTTATGGTAGTGCTAGTGCTAAATTTCTTGAGCACGTTGGGTGGATGTGGGAATAAACTTTGACTTCAGTATTGGGTAATGATTAGTCTAAGACCTTATACATGCATGTCTGCCTAAGGGTCACTGAGATAAGCAAGGAAATTAAAAACAAACACCAGGAACATTTAAGCAGCTCAGACGACTGTAAACAATTCTGTGTAATTATTTTAATCCACAATGTGAATGCTTACTATGTACGAAATTCTCAATAAAAGGGAGCACTAGAATTTGCTCTGGACTCCCATCCCAAGTACACCAGCCTGTATCTCATTCTTTCCCTGGGAGACCACCACAAGTGGTGACCCCGACGTGATCCACTGCAGGTGGTACGTGTCCGGACCTCCATGTTTCCTCGCCTGGAATAGGTAAAGTACGTACTTAACTATTGCTGGACAATAGGATTTTTTCAGGGAACATGGGGGGAAAACTCTCTCAGCCACAGGAACGGCATGTTAGTGAGCTGTGAAGTTAGGACAAACTTCTTTATCTTTAAACCCTCCAGGGGGGGGGAGCAAATAGTTCTTTCAAAAGATAATGTGAGAGAGCTGCTGCAAGAGATCTGGCGGCAATGTCCCTGGTATCCAGAGAAAGGCTCTTTAAAGTTAGACACATGGAGGAAAATTGGAACTATCCTTCATGAAGAGCCACGGGCAACAGCTGAAATTTTGATATATTGGAAGGTTGTTATGACTGCTTTAGAGACCCAGCAACAACCTCTTTTAAAAACTTTAGTAGAACCCCCTCCTTATAAAGGAATTGTATTGCACCCGCTTACCCCAAAACTGGAGTGTGCTTTATCATTTCCAACAGCGCCTACTCCAATGGATGAGAAAATCCAACCAAAAATGGGAAAAGTTCAAGCAATGATGCATCAGGCTTTCAATGGGGGGAAATTAGAGCCTGATGAGATTCCCCAGATGAATTTGTTTCCAGTCAATAGGCAAGTGGATGCTCAAGGCAATCTGCAGACTGAATGGGTTCCGATTTCTTTAGCAGTTTCTTAGGGAAATTAAAAAAGCAGTTAAAGATTATGGTATTCAAAGTTCTTTTACAAAGGGGCTCCTGACAAGTTTGGCTACCTCACGCATGATTCCTAGTGACTGGAAAGATTTAATGAGAATGACATTGAGCTCTACTCAGTATGTGGTTTTTGACTCAGAATACCAAAGGGAAGCTATCACTAGGGGAAGGAATTTGGGGGGGGGGCTGTATACACCAGACCAAATCTATGGGGCAGGCTTGTTTGAATCCACTGCTGATCAAGCTGCTAATTTGCCTGATCATGTATTTCCAGTGGTTATGGCAGCTGTCCTTGGGGCGTTGTCCCGCATCCAGGATGTGGGAACCCCAGCACGGTCTTTTTCTCAAATTAAGCAAACAGCATCTGAGTCTTATAATGATTTTGTGGAAAGGCTGCAATTGGCTATTACCAGGCAAATCTCTAATGAGGAAGCTGCAAAAGAACTTTTGCTGAAATTGGCATTTGAAAATGCAAGGATTCAATCTCTTGTGTTGCCCCTGCATATAAACTTGTGGGGTAGAGATTTGCTGTCACAATTTTGCACAAAAATTGTTATTGGATAATGGAAAAATTACATGATCGATGCATTCCTGATACTCCATTTGCTTTGGCAATTTTACAAACTCCAGCCTTGCCTACTGCAGCTTTATTTCAATTACATGAAGCACAGGTTTATATCATTGAATGGTTGCATTTGCAGAATACTCCCAGAAAAACAATTTCTAATATGGCTATGCTTTATAGTGAGTTAATCATCAAAGGCCGAAATCGCAGTATGCATTTATATGGCATAGATCTAGTTCAGCTATTTTTTCCTATCTCCCTCACTCGGTGGGAAACTTGGTATAGTCAATCCATTGAATTGCAAATTGCTCTTGAAAATTGGCCAGGGAAGATTTCTTGCCACAACCCCAGTGACCTTCATTTCCAGTTGCTTCGAAACGTATCTGTAAATTTTAATTCAGTTATTGCTAAGCAGCCAGTTGGGGGAGTGACCGTTTATGCGGATGGTGGTAAGACCTATGGCGCTTGTGCATGGAGACAGGAAGAGGTATGGAAAACAAAAATTACCCCTCCTCAGCAATCAGCACAAAGGGCTGAATTAGCTGCTGCTATTTTGGCCTTACAGGAATTTGCACAAAAACCACTAAATCTTATTGTGGACTCTCTTTATGTTTATCAATTGATACTTAACATTGAATTTGCTTATCTTTCTCCATCTGTTGATGCTAATCTTATGAGTTTGTTTCTAGCTCTGCGAAGCTGTCTTCATTCTCGCACACATTCTCTACATATCGCACACATTTGCAGCCACCAGCCACTTCCCGGGGAGCTGCAGGAAGGGAATGACGTGGCTGACTCAGCGGCCTCGGCCATGTCCTGTCTCTCGCTTTCTCCTGTTACTCCATGGGACTCACATAGCTATTTTCATCAAAATGCTAAAGCTCTTTGTAAACAATTTGGTCTCACTGCTGCAGAAGCTGCAGCTATTATTCAACAATGTCCTAGTTGCAGTGCTCAATCCACTGCTCTTCCTCAAGGAGTAAATCCTCGGGGGACATCTGCTTGTCAACTATAGCAGATGGATGTCACACAACACCCTCCCTTCAAACCATGGCACCATCTGCATGTCACCATTGATACCTATTCAGGATTTATTATGGCAACACCTCAACGAGGAGAGACTACAAAACATGTAGTCAACCATTGCCTCCATACCTTCACACATGTGGGGCCACCAATGGAGATCAAAACCGATAATGGCCTTGCTTACATTAGCACCGCCTTTGCGGAATTTTGTCATTGATGGTCAATTATATATAAATTTGGCATTCCCTACAATCCCACTGGTCAGACCATTGTGGAATGAGCTCATCAGACACTAAAACAAGCACTCCTTCACACAAAAACAAAAACGGGGGAAGTGGATGGATATGGCTTGCCTTACATACAAAACATTCTTAATATTACCTTATACACTTTAAATTTTTTTAACATGACAGGATCTCCCGCTGCTACGGCAGCCAGTAGGCATTTTGCTTCCTCCCCTTCTGCAGGTACGCCAAGACCAAAAGTTCGGTATAAGAGACTACCAGATCCAACGTGGAAAGGACCTGTCCCGCTGATAACTTGGGGCCGAGGATACGCTGCTGTTGAAGATGAGGGGACAGTTGTTTGGGTTCCTGCTCGCTGTGTGCATCCTTATCATCAGCCAAAGGGGCATGGGGATGGATTTGGGAGAATGGAAAAGAAACACGTTGATCCAGGACATGGGGAAGCTAGCAGATCTTCATAATAAAACTGATTGTTGGATATGTATGCACATGCCAACTCACAAAACATCAGGGCTTCCAATGGTTGCAGTACCTCTGGCTGAAGGTGACTGGTATATGGGACAATGCTATGGTTGTTCAGGGTGTGGTCTAACAGTTGGACTACAAGTAACATAAATACATTGCATCTTGGAAGCCAAATCCAAGAGGTGGCGGGTATCTGCTGGACCCACAATGAGACAGTAGAGAATATGACTTACTTGGGAACATATCCATTTTGTAACAAAACAATTATTATTGGCAATGGAAGTCGGGTTTATCCAGATGACATGAAAACTAAAAATCTCACTTAATTTTTACATAATATTTCCAAATTTGATATATCTTTGATCAATGAAAATGGGTGTCCATTTATCCCTGCCACATGTTGTCCCACCATGATAGAAAACCAGCTGCCCAAATGTGCAAATGGGAAATACGCACCACCGCCCAGTGGCTAAGTTAATGGAATCTTTTGCACAATTAATCTATGCTAAACCAAATACGGTTGGTCATCTCCTGGAAGCAAATCTATGGTTGCTGTGTGGATGGATGGCCTATGATCGCATGCCAGCATGATGGAAAGGGGTCTGCACCTTTGGGAAAGTAATCCTATCTCATGTCATTTTAAAATCTTTGGGGACTGCTCATATCCGCAATGCGCGTTCCGCAATGGAAGTAAACTCTGTTTTGAATCAGGACTACTGGACACAGATATCAAGGGGAGTTATTCCTCCTTTAGGAGTCATGATGAACTATAGAGATTTGCATCGTTTAAACAATTGGACAGTTACTATGTTTAAAGACACCATTAAAACGCTAAAGCTGCTTGAAGAAGAGCAAGGAAAAATCCTTGATTTTGTCCTGCAAACCAGATATGCGGTGGACACTATTTTGGCTGCGCAAGGGGGAGTTTGCGCTGTGATTCATACACATTGTTGCATGTATATCTCTGCTTATTCTCCAAACATTACAGCTACTATACAGCATATGGAACAAACCCTGAATGAGAATCCATTACAATCGAGGGACTGGACGTGTGGTCTGCACTTTGGTCCTGGTTGCCAGATGGTTCATGGATTCGTCACCTAATTGTTGGAGTGATATTGCTTTTTATACTTTCTCTTTGTGTATGCTGTTGTATCCAATGTCTCCCTGGACTTTTAGGAATGTGTCGGGTGAAGCTTACGGAAGGAGAACTGTTGTTGCAGATGGTGAAAAGCTACCGAGGCATCCGCAATCATCAAAAAACTAAAACAGGGGAGATGTGGGAATAAACTTTGACTTCAGTATTGGGTAATGATTAGTCTAAGACCTTATTCATACATGTCTGCCTAAGGGTCACTGAGATAAGCAAGGAAATTAAAAACAAACACCAGGAACATTTAAGCAGCTCAGACGACTGTAAACAATTCTGTGTAATTATTTTAATCCACAATGTGAATGCTTACTATGTATGAAATTCTCAATAAAAGAGAGCACTAGAATTTTCTCTGGACTTCCATCCCGAGTACACCAGCCTGTGTCTCATTCTTTCCATGGGAGACCACCACAGGTGGAATAAACTGGAACAGGAATCCAACAATGATGTTATAATTGACATCCAAATAGTCCCTAAAGATAAAATAAGTAAACCACAAATAGCCATTAAAGAGAAAGAACAGGAGGAAGTAGGAGAACTGGCACAGGAGGAGGTAGGAGAACAGGAGCAGGTAGAACAGGTGAGTTCATCAGTAAGCCCTGTATTACCAAGACATTCAACCTGAGCAACACGACCACCTGATAGATACCAGGCTAGTGTTGTATGCCAAGTGAATACAGTTCCAAGTAACTATAGTGAACTAAAACTGTATCCTGCTAAGAATCAGGCTGCTTGGCAGGAAGCAATGGATAAGGAACTGAAATCCTTACAAAAACTGGAGGTATATGAAAATATCAGGTTACCACCAGGTAAACATGCCATAGGATATAAATAGATTTATAAGATTAAGACTAGTGTAGATGGGACTGTTACCCATAAAGCCAGATTAGTAGCACAAGGGTTCAGTCAGACAGCAAATGACTACGATGAGGTGTTTGCACCTAGTCTGAAGCCTACTACATTACGAGCAGCATTAGTGTGGGCAGCTAAAGAGAAATACATTATAAATCATTTAGATATAGAGACGGCATATCTGCATACACAATTGCAACACACTATATATTTAAAGAAACCTTTAGGTATCAAAAATGATAATACAACTGATTGCTGGAGGTTGAAAAAGAGTCTTTATGGCTTGAAGCAATCAGGATATGAGTGGAACCAGTGTACAGTTAAGGACTTACCTAAGATAGGTTTTGTAGCTGACATGGCTGATCCATGTTTGTTTAAAAAGGAAAGTAATGGTGTAGTGTCATTGTTGCTATTGTTTACTGATTACATAGCATTATAATCACCAAAACTGAACAAGAAGCAACTGAACTAATATCACTGTTAGAAAAGAAATTTAAAATAAAACAGTTAGGAAAAATCAAACAATATCTTCATTTAAAGATAGATAGAACCAGAGGAGGATACAAGATCTCACAGGCAGATAAAATTATCCAATTACTAAAGAATTTTAAAAGGGAACTTTGTAAACCGGCTAAGACACCAATGAGGCAGGAGTTTAGCCATAGTTATGTTCGAAGTCCTATTTTTGATAAGAACATTTATCAGTCCTTGATTGGTAGTTTATCTTATCTCAGTAATTGGTCAAGGCCAGATATAGCATATAGTGTTAACCAATTAGTCAGATTTAATGCTGAGCCAAATGAAAGGCACTGGCAAGCTGTTAAACATGTGTTAAGATATCTGAAACAAACAATGCATTATGAATTGTATTTGGAGCCTAAAGATGAACTGAGTTTAACTGCATATGCTGATGCAAGTCTTGCTACAGTCATAAATACATGAAAATCTACATCGGGTACTGTAGTATTATTAGGAAAAGTGTAGATTGGATGGAGGTCTATTCGACAGTAACATCTAAGTTTGTCAACAATGGAGGCTGAATTCTCATGTTTATCTTTATTATGTACAGATTTAATTTGTTATAAGCAACTATTAATTGATATGGGAATCGATGTAACAGATTCTATTTTTGTTTATGAAGACAACCAATCAGCAATGCTTCAAATATTGCTGTTAAGACAAGATCAAAACACACAGATTTAAGATATTTAAATGTGAGACAATGTGCGCAAAGTAAGATGATTAAGCTGGAATACTATATGTCAGAAAATAACATCGCAGATCATTTTACAAAAGCCCAAGGCTCTGTAGAGCATAAGGCTTGCTGTGAGGATTATGGACTTAGAATGTAAGGTTGTATATATTGTCCTACCCAAAAGGGAGAATGTTAGGAATAGAAGTCACCTAACAGTTAGTTGGGTTGGAAAATATATAAACCAGGATCGACATTTTAATACTGTCTCATTAAGATAATGCTAAAACTATAATTGGGTGTGGTTCCTCAAATGGCCATAAGATGGAGCCAGAAAAGATCTTGAAGGCTGACACCTGGGTTGTTCAGTTCCTGTTCTGTTGTTCTGGAGAGTGTTGCCGTTCCTACTGACTATTGATTGTTTACTGATCATAGTTCTTCTTGAATTTGATGTAAATCTGTTACTGAACTGTTTTTGATACTTTGTTATTTGGATTATCCCTGGGCTGAAAACTGATTGTTTTAACTGTGAATAACTTGGACTGCTTGTTTGGACTTTGCTTAAACCTTTATTGGAAGTAAAAACCTACAAACCTACCATACAGTGTATCTGTGTGCTAGTTGTGTGTTATTCTTCACTACTCTCACCACGTTTCCCTGGTCGCACTCATTCTCCTAACAGGGAATTACCTCAACATGTCCCCAAACAAGAAACATTAACAATCATTTGTGGGTGAAACTTATACATAATATAGTAAAATATTGCTACTTTTAGAGAAATAAAATATGTTTATATGTGCAGACTTAATAGGTAAATTATTGAAGGCACAAAGATAAAATTGCAATGCCAAAATCTATGTAGGTGTCAGGCTGTGCTCCCTTTAGATCCCAAGAAAGAAATACTCAGACTCCATGGTGTGGAGCAAAGTTATCCTTTTATTGGAAAATAAAGTGGAAGCTACAAATCAATTCCGAAACTGAGAAATTGGCGGGTAGAATCCACATACAAAGAATTAGGTTTGTTCCCACCCCCCAAAGTTCAAATTATTCTTCCAATTAAAACTTCTGAATAAGCTCATGTGGTCATCTCTAGATGGTGATGAAGTGTCTTGTCAAATGACCTTGACATATTTTGATAAAAGTTCGCAGTTGCGCAAAAGAGGACAGAAGATAGCCAAGAAACGGAAAGTTAAAGAATCCCCCCTCCCCTTGCTAGCCCAGCAAGGAATGCAAACACCTCCAGTCTTCTTCTCTAGCAAAATTCCCCCTCCCACCGTTGTCATGACAGCCCAAAGAAATCATGAAATAATAGCAGAAAAGTAACAGAGGAAGGTATCTTGAGGGCTGACATTAAGTTGGGATTGGCATTAGGAGAATAGAACTTCTGTGGATTCAAAAATAAGCCCAAATTGCAGCAAACAGGAGAAGAAGGCCAACTAACTTAAACCAAAGGGGCACTAAGGCATTGTTGTCTGATTCAGTAACTAGCCTGGTTTGCAAAGGTTTCAAGATCCGTTCATGCTGCATCAGGATAGCTTTCCTGGCTCCCTCCCATTTTCCTGGTCCTTGCAAGCGATACTGATACGGAGTACATGCCCCAAAGAAAAGCTCCTGGGCCAGCTTAGGATCTGTGATAAACCGGGACCATATGCTGGGCTTGACCCCAATCAGAGAAGCCAGTTCATCCATATAGTCTATGAAGTCCACTTGGATGGTGTGGCGTTGACTTTTCACATATCTAAAAAAGACAAGCAGGAGGAGAAATGATTAACAAAGCAGTCCAACTCTATAATGTTTGGATGGCTTATAGTAAAAACAATAACAAGATACAATTTATAAAACTCAAACAGCAAAAGAAAGAACAACCAATGAAGAAGAGTATAGCATAGAAAATCCAAGGTCTGGAGAAAATAGATTTTCAAGGCTCTTTTAAACATGGGAGTGGGGCCAAGCGTTTCTTAGTGCAGATGTTCCAGAGGACAGGGACTGCAAGGATGAAGATACCTAGAAGATACCTGGCCTCAGAGAAAGGTTTAAACTGGATAAAAAATGGATTTGACTTTGTTAAAAATGAATTGGAAATTTCATTATGTGGCAACGATGAATATATTATTACTAAAATCAATAAAATGTTATTGAACTTAAATTTGGAAAATGAATATTATATGATTCACTGAGTAAGGAACTTTGGATACAATGTGATACTTGAACAATGGGAAAATATGTGGATGAAGTTTAAAATTCACATTAAATTACAATCTAAAAGAACAAATGTATAAGATAATGTATTGTTGGTATTTAACACAGATAAGTTATCTAAGATGTATACACATATGACTCATATTTTAATACAAAAAATGTGAAAACGCAGATGAAAATGAAACCAGAAATTTTCCTTTTGTGTTTAATGGAAAAAGAAGTGGAGAAAAAATTGGAACTTTGTTATTATATATATTGACAGCAGCAAGGCTATTGTATGCACAAAAATAAAGTGTCCTTCCATTTTTGTAGAAGGAATCATTGTACGGATGAATGGTTGCAGAAGTTGATGGAGTTGGCTGAAATGGCAAAACTGACCACTTTGATTAAAGAAAAGAATATAAGTACTTTTGTTTCCACATGGAGACTGCTTCTGAACTTTGTGCTTGATGTGAACAAGAATGAAACTCTGACTTTGGGTTTTACTAATTAGGCTGATAGATTTTTAAAGAAATGGCTTGCTCATATTGTTATGAAAAAGCAAAAAGCTGTGATGTGATGTTAATCCCTTATTTTACTGTAACAGAGAGAGTCAGAGGTCAATGGTTTTTTTTCTTTCTTATCTTTTCTAACTTTTCTTTCCCCTCTCCTGCCCACCGCTTTTCTATTTCCTTTGTATTTTATATTTTATAATACTTTATAATTAGTGGTGGGATTTAAAATTTACCACCAGTTCTGTGGGCATGGCTAGGTGGTCATGTGACTGGGTGGGTGTAGCCAACTCAATGTCACTCATGGCATGGTGGAGTGGCACCTTGCTGTGAGTGATGTTGAGTTGTCCACACCCACTCAGTCACATGACCGATGCTGCAGAGACAGGGTAATTCCCTACGTACCTTCCCCTCCCCCCGCCGGCACTTGGGCTGACAAAATAAAAGCCAATCTAAAGATTGTGACTGCTTGCCGAGTCTGCCTGCCGAATGGGTTTTGTTTTGGGGTGGTGTTGGTTTGTTTGGTTTTTTTGGTCAGAAGCCCCTCAGAGATGCACTATTTTCGTACGGACCAATTTCTGCACCGTCAAATCTTACTGTACTTCATTGTTGCAACATTGCTTGTTGCTACTGCAGGCACTGTGGCGGTGTCGGGCTACCCAAGTAAAGAACCGCACCAGCTCATCGAAGTACCTTAAAGAGACAGACTGCGGCAGCTGCCTTCGCACTGCGAAGGGAGGCAGAAAAGTTCGGCAACTCTTCTCCTCCTTCTCGGGCTTACACCCATTTCATGGTGCAAGAGGGACTCGTCCATGTGCCGTCTCCTCACAGAAGATCCTGGCGCCATGAGATATGTGCACACTCTGTGTGTATGCTCAAGAAGGAGAAGAAGACTTGCTGAACTTTTCTGCCTCCCTTCCCAGTGGAGATGCTCGGAAGGCAGCTCCTGCAGCCTGCCTGTTCCTTTATGGTCCCTTTCTCCCTCCTGCATCGAAGTACCTTAAAGGTCCTGCTGCCTTCTGAGCAGCTCCGCTGTGAAGGGAGGCAGAAAAGTTCACCCAAGACTTTTCCTCCTTCTCGGGCATACACACAGAGCGTGCACACATCTCACGGCACCGGAGGGACTCACTCCGCGCCCTCTCCTTGCAGAAGGTATTCTCTATATGTATGCCTGAGAAAGAGAAGATTTGGCTGAACTTTTTGCTTCCCTTTCTTCTGACACACACTGGCAAGGCAGGTGAGCAATGTTGCATGAGGCAGGGATCCTCCTAGCCAGCATAGCCATGTGGCTTCCTGGCCAGGGGAGAGAAGGCTCTCCTGTTGTCCCAGCCAATGCAGCTTTCCGGCCAGGGGAAAAGCGCTCTGCCATTCTCCCAGCCAGCACAACCATGTGGCTTCCTGGCCAGAGGGAAAAACGCCCTCCCCGTTCTCTTAGCTAGCATGACCATGCAGCCTACCAGCCAAGGGGGATCACACTCTCCCTGTTCTTCCAGCCAGCAGAGCTATGTGGCTTCTCAGACAGCATTCAGAGGCAAGCAGGAAGATCTGGGAAACATGGGAAGTTCCAGGAAACACTGGAAATGCCGGGAACAGTGGGAAGAGGCAGGAAGTACTGGGAAGCATTGAAAGCAGCACTGGAGGCTGAGTACAGTGGGGCGAGGCAGCTAGCTAGCCATACCATGAGGACCGCATGTGATGGAAGACGTGACACTGGCAGCAAAGCAAGCCACTCATTGGAGATAGGGTGTGTGTGCAGTGGCCTAGGCTGGACTGGGAGTCAGCACGGAACTGGAGCTTGTGGCAGCAGAAACAGGTAGGCCACGCCAGGAGTCGACTCGACCAGGGCTTGCACAATAACTCACCCAGGGAGATCAGGGCTGCGGCAGAAGGTAGGCAGTAATGGCAGGCGAAGGTAGGTTTGCAATGACACAGCAAGCAAGATGAGGAGTGACTGGGTGGGGTGGGGTGAGCGGGAGGGAGGGAGGCGAGCGGTTTGGCAGGTGGGGCAGGCAGCGGGCAGGCAGCGCCGAGCGGTAACCAGGTGACTGTGCAGGTGGGGCCAGGGCCAGCCAAAGGTAGTATTTGCTGGTCCTACGAATTTCTGCTACCAGTTCACTCGAATGGTCCAAACTAGCTGAATACCACCTCTGTTTATAATTCAATAAAAATGTTAACGGGAACTATGAAAAAAAAATTAAGACCTCCACAAAAATAAGCCCAAGTGTTTATTTTCAAACCCAAAAGAAAATTAGACCAGGTCTTATTTTTAGGGAAAGATGGTAGTATTGACCTTGTTAAGGCTCAATATTTGTTTTTCCACTATGCATTCAAAATTGACCATGATTTATGTATGTATGTATGTGTTGTGGCTCCGAGTCCTGAGTCTACATTCTTAGAGGAAGAGGATTCGGAAGATGAGGAGGAGGTAGAATTGGGAATGCCTTCCTCCCCAGGACCTTCCTCTTCAGCAATGCCTTCCTCCCTGATTATGCCTCAAGTTTCAGCAGATAACCGAGAGGGACAGCCTGAGGCTAATCAGGAGGAGGAGGAGGGCATATCGGAGCAGCCTGTGATGGAGAATCAAGCATATGAATGCTGGCTTGATGCCAGGCAACGTCGCAGGAGGAAGTGTGAGATGCAGTGCAGGAGGCATGGATGAATCAGAGACTGAGCTGAGTTAGTGACACACCCCACAGAGAATAAAAGTGGGTGTGTTTGCTCTGGGTTCTCCATATGGGACAAAGTGTGAATTTTTCTGTGGAGATTCATAGTATCCTGTTTCTGGAAAGCTCTAGTGATTTATATTCCTGTTATCTTGTCGGACTTGGCAGGCAGCGTGTGTGCTACTGCCAAGAACATAGCCAGCTCAAGGAAATTAATTCAATAAATACTGAATTTTCTTGCCTGCTTGTATTTTGTTGAAGTTTGGATTTCTCATCTATCTTGTGAAGGTGAGACATAACATGTATGTATGCATGTATGTATGTATGTATGTATGGTATTCAGCTTTGTTCAGGTATTTTCCCAAGTCATTATAGTTCTGCTTTTAAAGTTGTAGAAACATTTCGGCAGAATCTCATCTGCCATCATCAGGTTTCTGTATAGTGTTCATCTGTGAGTCAGGAAGTCTGACTGGTAAACTGACTGGGCATGCGTATGACTGATTGAAACACAGGCCATATGCACGAGCCAGCATGCGCCCCAGCCCCTCGTACACTAGCTTGTTCTGCCTGGCTGGCGCGGCTCATGGCCGTGGAGCTAGCTCTGGTTGGATTGATCGGAGGCGCGGAAAGGTCTAGACTGATGTAACAGAAAAGGATTGAGAGTTTATGGCAAAAACGAAAAAAAGTAGGAATCACTCTTTGGAAAAGAAAAAAATCAGAATTCCGATTTTAGTCAGAAGAATATCATGCCAGTGGTAATGGAAACTGTTAGGAATCTGTCCACCAATTAGTTGGGTTGGCAATATATAAACCAACAATGTATGTTTGGAGCTTTAAGATAAAATCACTGTATTGATTTATACTATATTCCGATTGGTTAATTATATTGCAAATTACCATAAGAGGGAGTTGAGATCATAGCTTGCTCTCTCTGACATTCTGTCTCTCTGACATTCTGTTGCTATCTAAGGTTCTCTGTTGTATTTATGCTATGCTTATACTTTGATATTTTTGTTTACTGTAAATAACAAAGGCAACCGGTAAGAAGACTTTGTAATTGTAATTTATAAGACTGCAGGTTTGAAAAGAAACAACAGCCACCTATCTCCACAGCCCACGTCTCAAAACACACCAACAACAGCCAAGCCTCCTACAACTGGCCCCAATCCATTGGGCTCACAACCTCTGGTGATCAAAGAAAAAGAAGTGCAAGATTTATTACACAGACAAAAGCCAGGAAAAGCACCAGGGCCAGACAAGATAACCCCCACTTGCTTAAAAGTCTGTGCTGACCAATTGGCCCCCATCTTCACCCGAATCTTCAATAGATCACTGGGGATGTGCTAGTTTCTTCCTGCTTCAAACATTCTACCATCATCTCGGTGCAAAGAAGCCCTCCATCGAGGAACTGAATGATTACAGACCAGTTGCTCTAACATCTGTAGTGATGAAAATCTTTAAAAGGCTTGTGCTGTCCCACCTGAAAACCATCACATATTTACTGTTAGATCCCATGCTGTTTGCATACAGAGCAAATAGATCGACAGATGATGCTGTTAACATGGCTCTGCATTACATCCTTCAACACCTTGAATCTCCAAATACCTAAGCAGGGGTCCTCTTTGTAGACTTCAGTTCAGCATTCAATACCATCATTCCAGACACACTTCTAAGTAAATTAAACCAACTAGCAGTACCTGAACACACTTGTAAGTGGATCATAAGCTTCCTAACAGGCAGGAAGTAGCAGGTGAAGCTAGGTGGAATCACATCCGATACCTGTACAATCAGTATAGGGGGCCCCCAAGGCTGTGTGCTTTCTCCACCTCTCTTCTCCCTATATACCAATGACTGCACCTCAAACAATCCATCTATTAAAATACTGAAGTTTGCTGATGACATAACAGTGATTGGTCTCATTCGAGACAACAATGAATCTGCATACAGACAGGAGGTTTTATAAAAGGTAGCAATATGTTAGCTCATTTGGAGTTTATGAAAAGGACTTTACAAGAGCTACAAGAAAGGGAGCTGATTTTCTCGGAGTTGCATCAAGTTTACATCATTCTTTCTTCTTTGGATGAAACTTATGATGATTATGTGTCTTCACTGGAAGTTTTAAATAGAGATGAACTTACATTGACTGACATAACTGGAAGACTGTTAGAAGAGTCAAGAAGAAGGCAAGATAGAAATCAACTGAGAGAAAGACAACCACAGGAAGAAAAACTGTCTTCAACTGCCTATATTGTTAGGAAATGTTTTTCTTGTGGGACTAAAGGTCATATAGCCAGATACTGTAAAAAGGATAAGAAACAGAATGCTATTAATATACAGAGAGCTTGTAAAGATGTTAGTTTAGCCATATCAAGTACAACTACAACTACAACTGTAAACCATGATATATGGGTAGTTGACAGTGGAGCATTGCAATGTATGACTAAAAGTAAAGAGAGGTTTGTTAACATGACAAAGAGTAAACATGTACGGGTGGAAAATGGGTGGAAAATGAGAGCATCTGGAAAAGATACTGCATATTGTTAATGTATTAATGAACGTTTACCGATGGTAAACTAGGTTATATGTACCTAGACTGATATTTAACTTGCTATCTGTAACAGCAATGGTAAAAGCAGGATTTGTTGTAACCTTTCAGGGAGATAAATGTTTAATTGAAAAACAGAGTAAAAGCATTACTACAAGATTGGATAATGGTTTGTTTATTATATATGATAATCCATTATTAATTAATGCTAACTCAGTTTATGAGAATAAAAAGCCTCATGATGAATGTATTCATCTGCTCCATAGATGTATGGGACATATAAATTTCAAAATGCTAAAGAAAACTGTTGAGTTATCTAATGGTATAAAATTAAAACCTTGTACAAAGTATTTAAATTGTAATGCTTGCAATCAAGAAAAAAAGCAAGGTAACTCCTGCAAATAGGGTAAATGGATTCAAAACCAGCGAACCATTAGAGATTGCTTTTGCTGATATTATTGGACCTAAGAAACCTAGTTTAAGTATAACTGATCATTTTTCCAGATATGGTTTCTGTTATTTAATGAAAACAAAGACAGAAACACACCAGCATTTTGTAAACTGGCTAAAATTTGCTGAAAGGAAAAAGAAACAGAAAGTTATTAGCTTAGTAACAGATAATGGTACTGAATTTACCAATAGAAAATTTGAAGTCATGTTACAGAAAGCTGGCATTGAACATAAGTGTTCTGCTCCTTATAGACCACAACATAACTCATATATTGAACGTAGAGGACAAACATTACAGGCTATGGCTAGGACTATTATTTCAGAGAAACTTTGGGGTGAAGCAATAATGTGTGCTAACCATGTTTTGAATAATGTAGTGAATTCAATGACTGGTGAATTATCATTTACTTGTTAGAATGGAAAAAAGCCAGATCTCAGTTATTTACATACATTTGGAACCCCAGCAAGGGTTCATATCCCACGCAAGTAAGGTGAAAGGGACAACATAAAGCAAGACAATTATATTTTGTAGGTTATGAAGCTAATCATAGATCATTTAGATTTTAGGTGCCAGGTACTAATGTATATTGCAGTGCAAGTGCTAAATTTCTGGAGCATGTTGGCTGGAGAAAGCTTGAACAGGAATATAATAAGGTACAGGATAGTGTTGTTGAGACTCCATTGTTTACCGATAATCCTAATGATAATAATATTGATGATAAGATAGTGGAGGAATCATCAATAGAAGAACCCTCTATGTAGAAGACAAGGACTGTAGAAGACAAGGATTTGGTAGGGGAGATAAAGGAAGAGGACATGTCAACATGTACTGAGTTGCCTAGGAGGTAAACTAGGGAGAGACATCCACCTGACAGATTTCAAGCAAACATTGTATGTCAGGTTAATACAGAACCTTCTAACTTCAGTGAAATAAAACTGTGTCCTACAAAGGATCAGGTAGCTTGGCAGGAAGCTATGAATAGGGAGTTAAAATTGTTAAAGGATTTAGAGATGTATGAGGATATAAAGTTACCACCAGGGAAGCGTGCAATAGGTTGCAAATGGGCGTATAAGAGAAAGATTGTCTATTGGATGTGTCTATTACCCATAAAGCAAGATTAGTTGCTCAAGGATTTGCTCAGTCAGATAAGGACTATGACGAAGTGTTTGCACCTAGTCTGAGAGCAAATACATTGAGAGCAGCATTAATTTGGGCAGCTAAGAATAAATGTAAAATAAACCATGTAGTTTTTGAAACTGCATATCTACATGCACCTTTACAACATACTATCTATATGAAAAAGCCATTAGGTTTAAAGGATGATGGAAAAACTGATTATTGGAAATTTAAAAAAGTCTTTATGGTCTAAAGCAATCCGGTTATGAATGGAATAAATGTATTGTAAAGGAATTAATTTCAATATGTTTTGAAGCTGGTATAGGCGATCCTTGTTTGTTCTGAAGAGAAAAAGATAGTTTAATTTCTCTATTACTGTTATTTACAGATGACATAGCAATAACTAAAACTGAACAAGAAGCAAATGATATTGTTTATAGATTACAAAAAAAGTTCAGGATTAGAAATTAAGGGGAAATTAAGCATTATTTGGGTCTTGATATAGTGAAAACGGATGAAGGTTTTAAAATTTTGCAAGCCAAGAAGATTAGCTAATTATTAAAATGCTATAACATGGAGCATCGTAAATCTGCTAAGACACCAATGAGTAAGGAATTTACGCATAGTGATATCAAAAGTCCTATGTTTGATAAGGAAATATATAAATCCTTAATCGGTAGTCTATCATAGCTGGGTAATTGGTCTAAACCAAATGAAAGGCATTGGGAAGCCTTTCTAAGTGAATAATTAGGTTTTTAAAACACAAAAGCCATTATTCATTATATTTAGAACCAAGTAATGAATTAGTGTTAACTGCATATGCTGATGCAAGTTTTGCTACTGATATAATGACTCGTAAGTCAACATCAGGTATAGTGGTAATGTTGGGTAATGCTTTAATAGGATAGAAGTCTATTAGGCAACAACATATTAGTTTATCCAGTATAGAAGCGGAATTCTCATGTTTATCATTAATGTGTACAGAATTAATATATTATAAACAATTCCTGAAGGATATTGGAATTACTGTACATGATCCGTTTATTGTTTATGAAGACAATCAATCTGCAATTAGTATGGCTACTAATTTAACTATTACAACAAGGTCTAAACACACTGATTTGAGATATTTGAACATTAGACAGTGTGTTCAAAATAAATTAATTCACTTAGAATACTGCATGACTGAACATAATATTGTAGATCATTTCACGAAAGCTCAAGGTGCAATTAAGTATAAAGAGTGTTGTGAGAATTATGGTTTAAAGATGTATTATATATTGACCTACCCAAAGGGGAGAATGTTAGGAATCTGTACACCAATTAGTTGGGTTGGCAATATATAAACCAACAATGTATGTTTGTAGCTTTAAGACAAAATCACTGTATTGATTTATACTATATTCTGATTGGTTGATTATATTGCAAATTGCCATAAGAGGGAGTTAGAGATCATAGCTTGCTTTCTCTGACATTCTGTCTCTCTGACATTTTGTTGCTATCTAAGGTTCTCTGCTGTATTTATTCTGTGCTTATATTTTGATATTTTTGTTTACTGTAAATGACAAAGGCAACCAGGAAGAAGACTTTGTAATTGAATATTCTTTGGACTGTAAAACGTATATGACCTGGACTGTTTATTGGACTGTGATATTTCTTAAAGTAAACTTTAACTCAATTTAGTGCATCTGTGTGTAGCTGAATAATTATTCATAACTACTCTCATAAACGTTTCCATGTGCATATCCTTGTTACTCAAGGGTTATTCTGTACATATTATAACAGAAACAATATTGTACTGCCCTCATGTACTAAGACTTAAAGTTCACCCTGTTTGAATCTCATACTTTGGGCCTTAGTGCACAGACATCTGAGTTCTCAGAGCTCCATTACGAAAAGAATGGACATGGGGAAAAATGCTGGATTTCATCTAGGAAAAAATCTATCACTGAGCTTCTATGGCTCAGTGAATATCAACTGACTGTTCTGAAATATAGTAAAGATTTAGTTTCTGCCTCTTATGGATGTCTCTAAGAGGCTTTAGTGTTGGGAAGCCTGACAGTGTCACCTGCTTAGAAAAGTCTGCAAATATGATATAGGAGAGAAGATCACCTATCCAATCAACATGTTTACCAATTATTATGCTTAAAGTAAGTATTAGAAGACTGATACACATTTCAACAGTTGAAACACATACCTTTTTGCCATGGAAAACTTCTTAACAGTAATATCAGATATCATCTCACCGGTTGATGGCAGCTCAGCAAGTCCTAAAAAAGTGAGTCAAAAATACTTTCATGGATCTAAAGGAAGGAAGGTTTCTAAAGACAGGGAAACGAAAATAAAGAATTTCTGAAAACACTATTATTCAGCTAAATTAAAACATCCTATCCAGAATAGATGGAATCATCTTTTCCTCTATGATATTCTATTTGTAATTAAGATTGGCTGATCAAATAGGAAGATTTCTGAAGATAGTCCATATGAGGAAGTTTCTCCAATCGCAGCTCTCATTAGATAAATATTTTAATGCCAGAAAATAAATGCCCAGTACCATCAAAATATCATTTCTAGCTTGGTTTGCAATTTTCATTCTGAAAGTATAGCTGGTTTCACTTGATGTGTTGTTCAGACTGTTATGATAATTCAGCTGGCATAATTGCTTATCATTTGGCATGTTGTGTAAACTCAAGCAATTGGATTATTTCAGTACAATTCAGTTAACCATGATAAATATAGTGAACCCAGTGCCCAAGATTAGTACATTGATAATCCAGACCAGGGGTCTTCAAACTTGACAGCTTTAAGACTTGTGGACTTCAACTCCCAGAATTCGCCCTCCAGTCATGTTAGCTCAGGAATTCTGGAAGTTGAAGTCCACAAGTCTTAAACTTGCCAACTTTGAAGAACCTTGATCCAGACAAACTTTGAAAGACTTACCCTTAAAGACACGTGTAGCCCAGCGAGCTTGTAGTTCTGCAATGGGCATGATGGCCCCCAGTGGCTGCACAAGACCAATGATTGCTAGTGTCGGTTTCTCCAGTTGAGGTGAGAAGACAAACTTATATAAGGAGATATTATTTTCAACAACTCTCATAATGTTCCCAAGGAAAGGAAATGAGAAACTGTATCCTGTAGCAAAAATAACACAATCGATATCCTCTTCCTTGGAACCATCTTCAAAGATGACAGCAGTATCAGTAAAATCTGTGATGTTTGATTTCATGACAATTTTCCCTGAAATAATGCAATTTGGGAGGTCATCATTGATAGTTGGATGCTGGCTGCTAAATCTGTAAGAGAAAAAACAAAACGTTGATAGTGATACACAAAGGAGCTAACACAATAGAAACTTTTCCAAAAGCAAAATTAGAAAGTGTGATCAGAAAAAGTACAACTAGCTAACTTATCACAGCACAATTTAGCAGAACTATTACAGGGAGACCCTATATTATTCATAGGACAAGTCTGCCTATATAGGGTTTACTCATGGTTTGTTATTGGGTTAGCTGAATATTCCACTGACCTCTGGTATCTCATTCTTTTAACTATTAACTTATCTGGGACAATATATTCCGTCACTGGGGAATAATTTATTTTGCCATTTTATTTAAGAGGAGAGAGCAAAAGAAGAAAAAGCTGCAAGGGGACATACAAGGGTTCACAGACTAAAATAAAATATAAAGATCATAAAAGAGCAAGGTACTGCTAGAATATTTAGGACTTTGATGCGATGACTGGAGACTGAATGAGATCTCACCCACTATATGAGTGTGCAGCCACTCAATAAACTGAATTGCTAGCACTGTTTTCAGAATAATCTGGGAGAGATCATATACCACTTTACATGCTACCCTGGGTGATTATCAAAAGATTCTGTGCCATTGATAAAATTTTCATATTGTCATTAAGATGGGATATCATGGCACCATGGTGAGGAGAGTTTGAAATGCTTTGATTTATTGATTTTGGGATGACTCATGTCGGATTACTGTATCAGATAGGTGGCCATTTAAATAAATATTTTAAACATCCATTTGTATAAAGTCATCATCCTGGAATCAGTGAGCACTAAAATGAACACGTTATTAAAACAATCACTTTAAAGCTTCCAGGACTGGTACTCTGAAAAGCAGCATCCAATTTTTCAATCAGGAAACAAGATTTAAAATAATTACTAGATATTTTAGTAGCTGTGAATTAAATTCTAGATAAGGAAAATGCAATATTTTGGCTTCAAGGACCACACAGATTACTTTTTGATGTCTTGAGAGCCGGAGGGACACTCCCTCAGTCATATATTATCCATCCTCTGCACTCCAACCTATCTAAGATTTCTATTTCTTCAGTAACATTATTTTTAATTGCTGGCTTTCCACTGCACCTTGACAGCAAGAAGCGAATAATTCTGAGGTGCACAAAAAGGGAATTGGTTTCACCTTGGTGCTTCAGATAATTGCAAGGGATGAGAAAGCTGTATTTGAAGTTCTGCTTCAGACTCTGGATTCACAAAAGATGGTTTTTTTATCAGATATTTTATCCAACATTAGGATCTAGTTATTTCAGGGCAAACAAGAGTTCAGGGCTCCTAGACTCTCAGAGGTTTGCAGTCCAGTCCAGAATTGTTGGTAGCTGAGGGTCTGATGATGGATTAGACAAATTGATAGTCATACTTGTCAGCCCTACAAGGTACATCAGACCAAAAAAATTTTTTTTCATATAGCCTAAATCTACTTTTATAAAAATATTTCCCCTCCTCTCTCTTTTACGTTTTTTTCCCTTCCATTCAATCATGTCTACTCCATGGAGACTGCCTGAACAAGTCCCTGCATTTTTCTTGGCAAGATTTTTTTTCCCAAAAATGGTTTGGCATCACCTCCTTCCTATGCAGGAGAAGAAAGTAACTGGTCCTAGGTTGCCCAGTTGCATTTAGTCTAAGGTGGAGTAGAATTCACGGACTCCTAGTTTCTAACCTGATGCCTTAACCACTACACCAAACACTCTCTTTAATATATTAGATGAAATGTCTGTCTGATATATTTTTTAACCTTCCCCCCTAGTCTGGGCTTAAGCAATATTTCTTTACTCTTTACACCACACAGAGAACATGGGTTATTGAGAGTTCATGAAAGTATTGAGCAAATAGGCCCTTTAATAAATTATGTTTTCTTAAGGGAGAGCTGAAACATCTAAGGAGCCAGATGGTCCTCATCCATTCTCTGTCCATAGCTGCTGAGCATCATACCCAGTTGGAGATTCTTGGCCTCAGAAAAAGCTAACCTCAGAGTTGGTAAGGAAGAAAGAAAACTGATTCTCAGTTCTAACGTAGCCTGTTTAAACAGAAGAGGTAGTTAGTATCCAATAATTTATGATATTGTAGCCATCCCAATTATCTAGGGGTAAATAATGGACCGGTCAGGATTTAGTTGGCATCAATGTACAGTATCCTGAGTTGTGTGTTGCAAGAAATGTGAGATACATTTATTTTAAATTAAGAAAGCAAAGCAGCATATTATTGTAAATACCTGTGTTTAGGTTTCAAGCCATAATGAGAATGATCGAATCTGTTATTTAATTTGTGCTGTATCAACTGATCGATCATGGACAAGGGAAAATATTGTTTCAGGAATAAATGAGCTCGAGTACTTAATATAGTGTCAAGTGGATAGCCTTTATCAGCAACGCGGCCTAATATCCATGCTCCTCGGCGAGTACTGAGGAAAACCTGGACAACATAGAAAAAGACAGTATCTTAAACTAACAAATCCAGTAACATTTTTGTCTTAGTAGTATTTTTTTTTTTTGCTAATCATTATTAAAGTAGCTGCTAAATGCCAATGTACATAAAGTAAACAGTGATGGAAAAGTGAAGTGAACCTGTAAATTATCTCATTATTCTTTGATCCTGAATAAATTGTGTAGAAAAGATTTCCAATATTTTTTGTGTATTATTTTCAGTGTTACAATATCTAATCAAGAATACAAAGATGATCTAATTGAAGATAATGCAAATTTGGGTTACTTTTACTATTTCTTATCTCTTTGCTTGTTATGTCTGATGACTGCCACATCAGCTACACATTCCACACTGAAATGCATTTCCTGCTTTTTCCCTTTACATTCAGTATCTTGGTAGATTTTCCAGTGAATCAACTATTCGAGTTTACATCACATTTTTTCTTCCACTGAACCAAATGGGGTGGCGGTGGGGGAGTTTAAAGAAGAAGAGGAGGAAAGAGGCCTTTCCAAGCCTAGGATATCCGATGGGAATCTGGGTGCATTTTCAGTATTAGAATGGGACAATTTGTCATGGCCAACACGGTGAGGTCAATTCACTGCTGCCAATTCACCCTGGCTAACTTGCCATGGCCAGCTCACCATGCCCAACTTGCCATGGGACATGTAGCTGCTGACAATTCACCACAGAACAACTAGCCGCAGCACAATTCAACAGTTTTATATTATTTAAAATAATGAAACAATTATTTTAATATTTATTATTCATATTTCATTCTGCCCTTCTTTTGTATCCTTTCTTTAATTATTCTATTTCACCATTTCTTCAATATTATGTAAATGTCGGATCTGTTATCCTCACCTTCTATGCTTTGCTGGCATCCTGCCATAAAATGCAAAGAGGGAAGGGGAGACATCCTTGATAAAAACCAGAGATGCGAGGCCAGATTAAACCAACCACCAACAATAGCTGACTGGGAACAGAATGCAAAACTGCATCGAGTGGCACCAAACAACCAAGTGGATGTTAGGGAGGGAACCTGATAGGAGTTTGGTAACAGATGCAAAAGTGAGGAAGCAAGTACAAGCAGTTGGAGTGGTGCATTTTCAGCGAGGCTTGTGAATGCATCAAGAAGCCAAGTCTAGGCAGACAGGAGAGATGACAGCAGAGGTAATGAGAAGTAGAACAAAGAGCATGAATATGTGCCATATGCATATGCTTATTGGAGGCTAAGAGAAGACAATTCAGTTAGTCTCTCATCAGAAAACACACAACACCTTCAAAAGTGCCAAGGAAAGATCCAAAAACTTGGTCAAGAACATACTATGGTTTAAAAAAAGTATCAGCA
Organism: Hydrophis major; assembly: GCA_033807585.1. Lineage (NCBI taxonomy): Eukaryota > Metazoa > Chordata > Lepidosauria > Squamata > Elapidae > Hydrophis > Hydrophis major. The sequence continues at coordinate 125,509,546 of CM066330.1, forward strand.
ATCTGGTGCAAAAATAAATGAAGTACAAAACTTTCAGCAACAGAAGGCAGTCCCTTCATGGTTTAAATCTTCTCCTTGTCCAGCATGCATGAATGAAGTTTCCTTGCTCAATAGTTGCCAATAACGAAGAACCAGGTGCATGCAAAATCAGTGCCTTGCCATTTATTCACAAGATGCTTAGCAGGGTATAGAATTCTTAGACAGGAAAGTGGATCTTCCCTACTCCTTGGCCAAAAAAATGAATTGGGCCTGGCTGAGGAGTGTTTGATTCTGCATCTGCTGAATCTGCATCATGGAGAATGATCATGAGGCCATGGAATAACAGGGAACAGCTACCAGAGAGAAAAGTTCAACTACCATTGGAATGGCACGTAGTAAAGTTTCTTCATTCTCAAGAAAAGACAGGTAAAAGGCAAAGAAAGAACAATGGTAGATCATTTACTGTAACTGAATCTTTATATAGGTGTCATTTTGGATCATATAGCTTGTTCATTTGGAAAACTAGTTTCCTTTCTATCTCTAGGATCAGCCAGGTGCTTGGGAACAAACTTTTCCAGGTACACATTAGAAATTGGGGAACCATAAATCAATAAATACTCTGGCTGATAAAGGATAATTTTTTAAAAATTATTTGACCTGAGAAAGTAAGAATGTTTAAACAAAAACAGAATTGTGCCCAATTGAGCTGTTACGGTAGTGTTTGAACTTATGAGAAAATTTTAGTGTTCCAAAGTCTCATGGTCAGTCTGGACTTCAAAATGATATTCCAGACCTAGGGAATACAAACTATAAAGCCACTGTGGTCTATGGACTGACAGGCATGGTCTAATCCGTTTTTAAAGATAATATTAAAGTTTCAATAGTGTTTCTTCAACATATACATTTTATCTAATACAAAGCTACTGATCAAATTTTTCTATGTCAATTTCAATATATAAATATGCTAGATTTTTCCAGTGCTGAAAAGCCAAAAGCAATGTAGTACTTTTTGACCGTTTAGCCCCATAGTCTCTGCATTGAATTATATGTAATAATCCTAATTTAATTATTTTTTTAATCATAACATTTATCAAAAATTCTTTTTCACTTGTCCATCAAAATGGAGGAATGTCACTTTCTATTTATAACCCTTCCAACATCTGGCTGGATAATGATATTTGTGCAATTCCTAGAAGGTTTAATACCATCAGTGCAAAACCTTCAAATATAATTTCTGCATAGAGGCTAGTAGAGATCCTCCATATCACTGCAACACTTGCCAATCAATCTCTCACATTTCTCTCAAACCTAAAAAAGAATTTCCCGTACCTGTTTCAATAATAAACCACCCTCCTTACTGGGTGAATAAACTAAATAGGTGCTTCCATTTCACTTTCTTTTCTAAGCTATACATGATCAAAAGTTTTGTAAAAGCTTTGGGGAAAAAAGTCTCTGGAGATGAGCAAGAGGGAACTTGCCACAGCTGTACCACAGACAATCCTTTAGCCAAGTAATCCTTTGTTTCAAAACACTTGTTCCGCCACTTTTATCACATTCTACGATATCCTATGGATATTTTCAAAAAGACTTCTTGCATGTAAAAGGTTTGATAGCATCAGAATTTTAGAGTTCACAAGGTCAGTGGACATTCATAATTTTCAGAACACTTTCCTAATATCTTGCCCTTCATTAATATAAAAGAAAGCATGTAGTTACAAACCTGTTGTGCTGTGTGGCTTATCTCCACAGCAAGGTCCACTCCTGAGTTCCCAATACCAATCACAATGACTCTTTTTCCTGTAAATTCATCGGGACTCTTGTAATCACGACTGTGTAAATAGTGACCCTTGAAAGTGGTAATCCCTGTAAGCCAAGAGTAAAATTGTTCAAATTGCTGTTGTGTGCCTGTTTTCTTTCAGTTAGGGTGAAGATGGTAAGTTCAACACAAATTGATCGAGGAAAAGCTTGCTCTATTCCTCTTTTTGCCTCATATCTATGGGGCACTTGCCTTTCCAAGGAAAAACACAAGCTGTTCCGCAGGTTAATTGTTCTCACTGTCAGAAAATTTCTCCTTATTTCCAACTTAAATCTGTCTTGTTCAGTTTCCATCCATTATTCCTTGTCTGGCCTTCAGCTGCCTTGGAAAATAGCTTGATCCCTTCCTTTCTCTGGCAGCTCCTCAAATATTGGAACATTGCTATCATGCCTCCCCGGGTTCCTCTCTTCAGTAGACTAGTTCCAGTAACCGTTCTTCATATGTTTTACTCTCCAGTCCCTTAATCATCCTGGTTGCTCTTCTCTGCACTTTTTTCAGAGTCTCGACATCTTTTTTAGTGCGGTAACCAGTGGGGGATTCAATTTTTTTTACTATCGCTTCTGTGGGCGTGGCTATGACTGGGTGGGAGTGGGTATGTGGTCATGTGACTGAGTGGGCATGGATATATGGTCATGTGACTGGGGGGTTTCAAAAAACAGAAACTCACTTTCTGGAGCAGGGGGTCAGACTAGATAACCTCCAGGTACCTTCCAACCCTGGATTGTTGTGCTGTTTCAAAGCATTCTCTGAAGCTGCGTCTCTTGTGGCAACGTCCTTCCTTCCTCTCCTTCCCCCCTCGCTCCCTTTTTCCTTTCTTTCTCCCTTCCCTCCCTTTCTTTCTCCCCTTCCCCCCTCTTTCTTTCTTTCTCTTTCTTTTTTCCTTTGCAGCATCCCACCACATCCTGTTTTTGGCCTAGTGGGCCTCAGGGGGACCATTAGGCCTAGTGGGCCTAATGGGACCACTTCTGATTGGGTGAGATTAGGCAGTAGGAGTTTGTTAGTTGTGTGCCGCTTTTTTCTTTGATTATTGTGTTTCCTTCAATTTGTGACATACTTCCACTTGTCTTCCTCCAGGGGTTTGTCAGCAGAGTCAAATCCTCTGGGAATTATTTGTTTGGTTATTATTTGGTTCAATTTGAGCATAGCTTTTTTGCGTAGGTTGGATTTGGAGCTGCCTCTAGATCCCTTACTTTTTCCTCTAGTAGTTCACATAGCTTACATTTAATATATGTATAAACACCTAGAAACGAGTAAAGTAATAACTAAAAGTCAGCATGGGTTTATTTAAAAAAGATCATGCAATCCAATCCTATTTCATTCTTTGACATAGTGACTACATTATTAGATCAGTGAAATGCTGTGGACATAATACACTTAGGCTTTAGCAAGGCATTTGACAAAGTAAACCACAACCTACTTCTTGGTAAGCTAGAAAAAAGTATCACCATCAGATGGATTTCTAACTGGCTGACAAACCATACTCAACAAGTAGTCCTTATCTACATCTGCAGCTGGCAGAAATAGCCAACAACCTAGATCTGGGTTGTCAAACTCAAGTTGTCATAGCAGCATCACATGACGTATCGGGACTTTTTCCCCCTTCACTAAACAAGGCGGGGGCAGGGCCAGCATGTGACACATCCGGCCCGCGGGCTGAGAGTTTGACACCCCTGCCCTAGATGATAGGCTCAAGATCCGGATGGATCTTGACAGATTTGAACACTGGGACCCAACTTATAAAATGAAATTCAATGCAGAGAAAAGTAAAGTCTTAGGCAAGAAAAACCAAAAGTACACATATAGATCAGGAGAAACCAGGGATCTTAGAGTCTTAATGGACAACCAATTAAATATGAGTCAACAATGTGCAGCAGCAGCCAAAAAAGTCAATGCAATCCTAAGTTGTATTTACAGAGGATTCAATCAAGATCATATGAGGTACTAATACCACTCTATAAAGCCTTAGTAAGACCACACCTAGAATACTGCATCCAGTTTTGGTTACCACATTATAAAAAAGATGTTTAGACTCTAGAAAAATACAGAGAAAAGCAACAAAAATGATTAGGGGACTGGAAGTTAAACATATGAAAAATGGTTAGAGGAACTGAGTATGGCTAGTCTAGTGAAGAGAAGGACCAGGGATGACATGACAGCAGTGTTCCAATATTTGAGGGGCTGTCACAGAGAGGAGGGGAGTCAGTCTATTTTCCAAAGCACCTGAAGGCCAGACAAGGAATAAAGGATGAAAACTGATCAAGGAGTGATTCAGTCTAGAAATAAGGAGAAATTTTCTGACATTGAGAGCAATCAACCAATGGAACAGCTTGCCTTCAGAAGTTCTGGGAGCTTAATCACTGGAAACTTTCAAGAAGATACTTCCATCTTGTATGTATGTATGTATGTATGTATGTATGTATGTATGTATGTATGTATGTGTGTGAGTATCTCTCTCTCTCTCTCTCTCTTTCTCTCTCTCTCTATTTATCATAGATTATATATCTAACAAAGATTACATATGTATCGTAGATATATAGATCATCAGAGTTGGAAGAGACCTTGTAGGTCATCTAGTCCAACCCCCCCTCCCCCCCGCAATCTATCAGAAATGGTGTAGGGTCTCCTGCTTGGGCAAGGTTTTGGACTAGATGACCTTTAAGGTCCCTTCCAACTCTGTTATTCTGTTAAGTTCTGTTCCTCCATTTGAGTGATACTGTGGATGTCCTATCCCAATGACTGGAGGAGGTTGAGGACTAGATGTGTGAAATAGCTCTGACTCAAACCTAGCAAGATGGAATACTTGTGGGTATTTGGGCCTCCCTGGAGACAACGGCTGGTCTTTTGTCTCATTTGGTGCAACTCTGTATTTCAAAAAGGAATGTCAGTCTCTTAAAAACTTCAAATCATACCTGGGAAGGAGTCCAGGGGCAGATATGCACTGGTGTGGTGGCCAGTGCAGACCAAAACTGCATCAAAAACTGATGATTCTTGCTTCCCATCTGATTCTGTGGTAACATCCCATTGACCACTGGTAGAGAAGTCTGAGCATTTTGTTATGCTGCAGACTTTAGTCTGAAAGCAGAAGTCAGGAAAAGAATAAATCAACGCATAGTTATTTATTTGCTCAGAAAATCTTTCTCCCTCTAGAAAACTGTAGACTGTGCAGCGTGTGTTCCATAACCAATGTTAAGGAGACAAGCTAAACAACAATAACTAACCTCTCTCGACCTCACCACATTCCTAAGAGGTCTGTAAAGGGCATGCATAAGGGAACAATCATGCCTACCACCCCTGTCCTATTGTCCCCAATTATTAGTTCCTAGTCATGTTTTAAACTTATGTTTATTCTTATTTCTATTATATTGTAAGTGTTTGACAAAATGAATAAAATAAATAAATACATAAAAATAATAGGATTTATTCGAGAAGGGCCTGGGGATTACTTTCTAATTACTTTCCAATAAAAATTAAACCCAAAGATTAAATTTCAGAGGAGTCTGCTTAAATAAATAGGTTAAAGGGTTAGAAAGCTGGGTCTTAACATTTTTGTCCTAAAATCCAAGTAGTGTGGAGTACCATGTTTCTGATGGAAACATATCCTGCAGTGTGGAAATGACACTGCACAAAACTCTTTCACCGCACCTGAAAAACAGGTCTCTGCATGTATTGGTTTAATCTTAATAAATGAACAAAATATTAAGAAAGATAATCTCTAGTAAACTTCTGGATCTCTTGCATAAGATTTAAATGAAAGTGTGGGTGTGCTTTAGAAGCAAATTTGATTGGAATTTTCCACTCGCCTTGGCTAAGCAAGCAACCAAGCAAGCAGGTTACACATGGAAGGGAACCCCATATGTTGCTTGTGCTCAGGAACAGGGGTGGGATTCTACAGGTTCGCACCTATTCGCTAGAACTGGTTATTAACATTCTAAGCAGTTCGAAGAACCGGTTGTTAGAAGAAATTACTGGCCTAATCCTGTAAGGAAGGCAGGAAGGAAACATTCTAGTGTTGCTTCTAGAAACTGCCTCTCTGTTAACCCTTATTACATTCTTGGCAGGACTAGACTTTCAGGAACGTCTCTGGAGTTTTTTCCCCCTCCTTTGGAGGTACTTTGCTTGTTTGGAGTGACCATTCAAAGTTACAATAGCACTGAAAAAAGTGACTTATGACCATTTTTCACTCTTACGACTGTTGCAGCATCCCCACAGTCATGAGAGGCCAGGCAAGGAGATGCGTGCCACAATGTGAGTGATGTTGAGTTGGCTATGCCCAGCCAATAACATGACCACCAAGCCACACCCACCCAGTCACATGACCAAGCCATGCCACCAACTAAGCCACACCCACAGAACCGGTTGTTAAAAAAATTGAATCCCACCCCTACTCAGGAGCAGAGAAATCTGAAGACATTTAGAATCAAAACTATGCCTAATCCCAAGGTAGGACAAGTATCAATGGTTTAAAAAATTATATGAAAGTGGTTCAAGTCTAAAAATTAAGCAGAACTTCCTGACTTTATTTATTCAATCAATAAATATTCTACAAATGCATTATTTCTCCTTTCAATATAGTAAAAATGATAAATATAACCCATACAAACAAAAGTTATTTTGGGCTCTTCAATAATGTTTAAATATGGGAAAGAGTTTAGAGAACAAAACATTTAAAATATACTTCTCTATTGGATCCTGAATGGAGTAATGGCTGAACTAGTTGACTACAATGTTTATTTCCAACTCAATTATTTTATGATATTTCTGTAACTATACAAGTGGAAGGATTAAAATCAGTTCCTAAAACACTAAAGTCCCATCCATATTTTAACATAGAATGTGTTCTCATCAAGCATGCTAATTTAAGCTAGTTTTCAACTTATGATCACAATTGGGATCAGAATTTCCATTGCTAGCAAGGCAGCTGTTAAGTGAGTTATACCTGATTTTATGACTTTTTTGCCATGATTGTTAAATGAATCAAGCAGTTATTAAGAGAATCCAGCTTCCTCTTTGACTTGGTCTGTTGGAAGCCAGTTGAGAAGGTCACAAATGATGACCTTGGGATACTGCCTGGATTTTGATAATGAGAATTCTGTCACAATTGTACATCAATTTTTTCAGTGCTATTGTACCTTTGAACAGTCATTAAATAATGGTTATAAATCAAAGACTGCCTGTACTAGGATGTAATCTCATTTAAGATGTTGTCAGAATAAGGATAAGCATGACCGTCTCTAAAACAGGGGTCTCCAACCTTGGCACCTATCAGTGGATTTCAACTCACAGAGTCTCTCTCCCAGAGCTGAAGTCCACAAGTCTTGAAGTTGCCAAGGTTGCAGACCCCTGCTCTAAAACATAGGTATGTCACAAGTAATCAGTCCATTAAACTCTTTTAGTGTAACTTGCTAGATACAGGAATTTTAGTCATCAGGGATAGGTTGTTGCTCTCAAAAGAAGATGGCTTCCGGTTTTGCGTGGCTTCAGCGGCAGCAGGAATTCATGACTCTCCGTGATTCCTGCTGCGTTCGCCCCCAAGGTGCCCCTGATTCAAATGGGTATGGGGGATAAGGCTGCCCTGTAGAGGCAGCCGAAGAGAGAGGGGATCCAGACAGGGGTTTGGGGGTGTTGCAGACCCCCTCCCCAGCTGGAAAAACCCCTTTTTCCCAAGGTGGTGGAGCGGCGGTCAGTAATGGCTGCCACAAAGAAGTCTGCAGCCGTGTAAGATTTGTGCTGGAGGAAGCAGAAGTGAAAGTGTGGCTGAGCTGGGACAATAAGAAACTTTTTACCCTGGAAACTGAATTGCTTGAATTATTTGAAGGATACATTGTTTCCCAAAGAAGGTTGGAAAACGGCGAAGAAAGCTGTCAAGGGAAAGTTTTTTTCTTCACTCTCCCTCCCCATAGAAACAGCAGACGGAGATCTGGAAAATCTACTTGAGCACTGAAGGTAATCCAATTTGAAATTTAAAGCCAAGGGATAAAGGATTTCTGAACACTGGATTTAAAAACTTAAAATTCTTTCTAGTTTTTACAAGGGGAAGGGAAGAGATAAAGACTTATAAGATTGTACTGAAGGAGACTGCTTTGAGCCTATAAGAACAGGAATAAAAGACATTAAGACTTCTAGAAGATCATCTTGGAACTGTGTATTTGAATTCTACCCTAGGAGGTGAAAATATAGAAAGAAGAAAGTGCTAAATGAAACTGTTTGCTCTGATTTGGTTTGCTTTGTGACTTTGAGATTTTTGTGAACTTTTGTTAAAAAAGGGGGGGGACTAAAGACATTAGGGTTGCTTCAAAAAAGAAAGAGAGCAAAAAATGGCATTATCTTTTGAAGGACTACAAATGGAATTTCAAAGACTGAAAGAAGAAGATAAGGGCTCTTCTGGATCTATTTTTCACTTTTCAGAAATGGCGATTGCTACCTATCAAGAAATATGACAACGAGTCTTCCGGTTTGCCAGGCTTCGGCGGCGTTAGGGATTCGCGTTCCTGTGCGATCCCTGTTGCGCTAGCCGTCTTGGTGCCTCCGATCCTGACGGGTCTGGAGGCTAAGGCTGCCCCGTAGAGGCAGCCAAAGACAGGGGGGATCCGAAGAGGGGTTTGGGGGTATTGCAGACCCCCTCCCCAGCCAGCAAAACCCCCTTTTTTCAAGGCGGCAGCTGGGTAAGATTGCGCAGGAGGAAGAGGGAGAAAGTTTTGAAGAGAAAGGTTTTTTTGGCTGAACCAGGACTTTAAGATATATTCACCATCCTGAAAACTATGACTTTTTGAACAACACTTTGTTTCCAGAGGAGATTTTCAAAGCTGCGAATTTGAGGTGCTGAAAGGGAAAGTTTACTCTCCTTCCCGACGGAATTAACAAATGGACATTGAGAAACCTGTCTTTTTATAGAAGGTTAAAATTTGGCTCTTTGTTACAAGTGGGAAGGGAGAGGACAAAAAGATATATATATTAAGATCTTGTTGGAGGAGATGCCTTGAAGATTTTGAGATTAGAAATTAATTGTAATGAGGCTTTAAAATACAGACTGGGCTCCTTTTCTTTTCTTTTTTAACTGATACTACCCCAGGAAGAGAAAGTGAGAACTTTGTGCTCTGTTTGGACTGATTGATGACTCTGGGACTTTGGGGAACTGTTTTAACTTCTGAAACATTTTGGTTGTTTTAAGAAGAAGAAGAAGGGGGGGGGAGAGTTTATAATGGCTTTACCTGATGATGAACTTAGAAAGGAATATGGAAAAATAAAGAAAGAAGGCAAGGATGCTGTGGAAGAAGCCTTTCATTTCTTAGAAATGACATTTGCTATTTGTCAGCAAACACAACAACAGATGGAGAAAGCAGAAGAAGAAGAAGAAGAAGAAGAAGAAGAAGAAGAAGAAGAAGAAGAAGAAGAAGAAGAAGAAGAAGAAGAAGAAGAAGAAGAAGAAGAAGAAGCCATCTTTAATGAATGGAAAAGATTGATCAAGAAAGAAGGGAGAAAGAGAGGAAGGAAAATGAAGGAAGATGTAAAAAAAACACCCAAGAAAGAGAAAAATAAGATGCAAAATCAACATAATGTTAGAAAGCAAAAGGAAAAAGGAATACAACAGAAAGGGGAAGCTAAAAAGGCGGAGGTTAGGAGAAGGGGGGTAAAAAGGCCAGGTGGGTTAAGAAAGGAAGGGAAAAGGGGGAAAAAAGTCACAAAGGTATGAAACAAGATGGGAAAAAGGGAATTTTTTTTAGGGATAAAGGGTAATGTATAATCTTTTTTTTTAAAAAGGAAGATTCTGCAAGGTATTTTAAGATGGTATATAAGAATTAATAAAAGATTAAAATATTAAAATGTTTAGTAGTGATAGACTTTAAACTTTAAAAAAAATATTAAAGGGAATGTCTAAAATATTGAGTTTAATTATAGAGTTAAATTGACTATTGTGTTGATGTTATTATAAACTTATTATTGCAGCATTTGTTTTTGAAATAGATAATTGGAATGTTATAAGATCTAATATTTAGATTTATTATCTAATTATGTATTTAATCATTTTAGATTTACTATTTTTTCTTCTTTTTAAAATCTAGTAGGTAGAATGTACTAAGCAGAATTAGATTGGAAACTAGGAGTTATTTTAAATGTTAATTTAGGGGGATGATAGAAAGGCATCATACTTTGATTAGTGATTTCAGGAGAAATCTTTTTTTTTATTATAGGGAATGAGATAAATGGATAATTTGAAAAGAATGGACAAAAGATACAAGTATAATGATTTAAATTAAAATGAAATAAATAAAATAGAATTAAGAAGAGTGTAAAGCAGGGAGAAGCTATATAGAAGATATAGAATGGTAAATAAGATAGGTAATGATATATAAGATGAGCATTAATTTAATTGAAGTCCATATAAAGAGAGGTAATCTGGGGCCAAGCTACTTTCTAAAAAGAAATTTTATGTTTTTGTGTTTTGTGTGTTTATGTTTGTTTGAGAATTAATAAAACCTTGGAGAAATGTTAGATGAGAATAACGGTAAACAAGTCAGAGAGAATTGAAGATGATGACTATAAAATGGATAAATATGGGGGAAAAAATAATAATAATAATGAAATTGAATAAGAGTAAAGAGAAATAATGGAGATTTGTTAAAGGATATTTGTGTGTCCATGTGGAAATGAGGTAAAATAGAATTGTGTTTGTGTAAAATGGTGTTTTATCCGACTTGTAAAATTTTATAATGGAAAGAGGCTTTATGTACTCAATGGTTGATGATGGTTTGTTTGTCTTTAAAATTAATAAAATTTGTTTCAAAAAAAAAAAAGAAAGAAATACGACAACGACAGGAAGGCTGGGATGAAGGAGAAGAAGCCATCTTTAATGGACAAACACACTTAGTGGAGGAAGAAAAGCGAAAGGGGGGCAAGGAAAAGGTGAACTTAGAACTTAAAAAAGCAACCAAGAAAAAGAAAAATGAGATGAAAAAGCGATATGATGTCAGAAAGCAACAGAAAAGAGAAATACAACAGAGAGGGAAGATTAAGAGAGTGAAACTTGAGAGATGGGGGGGGGGTTCAAAAAGCTAAAGTGGATAAGAAAGAAAGGGGAAAAGGAAAGAGAAGTCATAAAGGCTTTAAACAAAATGCTAAAAAAACGATTTTTTTTCAGAGACAAGGGGTAAGATAATTTTATAAAAATGATTCTGCAAAAGTACATAAGAGTGTATTGTAGATTAGTATTTGAAGCTGAGTTAGAAAACCAGAATATTATATGACTTAAAAATGGATTAAAGGGAAGCCATGATTTAATTATAGAGTTTAATTTTTTATGAAATATTATTTTTATTGCTTAAGAATTAAGAAATAGAATTTAATTTCATATGAAATATTGTTCTTATTATAAATTTAACATTCCTTTTTCTTTTTTTTTTAGTTTTATTATTACTTATTAAATTCAATATTATTTGTTTGTTTTATTATTTTGAAATGTAATACTTAGAATGTACGGAGCAGAATCAGTACGGAAAATATATATTATCTTAAGTGTTATTTAGGGGAAAGATAAAAAGTTGTCATACTTCAATTTGGGTTTACAGGAGAAATATTGTATTAGATAGAAAAGATAAGTAGATGATTGAAAGAAAACAGACCAAAGATGCAAATATAATTATTTAATTGAGATGGAATAAATAAAATAGAATCAAAAGAATGACTAGGAGAGAGAAAATATATGGAAAATAGAGAATGTTAAATAAGATATGAGATAGTATATTATGTGAGTATAAACTTTGATTGTGTCTGTATAAAAAGAGTTAACCCGGGGTAAGCCTCCTTCCAAAAAGAAGTTTTATGTACCGTATATACTCGAGTATAGGTCGACCCGAATATAAGTCGAGGCACCCAATTTTACCACAAAAAACTGGGAAAACTTATTGACTCGAGTATAAGTCGAGGGTGGGAAATGCAGCAGCTACTGGTAAATTTCAAAAATAAAAATAGATGCCAATAAAAACTTTCACTAGGACAGTTGAGAATAAGTTTGATGTTCACAATTTCCTCTTTGAAAGAGACCAGTAAATAGGGAACAAGAAGATGAAGAAAAAGAAGTGTGTTTTTTCACACTTTTCACACTGAAGTGAACAAAAATGGCATCATAGGAACAAGCTTATTCTCAGCCCAAAGGTTTGTTTCTGATTTCTTCCCTGATTTAAGGGAAATTTGGGAAACGATCTCACTATCATGAAAGGTTTGATTGATTCACTAACCCAAAAGATGATGATGATGACAGTGGTAGGCAGGAGTCACTCTCTCCCTTGCAAGAAAAAACCAAGAGCCGTTCTTATGATATCTCTCTCTCTCCCCCCCCCTCCTCCCCCTCCTCCCGAGTGGACTGAAAGCAGCTGGAGCTGAGGAAATGAAACTGAGTGGAGCGACCTCCCCTTGCGTTGCTTTCTCAGCCTAAAGCTCAGAAAAGCCTCCCCCTCCCCCTCCCCCTCCCCCTCCTCCCGAGTGGACTGAAAGCAGCTGGAGCTGAGGAAATGAAACTGAGTGGAGCAACCTCCCCTTGCGTTGCTTTCTCAGCCTAAAGCTCAGAAAAGCCTCCCCCTCCCTCTCCCCCTCCCCCTCCTCCCGAGTGGACTGAAAGCAGCTGGAGCTGAGGAAATGAAACTGAGTGGAGCGACCTCCACTTGCGTTGCTTTCTCAGCCTAGAGCTCAGAAAAGCCTCCCCCTCCCATGCTTAAAAGTTGCAAAGGAAACACGGAAGCAGGGAAGCGGCTGCCCAGCTTCGGAGCTCCACACCATTTTTTTTGCAGAGGGGAATCTGACTCGAGTATAAGTCGAGGGCGGTTTTTTCAGCACAAAAAATGGGCTGAAAAACTCGACTTATACTCGAGTATATACGGTATTTATGTTTTGTATAATGTTTGTTTAAGTCTGACAGGATGTGGAAGAATACTAATGAAATTATATTCAATTAGTATATAATCTTAAGGCAGAAGAAGTATGATTAAATAGAAGGAAAGGGAGTAATAAAGAGAAGTTTGGAAAAGATATGAAGTTGACTAGATAAGATAAATATATAGAAATGTGATAATTTGGAATTATCTTTTTTTAAAAAAAAATAAGATGGCTTATTTGTTTCTTTTAGAAAAGATATTTTATGTTACTACAACCTAGTAGTAGTAGGTTGTAGTAACATAATAAGATATGTTGCCATTAGAAAATTTTTCCTGATGTCCATGTAAAATCTGCTTGTTTGCCATTTACAGTATACCTACTGCATCTTGTTTTGTTTGTGTGTGTAAAAAAAACTAATAAAGTTTGTTCAAAAAAAAAAAAAAGAAAATTAGGCAAACTCATCAAATCTAGAATATAAGTGGAGAAAGTCTCCTTAATGTAGTTCGACCCCCTGACCATGCTACATCTCCCATTAAAACACCTCCAATAAAGAAGAACCCATCAGGTTCCAAAGCTATTTCTTTGTTGAAGATATGTTGCCATTAGAAAATTTTTCCTGATGTCCATGTAAAATCTGCTTGTTTGCCATTTACAGTACACCTACTGCATCTTGTTTTCTGGTGTAGCTTTGTACAATTCTATTCTGTTTTCTACACATCTTTCATATATTGGAACAGAGCTTCCATTTCTCCTCAACCATCTCTAGGTGACACATACCTAACACTTCCAATCCTTCCTCATAGGTTTTTTTCTTTCAGGACTGTTATCATTTTTCTTCCAGTTTGTCAATGTCTTTCCTTCAATGCAATGCCCAAGAAACATATGGTATATTGTAGGTACAATCTGATCAAAGTAAAATAGGCACCCAAATGACTCTTAATCAGGACACAATGCTTTGTTAATGCATTTGTAGTTGGTCACTATGAGAAAAGTAGATAAGATTTGGCATGATTTACTCTCCTGCCCAGCAATGCATTTTTTTAAAATGCTCACAAATAATCTGTTCCAGAGTTTTGCCCAGTGTCAACACCAAACTGCCTAGTACTCACCTAGATCCTGTCCTCCCCCCCTCCCATTTTGAAGGTGAAAAGAATATATGTGCCTCTGCAACGCTTCAGAAAAAAAGGGTCATATTCATCTTACCTTGAAGTGAATATATTTCAGAAGGTCAAAGTGTTTTCCATACATCCGGAAATAGTCCATTATCTTTGAATTGTGCATGTAGTTGGGAAAATCACCTGGGATGGGGAAGTCACTGAAGCACATCATCTCTTTGGAGGTGTTGATGATCACAGATTTGTAAATACTAGCCCGGTCTTCCTCAGGATTGTCCTGCAACAAATAAAAAATTAGTTTTTGTTATTGCTCATTTCCTGTGTCTGAGATGATTCTAAGGTTTAAGATCCTCAAATAAAAGTACCGTTTCAATATCAATATAAGAGCACGGAAAGAGGTACATATGCAGCTCTAAACCTAAATTCATCATGCCCTATGTATCCAGCCCTCGTATGCACAGAAAATCATCTGCCTATTCTGTAAGCTGCACTCCAGAATGGTTTTCATGGAAAGCTGTAAATTTAGACATTAGCTGCATCTTTTCCTTCTCTTCATTCTGACTTACGCATATTTCTACGATTTTCAGAATGCTTTTGAGGTAAAAATATATTTTTCATATTTCTAACTACAGTATGATAAATGTAGACCAAGTGTCTACATGAAACAATGCTGAAGGTTGAGAGAATTAACAACAATCCCTTGGAAGTAAAGCTTCAATGTTATGGAGCATTTGCACTTACCTTGAACCTCCAGAGTCCCCCAATATCATCACTGCTTTCAAAGCAAACAGGCTCCAGACCTTCTTCCAAGCAGCATTTGATATTACAGAGTCCACTGGAACCAGCTCCAATAATTGCCACTCTTTTCTTTCCCATCTTCTGTTTCCCAAAAGCAGATGTGTTAGGACCAATTTATTTATTTCTATGTATTTTATAATAATAACACCTGAAAAAATAAATAATCCAATATCTTTGGGAATAACAGGGAAAGGATCATGAATCCAACCAATAGTTGCCATTTCCTATCATTTCTTTAGATGGCTGCCAACCTCAATTTCATCTGCATACCACCCAGCCCATTGTCCTTCCAAGACTCTCAATTCCTCCAATGGTTTCAGAATGATTAGCACTTCCTTAAATTAAATCATGCTCAGGCCTCCCACAAGCATCTCCATAGTGATTGAAGATCATGAATGGCTGTCCCCTCCACATGACCATCTAAAAAGCTGGATGCCGAGTTTATTGAACTATTCCCAGAACTACTGAGTGTAAGACTTAAAAATGGATGAGGTTTTAGAAAACTGAGGAAGGGCAACTTAATCCCAATATTCAAAAAGGGAGCAGCGTGGACATGGAAAACTAGTATCTGCATTGGGAAAGATAATAGCAGTATCAAGCAGCATGTCTGCAAGCACATAGGAAAGAAATTTATAAAGAACGACCATATTGGCCAAAAACAAACAATAGCAAGCTAACTTCATATATTTAAGAGGCAGAAATTAATTTAGTAGGCAAGGCCATAGATGTAGGTTACGTTGATCTCAGTAAAAATAAAGACTTTTGCAATGTCTCTCATAGTGTCTCACATTTATGGATAAATGTGGTCTTGGCAATACTGTGGCCTTGGAGGGTTTGCATGTGGTTAAGTAACTGCATACAAAGACAGCTCATAAAAGGTTTTCCATCATCCTGGATCAAAGTCCTTCCATTCTTAACCCAGACCCACAGTATCTTTGTAAATGGCCTGAAGACTGGAATGGAAAGAATGTAGGTAACAACTATCTAAGGGATTGGTTAACATCTTCCAACAAAATAATTGCAATTCAAAAAGATTGCCATAAGCTTGAACATTGGACTTTCAAAATTAAACATTGAAAAAGATGTGCAAGTGTATTTCACAGACAAAAGCCTGGAAAAGCACCAGGCCAAAACAGAATAGCTCTCTCTTGCTTGAAAGTGTGTCCTGATCAATCGGCCCCCATGTTCACCCCGATCTTTAATAAATTACGAGAGATGTGTTATGTCCCTTCTTGCTTCAAATGCTCTACTATCATTCCGGTGCCCAAGAAACCCTCCAATAAAGAACTCAATGACTACAGTCCTTTTGTTTTAATATCAGTACTTATGAAAACCTTCAAAAGGTTAGTGCTGGCCCACCTGGAAGCCATAATGGATCTGCTGCTAGATCCCTTGCAGTTTGCCTACCATGCAAATAAATCGGCCGATGATGCATTAAATATGATACTCCATTATATCTTACATCATCTTGAATTACCAATGACTTATTTATAGACTTCAGCTCTGCATTCAACACCATCATTCCAAAAATCATTCTCTCTAAACCAGGGGTATCAAACCCAGATCTGGCCCATAAGGTGGTTAGATCTGGCCTACGGGGCAGCCTTGGAAATAGCAAAAGACTGGCCTTGCCCAGGCTGACCGGGCACTGATCTGCAATATAGCAATGGCCATCTGGGCTGGTTCTGGGCCAGCTTTAGATCTGCTGTGCCACCCTGGAGCCAGCAGGAGGCCGCCACCACTCCACCCCTTTGCACCCAGGAGGTGGTGAGCGTGCATGGGGCCTGGCGTCCCTGTGGACCGTCTTGCCCTGTAGCCTAAGTTCTGAGCGCTAAGTTCTGAATGCCAGTGTTTGTGAACTTGCTGCCTCCTGGGAGCATGCCCAAGGGGCAGGGCCAAGATACCAGGACTGTCTCTCACTGGCTCCAGGGCAGCCATGCAGGTTAGATCGAAGGCCTGAGTGCAGGAACCAATGCCATCTGTGGCCCAGGTGGGCTGTTCGCTCGCATGTGTCGGCCTTACCATTTGAGAGCAGGAACAAAGCCTTTAATTGAGTGAAGCCCTTGCACCCACATCCAACCCACCAGAGCTCGCCATGTTGTGGGAGGAATGATACCCCTTGTCCCATGGAGCCCACTGCCACTTGATCAGGGAGAAGGAGGGAAGAGCAGTAAGGGTTTGAGCAAGCCAGTAGGTTAGGTGGGTCTGGATGGCTGGGAGGAATCATGGCTGCTCAAGTGGCTTGTGTCACTGTCATCAGCGGCCTGGGTACCCATTTCCATCTGAGTTGAGGAAAGCGTAGCCTCAGCAGCAGGATTGCCCTCAAAGATTGCTCCATTTCCAAGCACCCCATTCACTTGCACGCAGGCAGGCTCCACAGGACAACAGGGTCTCATTCCTCCCCTGGTGCAGCAAGCTCTGGCAGGCCGGCAGGAAATGCTGAGAATACAATTAAAAAAACCAAGAGAGACCAAATCAACTTGGCATAGCACAACGCCTCTTTGCAAACAAACTCGAAGCATGCTTGCAAAGGATTGGACCAAGCAGTGGAAGTCCGTTAAGCTCACACAGACATACACACACAAACACACACATCAAGCCAAACCACAAGAAGCAATCAGGATTCTGCTAAAACACATGAGGCATCCTCCAGCATCAAAACAAAAGCAAAAAACTCCAGTTGAAGTGCAATGAAGCCCAGCTGTCTTGAAAAGTGCTAATGAGAGAGAGAGATTCCCTTGGAAACACAGTGCTTAAGGTGAAAGGTAGCTTCTCCCTGTTCCTATTTGCACTCTGAGAAAAAGACACACACACATACCTTGGGGTGTCCCCCTCCAACAAGGCTTTGGAGGAGCCTTTGGTTGCAAGATGGGTTGCTGAGTGATTGTCTTGCAAACTTGGAGAGGTGCACAAAGGGAACATAAGCCCAGTTGGGATGCCAGGAGAGGGAGAGGAGGAGAGTGGGGAAGAAGAGGAGGAAGACGAAGTAGAAGCAGGAGGAAGAGGAAGAGGAAGCAGGACCAGGAAGAGGGGGAGGAGGCAGAAGCAGACATAGTAGAAGGAGCTGGAGGAGGAAAAGAAGGAAGGACATGGAATTTGGGTGTTACAAGCGCAGCTGCTGGAGGATCTTTGCACTGAGCAAGAGGCCTTCGCATGTGCTAGCCTTACTGTTTGAGGGCATGAAAAAAGCCTTCAACTGAGCAAAGTCCTCATACCCATGACCAGCCTGTCACAGCTCGCTGAGGAATGAGACCCCATTGTCCTATGAAGTTTACCTGTATGCAAGTGGGGCATTTGCATGCAAATGGGGTGCTTGGGAGCGAAGCAATCTTTGAGGGCAATCTTGCTGCTGCACCTCCACTTTCTTCAGCTCAGATGGAGCCAGGCACCCGAGCTGCTGGTGGTGGCGGCAGGA
Source organism: Hydrophis major (assembly GCA_033807585.1). Taxonomy (NCBI): domain Eukaryota; kingdom Metazoa; phylum Chordata; class Lepidosauria; order Squamata; family Elapidae; genus Hydrophis; species Hydrophis major. The sequence goes on from CM066330.1 coordinate 125,527,535, forward strand.
GCCACCTGAGCAGCCATGATCCCCTGTCCCCAGCCAGCCAGTCCCACCCAACCTACTCCCTGCCTCACCAGCCAGCAAGCACAAACCCTCGCTGCCCTTCTCCTCCTTCTCCCTGGTCAAGCAGAAGTGGGCTCCAGGGGACCATGTGTCTCATTCATCCCCCCAATGTGGTGAGCTCTGGTGGGCTGGATGTGGGTATGAGGGCTTTGATCAGTTGAAGGCTTTGTTCCTGCCCTCAAACGGTAAGGCCGGCACATGCAAGTGAGAAGCCCACTTGGGCCACAGACGGAATTGGTTCCTATGCCTGTGCCTTAGTTCCGACCTATGTGGCTGCCTTGAGCCAGTGAGAGATGTCCTGCAACCTCGGCCCTGTCCCCTGGGCGCATATGCGCCCAGGAGGTGGCGAGTTTGCAAGCACTGGCATCTTGGGTTAAAGAGAAGCGCTCAGAATTTAGTTAGCCTGTGGGGCAAGACGATCCCTGGGGACGCTAGGCCCCACGTGCACTCACCAGGTCCTGGGTGCAAGCAAGGGAGCGGGGTGGGGGCAGCCTCCTGCTGGCTCCAGAGTGGTGCTGCATACCAGCTTGGATGGCCACTGTCACATTGCAGATCGGTTCCTGGTCGGCCTGGGCCAGGCTGCTGCAAACCAGTCCTTTCCTATTCCCAGGACAGCCCTGCAGGCCAGATCTAACCACCTTGCAGGCGGGATTCAGCCCGCAGGCCTTGAGTTTGACACCCCTGCTCTAGGATGATAATTAGTAGGAAAATGAAGCCTTAACCAAAAACAATGAAAGTAGCAGTTATGTTCCCTTTGCAAGAGTGAGAAGATATATAGCAGTGTATAAATATCTGACTGTTCTGTGTAATGGGATAGATCTGTTATTTTTCCTGCTTTTTCAGGACAAAAACCAGACATAGAAATTTAAATAAAGGAAATTTGGGCTGAATATAAAATGGTAAAGTTCTTAAGCTGGAACCATTTGCCTTAGAATAGTGATGGTCTCCCTTCCTTAGGAAGGTGAGAAGAGTCAGTGGTAAAGAAACCATAAATAGAATAGAATAGAATAGAATAGAATAGAATAGAATAGAATAGAATAGAATAGAATAGAATAGAATAGAATTCTTTATTGGCCAAATGTGATTGAACACACAAATAAAATCAAATATGGTTCAAGTTGCAGATACAGAAAGTCCCCACCCACCCCAAAAGCCATAGAAGGGTACCACAAGGAGCTGTCAGAAAGACTTCAAATTACTTGATGGATTAATTAAAATTAATCACTGAAAAGCTGCCAGGTCTTACCTATATTTCCAGAAAATAATTTCTTTTTCTCCAAAATCATCATTTAGGACAAGTGGGCTCTACTTTTTTTAACTTCTTACACAAAGTATCGATATTTTATGGAAATGCATCAGGACTCACTTCAAGTGGGCAAAAAGTTGTTTGAAAAGGGATTATCAAAATGAAAAAGGGGAAGAAAAACAATGCAGGCGTTGTTCTGAACTAAAGGTAAAGCTTTTCTTCCTTGTTAACTTTCTAAGCCGAAAGAACTAATGGAGAAGAAGGGAGGACTACTTGAGCAACAATATTTCCATAAAGCTTCCCTTAAAATTGCTAATTTAGCTTGTCTTCAAAGAAATCAGAATAAAATAAGCAGCCCTGTGTCGTCATCCCAAGATAGTCTCTCAAACTTTACTCTTTGTCAGCCATTTTTGCTATTATTAATTAACACAAAAGAAACCAGAATTATTTTCCTGTTTCTCTTTCATTCAAATTTATTTTGTAACCTTAGTTTAGACCAAAAAAAAAGCTTTAAGAAACAGATTGTGCTACCCGAATAAGCCTTATCCTTTAGACTAAAGGAGACAAGAAAACATGACCACCTCTATTTTCCAATCTTAACTGACTGATTTACACCTTTTTCCAGGCGCACTGCCACAATAAACACCAAGCATATAGAAACATGTTCATATCAACAAATTGCGACAAACCTGAAAAGGCTGCAGATGAACAGTCTACAGTAGGGGAAATGAATGGATTATCTTCTTTGCTTCTTGTATAATAAAAGTTTCTCAACAGGAGAAAGATTTACCCAAAGACACCAATAAGCAATTACTCCTCCCGTTTTGGCAGAGGCAGGATCTGATGAAATTTTGTAATGTTGGCATTGTCAAGTATCCTTGGCAAGCTTTATATATACATGAAGAAATAGTTTATTAATGATTATCCTTTGCATACGTGGAATGTGAATCAAAATTCATGTTTTGAAATTCTGTAACCTCTGGAATGTGGGAAAGCTGTAAGAGCAGCACAGCAGGATGTTTAAATCGTTTTCTCAACATGGCTGCTGTTGTGAATTTAGCTGCAAAAAGTTTATACTCTGAATATTCACATATACATGCTAGACTAATTGATGAAATAGATCATTTAACAATACAACAACAGTTTCAAAAATGGACAAATAAAATGATTGGAAAGACATTGCTGCAAACTTCTTATCTAAATAAAAAAGCAACTGTAATTGCCAAAACTCCCACAGCGGCAATGGGAACTGTGCTGGATGGAGTGTGTATTTATCTTAGAAATTAGGTTCTATCTCTTAAAGCATTGCCTGCTGGGAAACATAGTTCTTTATCATGTGGTCACATCTGTACCTCTGGTTGACCACTGGGTCAGTCTTCTGATTGGCTGAGGGGCAGCCTTGATTACGTTAAGCTAGTGAGGCCTACTTGAATTACAACTTAACCAATGGCTGCACATTTCTCAATGTGGGGATGAAATCATTCTCTTTTTTACCTACATGCCTAAAATCAGATTATTGATGCCTTCAGAAGAATCTTCTTTAATGTGAATCATATCTGAGAAGAATGCCTGAAATAAATCTAATTTGGATAATATCTTTCATGTTGAGTTAAACTGTCTGTAACAATTAAGAATTATGTAAGCAGAAGCAGAAACTTGGAGCAGAATAGTAAAAAGAGAATGCAATAAATCCCTCTAATCCCAAGAAAACAGGAGGGATCCATTTGGGTGAAGCAAATAGACTCCTTCCCCCCTCTCCCTCCCTCCCTCTCTCTCCAAGAACAAGCATGTTAATTACCTTGAGAAATTGTATTTGCAAGGGAAAGAAGCTGATTCAATCCATTTGAATCAGTGCTTAGAAGATACAGGGAGGGGCCATTATCTCCCTCCATTGAACAGGCAGGAAGAGGATGAGTTTAGCAAACAGATGGCTGCATGTTTTCCAGCTCTCTCCCTGCTACCTTTAAATGTGATACTTTGTAAGCAATTATTCTCAGCTCTTCCCAGAACCATTCAGTTTGAACACCTAGACAACTGCAAGAAGTTACACTGATCCATTTCATTGGCTTAAAACAGAGAGGAAAGAGAGCTTACTTAGCCATGAGGATGCATAAAAGGAACCTCTCCCTAATTGTGTTGGAATTTATGACACAGGTCCCCTTAGCAATCAGCCATAAATACCACTGGCTGGGTTATTTAACTCTGCATGGACAAGCCAACCTGAGAAATGGAAACCCAGCCAAATTAGAGAATCATTGTTGAGAATCATTAGAGAATAATTCTTTAACTCTTGTTTGGGAAATAAAAATACATGAAAGAGTCAATCCCTCAGAGTTTGCAGGTATTCGGTCCAAGCTGGGAACCCCAGAACTGCAAAATCAGCTCTGCAAGCCCTATCAAAGGGAAAATGCCAAAAGCCCAGTTTACTCCAAGCTTCGTCTAAGTTGCAATGCACCCCAGTGGTCAAATAGTGAATTTCAATGAAGTTTTCGAAATTCAGCTACCGGCTTGCAACACAACCCAGTGCAGGAGTGGGATTCAAATATTTTAACAACTGGTTCTCTGGGTGTGGCTTGGTTTTCATATGATTGGGTGGGTGTGGCCAACTCAACATCACTTACATCAAGGGGCGCTTCTCGACTGGCCTCTCATGACTGTGGGGATGCTGCAATGGTCGTAAGTGTGAAAAATGGTTATAAGTCACTTTTTTTCAGTGCCATTGTAACTTTGAATGGTCACTAAATTAACTGTTGTAAGTCAAAGATTACCCAAACAAAAATACAAAAAGCTTCTTTGCTTGCAGAAAGCTGCCCTAAATACCAATCATTAGATTAAAAATACCTGCAAGCTGGAGTTACAAATCAGGCAGGGTGCCAGAGCACCTTGAGGAATTAAAATAGTTAAAATGCCATGATAACTATCAACAACCAACTCTTCCTCATAAAGAAACCCTTTAGCAGAGAAGTCATTTAAGCTCTCCAGAAAGAGCACACCCAGGAGAAGCAATCCTTAGATCCATATGCACCACTTAAAGACACCAGCTGGTCTCACTGACCTCACAAGATATCCTAAGGAAATCATTCAGATTTAAGGAAAGGTCACATGCCTCCCAGAAAGGCAGTAAAAAAATCAGTGGCAAGTTTGCATCCTGCCTCTTGGAAGTACACCCCAAAAGGACAGTGACAGATACCACTAAAGAAGTGAAGGAAGACCCCCTCCCCAGATAGAAAAAGAAACCATGAGGCAGGAAAAAATTCAAACACAATACAAATAATTACATCACAACAGTAGCTGTTGCTTGTTAAACCAATTACCAGTACAAATAGACACAGGAACTGGCCAGATTTCTCAACCCAGTTTCTTTTCAGGAACTGAGATTAACCTTTTTCCTTCCAAACAAAGCTGAATAGGGAAAATTGTCGCATCAATAAACACAGGATTAAATGTCACCAAGCACAGAATTAAACTTCACCAAAAACCAAAACTCAGAAAGGATATGTAAACTCATGTTTGAATGTCAATCTTTCTAGCTAGCCAAGAAGCCTTGCTGAATGTCATTCATCTTGATTCCTTGTCATTAAAAGCTTCTTTCCAGCAACTCTGTTTCATTATTCAATTATTTCTTCAAAGTGCTAACTCCAACAAGGGAGTATTTCCTCCCAACAACAGTGTAAAAAGCTTAAAACAACCCTTCCCCTTTAAGAAAGTCAAGGTGACAGGTTTCCACGTGAAATGGCTACACATATGTCAATTTTGGGCTCCACACAAGCAAAGTACCAGCAAAGGAGGAAAAAAAAAAAAACTCCAGAGAAGCTCCAGAGGCAGGAAGTATAGTCCTGCAAGAATGAAATAAGGGTTAATTGAGAGGCAGTTTCTGTAAGCAACACCAATGTTTCCTTCCTGCCTTCCTTACAGGAGTGGACCAGTAAAGTAGGAAAAAAACAAAAGGAGATTTCTTCTAACAACCGATTCTCCAAACTGCTTAGAAAGTTAGCAACCAGTTCTAGTGAATAGGTGCAAACTGGTAGATGTCAGCTTTAAATTCAGCTGCCACATTTCATGGAGGGGGGGAGGAGTTGAAAAGTTCAAGGTTATTCTGTATGTCATATTAAGAAATTCCAGTTGCTGTTAATTGGTTCTCGTGGTTTATGAAGTGTAGAAGTGGGAGGAGAGAAGGGAGAAGAGAAGGTGGATTCTGTGTAACGCGTGAAAATATTTCACTTTGGGAAATTGCCACAGACATACCAGATCTGTTTCTAAATAAATCAATTGGAGAGAAAATGTCCCGGAGTGATTGATATCATGACTACTTTCTGGATGCCTAACATTTATTTCCCAAAGTTCACTTTTATTTTTTGAAGGGGCTTGCCTGATACCCCAGAGTTCTTTTCCCAGAGATGGAGAAAGATCAACAATCAGCCAAAGTTGGAGATGTGCAGGGGGGAGCATATGGGGGCCCTCCCTCCGGAGCATTATCTGGATCTGCCAGCACTTGTTTGGAGGAGATAATGGATGCTTTCAGAATGGCAGGAGATATTGGATGCTTTCAGAATGGCAGTAGAAGAGATTTGGGAGATATACCGAAGCATTTCAACCCAAGAAGTTGTCATAACCCAGATATAACCCAGCTGTCTGAAGATAAATCTTTCTCTAGCCCCAGGCATATTGCTATTCTGTCAGATTGGAGGGATGAGGAGACTATACAGATGCCAGTTGGAGGGGATGAGGAGACTATACAGATGCCAGTTGGAGGAAGCCAAAAAGAACCATCAACTGACAGAGGTATGTTACAGCCTCCAAGGCAATCCCCCCATTTTCCAGAAGGAATTTTGCCCTCTGCAGACAGTATCTCTCCAGGATGGGGATTTTATCCAGGCCAAGGGTGGATTCAATGCCAATGGCAGCCAGCACCAACACAGCCCTGGTCTGAAAGGGAGTTGCCCAGACAGCAGCCACTTCCCCTCCACCCAACCAGGGAACCAGGCCACACCCACCTTCCTCCTGGCAACCACAAATGTAGCCCCAACCGGCAGCCAGGCCACAGGGACCCCTATTCCAGAGAGGCACCACCCAGCCAGGATTCAGGGGGCCTACCCAGCCTACGTACTCCACCCGGCCTGTTCCTTTTATTCCAGTAAAACTTGCAGGGGTCTGGCATGTGCCACCTCCACAACCACGACCTAGGCCGGACCAAATACCCTTTAAGGCCATATTCGATGGCCACCATGAACATTTCAATTACTTTCTCACTCGAATCCGATCCCATATAGAACAATTTGGAGATCAATATGTCACAGAGTGCGATTTGGTTATGGCTATAACAAATGGGATGAGTGAAGGGGATGCTTCGGAGTGGGTGGTCCAACGACACAACGAACAAGCCCTGAATTATGTGATGTAAATGGATTTATTCAATTATTAAGACTCAGATTTGAAAATCCAGACAGGGTAGCAGAGAATGAAGTTAATGGAAATGAGGCAAGGCAAGCGACCCTTGTCAGAATTTATTTGGGACTTTAGAAGGGTCGCAAGCCACCTCATGGATTGGCCTGAAAGAATGACTTTACACTATTTTAAAAATGCCATTGATCCAGAAGTAAGGAAGAACTGTGAAATTAGGGGAATCCCAGAGACCTTACAATCGTGGTATGCCACATCTCTCAGCTTAGATCGCAGCATCAATCCACACAGGAAATCCCTTCCAGCAGCCCTGCCTAAGAGAATTGTGGCTAGGAGACCACCGACTGGACCAGTTGAACCTGCTCGTACCCGACCTACCAGGGTGCTGAAATGTTGCCGATGTGGCCAAGCTGGCCATAGAGCAGCAGACTGTTTGGCCCCTGCTCCTGTACCACCAGCTCCGCAGTCGAAGTCTAATCCAGCTGTTAGAGGTCGGAAGAATCAAGGAAGACCTCCAGCCAGGGGCGGGTTCACCAAACACTGGGAAAGCCCCCTCTGTGCAGATGGGAGCAACGGACCACCAGACCACCACCACATCCCTGAGAACCCGACCTGTGAAGATGACCCAATGGTGAGTGATCCCATCATACCTTTTACAGTTGAGGTCAAGTTAGTGGTACCAAAAATGTGGGAGGCCAGAAATTAGAAGTGGTCATTGATACTGGGTGTTCTAGATGTCTTATCGTACTCCCCATCGTTGAACAATTGGGCATAAAGACTAACCCACTAAAATGCCCAATCAGATTTGAGCAAGTGGATAGGACATTAATTGGGGGGACCCCAGCCACCCAAATGACAGAATTGATCAAGATGGAATTAGGGCCTCATCGCGAACTCATATACTTCATAGTGGCCCCCAAGATGTCAGAATCAATCATACTGGGACTTCCTTGGCTAGACAAATGGGCCCCGACGATCAAATGGGAGGATGGATTCAGAAAAATCCTCATTGGACCGGGCCCATTGCCCCCTCTTCCACCCACTACAAAGCCACCAGTCAGTTTGAACCCAGAGCCTGAGCCAGCATCCATGGCATCCCACCTTCTCCCAGATAATCCCAGGTACAGAATTAGCACCCGGGGCGAAATTACAAAAACCAAAGATGTATTCCATGACGCCTGCTGAAATGACTGAATTAAGGAAATACATCGACAGCAATTTGGAACGAGGTTTTATTGAACCTGCCCAATCAAGACTAGCTGCCCCCGTGTTGTTCAAGGAGAAAAAGATGGTGGGTTGAGATTGTGTGTTGACTTTAGAGGCATGAATGCTGTATGTGTCAAAAACCTGTATCCTCTCCCCCTTATGAAGGACTTATTGAACCACCTGCCGAAAGGCAAGGTATTCACCAAGCTAGATCTCAGGGAAGCTTACTACTGGATCTGCATCAAAGAGGGAGATGAGTAGAAAACTGCTTTTAACTGCCCTCCGGGTAGTTTTCAATTCAAAGTCATGCCTTTCGGACTTCAGGGGGTTCCTGCAGTGTTTACGCAGCTCATCAATTAGGTGTTACACCCGCACCTTTATGGGGGGGTGCTCGTGTACCTGGTGACATCCTTATCTTCAGCAAAACCATGGAAGAACATGTTCAATTGGTCTGATAAGTTGTAGAAAGACTTCTAGCTGCCAAATTATATGTGAAACTCTCAAAATGCGAATTTCACAAAGAGTCACTGGACTACTTTGGCTACCGAATATCCAACCTGGGGATTGAAATGGACCCCGGAAAGGTGAAAGCGATGCTGGACTGGCAACCCCCCAGAACCCAAAAACAACTTCAACGTTTCTTGGTGTTTGCCAATTTCTGTAGACAATATATTCCATCCTTTGCTGAAGTTGCCCTCCCGTTGATGAAGCTATTAAAAACGGGCCCGTCACCCACCAAACCAAAGCCAAGACAACCTCTGGTTTGGACTATGGACTGTCAGAAAGCTTTTGAGACCTTAAAACGCCTCTTTGCAGCTGAACCCATCCTCCAGCACCCAGACACAACCAAGCCTTTTATTGTCCAAACGGATGTGAATGATGTAGCGGTGATGGCTGTTTTGCTGCAAAAGGACTCTCAAGGCCAACTGATGCCTTGTGCTTAAGTATCCAAAAAGCTGACAGACACAGAGCAAAGGTCTAGGAGAAAGAAGTATTCGCCATACGATGGGCTTTATTGACTTAGAGGCAATTTCTAGAAGGGGCACCAGAGGCCCTTGAGGTATGGACTGATCATAAGAATTTCGAGTCTCTAAAGACCCCTAGGAGATTATCACCCAAGTCCACTGGGCCCAATATTTCAAGCAATTTGACTTCAACATTAAATATATCCCCGGAAGGAAAAACATACTGGCGGAGTCTCTGTCCAGAAAACCTCAGTTTGACAGCCACTGAGACAAAATAGTACAAGCCTTAATTTCAGAAACTCAATCGGCAGGTCAAGTGACCACTTGAGCCCTAGCCAACTGCAACCCCAACTGCCTGGAAGATAAGCTGATTGCAGAATTGAAAACAGCCCTATTGACCAATCCTTGGTTCCTGGACCATCAAACCAAGTTGACAATGAATGATGACTAGCTTGGAAAGGGACTAAGCTTTATGTATCCACAACCCTGAGACTAATGGTACTAAAGCATAGCCATGACTCCCGGCTGGGAGGCCACTTCGGATTCCTAAAAACTCTACATTTACTGAGAAGACAGTTCTGGTGGCCAAAAATGAAACCTGATGTCAAGGATTATGTAAAAAGTTGCTCAGTTTGTGCCACAATGAAACACAGAAGTGGAAAACCCGCTGGCCTCCTGCAACAAGTTGCTGAACCAACCCAACCTTGGGAAGAGATTGCAATGGACTTTATTGTTGAATTACCTAAGAGTGAATGGAATACGATCCTCTCAACTATAATTGATTTATTCTCTAAACAGGCCCATTTTATAGCCTGCAAAGGACTTCCATCTGCGAAAAAACTTGCAAAACTGTTGTGAAACATATCAATAGACTACATGGAGTACCTCGTACAATAATATCAGACAGAGGGGTATAATTTACTGCAAAATTTTGGAGGGAATTCCTGAAATCCATTTGTTCCTCTTAAGGGTTATCTTCAGCTTTCCATCCTGCTTGTAACGGAGCAGCAGAGAGGACTAACGCCATGACTGAACAATACATTAGATGCTATGTAAATTATCAACAAGAAAATTGGGCTGAGTTATTACCTTTTGCAGTGGTTGCTTACAATAATGCAGTATATAGCAGCATGGGATTGACTCCATTCCAAATCAACACTGGAATGGATTTTATCCCAATGCCAGAGTTACCTAGACAACCTCCCTCATCCATGTCCCCAACCGAATGGATGAACTCATTAAAGAAAGGATGGGAAGATACAAAAAAAGCTTTGACCAAAGCTGCAAAAAATTTAAAAAAAACAGGCGGATAAGCATAGATCCCTTCAACCGCCTTTTAAAGTAGGGGACAAAGTATATTTGTCAACCAAGTTTCTTAGGTTGAAACTGCCCAGTAAGAAGCTGGGTCCAAAATTTTTGGATCCGTTCCCAATTTCAAAGATAATCAATCCAGTCACTGTCCAATTAAGTATTCCTCGACTATTGGGGAAAATTCATCCAGTGTTCCATTGTAGTTTACTAAAACCAGCTACTTCATCAATGATGAGACCACTGCCAATCGCTCCCCCATAAACGTTAACGGTACAGGGGGAAACACATTATGAAATTCAAAAAATCCTTGATTCTAGATTGCACCATGGCTGACTGCAATATTTGGTCTTATGGAAAGGATACCCCATTAGATGCTAGTTGGGTAAAAAGTTGGGATGTTCATGCTGATCAATTGGTTAACCAATTCCATGAGGATTTTCCCCACAAACCGAAGGGTCCTCGTGGAGTGGGGAGAAGGGGTTAAGAACAATGTGTAAACTCCTGTATCTGTTTTTTCCTTTTCTTTTAGAAGGAATTTTCAAGGGGGGGGGGGGACTCCTGTCAGCTTTAAATTCAGCTGCCACATTTCATGGAAGGGGGGCAAGGAGTTGAAAACTTCAAGGTTGTTCTGTATGTCGTATTAAGAAATTCCAGTTGCTGTTAATTGGTTCTTGTGATTTATGAGTGTAAAAGTGGGAGGAGAGAAGGGAGAAGGTGGATTCTGTGTAATGTGTGAAAATATTTCACTTTGGGAAATTGCCTTAGAAATACCAGATCTGTTTCTAAATAAATCAATTTGAGAGAAAATGTCTCAGAGTGATTGATATCATGGATACTTTCTGGATGCCTTACAGTAGAATCCCATCCCTGATTTTGGGCCTATTTGCTGAATACTTTCATGAACTCTCAATAACCCATGTTCTCTGTGTGGTGTAAAGAGTAATGAAATATTGCTTAAGCCCAGACTAGGGGGGAAGGTTAAAAAATATATCAGACAGACATTTCATCTAATATATTAAAGAGAGTGTTTGGTGTAGTGGTTAAGGCATCAGGTTAGAAACTGGGAGTCCGTGAATTCTTAGACTAAATGCAACTGGGGTAACTTAGTACCTGGTACTTTCATCTCCTGCAGAGGAACCAAACCACTTTTGAAAAAAAAAAATCTTGCCAAGAAAAATGCAGGGACTTGTTCAGGCAGTCTCCATGGAGTAGACATGATTGAATGGAAGGAAAAAAAATGTAAAAGAGAGAGGAGGGGAAATATTTTTATAAAAGTAGATTTAGGCTACATGGAAAAAAAAAATTTGGTCTGGTGTACCTTGTAGGGCTGACAAGTATGACTATCAATTTGTCTAATCCATCATCAGACCCTCAGCTACCAACAATTCTGGACTGGACTGCAAACCTCTTAAGAGTCTAGGAGCCCTGAACTCTTGTTTGCCCTGAAATAACTAGATCCTAATGTTGGATAAAATATCTGATAAAAAAACCATCTTTTGTGAATCCAGAGTCTGAAGCAGAACTTCAAATACAGCTTTCTCATCCCTTGCAATTATCTGAAGCACCAAGATGAAACCAATTCCCTTTTTGTGCACCTCAGAATTATTCGCTTCTTGCTGTCAAGGTGCAGTGGAAAGCCAGCAATTAAAAATAATGTTACTGAAGAAATAGAAATCTTAGATAGGTTGGAGTGCGGAAGATGGATAATATATGACTGAGGGAGTGTCCCTCCGGCTCTCAAGACATCAAAAAGTAATCTGTGTGGTCCTTGAAGCCAAAATATTGCATTTTCCTGATCTAGAATTTAATTCACAGCTACTAAAATATCTAGTAATTATTTTAAATCTTGTTTCCTGATTGAAAAATTGGATGCTGCTTTTCAGAGTACCAGTCCTGGAAGCTTTAAAGTGATTGTTTTAACATGTTCATTTTAGTGCTCACTGATTCCAGGACAATGACTTTATACAAATGGATGTTTAAAATATTTATTTAAATGGCCACCTATCTGATACAGTAATCCAACATGAGTCATCCCAAAATCAATAAATCAAAGCATTTCAAACTCTCCTCACCATGGTGCCATGATATCCCATCTTAATGACAATATGAAAATTTTATCAATGGCACAGAATCTTTTGATAATCACCCAGGGTAGCATGTAAAGTGGTATATGATCTCTCCCAGATTATTCTGAAAACAGTGCTAGCAATTCAATTTATTGAGTGGCTGCACACTCATATAGTGGGTGAGATCTCATTCAGTCTCCAGTCATCGCATCAAAGTCCTAAATATTCTAGCAGTACCTTGCTCTTTTATGATCTTTATATTTTATTTTAGTCTGTGAACCCTTGTATGTCCCCTTGCAGCTTTTTCTTCTTTTGCTCTCTCCTCTTAAATAAAATGGCAAAATAAATTATTCCCCAGTGACGGAATATATTGTCCCAGATAAGTTAATAGTTAAAAGAATGAGATACCAGAGGTCAGTGGAATATTCAGCTAACCCAATAACAAACCATGAGTAAACCCTATATAGGCAGACTTGTCCTATGAATAATATAGGGTCTCCCTGTAATAGTTCTGCTAAATTGTGCTGTGATAAGTTAGCTAGTTGTACTTTTTCTGATCACACTTTCTAATTTTGCTTTTGGAAAAGTTTCTATTGTGTTAGCTCCTTTGTGTATCACTATCAACGTTTTGTTTTTTCTCTTACAGATTTAGCAGCCAGCATCCAACTATCAATGATGACCTCCCAAATTGCATTATTTCAGGGAAAATTGTCATGAAATCAAACATCACAGATTTTACTGATACTTCTGCCATCTTTGAAGATGGTTCCAAGGAAGAGGATATCGATTGTGTTATTTTTGCTACAGGATACAGTTTCTCATTTCCTTTCCTTGGGAACATTATGAGAGTTGTTGAAAATAATATCTCCTTATATAAGTTTGTTTTCTCACCTCAACTGGAGAAACCGACACTAGCAATCATTGGTCTTGTGCAGCCACTGGGGGCCATCATGCCCATTGCAGAACTACAAGCTCACTGGGCTACACGTGTCTTTAAGGGTAAGTCTTTCAAAGTTTGTCTGGATCAAGGTTCTTCAAACTTGGCAAGTTTAAGACTTGTGGACTTCAACTTCCAGAATTCCTGAGCTAACATGACTGGAGGGTGAATTCTGGGAGTTGAAGTCCACAAGTCTTAAAGCTGTCAAGTTTGAAGACCCCTGGTCTGGATTATCAATGTACTAATCTTGGGCACTGGGTTCACTATATTTATCATGGTTAACTGAATTGTACTGAAATAATCCAATTGCTTGAGTTTACACAACATGCCAAATGATAAGCAATTATGCCAGCTGAATTATCGTAACAGTCTGAACAACACATCAAGTGAAACCAGCTATACTTTCAGAATGAAAATTGCAAACCAAGCTAGAAATGATATTTTGATGGTACTGGGCATTTATTTTCTGGCATTAAAATATTTATCTAATGAGAGCTGCCATTGGAGAAACTTCCTCATATGGACTATCTTCAGAAATCTTCCTATTTGATCAGCCAATCTTAATTACAAATAGAATATCATAGAGGAAAAGATGATTCCATCCATTCTGGATAGGATGTTTTAATTTAGCTGAATAATAATGTTTTCAGAAATTCTTTATTTTCGCTTCCCTGTCTTCAGAAACCTTCCTTCCTTTAGATCCATGAAAGTATTGTCTCTTAATTTTTGACCCACTTTTTTAGGGCTTGCTGAGCTGCCATCAACCGGTGAGATGATATCTGATATTACTGTTAAGTTTTCCATGGCAAAAAGGTATGTGTTTCAACTGTTGAAATGTGTATCACTCTTCTAATACTTACTTTAAGCATAATAATTGGTAAACATGTTGATTGGATAGGTGATCTTCTGTCCTATAACATATTTGCAGACTTTTCTAAGCAGGTGACACTGTCAGGCTTCCCGACACTAAAGCCTCTTAGAGACATCCATAAGAGGCAGAAACTAAATCTTTACTATATTTCAGAACAGTCAGTTGATATTCACTGAGCCATTGAAGCTCAGTGATAGATTTTTTCCTAGATGAAATCCAGCATTTTTCCCCATGTCCATTCTTTTCATAATGGAGCTCTGAGAACTCAGATGTCTAAGCACTAAGGCCCAAAGTATGAGAATCAAACAGGGTGAACTTTAAGTCCTAGTACATGAGGGCAGTACAATATTGTTTCCATCACCAGGACTTGGTGGGATGAAGCCCATGATTGGAATGTATTGTTAGAAGGAGATAAATTGTTTAAAAGAAACAGACCTAACAAAGGAGGAGGTAGAGTTGCATTACATGTAAGAAATCACTGACTGCACTTCTACAGAAATGCACAAAAATGAAGATGAAAATTTTTTTTCAATGCATTTGGGTTAATATAATATTTATTGTCACTTTTTTCTGTCAACACATTGGCACACATTAAAAATGAAACTGTTGCTTGCTCTCAAAACAGTATGTGTGTACACACACACACAGAGTATATATATTAATCATGGTCAATTTTGAATGCATAGTGGAAAAACAAATCTTGAGCCTTAACAAGGTCGATACTACCATGTTTCCCTAAAAATAAGACCCGGTCTTATTTTCTTTTGGGTTTGAAAATAAACACTTGGGCTTATTTTTGTGGAGGTCTTGATTTTTTTTCATAGTCCATATTAACATTTTTATTGAGTTCTATAACAACAACAACAACAATAATATTTTATTTGCCGTCACAGACCAAAACACAAATACAACAAAAGAAGTACATGGGAAAATTAATCATGAACAATTGGTCACACTTAGTCAAAACACTTAGTCAAAAACTTGACTAAGGGGAATTACAGCGTTCTCCTCTGATGGTTCTTAAAAAGCTCTTTAAAAAAAATTGGAAATCAAAGAATATGAGGAGCCATCCCCGAGACAATATAAGAACAAATTACTAACATTGGGTCTAGAAGGGTCTATTTCAAGGAGAGACAGTAACTTAGATCTGCCTGCGTTATACATAGGGCAATATAAAAGGACACGCTCCACAGTTTCAACCTCAGCTCTGTCACAGGGGCAAAGCCGCTTTATTGAGTTATAAACAGAGGTGGTATTCAGCTCGTTTGGACCATTCGGGTGAACTGGCAGCAGAAATTCATAGGACCGGCAAACACCACCTCTGGCTGGCCCTGGCCCCACCTGCCTGGTCACCTCGTCGCCGCTCAGCCCTGCCTGCTTGCTGCCTGCCCCGCCTGCCGACCCGCTCGCCTCCCCTTTCTTGCCCTGCCTACCTGTTCAACCCACCCCACCCAGTCACTCCTCATCTTGCTTGCCGCGTCATTGCTAACCTACCTTTCGCCTGCCATTGCTGCCTACATTCTGCTGCAGCCCTGATCTCCCTGGGTGAGTTATTGTGCAAACCCTGGTCGAGTCGATTCCTGGCATGTCCTACCTGTTTCTGCTGCCACATGCCCCAGTTCAGTGCTGACTCCCAGTCCCGCCGAGGCCGCTGCGCCCCCGCCCCCCCATCTCCGGGCTTGATTAGCTTACTTTGCTGCCAGTGTCACGTCTCAATCACATGCGGTCCTCACAGTATGGCTAGCTAGCTGCCCCGACCCACTGTACTCAGCCTCCAGTGCTGCTTCCAATGCTTCCCAGCACTTCCTGCCCCTTCCCACAGTTCCCGGCATTTCCCGGAACTTCCCATGTTTCCCAGATCTTCCCGCTTGCCTCTGAATGCTGTCTGAGAAGCCACATAGCTCTGCTGTCTGGAAGAGCAGGGAGTGCGTTTTTCCCTTTGGCCGGGAAGCCACGTGGCTATGCTGGCTAGGAGGATATTTGTCTCATGTAACATTGTCCGCCTGCCTTGCCAATGTGTGTCAGAAGGGAAGGAAAAAGTTCAGCCTCTTTCTGAGGCATACCTACAGAGAATACCTTCTGCAAGGAGAGGGCGCGGAGTGAGTCCCTCCGGTGCCGTGAGATGTGCGCACGCTCCATGTGTATGCCCGAGAAGGAGGAAAAGTCTTGGCTGAACTTTTCTGCCTCCCTTCGCAGCAGAGCTGCTCAGAAGGCAGCAGGACCTTTAAGGTATTTCGATGCAGGAGGGAGAAAGGGACCATGAAGGAACAGGCTGCCTTCCGAGCATCTCCACTGGGAAGGGAGGCAGAAAAGTTCAGCAAGTCTTCTCCTCCTTGAGCATACACACAGAGCGTGCACACATCTCATGGTGCCAGGATCTTCTATGAGGAGACGGCACAATGACGAATCCCTCTTGCACCATAAAATGGGTGCACGCTCTGTGTGTATGCCTGAAAAGGAGAAGACTTGCCGAACTTTTCTGACTCCCTTCGCAATGTGAAGGCAGCTGCCGCAGTCTGTCTCTTTAAGCTCGATGAGCTGGTGCGGTTCTTTACTTGGGTAGCCCGATGCCGCCACAGCGCCTGCAGTAGAAACAAGCAATGTTGCAACAGTGAAGTACAGTAAGATTTGACGGTGCAGAAATTGGTCCGTACGAAAATAGTGCATCTCTGAGGGGCTTCTGACCAAAACAAACAAACAAACCAACACCACCCCAAAACAAAACCCATTCGGCAGGCAGACTCGGCAAGCAGTCACAATCTTTAGATTGGCTTTTATTTTGTCAGCCCAAGGGCGGGGGGGGGGGCGCGGGGGAGAAGGGGAAGGTACGTAGGGAATTACCCTCTCTCTGCAGCATCGGTCATGTGACTAAGTGGGCGTGGCCAACTCGACATCACTCACAGCAAGGTGCCACCCCACCATGCCATGAGTGACATTAAGTTGGCTACGCCCACCCAGTCACATGACCACCTAGCCACACCCACAGAACCGATGGTAGTAAATTTTAAATCCCACCACTGATTATAAAGTATTATAAAATATAAAATACAAAGGAAATAGAAAAGCGGTGGGCAGGAGAGGGGAAAGAAAAGTTAGAAAAGATAAGAAAGAAAAAAAACCATTGACCTCTGACTCTCTCTGTTACAGTAAAATAAGGCATTAACATCACATCACAGCTTTTTGCTTTTTCATAACAATATGAGCAAGCCATTTCTTTAAAAATCTATCAGCCTAATTAGTAAAACCCAAAGTCAGAGTTTCATTCTTGTTCACATCAAGCACAAAGTTCAGAAGCAGTCTCCATGTGGAAACAAAAGTACTTATATTCTTTTCTTTAATCAAAGTGGTCAGTTTTGCCATTTCAGCCAACTCCATCAACTTCTGCAACCATTCATCCGTAGAAGGAATCTAAGCGTCCTTCCATTTTTGTGCATACAATAGCCTTGCTGCTGTCAACATATATTCAGCTAGTTCCAATTTTTTCTACTTCTTTTTCCATTAAACACAAAAGGAAAATTTCTGGTTTCATTTTCATCTGCGTTTTCACATTTTTTTGTATGAATCATATGTGTATACATCTTAGATAACTTATCTGTGTTAAATACCAACAATACATTATCTTATACATTTGTTCTTTTAGATTGTAATTTAATGTGAATTTTAAACTTCATCCACATATTTTCCCATTGTTCAAGTATCACATTGTATCCAAAGTTCCTTGCTCAGTGAATCATATAATGTTCATTTTCCAAATTTAAGTTCAATAACATTTTATTGATTTTAGTAATAATATATTCATTGTTGCCACATAATGAAATTTCCAATTCATTTTTAACAAAGTCAAATCCATTTTTTATCCAGTTTAAACCTTTCTCTGAGGCCAGGTATCTTCTAGGTATCTTCATCCTTGCAGTCCCTGTCCTCTGGAACATCTGCACTAAGAAACGCTTGGCCCCACTCCCATGTTTAAAAGAGCCTTGAAAATCTATTTTCTCCAGACCTTGGATTTTCTATGCTATACTTTTCTTCATTGGTTGTTCTTTCTTTTGCTGTTTGAGTTTTATAAATTGTATCTTGTTATTGTTTTTACTATAAGCCATCCAGACTTTATAGAGTTGGACTGCTTTGTTAATCATTTCTCCTCCTGCTTGTCTTTTTTAGATATGTGAAAAGTCAACGCCACACCATCCAAGTGGACTTCATAGACTATATGGATGAACTGGCTTCTCTGATTGGGGTCAAGCCCAGCATATGGTCCCGGTTTATCACAGATCCTAAGCTGGCCCAGGAGCTTTTCTTTGGGGCATGTACTCCGTATCAGTATTGCTTGCAAGGACCAGGAAAATGGGAGGGAGCCAGGAAAGCTATCCTGATGCAGCATGAACAGATCTTGAAACCTTTGCAAACCAGGCTTGTTACTGAATCAGACAACAATGCCTTAGTGCCCCTTTGGTTTAAGTTAGTTGGCCTTCTTCTCCTGTTTGCTGCAATTTGGGCTTATTTTTGAATCCACAGAAGTCCTATTCTCCTAATGCCAATCCCAACCTACATAGATTTTGGCATTAAAATTTCATCTTTGTGCCTTTAATAATTTACCGATTAAGTCTGCACGTATAAACAGACTTTATTTCTCTAAAAGTAGCAACATTTTACTATATTATGTGTAAGTTTCACCCACAAATGATTGTTAGGGGATATGTTGAGGTAATTCCCCATTAGGAGAATGAGTGCGACCAGGGAAATGTAGTGAGAGTAGTAAAGAATAACACACAACTAGCACACAGATACACTATGTAGTAAAATGTAGGTTTTTACTTCCAATAAACATTTAAGCAAAGTCCAAACAAGCAGTCCCAGTCGTTCATAGTTAAAACAGTCAGTTTTCAGTCCAGGGATAATCCAAATAACAAAGTCCAGTATCAGAAACACTTCAGTTACAGACTTACATCAAATCCAAGATGAACTATGATCAGTAAACAATCAATAGTCAATAGGAACCAGAACAACAGAACAGGAACGGAACAACCCAGGTTTCTGGCTCCATCTTATGGCCATTTGAGGAACCATATCCAATTACAGTTTTAGCATTCTCTTAAAGAGACTGTCTTAAAATGTCTATCCTGGTTTATATATTTTCCAACCCAACTGTTAGGTGACTTACATTCCTAACAGGACAGTTTTGTGTTATTCATTTTATTGAGTGTACTTCTATTGGTCAATGATAATAAAGCTCCATCTGTTTCATACATTTCTTTTATCCTTCTATTCATGTAAGTCAGTTTTGCTAGATGAGAATGCATTTTCTTAAATGTAAAGCAAAGTAATCTGCCTAAGTATAACCTGTATTACTTGGAATTTGCCTAGAAATGTCATTTTCCCTGCAATAAACTATTTGTAAACAGAGAGATGTTATAACTATATCTGAATCGGAGCAAAGACATGAAAAAAACTGGGTAATTTTTAATGTAATGTACCTGTTTCCTTTGTTGCCCTAGATTCTCTGATAGATTTCACACGTATTCTAAGTCAGAGGTCTCCAAACTTGGCAACTTTAAGACTTGTGGACTTCAACTCCTAGAATTCCTCAACCATAGCTGGCTGAAGAATTCTGGAAGTTGAAGTCCACAAGTCTTAAAGTTGCCAAGTTTGGGGACGCCAGTTCTAAGTGGTAGAAGTGGGAATGATGTTTCAGATAGGAGAAAAGCTACATTTCTGTATCATTTCCCCACCCCTCAGTCTTTGCCAAGCAGTGTAAATCATTCTCTGTGAATTTTCCAGTTATAATGAATCCAGTTTTGGGTTGTGTGTGCAGGAGGTGGTGGAAAGACATGTTTAGGAATATGGAGTGTTGCAGTAGTACCTCAGTATTCGACTGCTTCAAAACTCATCATATTTGATATTCCATGCATTTTGACATGAAAATGTTGCCCTAGTCCTTGGCCTTTGTTTAGTACTCAGTGCTAATAGGAAAAGGGATGGTTGTGGGAAACAGACAAGAGGGAGATGAAATTTTGTCTGCTTGCAAAGGGAAAGGTTTGAAATGGAGCTAATCTCTCCGATTCAAACTGTCCCCTTTGCAAGCACACAAAGCTTTGAGTCTCTGGACCGGGAAACAGAGAAAGAAACTGGGAACTAGAGCTGCAAGAAACACTGGGCTAAATTGGAAACTCGAACTTGAAACTTGAAATTTGAATTTGCCTGTTATCAGGCATATCAAATTAATTGAGACAAAGAGAACAACTGTTTAATGGGAATTTTAATATTGTTATTTTATTAAAAGTCTACTCATGAACCTGTTGGAAGAAATGTCCATCTGGGTTTAGTTCCAGTGGGAAGACAGACACTGGAAACATGGAGACTGCATGGAAAAATGGCTTAATTGTGAACAGACCACATTGAGGTCCTGGGCAAAAAACCCCCACATTGTTGAGAGAAGGAGAGAGATTTATACCCTCGGTTGGGCGTTGAACTTGCTTCCTGTTCTTGTGGCAAGAAATGTATCCTGATTGGTTGTTAAAACTCCCATGGGTCCACGCAGGGGTAACTGTATAGGTTGTCTTGAGTCCCAAGCTCGGTTTTAGTCTTGCTGGGTGATGTAGTGAAGGGGCTTTGGGCAATTCCTATTATGGCTTAATGGCTTGGATCTGAGTGACCTGCAGCTAAACATCTTTTGTCTTGTAGATAGGATGGCTGTCTTTCTGGAGCTATTAAGAAAGATGGGGGCTGCTTTCCAACAGCATGTTTCTCCTTTTCTCATCCAGAGAAGTATAATATTCTGCCTTTTTAATATTTCCTAGAATATTTCATTATTCTAGAAGGGTAAGTGTTAATTTTCTACAAACCTATATGATATTATTGAATATTCAAGGTTCTACTGTAATTTCTTTTTGTAATATATGAAACGGGATACTGAATTCCTACTTTGGGTTCTATTCCAGATTTTTTTTCTTTATCAAAATCATCTATTAATGTATTCGAAACTATTCATTGTTAGGTGTTTTTCCAGTGAAACCGGTCTGTCAGGGCAACCTGCTATGGGATAGAGCATACTGCTTTAGCCTTTCAGCCCTAATCCATAAGCCTCCACAGGTAGTTGCTTTCATGACAAATTGTTTTTGTATTTGTGAGATTGTGGCTAAAGAAAAACCACCAGGATTCAAAGTTGATCCAAAGAAAAAGGCTTTATTGGATATACATCTGCGCAGATGGGTTCCCCCCTTGGCAGCTGGGAAGAACGAAAGGCAAAGCTTAAAGGCTCTATTCTTATACCCTAAAATTGTCCCCCGTCCCCCAGTATACAAATGGTTTGATTTACAATCTGTTTTTCAGGATGCAAGTTACATTTTATCATCCTTTATGGTTTCTAACACATAACAAACATTTCCCTTATCCGGTATCTCGCATTTCAAAGGCATTCTAAAAAGTGTGATAATTCCCAGCACTTCAAAGACATTCCAAGATCAGTCAACATTCTAATCAGTGCTTGGTACTGCCATTTCTTACTTCAAAGGAACACATCCCTTTTTCATCATGAGATTTGAGTCATTAAATGAATACACAATCCCCCCTGTTCTTGTTTCATTCTTGACTCAAACTCACATTAATTTGTTCAAGATACATGGACCAAAGGTGAAGATTAATAATAACAAAATTAAGAATCCTATTAGAGTGGAGATTAGGGTGGTCATCCCTTTCTCTTTTTCTTTGGTTCAGTCCTTCCCTCAGTTTTTTTTTTCAGTCCTGTATTATCCCAGAATGATCTTTATCAGATCACCTTTGAATGGAGGGTCCCACCAGATGTGTCCTGTAGACACACAACTCCAGGCTGCACAATAAAACTGATCGGCCTCCCCACAAGTCTTTTTGTAGCTTCTTTCAGTTTTATGTTCAGGGCAGATGTAAAAATGGTGTTTCTTTATGAACTTGTGATTGGCGGTGGACAAGAGGACCCTTCCCAAGTCAAATTGCAGTTCTGGAAACCAAGTATTGGGAGGCCTCTTTCCGCTAGTCCAATTGACTATATCTGAATGGGAATCAAGTACAACCCAAGTAACATTCTGGGGTTGAATGTGAATTCCCACTTCCCCAGGAAGTTCCCACTCCTAGTCCTAGAATAAAGACAATTAGCTCAGTCCAGGGTTCAGACTTCTTCATCTTTTCAAAGTGAGCTTCAGCGGCTGACCATCCACTGGAACTGCCCTCCGAGGTTTCTCAGGTTCTGGTGCCTTCTTGACTCTGCTGTATTGCGTCCAGCCTCCTTCTCGAGTGCGAACTGCAGACTCAGTTGTCAACAGCACCTGGTACGGGCCTTCCCAGCTAGGTTGCAGCTTCCCACTTTTCCAAGTCTTTATCAGAACCCAATCTCCAGTCTCAAAGGGATGTTGGCTCCCAGCAAGAGGTGGTCGTTGCACCAATAGTCCCTGTTTATGGAGAGAAAACAAAGGTCTGGACAAATCTTTGAATTCAGGAATTGGATTCCCTATTTTTGCCAAGTAGGGTCGTCCCATGAGCATCTCGAATGGAGAGACCCCAGTGTAATCACAAGCAAGTATTTCCATCCCCCCCCCTTTTCTGGTAATTCGGTGAAATCAATCTGTACTCTCTGGAAAGGCCAGCCCACTAGAGGTCACCCTCCCATTTCTTTTTTTCACATGTGCTATTGCCACTTGATTTGGCAGTTGCAGGGCCTCCAAGGCCTGTTCCACAAGCTGCAATTGTTCAACTTGTTTCCCATCAGCCTTGATAAATCCCCTTTCCTGCCAGATCTTACCAAAGGTATGGACTACATCCCAGGCGTATTTGGAATCAGTCCAGATTGTCACATCAATCCCTTCAGCCAACTCCAAAGCCCTCTTCAAAGCAAACCACTCACATTTCTGCGCAAACCATGAAGAAGGGGGGGAGCCCTTTTCTATGACCTCCCCTTCTCCTGTCACGACTGCAAATCTGATTTCCTCTTTCCTTCCTCAACTCTGCTTGATCCATCCACAAACCTTTCCCCTTCCTTCAGAGGAGTCTCTTCCAGATTCTTCCTCACTGTTGTCATCAGATCTACTTGCGACAAACAATCATGGTCCTCAGCCTCCCACTCCTGTCTTCTTCCTTCCAAAAACTCTGCTGGATTCAAATTCCTGTCTGTCCCAATCACTACATCAGGGTTGGTTCTCAAAATGGTCTCATATTTGAGAATCCACCCCTCTGTCATCCAAGTTGTTGCCAACTGACTTAGCACAGAAGTGACCTGATAAGGAGAATGCACTACAAGCCCCCCCCCCCGAAGGTTAACTTCTTGCTTTCTACCACCAACATAGCTGTAGCAGCCACAGCCTGCACACACACCGGCCATTCTCTCACCACTGACTCCAGAGTTTTGCTCAGAAAAGCGATGGGATGGTATTGCCCCCCCTCTTCTGCGCCAATACTCCTAGTGCCATTCCCTGAGCTGCTGACACATACAGATGAAATGGGAGCTTCAAATTGGGCAAAGCCAAAACCGGTGCGGATGACAGTGCCTTCTTTAAAACTTCCCATCTCTCATCATCTCCCTCTAACCATTCTATACTCTCTCCTTTTCCCACCAGCTTCCTGTGCAGGAATTGAGCTAACACAGTGTATTGGTCCACCCAAACTCTGCAATACCCCAAGAGCCTTCCTGACTTCTGTCTTATTTCTGGGGGGAGCCAGGCTCATGATCCCTTTCACCTTCTCAGGATCCAAGGACCTCACCCCCTGCTGAATATAATGCCCTAAATATTTCACCTTCTTTTCCACAAACTGATTTTTTTCCCTTGAAACTGTCACTCCTTGCTCCTTCAGCCAACTTAGCAAAGCTACAGATGCTGCTCTAACCTCTTTCTCTCCAGTCAACAACAGATCATCCACATACTGAATCAACATAATCCCCTTCCTTTTCTCAAAAGACACTAACTTTCCAAAGCCTGTCCAAACAACAAAGGGAACTGCTGTTTTCTTCCACTCTCAGGATCATCCCATTCAAATGCAAACAGGTCTCTACTTCCCTCCTCAAGGGGGCATGTCCAGAAGGCATCCTTCAGATCAACTCCTCTCTCCCCCTTCTACTCATTGAATATTGTGGGGTCCAAAGCTTTGTCACCCCAGGCTGCACTTGAATCTTAATCAGCTGAATGTTCATTCGCCCTGCCTTCTCTCCTCCTGCCCAGACTTATCTGAAATTGCTCTCTCATCTTCCACAGTCATCTTCCACATCCTTACTCCCTTCCCGGTATCCCACAGCTGGATACCAAACACAGGCAATAAATCTCTCCCCAGCAAATTCACTCCAGAATCAGGAATATACAACACTTCAGCTTCGGTCACCACTTCATTCATTTCCAGTCTAATTTGTTCAAACACACTCACATCCTGCGATTTTCCACTCACCTCAACTACTTTAATCACTTTCTTTGATCTATGTGCACCTTCTACTGGGTCACACACAGAAGTCCGGCTTGCGCCAGTGTCTATCAGGAACAGCCACTCCTGACAGTTAGGACCCACTAAAATGTTTACCAATGGCTCCCCGCAGGTCCTCTTAAAGTAGCCGGAACAGCCCTAATCATCATACAATGCATAACTCCTCTCTTCTCGGTTGGTAGGACACTCACCCGCAAAGTGACCTTCCTTCCCACACCTGAAGCAACTCCTATCCATTCCAGGCTGTCTCATTCCCATGCCTCTTCCTCTGGAACCTCGACCATGTCCCCGGAATCCTCCCTGATTGTATCCCCCAAAATTCTCTCTTCTTTCTCCAATTGGACCCTTCCCAAAATTCCCACCTTTCTTTACTTCATTCTTTGCTGCAGCCTGTACAGCTGCAACCATAATTTGTGACTTCTGTCTGGTTTTTACTGTGTTTCTGTTCACAAAAGCTTGTTGGGCTGCTTTCAGGAGATCAACAATTCCCACTGTTCCCCAATTATCCATTTTCTGAATTTTCTTTTGGATGTCTGGCCAGGCTCCAGTCACAAACTGCATTTTCAGCATGGCTTCAAAAGCAGGTGTGCTAGGGTCTACTCCTGAATACTTGATCAGGCTTTCCCGGAGTCTGGTGCAATAATCTCCAGGGGATTCATCTTTGCCTTGGTTTACTTCAAAGGCTTTAGTTAAATTTTTCCCTTGTGGGACTGCCAATTTTATCCCCTCCATGATCATTGCTCTCATATTCCACATATTATCCCTACCCTCTTGGGTGTTTGGATTCCAATTGGGAACAGCTATGGGGAATTTCTGATCTGTCGGTACAGCCCCTGCCCGACCCTGATGCCTTGCATCCCAGACTTTCATTGCAGAGGTCCGAATGAAGTTCCGTTCCTCAGGAGTAAACAGATGCCCCAAGATGTACATCATCTCCTGATATGTGTAATCATTCGGGCCCAACCATAGTTCTAACTGTTCGGCCACCTCATGAGCATTTTCATGAAGTTTTGGAAGAGTCTTTTTCAATTCTCGCAACTTGGCTGGTTTTATGGGGACAGACACCAAGACTGTCACCGGGTTGCTTGCAGCATTGACCCCATTAAGAACTTCCCTAAGAGGAAATGCATCCACTTCAGGTTTTTCTCTGAATGGAAAATCCTGAACACTTCTTTTAATCCTTTCACTTCTTTTCTCAGCCGCGGATAGGGAGCGGCTGAGGAGGGGGTTGTGCCACCGGCAATGGCGGTGATGCCATAGGAACGTTGGTGGGTGCATTATTCAAATGGGGATTTGCGGGTGGCGGACTCTGCAGCCAATCATCTGTCTCACTCTCATTGTCTCTTCTGTTGAGACATGTATTGACCCTCGATTGGAGGGACAGGACCTTCAAATTTCACATGAAACCATACATCTATGTATGCAATTTGAGTGGTCATTTTGTGTTAGAGAATATAGTCTTGCAATTTGGTCATCCAATAGATACTGGTCTCCCCCTCAGGACTCCAGTGATATGGAAATTTAGGATCAATCAAAGGTTATTTTGGCCATCAGTCTCGACAAAGATAAATCATGTTTTTCTTTTCGAGATGTCTGGTGAATTCCTTTAGATTCGGGGAGAACCACTGCTGGAGTAGTTGTCCCAGGGGCGAATCTACCGGAATTGATTTTCTGCCATTGTCAGATTTTCCCTGTACCAGACAGGCTTCTTCCTGATCTCCAAGACCCTTGCTCTGTCCCTTTCCCATCTTCTACTCTTTCAGACTCCCAGAGCCTTGACTCACCAATCCAGTCCTCCAACAGACGCTGGATTCCCCCAGGGAGTTTAAGGACCCCATTCTCTCAAACTCCTAAGCCCAGTCCTCCAGCAGACGCTGGATTCTCCCAGAGAGTTTAAGAACCTCTTTCTTTTGGCTACAAATGAAAGGAACAAAATTTACCTAATCTGATCACTCCTGGACTTTCCACAGTCAGTCAAAGGATGTGTGGGCGTCCCCAACTCAGATCGTTC
Source organism: Hydrophis major (assembly GCA_033807585.1). NCBI lineage: Eukaryota > Metazoa > Chordata > Lepidosauria > Squamata > Elapidae > Hydrophis > Hydrophis major. The sequence continues at coordinate 125,554,039 of CM066330.1, forward strand.
TCACACACTCTCAGCCGGCGCTTCGTCTCAGTTCTTATTCCAAGGATCGTCTGGATTCCCAGTCACCTCGGGAGTCTGACCAAATTCGGGGAGAGGTGCCTCTCAATGGGAGGTTGTGGCCACTCTCTTACCTGGTCCCCGTTTTCCAGTTGACTCCTGTCAAGGATCCTGGACGAGCCCCCAAATTGTGAGATTGTGGCTAAAGAAAAACCACCAGGATTCAAAGTTGATCCAAGGAAAAAGGCTTTATTGGATATACATCTGCGCAGATGGGTTCCCCCCTTGGCAGCTGGGAAGAACGAAAGGCAAAGCTTAAAGGCTCTATTCTTATACCCTAAAATTGTCCCCCGTCCCCCAGTATACAAATGGTTTGATTTACAATCTGTTTTTCAGGATGCAAGTTACATTTTATCATCCTTTATGGTATCTAACACACAACAAACATTTCCCTTATCCGGTATCTCGCATTTCAAAGGCATTCTAAAAAGTGTGATAATTCCCAGCGCTTCAAAGACATTCCAAGATCAGTTAACATTCTAATCAGTGCTTGATACTACCTTTTCTTACTTCAAAGAAAAAGATCCCTTTTCCATCACGAGATTTGAGTCATTAAATGAATACACTTCTCACATGTTGAATCAATATTTTACTGACAAATAAAGGCAGTCTAGTCCATTTAAAGTTATATTCAATATTATATATATTTCAAGTTATATCCAAGCCATACCCTATCATTGTTAGGGTTAGGGTTCTCTATTTGTAGCAGATTAGCACCATCCTGTGGCCTCTTCCAGTTTTGCATTTTGGATATTTAAAATGTAAGAGTTTTTTTTCCTGCTGCTTTTGCTTTTCTTTCTTAATAAGCTTTCGTTTTTCTAATCTCTGACAAGGCTGATCTATCCCCCAAGGAGGAAAAGATAGGTTGAAAGATCTGGTGATCTGCCTGTACAATGTAAGAAAAAGGGGCTAATATTTTTTTTAAGTATATTCGTTTTTATTTATCCCTTTTTAATCTCCAGAAAGGCAACACCACAGGATGTGAGAGCCCGAGCTCTTTCAAACATCAGGGGGAAGTGGAAGACACGAGTAGAGGTATATAAAGCGGTGGCACTGGGATCCATCAAGCTGCTGACTCAAAGCAGGAAGCAGTACTGGGATGTGAAGACACAGATGATTTACTTGGGGAGGGGCGGGTGGGGGGACAGCGGGCTTTACAGATGTGCATTTTTGAAGCTCAGCTTTTAGGAAATTACTATGCCGATCAGCGTTGCCAGATTCAAAATGTAAAATTATCGTACCCGAGACTCAAAATTATCGTTTTTTTGAGAAAATTATCGTACATATAGCAAACTCTATATCTCACAGGAAGTACCAACTGTAGGCATATATCCATGTGGAAAATGTCCGAACTGAAGGCATGAAGCCACAAGATACGATCCCGCAAAACTTACGATCAGCAATAAACTACCTCAATGGGCCTGAAGCGCACCACGACTAGCTGACTCGACTCGTACTCGTACGTAGCTCGTGAGCGAGCGTGTATCACGTATGCACAAACTACACGCGCGTACGCACACACACGTGATCTAGACTCATGAAGTTGCATGAACCCACGAAAAGTACAGTATGGTAAAATACTAGCTCTTAAGGTAAAATACTAGCTCTTAAATTGCCAAACTGTAAAATTATCGTACATTTGACCTTTTTGGGAATTATTGATCGTACATCGTACAGAGGGCCAAATTATCGTACAAATACGATAATTATCGTACGTCTGGCAACACTGATTGCCGATTTCCCTCTTGCGTTATATAGCTGGGTGGAAGTCGTCTATACCAGCCTTGCTCTGCTCTCCAAGAAAAGCAGTCTGTACATATTAAGAAAAAAATAGAGCAGAAAAGGAGATTTCCTACTGCTTCCACATTCCCCGGTAATACAAAGTCTTTATCAGACCAACGAAACAGCCGAAATCCAAGACAAAGACCACATTTGCCTTTTCGCCGTGACGCAATGCTACGTTCCAGGAGGGGGTGGAGCTTCCGCCAGATTTGAACGGTGCATTCCGTTTGCGATGGTAATGGGGGATAATTAAAAGTTTCTCCCCTCCGTTCGACCGTCGTCTGTGTTTTCAGAAGCGTAGCTATCTGCGGGGAAGAGACGCTGCCTCCATGTAAGAGCAACTCCGGCAGGGCCAGGTTTTCTTGACTTGCAAAAAGGGCCGAGAACAGCCTTCACATTTCAAATGGGAGTCCATGCCTTGAAGAGGATGGCTGTATTTTTCTAAACTTGCTCAGGAGCCCCCGGCTTCCGGGGTGGGGGATGAGAAGAGTTCCTGAATGTTGGGGGGGGGGGGTGGAGGTTGGCATCGGGAGAGGTAGTATACTTCTAAGAGATGGGGTCATCTGGTGGATGATGGAAGGTGAAGAAGTAGCTCTTTTATGTAAACTCAAAATATACATTTTGTTTCGACAATCCTACCCGTTTTATTGTTATGTAACTGTTATTATTTAATTTATATCCCTCTTCATTATTTTTATAAACAACTCAAGGTGACAAACCTCGAATAGTACTGTCTCCTATCTTCTCCACCGAAACAACCTTTTGAAGGTGGGGTTTCCCATCAACTTTTTAATGTATAATTCAAAGAGGGAAATGTACTTAATACTCTTGCCTACTACAGTATTTTCCTTGTAACAACAACTCTGAGGTGAATTTGACAGAGTGACCACCCAGAATCACTGAGCCAACTCTCATGACCAAGGGAGGGTCACAATCTCCTGCTTTCTAGACCAGCTTCACCACTACATCCCACTGATTCCCTAGTCTGGTTTCTTTCTGTCTGGCCTAAAAACTGCAAGAGGTTTTGAAGTTTTTAAACCCAGCCTCAGTACTACTGTTTCCCTGAGATGGCAAGAAAAGCCTTGCAATTCTGAGGGATGATAATGCTATCTGAACTTGCTGAGGCAACTTCAGAATTTTCTCTACTGAGTAACTTTGCTGATTATTAACCGCTGTTATACAGCATACAGAGATATAGCACTGGGACTACAAATCTGTAGTGTCTTGGAGAGCTAGGAATAGCATATTGATTTTTCTTTTTTATTGGAATGTCTTTTCAAAATAGGCTTTTCCAAGTCTATTGTGTTCTGGGTTAGTTATTTTTTATGAAATCATCATAAAGCCAAGGGGAAAGAATAAAATATTTAAAAAAGTAACTTTGAAAGAAAGCTTTGAATTTACCTGGCCTTACATCTAATTCAAAGTAGTAATTTTTCCTGGGATTAATATAATATTCTCAATTCTCATACCATCAAATACTTCAATTAGCAGCTTTGTAAAAGGAAATAGCTGATACCTAAACAACATAAAAGTAATTTTTACCTAATAATTTAAACTTACAAAGTAAGATTTAAATAGATTTAAGAACAATTTTCAAAATCTTTTTCCAAGAAAACTCACAACTTTTCTAACTGCACAATAAAAGATACTGTTTATGTAAGTCTGACTCATTCCATGAATTCTGATTTTCCAATTTAACTCTGTTTTGGCTCATAAATTACCGTAGATTGAGAGAAATCTCTTGACTCTTTATGTGTATAGTGAAGTGAGCTACACTTAAATAACCCTTCATATTTATTCATTGTGTTGTTACAGCCTATGCCATATAATATATTCTATGTATACTGCACTGAAGTACCTTGATGCATTTGATTTAAATGCTTTCTTGATGTATTCTGTTATAGCTACTTGGATTGCCTTTTATGTATTATGGCAGGTTTTGATTGTACTATTTTGATCCTGGGAGATAATTTATGGTATGAAGTGGTTTTATGCTGATTCTGGTGACTTCAGATCATGATTGTGTAGGTTTTTTTTTAAGGATAGAAGCTAACTTTTGGACTTTTTCCCCCAGTCTTATAGCTTTTATATACACAGGTTATATTTTACCAAGCATTAACCAAGCCTAACCATGCTTTAGTTTTGACCCAAGACAATACACATAATCAGGCTGATTGGTTCTGTAGTTTCCAGGGTCTTTTTTTTGCTTCCTTTTTGAAGATGGGAACCACATTAGCTCTTTTCCAATCCTCAGGTGTTCCAGGATTTTTGAAAGATATGATACAATTGTTCTAACATCTTCCAGCTCCTTCAGAACTCTGGGACGTAATCCGTCAGGTCTCGGTAATTTTTATTTGTCAAGATTCGATAGGTGTTTTCTAAGCATTTTCTTGGTTATTTTAATTTTTATTTCTGTCTTTTATGGTTAGGTTTTTGGTAGGCTGGGCTATAGTTTCGTTTTGTGTGAAGACTGATGCAAAGAATGAACCTAAGCAGTTGTACTTGCTCTCTGCTTTGCTGCCTGTTACTTTCTTGCCATCTTCTCTCTTAAGAGGACTGACTGTTTCCTTGACTTTTTTCTTGTAATTTATATGTTGAAAGAAACTTTTAAAAAAATTCTCTTTCACTTTTGTTGCAAGTCTTTGTTCATTCTTTCCTGACTTCATCTATGCTTTCCTGACTTCATCTTTGCAGATTCTGGCTAATACTCTGTCTTAGTTATGTGTCCCTCTTTCCATTTTTTGTATTTGTCCATTTTGTCTTTCAAGTAAGATTGGCCAAGTGCTGCTACATGCAAGGATTTGTTTGTTGATGCAATTTTTACATTTACATAATATTTTTATTTTTTGCAGGATGGATAGTTGTACTTTTCCAAGATACAGTGACAATGACATTGTGGTACACATTCGCAATTGTTTATTGAGTGGAAATGAGGCTAAAACTTTTTCAAAAAGTGATTTATTTCCAAATGTGAAGGTAAGAGTTTTTAACATTCAGTGAAATTGGAGTTCAAAAGTATAGTATATACATCACATGTATGCTTTAATGTTTTTTGGTGTTTTCAAGTCAAGTTTTGGTGTTTTTTTTACTCCTGGCAACTGAAAACCAAAACCCTGAAGTTTTATTGGCAAGTTTCTTGGAAGTTGCTTGCCATTGCCTGCTGCGTTGGATGAGAGAAAAACACTGGCCCTGTTGGTCTTGTTTCTTCAATCTTCTGGATAAACGAAAGACTAGAAAGACTACTGAATTTTTTGAGATTCAACAGATACGTTAACAGATATTAATGAAGTCTCATTAATCATGTCTTGCCAAGAAGGTTCTACAATTTAATTTAAGAGGAAATAGATCTGTATCTAGAAATCATCTTGGTTTACTATTCTGTAATTCACCCCACCCTAATAATAGCATTTTTAAATTTCTTATTAAAGAAATTAATTAATCTTGATTAAAGCTTTGTGCTAAGATTCCTGGATCTTTAAACATGTGTGCATGTATTTCACATATAGCACCACTGCTCCCTTATGTCTGGCCTATTTATTACACCCTTGCATGCTAGTCTTACATTTCATCCCACCAAATTTCAGTGACCATTAAATCGTATTTCCCTCCTGCATTAAGACTTTTAGTTCCTACTTCTTCACATACGTCACATATTTCTGTAGAATCACTGGGAAACTTGGGTCCACTGACAATTATCCCTTTATTTTCACATGGGTCAATCAAAAGCGGTAGTTGTCAGTGGATTTAAAGAATCAGAAGCCTTTTGATCACAAGGAAAAAGGGCATATCTTTGGATATCCATTGAGTTTAATAAATTCTGCTTTATCACCACAACATAGCCCTTAATAGAGGCTCTAACTCATGTTCAGAAAGATTTGAACTGCATCATTTCCAGCACTTCAGGCTCTTCTTTACATGTTTCATCTCCCTCAACTATTTTATAAATTAGGAAGATTTCCAGGAATTCCTGAGTTTGGGAAGGCCATTTGGGTGTGATCCCATCAAAAGATTCTGCAACCCTCTCATTCTTTGGGCCTCAGTTGGATGAGCAGCGTATCCTCAGAGACAATCCCAAGCTCCTTCTGAGCCCCAAAGGTGTGCATCAATTGCGTGGGGTGGACCAGTCTAATAGATCCTGTCTCCCTGTGGTGGAGGACAGTGCCAGAGAACTGCATTATTCATCAGTTAGCAGTCTAGCCATTAGACATTAAACTTAATGTGAGTTATGATTATATAAGATGAAAAGGGAGGTTTAGGCTATTGGATCCAATGTCAGTTATCCTTTGTCATTCCCTCTACTCTCTGAATCTACTGTTTTATCTTTTTTTTTTTTGCAATGTCTTTCCTTGTGGACAATCAAAACCTGTTTTTGCCACAAAGGCTTGAAAACTTCCTCAGTTTTTATTACAGAAGTCTATATTTCTTGTGTCTGGTTGCCAGTTCATTTACCAAACTTAACAAACTTCATTGGTGAATGCCTTTTTGCTCTTCCTGTTCTTTTGCCCAGTGAGCCCACTCTTTGGAACCTGCCTGGAGGAATATTAAAAAATAATTAATTTCTACTAATTAATTTTCTAAATATACAAAACAATTACTCAGTGACTTGAAGTGGGCAATCACCAATTATTTAGAACATGTCCTTTTTATCTTGAATAGTTGAACCTTTAGAACTTTTAGTGTTGCCACAATTCTCATTTCTTCCTTGTATTAAAATGGCATTTCTCACAACAATAATCCTGTGAAGTAGATTGGACTAAGAGTGACTGGCCTTAAGTCACTTATTGTGTTTGCAATATGGAGGGATGTCTTTGAACCTGGGTCTTTTCAGAGATGTCTATTATGCCTAAAGTTGACTTGAGAGACATATAGTTTTCAGCCTCTAAAATGAAAGCATATTCCAGTCTGTTAAAAACACTTTTGTGGAATTTTAAATTTACACTTGCTGTAAAGTTTAAGTTTGTTTTCATCTGCTGCACGATTAGACTTGAAGGTTTAGTAATATTTTTATTTGACCATTGGGTTAATTTTATAACCAGGAATGATGTCAAAATATGTAATAACATATTTTAAGTTCTTGACCTGAACTTTTCTTAAAGTTTTCAGAGTTCTCATTCTGGTGGTAAGCAAATTAGATAGGTTCTAAGTAAAATAAAATGCATATATTATTTGTTCATTTTATTAAATTGTACTTTTCTTTTTAGCCTGAAATATTGCGTATGATTTTCATGAGAGTTTTACAAAGTTTGTATGGGATCCGTGTGGAACATTTTTACACGGTAAGAATATAAGTTATGGAGAAAATGCATTGAAACTAGAATGAGGTGGAGCCTTAATAATTCCCCATATTGTTTTACTTTGCCTTTAAAGATTAACAGATTTATTGTATGTTTTATTGTCTTAAGACAGATAGTACACAAAGTCTTTGGTTTTTAAGCTACTATCATGATTTTTGTTTGTTGCAATAAATTACAGATAGTCCTCAAGGTACAAACCTAATGGAGCCTGCCCATTAGGTTATTAAGTCAAAAAATTCATCAAATGAATCAGACCAATTGTACAAATTTTTAAAATCAAATTGAATCAAATGCCTTGTTAAATAAATGACTTATTTCCAGCCCACTGCCAATCAGCTGTTTCCACCTCCACCAGTGAGCTGTTTCTGGTACAGACTAAGGAAGAACTAAATTGCCTCCAAGCAGTTCCATTTTCAGTTTACAAAAAAACCCCAACCTTTGCACAAGCAACAGCTGCCCAGAGCGGGGTGAGATGGTAATTTACAGAATTCTCCATTGCAGTTCCTTTAAAAAAAACCACCTGCCACTTGCTTAACAGTCTCTAGCCAGCCACTCAAGAGGAGTTTTACAGAACTTTTGGCTTGCAATAGTAACAGATTGAAGGGACCTTGAGGTCATCTAGTCAAACCCACTGCTCCCACAGGAGTATTTCCAATAAATACTTGTCCAGTCTCTTCTTAAAAGCCTCCAGTGATGGGCCACCCACAACTTCTGGAGGCAATTTAGATTTAAAAATAACTCTTGATCGGCACAAACCTCTCCAAGCAAAATCCAAAAACCAATATAAATAGCTTGCAAATTTGAAAATCAGCAGTTTAGAGAAGAGATACAGCACACAACATTATAGACTGCTTTGTGTAGATGCTAAGTAGCATTTCTACAAGCAATTTTAAAGCAAATGCAAACAAACTATCTTTGTACTTACAAACACAATACTGTAGTTTGCAAAGTATAGCACAATACTTAAAAAAAGCAGAGCAGTTCCCAAAGTGCTTACAAACAGTACTGTTCTACACAGTAATAAAAAAAATATTTTAAAATACTTACAGGAGCAATTTTAACATTTTCGTTCTCAGGCCAGGCTTGGGGGGGGGGGGAATCAGGGCTGGGCTGGCTGCAAAGACATGGATCTTGTTTGGCCATTGACCAGGACAAAAACCCCCACAAAACCTGCTGGCTTCAGGAAAATTCCTCATAAGACCAAATGCGAGTTTAAAATGTCAGCTGGTATAGCAGTGACTGCATGAAAGTCACGTGGCTACAGAAACCTGTTTTTGATCGCAGTTTTGAATTTCTAACATAAGTACCCTTCCTGAATACATTTGTTCTGGTGAAAAGTCACTGAAGGAACCCTTATATCCAGGGGATTACCTGTAATGGCTGCTTTTCTGGCAATGAGTGGAGATGGGCAAAACATTAATTTGAGCAACTATGCTTCATATTCAGTCTTCTAAGTCAGAAGAAGGACAGCAAATAAAATAAAATATATATTGTATTTGGAAGCAGGGAATAGTTTTGCCTGGCTTAGTTATCCAAGATAAATGTGGTTCCCTGTATCTTGTCTCTGCCTGCTTGTTCTTTTTAAGTAGTAAATGAGAACATGAAATTGTTCATGTTCAACATGAAATTGTTTCACATGCTGTGCTGGAGTAATGATAGCTTTATCTGGGTTTAAACATCACAGGAAGCCAAGGATTTCTTAAAGATTGTTTTAAACCCATTATTGTAATCTTTTACACATGGCACTAAACTGAAAACAAACGGCATGAGTCATTAGTGATCGATATTGTACAGGTGGTAGTAAATACATAATGGTACCAGGTATCTAGGTATCATATAAATGAAAAATCTAGACAATGTGGTGACATTTTTAATTCCTGTTGACTAGGTGAAGATTTGTGTCATAATTTACTAGAAATATTATCACAGTCTAGTCCAGGGGTGGGCAAACTTTTTGGCTCGGGGGCCGCATTGACTTTTAAAATTTGACAGACGGGCCGGGTCAGCACAAGATTTTTGGGGAATCAACCCCCCTTCCTCCCTCTTCTCCTCCTTCCCCTCCCCTCCCCTCTTCTCCTCCTTTCCCTCCCCTCGGAGGCCCTCTGAGTCAGGAGTTGCTACCGCCAGCGCGGCTCTGCGCGGCTCCAGTCCCACGTTGCCTCGGGAAGGGAAAGGCAAAAAGGAAGAGCCGCGGTGGTGCTTTGCAATGGCAGCAGCGGCACTGGAGGCTCAGGCTCAGTGGCTCCTGGTTTTGCCTTTTCCTTCCCAAGGCAACGCGGGACTGGAGCTGCGCAGAGCTGCGCCGGCGGTAGCAACTCCTGACAGCCTCAGCTGGACACCTGAGCGGAGCCCGAGCGGAACTGCCTGTTGCTGCTGCCGGAGCACCGCCGGGTCGCCTCCTCCAAGCAACCCGCCCACCCGCCGGGCTTCCCCTCTGCCGCGCGGCTCGGGGCCAGGCGCGAGCGCCCGTGAGTTAAAAGGAAGCTGAAAGTTGCTGGAAAGTTGCTCGGGTTTCTGGGGCTTCCAGGCTTAAACTTTGCACAGGCAAAGTTTGCAGGCGGGAGTGTCTTCCCGCCAAGGAGCGGGAAGGATTCCGCCCGGCAAGCGGGCTGCTTGGAGGAGGCGACCCGGCAGTGCTCCGGGTTTCCCCTCCACCATGCAGCTCGGGGCCAGGCGCGAGCGCCCGCGAGGAAAAAGGAAGCCGTAAGTTGCTGGGAAGTTGCTCGGGTGCTGGGAGCAGGCTTTTAAAGTGCCGCCCGAGCAGGACCGCCGAGCCGGGAAACGGGGCACCAAGGCAGGGCAAGGCTCCACCAGCAGCGGCCTAGCTTTAGGTGGCTCCAAGCAGCCCGCCCGCCAGGCAGAACCCTTCCCACTCCTCGGCCGGAAGACGCTCCCGCCTGCAAACTTTGCCTTTGCAAAGTTTAAGCCTGGAAGCCCTGGAAAAAAGGGGGGATCGGCGGGGACTCACCTTTGGAGAGATCGCACTCGAAGCTGATTTCAAATTCCCAGCCGAGACCTTTGCAAAGTTCTTCTTTTCTTTCCTATCCCGAAAGCACTCCGCACTGTTTTGCAGCTTTGGGGGCCACGTGGCGCAGGGCAATATGCCACGCCCAGCGATTTTTTTTCAGGGGAGGGCCGGATGTGGCCTGCGGGCCGTAGTTTGCCCACCCCAGCTCTAGTCCTACATCTTCTGAAGATGGATTATACCACTAGCTATGGCAGTTGGTTATTGTAAAATTATATTGTTCTAGAATTAAATGTATAGTACTTAGGCTTATTGTAAGTGTACACAGTCATATGAAAATGTGGACTGTGATACACCACTATATATATCTTGCTATGCATGCATTTTATATTATCAGAGGAACTGAATGAAAAAATTACATATTTCATTAGTTACTCTTTATTGGTTATCTCCAATTAGATGCCAGTGACATTTGAAACAGCATATCCTCAGATTTTTGAAGGCTTTCTACCCATAGGAAACCTATTTGTTAATATGTAAGTATACTGAAATCATGTCTTTGTGGCTAGTTTTGTTTGTATGAATTTGAATGTGGGAGTATGTTGCTCTGCAGTCTTTTCTTGGGGTAATAAATTTTCTCTAAATATCTAGAATTATTTTGTGTTCAGTGAAATTATGATATTATTTTTAGGGCTACATAGTGCTTAGGTTTTAAAGTAAAAATGTGGTCCAGAGCAGGGGTTGCCGACCTCAGGGACCACCAAACTCATAATTTTAAATCCCCGGGACTACTAACTGGTTCTGTGGGTGTGGCTTGGTCACGTTACTGGCTGGGCATAGCTTGTATGTAAATATTATAAATATTTATATAAATATTTAATTTTTATTAAAAAAAGAGAAAAATTTACCCCAAAGCAGGCAGGCAGATTGAGTTGCTCACAGAATCATTCAGAGATCTGTCTTTCTGCCATTGGCTACTTGCACTGAATAATAGAAACTTCAATCCTAAGGGAGGTTCGGCTGTGCTTAAAATCAGAGCCTAAGATCTAAAGATTAGCTGGAAAGCAAGAAATGCAAGGATTTCCTGCTTTCTAGCTAATCTAAATCTGGCACAGCAGAACAGCTGATGGTCGGGTGGGGGGGAAAGGAAAACTAGCAACTTAGCAGGCAAGTTTGCCAGGTAAGGAGTGAGTGGGCGGGGAGAGAGGGCCCTGTGGGAGGCATGGCTGTGGTGTACCTGCGCAGCCTGGATTAATTGCTTTGGGGTGTTCTGAGGGTGACATTTCTCTGTGGACCACCAAAATTTTCTAGCGGCCCACCAGTTGGCAACCACTGCTCCAGAGCATGTAACAGCACATCCCTGGTACTCCTTAAACAAAATGAATATTTCTGGAATCATGTGATTGCTTTAACTGTTCTGAAGAGCAGCACTGCCTTTATAATGTATGGTAATAGAATTTGCTGACTCAAAGGATTCATTTTTGGTGCTGTACTGCTTTACAAAGGTAGCTTTGTTCAAGCAAACACCTTGGAGTTGATGGAAGACTTAAATATAAGTATTAACACTCTTAAAAATATATAATTTTGACATGTACTAGTAAATTGTCATGTAGTATTACAATGAAATTAACATATTTCTTCTAGACTTTCTGCTTTAATTTTTTTAAAAAAGAAGCTAACTAATTCAAAGGGAATATTAAAATAGTAGTACTCTGCAGCACTATTTGGTAAAATTTAAGACTCTGGTTATAGTTGTTTCCTTTATTATCTTCATATGTAATATAATACCAAAGAAACAATTACTGATGAATAATACTGGTGAAGTAAATAGTATAAGTAATCTAATTAAAGAATATGTAAAAAACTTTGACAGGGAGCGATTTTTCCCCATCTGTCGTGTCAATGACTTCCAGATTGCAGACATTATACATCCAAGTAAGCATTAAGTTTTTTTTTTCTGGATTGTATATGCTTCATAGCTCAAATGGTCATATATTTTTATTTACCCAAAACTGGTTAACGAGATTTTATTTTATGTTTTTTATAGTTATGTTTACATTTCAGTATTAATTTTCTCAAGAGCAATGGTTAATATAATAATATGGAAATTTATCAGGTTAGCATGTTGCCAAACTGCAGGCATGACTGCATGATCTGTCTGACTTATAGGACTGTAGCTTCTATAATTGGAATTCTAATAATGTGGAAGAAGTTATGCTTCAATAAGAAGAAATAGTTCCAAATTTATTTTCATTTACTACATTTGTATTTTCTTCTTTGGTTCTACCTATTTAATCTTTGGAATAATTAAGAAGAAATATTGACCCATATGACTTCATAAACTTTATGATAAGGAATTTATTTTTATTTGTAGGTTACTTTTCAATTCAAATAAACATGTTTCACACAAAAAAGTGAAGCATGTATACGGAAATATTAATAATAAAATTACTGATCATTACAGGGAGATACTAGTGGTTAAGGCAAGCTAGAAAGTGGGAGATCTTGAGTTCAAATCCTGCCTTAGCCATGAAAGACAGCTTTGGATGACTTTAGACCAGTCACTCTTTCTTAGCACAACCTTCATAGTGTTGTTGTGGGGGAAAATAGGAAGGAATATTAGGTATGTTGGTTGTTTTGAGTTATTTGTAAGCATAATAAAGGCAGGTTACAAATAAATATAGAAAAATAAAATGGATATCTTTATAAATCTTTCCTAATTTAGATTGGAAGGAAATACATTCTCTAGCCTGCAAAAAAAAACCCCACCCATAATTTCTTCTTTATATCTCAATTCTGAACAGATTTGAAATCTATGAAACAAAACAGTTTAATAACAATGTTTTAAATTGCTCCCAGGAAGTAAATGTAGGAACATATATTTCAACCTAAACCACATGTTTTCCCAGACATCTTTATCAAATTGCAACCTAATTTCTATATTTTATGTCAGTTGCAGCTTTTGGACATTTTTCCAAATGTAGTCCTGCACCTAACACATTGCAGTAGTCTAGAGCGAATTTGACTATGGCCCAAGCATAAGTTATTGTGGCACTATTTGCAACTGTACTCATCATCACAGCTGCCACCTAATAATGCCAGTCAAGCGCAAGAAGATATCCCAACTTGCAGAATTGTTTCTTCAGGGGGACCGTAACCACAGACAGAACAGAATGGAACATAAACCTAAATTTGTGTGCAAAAAACTTTTTAACTGTTTAACAGTTAACTGTTTAACAATTGTTTCTGTTGTTGTAACTGTCCAGAACCTACAGAATTTGTAGATGCAGTTCTTTAATTAAATCTAGTACAAGAGTATATTGATAAGGAAACAGTTTTACATCATCTAGTTCAGAGGTGTTAAACTCAATTTCATTGAGGGCCGCATCAGGTTGTGTTTGACCTCAAGGGGCTGGAGTGGGTGTGGTCATACTGGACATGACCAGGATGCGTGCCCCGCCCAGTCTCCCCTCCTATGTGGCACGATGGGTCCTCGTAGCTTGCCTTTCTAGCCTGCCTTCCCATGTGGTGCCTGCACCCCAACTGAGCAGCCCTGATCTGCCTGCTCACAGGTAAAACTGTGAGTTGTGCTAGATCCTCCCCCACCATCCCTGGACCTTATTGAGCCTCCCCCACCATTCCCAGATCTTCCCACCCCCTCCCACTGTCCCCGGAGCTTACTGAGGGCCCCCCCATCCCCAGGCTCGGCTGGCTGGCTTCCCCACCAGCGCAGCCCCATCCTAGTGGCGGTGCTGGCTGGGGCTTAGCTAGCTATGTCCCCCCCACTATCTCCCGGCTTGGCTGGCTGACTAAGGTGCCATGCGCTGCTTTCCCAGCTCTTCCTACCATGTGGCGGCTTCAGGGATCCAGCTGCCTCCCGTAGCAGCACCATAGGCCTTTGCTGCCGCTTGCTTCCTTTCATTTTGTCCCCCAGGAGAAGCGAGCGGTGTTGCTCTGACTGGGAGGGTGGGTGAATGACCCAGGGCTGCTCCACCCGCTGCTCTGGAGCTTGCTGGATCAATTCGTCCCAGACCAGGTGTGTATGTGAGAGAGAGAGAGTGTGGGGAGTGTGTGTGTATGTGTGTGAGAGAGATCAAGAAAGAAAGTGGAAGGGAGAGAAAGAAAGAAAAAGAACAAGAAAGAAAGAAATAGAAAGGAAGGGGGAGAGTGGTGTGTGTGTGTGTGTGTGTGAGAGAGAGAGAGAGAGAGAGAGAAGAAAAAGAAAAAGAGCCAGAAAGAGGAAGGGAGAGAAATAAAGAGGAAGAAAGAATGAGAAAGAAAAATATAGAAAGGAAGGGAGAGAGTGTAGTGTGTGTGAAAGACAAGAAAAGAAAGAGCAAGAAAGCAAGAAAAAGGGACAGAAAGAAAAAAAATAGGAAGAAAGAAAAAGAAATAGGAAGGAGGGGAGAAAGAAAATATGCTATTATTTTTAATTGTTCCATTATTTATCATATTTAATATTTTACACTGTCCCTACATCTAGAGTGATTTTACTGCCTTTCTTTTGCCCAGGGCTACCACATATTTTTCAGGGTTTACATACATTCAATGTCTATAGTCCAGAGCATAAATATACTTATGTTTAACAGAGTTGAAAGGGACTTTGGAGGTCTTCTAGTCCAACCCCCTGCTCAGGCAGGAAAACAGAGGATGCCAAAATCTGAACAGAAGTCCTGGGAAAGGTGTCAGAATAACAGAATAGCACTTAGAAGGGACCTTGGGGGGAACCCTATACCATTTCAGAGAAATGGCTGTCCAGTCTTTTCTTAAAAACCTCCAGTGTTGGAGCACCCAGAACTTCTGGAGACAGGCAGTTCCACTGGTTAATTGTTCTCACTGTCTGGAAGTTTCTCCTTACTTTTAGGTTTCTTCTCTCTGTTCATTTTCCATCCATTGCTTCTTGTTTGTCTTCTGGTGCTTTGGAAAATACATTGCCCCACCCCCTTTCTGGTAACCCCTTAAAAGCCTGTTGCCTATCACACTCTTGGACAAAGCATGTGAGCCATTTCCTCCTTTCAGTGGTGCATAGATAATAAAGTCAAAAAAAGGTGAACAACATTTTTATAAATACGTTGAGGCTAGGTGTGACAAGGAATGGCTAGGAAGGGGGAGGCAGGCGAGGCACCCCTTGACATGAGTGACATTGATTTGGCCACACCCACCCAGTCACATGAGCACCAAGCCACGCCCACCAAACAAGCCACCCCACAGAAACAGTGGTAAAAAAATTTGAATCACCATTGATTTACTTCCATATTTGAGAACAGTGCATTTGATGTTTGCTACTGCTGATTTATTTGTATTGGATTGCTATTTACTGTGAAAGAGTTGACAAAATGCTTCTAATTTGTATAAAATATTAGAACAGATATTAAATTTGTATAAAACTTTCAGAATCCTAGCTTCACCCATGTTCAATTTCAGAACTGGGAACTATTGTTTTTTAGAAATGAATTCCAAAATAGATAGAATGAGATTCTTTGCGATAAACAACTGGATTTTTTACAGTGGTTTGATAATGAATTAGATTCTTAATTATATAACAGCCACTCAAGCCATCTTCCCCTTTAAAAAGTATTAAGGTACTAAATTAGATATAAAAATGGAAATCTGGAATAGATTTGTAAATGCAAAGGTTTGAAGTTCAATTATATGTTTCATTATGAATACCAAAGAAGAGTGGCAGCATTATGCAGTACTTGCCTTTGTTTATATACACAAGACTTGCATTCAGATGTGATCATCTCCCAATAAAATTCATCTGAAATCATTTAAAGTGCATTTCTGGTATACAGTTCAATAAACACTCAACCTTTTCATGGATTCCTAGTTGCCATATGCCATCTCTTCCTGGTTGGTTGGTTTTCAGACAGATAGGAGTTTAAATCTTATAATTCTTTCAAACAAATTATTAAACCATAAAATATTAAAATATTTAAACTATTTTTTTTGTAGAAGCAAACAGGACAGCTCGATTTTTGAGTGGTATTTTAAATTTTCTATTCTTCTGTGACTCACGGCGTGAAGTCTACTTGGAAATCCAGAGTGTACATGTAAGATTAATTTTCACTTTTTTTCCCTGTTAGATCTTTAATTTAATTCTGACAAATTGCATGTAGTATATTGTGGAAAGGTTCTTCTAGTTTCTTGCATCTTTTGTATAGTTAATTTCACATTTTTATCTTTCTAGCTGTTAATCAGTTACTCATCATGATTTTTTTTGTACCACTTTAGTAAACAGCTTAGCTACTATTGTCTAAAATGCCATGAAATTACTTTTTCCTTCTAGTGTAATTTCTATCAGTTTTTTAGTTTGCCTTTTTACAAATTCAGCCAGTTCAACAAAAAGCTGAAAATTAGAATTTGTCAAATTCTAAATAATATTAAACTTATGATCTTGAGCTATCCTTTAACTTGTTCTCAACCTTCCAGACAAATAAACGTGCAAAAGAGAGTAAAAAACCCCTACGTAGCTTTTTGATGAATGGATTCATAAATCTGCAAGAAAAAAGGCCAAGTAAAATCTGGATCCATACCTCTTTTTCTGAGCAGTAAAACTTACACTGCAAAGCTGCTGTCTCATCTTGTCTGTAATATCACAGTTATGTTTTTTCTTAAGATTGAAAAATTGGAAAACTAGATTATTGCCACTTGGTGTTCATTAATCATCTAGGTATCAGATATGCAAACAATGAAAATCCCACTTTTTAGAGCAAGGGTCTTCAAACTTGATAGCTTTAAGACTTGTGGACTTCAACTCCCAGAATTCTTGACCTAACTTGACTGGAGGAGGAATTCTGGGAGTTGAAGTCCACAAGTCTTAAAGCTGTTAAATTTGAAGACCCCTGTTTTAGAGGAATTATCCATATATTATTCAAAAGAGATAATCAATGAGATAAAAAGAGAACAAAAACACCAAAATATCTCATCATCAGGAATCAACACTCAGAGGAGCAGAGAACACTGAGATTAACATTACATATTCAAGAAACAAGCGATACCCCAAATTCAGGAACTGCCAAACAAGCTAATGGTAAACAGCCCAATAAAAGAATCACTAAGACCACTCCCAACAATACTGACAGGGCAAGCCATTAGAATATAAAACGAGAGCAAACCCCACTCTGTTGGCACAGATGACGTTAACTAGTTTGGGTAAAGAAATGTCTGTAAGTAAACAACCAAGCTCAAAGAACAAGGACACCTCATTTCAATCCTGAGTACGAATATTCTTTAAAAGTTGAATCATTTTGCTGAAGGTCCTCCTATCCTCAGTTTTAAAGAACATTCATCTGATTATATTCTGACCTACTGAAGAACAAGAAAAGTTTTTTGAGATGTGGATCTGCTGCTGTTGAGAAAGTGCCGTTTCTCTCCTTTCCTCTCTAGTTTAATTAATCACGGAGAAATATCTTGCTTTCATGTACCTGTAGCCAATATTGTCAGTTAAAACTGACAAAACCTGGAGCTTTTATAGCCTGATTTGTAGAAAATAGGCATAAATTTATTAAATAAGGATATACTATGACCAGTATAATTTCACTTTTTATAGTCAGTTGCAATTTTTCTATAATATGTGGAATTGCATGTAATGTAAGTTGTTCTTTTTCAAAGAAAGCAGCAATGGAGAAAGAGCAACAACTTCAGGTGGCAATTCAGGATGCAACACGGAAGCTGGAAAAGATGGAGTAAGATAACTACCTGATAAGTTCCCCATTTTAAAATCATTAAGAATTAGTTCATAAGACTGAAGTACTTTCTATCTGACAAAGAATTTTTAATATTTTGAAGACTGCACACCTGAATTCTGCTTTTCACATGGATTTGAATCAAAGATTTGCCATAGCATGTTGTTACAGGGAGTGTTGTAAAATGACTCTGGATATTCAGTACTTAAGACTGTTGAAAAATAGGTGCTGCTAGTGAATTCCTTTGAAGTACTTCTCATAAGGAAATTTTAGGGACAGTCCTTCTGTATGTTTGTTCTTTATTATTTCTTGTCATTTATGGGAGATTATATTTATCTGTAGTAAGTGTTATAATATGAAATTAAAGCCTGCATGACATGATGGGTCAGGACACTGTCAAAGGAAGGAAACAGTGATCATCTATGTTTTCTCAAATTTGGTTTATATCTTCCAAGGAGAAAGTAAGATTCTTTTTCCAGTTTTTCCATTACACGTATCTCTGCTCTTCTGCTCACGTCTCTTAGTGCAGGGGTCGGCTCTTTCAGCCCTCTGCTGCAGCTTTCTTTCAGTTGATCCCACCACTGACTAGCTCCTCCCCTCCCAGTCACTCCTCGCCTGGCCTGAGAAGATAAGGCCAATGGTGGGGGATGGACACTTGCTCCATATTCCAGAATGGGAACTTGCCTTTGTGCAGCAACAGCATTCTGCCTTTGTCATGGTACATTTGTGCTCAAGGCAGCCCTTGCCTCCCGCTGCTTCAGGCTAGGAGTAATGCCCACCCAGGTTTTGTGGCTCCCAGTGTTTTCTGTGGAAAGCAGGTCCAAATGGCTCTTTGACTGTTTAAGGTTGCCAACTCCTGTCTTAGTGGATCGGGGGAAAAAGAAGAGCTTATTTGAAGGTGCGTGTGTGTGTGTAAGAGAGAGAGAGAGGGTAGTGGTGGTTTCCCAATGGAAAGCATGGTTGAAATATTTTGGGAAGGACACATTCTCACAATGGCTTATTGGAACCAAATTGGTTCAGTTTTTATAATACAGCCTCAAAATTACGGGGATTGATTTCAGTTAAAAAAGGAATGGATTGTACTTTTCATGGACCAATTTTCTGGAGCTACAGTCACTATTTTAGGTGCAAATAATTATTGAGTTCCTCGTCTCGATGTAGCTTGGGTTAATAAGGGGCAATAGGTTTCTTTGTGTCCATCATATTGGTTTATCTCCCCTGCTATTTTCATGCAAGATCTTTAAAAGTCATCCTCTCCAAATTAAGATTTTTAAAATCTTGTATATTAAATTGAAATTGTCTAAGCAAATATCTATAGAAAGATGTTTTATATACATATCTAAAATTTTACATTACATATATTATTTCAGAACGTAAGATTGCCAAGTAGCTTCATCAAAAATAAGCAGCTTTTTAAATAGTGAAACAATATGTACTTTCTGTATGTTAAATTTATATGTGAAATTCATTTTTCTCTAAACTGAGCACTATTTCCATATACTTAGTATTGTTCCTGCAGACCAAGAAGTAGAGTTCAAGGAGCTGTCTCAAGAAATTCAAGAACTACAGCATAAACTCAACCAAGAATATTGGCAGAAAACAGTATGTATTCTTACTAGAGTTCATCTGATATCCACAAGCTATGCTGTGTAGCTGTCCGTTACATAACAGCTTAAAAGAACTTGTAGTAAAATATATACAGGTAGACCCTGACTTATAACAAGTTGCTTAGTGACTATTGGAAATGATGATGGACCTACCAGGGACTACTTTGGACCCAGATTTGAAATTGCAATGATTGCAACCCCTTCTCCCTGACTGCATTCATAGTGATTTGCAGCATTTTATGGTCATGTAATTGCATTTTACAATTGTCAAAATCTGGCATTTACTTCCGGTTTTCAACAAAACTGTGCCCCTAGTGAACCATTGGTTTACTTAGTGACTTGGGTGTTTGCTTAATGACTGCTACAGAAAAACTGGTGAAATTTTGTTGGTCATATGACCAACCCATTTTATGACCATGATGGGCAGGCTTCATCACGGTCATGATCATCTCTACTGTCACTTGCTACATTTTTAGAATATTACATTAATGGTTTAGGATTTAGAAAATATCCACTGATTTGTTGCAATTGTATGTTCCCATTCTCATAATTATACCGTGTTTCTCATAAAATAAGGCCGGGTCTTAATTTTTTTTTGAGCCCCGATAAAACAGCTAGGACGTCTTTTAGGGGCTGACTTAATTTCCTCCCACACACACACTCCAACCTAGAGTGCCCCATGCGCAGTCACTTCTCTACGAGGCCACTTCTATCGGCTGATGGAAGCTCCCCGAAGGCAGAGTCACCAGCCGCTTCTATCGGCTGGTAGAAGCAGCCTTGTGGAGAGTTGAGTGCACATGGGCCGCTCTAAGTGGGGGTGCGTGTGAGGGAGGAAATCTATCAGCCGGTAGAAGCAGCCTCGGGGCGAGCGCCCACATGCACTCCCCTCACATGAAGCCGTTTCTATTGCCCAATGGAAGCTCCCCAAAGGCAGAGTCACCAGCTGCTTCTATTGGCTGGTAGAAGCGGGCTCGTGGTGAAGGGAGTATGTGTAGGGCACTCACCCTGAGGCGGCTGCTACCGGCCGATAGAAGTGGCTGGTGTCTGCCTTTGGGGAGCTTCCATTGGTCAATAGAAACAGCTTTGTGGCGAGGGGAGTGTGCGTGGGCGTTCGCCCCAAGGCTACTTCTACGATAGAAGCGGCTGATGTCTCTGCCTTTGGAGAGCTTCCATCGGCTGATAGAAATGGCTTTGTGGTGAGAGGAGTGCACGTGGGCTCTCGCCCCAAGGCCGCTTCTACCGTCTGATAGAAGCAGCTGGTGACTCTGCCTTTGGGGAGCTTCTATCGGCCAATGTTCTATCGGTAGTAGATTGGGGTATTCTACGTGCAGGGTGCTCCTAAAGGCAAGTTTTCTCCCCCTGTTCCCCCCATTTCTCTTTACCTCGTGTAGTTTTAATGAACAATGTGAGAAATGGCGGGGAAACCCATGGATTAAATAGGCCTAAATTTGGGGGGCAGGGCTTAATTTCACCTCATGCCTAGAAATCAGGCTGGGCCTTCCTATTGGTGGAGGCTGTATTGTTGGAGAAACAGGGTATTTTGTACCAGAGATGTGTGACTTACAGTGAATAACAATAAATAACACTGAGGTTATTTCTTCCCTATTTTTTAGTAAAGCTATTATATACTGCTTCTGAGGAGCTGAATTGGATCGGCTATTCTCCTTTGTATGGCTCATATGCTCATAATAGCTGGGTTAATGTCTCATTGTAAAATAAGATTCTTAGCTTTGGTTTGTTGAATAAAGTATAGTTGATTGGATTCACATATAGGTTACTTTATAAACCATTTAGCTAATTGTGATATGTGAAACCTAATCTTAATCTTACTAGAAATACTTTATACTTCGGAAGAAAAAATGCCTTATTAAAACTGAAGGTATTCTAAGATGAAAAATAGAAGACACTCTTTCAACATATGAAAATATATAGATCCTTTTCAGTTGGGATTCATTAATGGGAGAAATACAGAATTATTTGCTCTGGTAGATGACCTTCATGAGAGCTAGAAGTGGGGAGTCTCTTCGTCTTGGTAGAGTTATTAACAGCTTTTGATAACAATGAGCATGCTGTAATTCTAGTTCACATTCAGGAGTTGGGAGTGAGGTTTATCTTTTATTTCAGTGAATTGCCCATATGATTATTATGATGGAGTCTTTGGGTGTGTGTCCCAAAAGTACTTTTTTCAAGAGGAAACTGGACTTTCTGGTTTTGCTTTGAAGATGTTTCGCTTTTTATCCAAGAAGGCTTCTGTAGGGTTTTTTTTGAGATTTGCTGAAGGCCCAATTGGGATAGTCACATGTTCTAAGGACTTCCTTTATGTGTTTACGTTCTTTTTCTTCATGTTTATTTTCTTTTTGATGTGTTTATGTTCTTTTTGGGCCTTCATCAGATCTCAAAAAAGACCCTACAGGATCTCTGCTGTAACAGACAATGACAAGGACAATAAATGAAGCAACATTGTCATTCTGTACATTGCAGGCATATGGGAAAAAGTCAAGAGGATCTTATGTGCATAACATATGTGCACACTTCAAACCCAAGGATACAGTAAGGCAGAAACATGTTCACCCCAAGGATAAAACACCCAGACAGAAACTGAGGAACGTGCTATATGTAGCACAGTGCAGTGAGCCATGTACAGATCTGTACATTTGGAAAATGAAACAACCACTTTATAAATGCATGGCACAACGTTGGAGAACAAACACATCAGGACTAGATATGGCAGTCCATCTGCATTTAAAAGACACAGGCCACTCTTTTGAAGACAAAAAAGTCCATATTTTGGACAGATCGCTGGTTTGAAAGGGGTTAGAGGCCATCTGTCAAAACTGAACAGACTGACACAGGGGGAGGCATATGGTATCATCTATCTCCAATTTGCAACAAGTCCTTTCAACAGGTCCAAGAAGGCTCCACACCAGGTAACCTGATAACACAGCTTTCTCCAGGTGATTTTAAAGAATGCAAATGTCTGGCTGTCTGCAAGGAGTATAAATCCTTCCATTCCTCATCATCCAGTTAGAGCCGAAGAAGCTTCTTGGATGAGAAGTGAAACATCTGCAAAGAAAAACCAGAAAGTTCAGTTGCCTCTTGAAAAAAGCACTTTGAGACAACCATGACCTGGATAACTTAGAATGTCCATAGACACTTTAAGTGCATGGGAATACCGCTACAGGATCCATTGATTCACATTTCCATTGATATGGATATTTATATCTCACATTAAACTATTGGGAGAAATTGTCTGTTCAGGTGAAGTGCTATCAGGATGCATTGCTTACCAGATTCAAGCCAAAATGCCATGGGAATCTTGAATGGGAAGAAACAAGCTCAGATTAAATCCTACCCTGATAAAGTCTATGTGTGTCAGTAAGCGTTGAATCTATACTATTGGTTCCAGTAGTTATCCCCAATTATTTTTGGCCACCCAGAATCATAAACTTGAGATAGGCAGCCATGTAAATTGAGAACAAACATACATGCGTAATCCCATTGAAGAGGTGGGCCCTGGCTTGGGTCCTTGATTCATAGCTTCTGGTCAGAAGCCATGGTCAAAAGAGCTTTCTTCCAGATTTTGTCTGTGTATCGCTTACAGCTTTACCTGTACCATGGCCACAGTAACTCCTGTCCTATCACAACCTGATGGGACTCCTTCAATGTGCTTTTGGGTGGGGCTGCCTTTGGATATCACGTGGAAGGTACAGCGACTGCAAAATATGGTGGCAAGACTGGAACAGCCTTGATAATGAAGAATTAAAATTACTAAAATGGTGGATTGGTTGCCAGTAAGCATCTAAGCCTCATTTAATATAGTGGTCATTATCTTTAAAGCTGTATATGGTGTAGCACTGACATATTATACAACACTTCGGAAGGATTGAAATCAATTTGAGTCATCTAGATTTCCCATGCCCACGGCAGCCACATTTTCTGAAACTCTTCCCACACCATACCTTGTTAATGTTCAGTAAGCAAGCCAAGCCTATATTTTAGCAACCTTTTGGCCCCTAGATCCTTAGTGGGCCTGTTTATCCTTTATATTTAAAGTTTGGCTTTTATAATACAATACTTTTACTTTGTGTATTGCTATTTGTCACTTAAAAGTCTTCTGGGATTGGGACAGATTACTGTATAAGCATTGCAAATGTTTTTAATTGTCATGCAATTTTTTTGTAGAATGTTTTACAAGAAGTAATCCACCAAAAAAGAATGGAAATTGCAGAAAAAAATCAAAATTTAGTAAGTAGCATTTAAGCAAAAATCAATAAATTTAAGAATCTAATTTCAAAAACTGATAAGAGTATACGCTTATCCATAATAGTTTACATACTGTATAATGTGAGATTCTTTGAAAAATATTTCAAAGTTGTTATATTTTAGAATCATGGGGCTGGAAGGATCTTGGAGGTCTTCTAGTTCAACCCCCTGCCTGTGGCAGGAGACCTTATATCATACCATATAAATGGTTGTCCAATCGTTTCTTGAAGACCTCCAGGGATGATGCACCCACAATTCTGGGAGGCAAATTGTTCCATTAGTTAATTGTTCTCACTATTTAGAAATTTCTCCTTGGTTCCAGTTTGGATCTCTAATGATCTTACACCCATTGCTTCTTGTCCTGCCCTTGGGTGATTTGGAGAATAAGTCAACCTCTCTTTTTTGTGACAGCCCCTCAAGCACTGGAAGACAGCTATCATGTCATCCCTAGTCCTTTTCTTCGATAAGCTAGGCATACCTTATTCCCTTAACCATTCATGGTATGATTTAGCTTCCAAAGTCTTTATCATCTGTGTTGCTGTTTTCTGCACTAGAGTCTGTTGAGGTATTCATAATTACAGCATTCTCTTCAAGATACAACAGTACTAAATGACTGTCTTGGTTTATATATTGCCAACCCAACTGTTCGATGACTATTATTCCTAACAGAGTCTCAGCATCTTTTTTGTTTCATGATGACCAGGACTGCTGGCTCATACTTAAGTGACGGTCCACAAGGACATCTAGATCTCTCTCATAGTTACTACTGTTGAGCCAGGTACAGCCTATTTTTATGCTTATGCATTTGATTTTTTTCCTACTTGGATGCAGGACCTTACTTTCCCCCCACTGAACTGCATCTTGTTAGCCAGGGCCCAGTGCTCAAGTCTGTCAAATTTTATTCAAGAATAACAGAGTTGGAAGGGACTTTGGAGGGCATCTAGTCTAACCCCCTGCTTATATTAGCTTCTACATAGGATTGAACTCACAGCCTCCACTTCATGCTTCTATCACTTTTGAAGTGAGATTTTTTTCCATTAGGGATGTGCAAGCCTTTCTGTATGAGTTCAGGCATCCCCTGCCCAGATCAAGGTGTGTTTTATTTTTAAATAATTTTTAATGCATTTTTTGTCAGGTTCCAGGCCCAGAGTCACTGTTTTATCAGGTATTTTAGGGTGGGAGGGAAGGAAAGCTAACCATACAGAGATGGGGAGAAGGAGAGAAAAACAGATATGTTATACCAGCATTGTCCTATTTGTCCCTTAAGCCACCTTTGGTTTTTCTTTGTCAAAACCCATTTCCACCCATTTTGCTTAAGTGACACTGTGCTCTCTAGAATGGTTCAGGTAAGCTTAAAGGTACAATACATTTGCATAGTGCATCAAGCAAAACATGTTTTTCCTTGGTTTTTGAAGATTGGAACCGCATCATTCATTCATTCATACATCAGAAACCAGCACTTTGAATTCAAAGACAAAAAGGTAGTTGAAAACATGTAAGGGTGTGCAAGTAATACCAGTTTGCAACTTTTTGAAATAGCCTAGTCTTTTATCTTTTACATGCAGTTGCTTTACATTCTTGGGAAGATATGCATTTGGTTTAAGAATTTGCAGATATGTACTAACATACATCCCTGTATAATCTGACATACCCCCTTTGAAGTTAAATTTAAACTTCTGGCAAATAATCCATCCCTCTGTTTAATGAATGCTCAGTTCAGAAATGCTGTATGGACAGAGATAGGCCAATTTCTTTTCCATCTATTCTTTTTTGTTCTAATCTGTCTGCCATCAATTTAAATCAATTTACAATCCTAAACCAAACACAAGAAAAACACCTGCAATACAATGTTCATAGAAAAGGATTTTAAATTGTGAGAAAATCTGTGGTCATTTATATCACAGGTTAATTTGATCTGATTTGTTCTAATGCAGGCACTTTTTCTCTTTGTGATAGAAATGAGGGATGTTATATATACTATACTATAGTATTGCTGTGAATCATGAATAGCATCTTCTATAGCTCTACATCAGGTAGGGAAATAGAGTACTTTTTCAACACAAGCTACATTGCATTAAAAATGGCATAATACATGAGGCCCACCAGTATCATCTAGTTTTGGCCTACAATTTTCAACAAAAATCCTATATGGTATTGATCAGAAATGAAGTCGGCTCTGAATGTAAAATGATACTTTCCTCCCCATCTTGAAGATGAATAAGAAACAAGGTTATTCTGAATGCTGCCTGGTTTCCCTGTCTTGTGAGTTAGAGTTACCAAATTGTATTTCATCCCCCCACCCCCACCCCCATATTAACAAAGAAGTGCAGGGCAAGGACATTTGACAGGAAATAAGAGGAAGGGTAAGGGTCAGCACATTTGTCCTGACCTTGATGGTAACAGTTTCATCCTTCTCCTGTTTCCCAGGAGACTACTGTTGCAAATACTCCCACTTTACATTTATTCTGAACTTACTGTTTTTTTTAAATAAAGCAATATCCATTACTGTCTGTTCTATAGTACACCAGTTTGGTGTAATGATTAAGGTACTGGGCTTGAAACCTGGAAACTGAGTTCTTGTCCCACCATATGCATGCTTTTGTCAGTCCAGAATCCAGAACAATTTTGGAAGTTCTAGATATTGCAACAGCAAAATTTTGCAGCTTCAAAATTCTCAGAAATCACTAGGTGATGGCAAAAACATAACAAAATACCCTGACTCTTTGGTGCCATCTAATGATCACGGGAGAGGAATCATGTTCTTTCAAAATCTACCTCAATATTGAAAGAAATGGGTTGCTTTTCCTTTTCAGCAGCCTGATGCTGGGTGGCTGCCAAAAAAGCTATTTGCATTCTATCAGACTGATTAACTGACCCTGGGAACCACATTCATTTAAAATGTAAATTAAATTTATCATAATTACTCTTTAGTATACATAATAGAAAAAGTAATCATAAACAGAATCAAACTCATACTCTTTCATCAAACAACAAGTCTTCCTTTAACCCTTGAAGACAGAAAACCTGTGGCAAACACATCAAACAATTACAGACAAAATATACCATTGACAGCATCAGCATCATAGAATATAGCAACTGTCCTTACAGGTTACCTAATCCAATTCTTTCTGTTCAAATTCACTACTAGTATCAGTAATACATGGGCATTCGACCTCTTTATAAACACTTATGTTCAATAAACAGTGCACAAGATCATAAACGGTTCATCCATGTAAAACTTGGAGGCCAACCTCTGTATAATCTTTTATGCATTTGGGAATGTGTGCTGCAATCTCCAAGTCCCTTAACAAAAAGAGACAAGGAACTGCAATAATTCAGTGTAAAAGGATAAATAAGTATCTGGTTTTGGCAACAACACTCTCCAGCCTCTAAATCTGCAGAGAAAATATTGACAAAATATTTAAGTACAAAAACAGTTCAATGCAATGAAAATGCAATCTTAAATCCAGTCAAATGGAGAACTTTATATTTAAGAATGCCTTGCTATCTTTTGTATGCATGCTTTTTGTGTATTTCCTATAGGGAAATTTAACAGTCCTGCAATTTATTCATATTAAAAGAAATGACTATGTGTTGGGCTCTTAATCCTTCTCTGCAAAAACACTGACAATTTAGCTGCTTAAGATTTATTTGATAATCAAATGATTCTAAACTACTGAAAGCATTAGGATTAAAAAAAATTCTCAATAAACAGAACGATCTGAAAATGGCAGTCTGTTATCTAAAACAAGAACAAGAGCAACTGAAGTCCAGGATTACAGAGTCTCCAGAGACACTCACTAATATCAGGGAACGGATGAAGCAGACACAGCAGAAGATTAAAAAAGACAAGGTGAATCTTAATATTAAGGGCATTTTCTGTTTTCTTTTATAATTTATCATAGCAGTTACAATTTATAACAAAATAAGTATTTGTCAGATTTGCCTCCCATAGCTTCAGCTTCTATGGATTCCTAAAATTAAATTAAATTCATAAGAATATACATTTTTCAAAATTAATTCAGTTGATTGTATGTTACATATTTGTTGTAATAATGAAAGTCAGTGGAAAGATATCATTAGTGCAAAATTTGACCACTGTCTCAACTTTCTTCTAGCTTTTTTTATGTCTACAGAAATATTTAAATGCATGTCCTCACAGTCTCTTCAGGAGTAGTAATGTTCCCAAATTTGGTTCCCAAATTATTTAGCTCTTCATCATTTCAACCAATTTATTTCCAGCTCAGATAACTCCATTGAAGGAACTGTTGTGAAGACAGGTTTGCAGCAGTAAATTTGCCACAGGCATTACACAGAAGTCTGCTCTCTGTTGCCAAGATCTCTTATGTCCTGTCTCCTAGGCTCTTTTTTTTTTTTTTTTGCTTGAGCAAAGTGCTCAAGCACCAGAATGCCACACTACTGCTTCACCACATTTTAAAAATTGAGCAACTGTAATTTTTCTCCTCTTTCCAGTGAATGGTTGAGATTTGTTGTTTTTAATCTCTCTAGTATTTGTGGAGCATAATAAAAGTTGACCATTCTTCTGATATAAAGAGTAAAAAGACAATCGATACATACATATTTCTTTTTGCTCAGAAATACACTTATGTCCTTGCCTTCATCAATTGTTAATTTCATATTGATGAGCACCAATATAGCCTAATATAGTGCCAACTTGTTTGCCCACTATTGATCAGCAAATTTGCAGCTGAGAAAAATAATGGCCTGCCCTGGAGACAGACGTGTATCTTGTGCAGCACAGAAATTTTAATGAACCTCTAAAGAAAAACACAGGAAAAATATTTTTTCCCCTTGATATTTATCCTAATTATAAAATATCAATGATTGAGATATGAAATGTTATTTGGATCTGAAAATTCATTATATCAAAAATAAGATAACCTGTAACATGATAGAAAACTTTAAATGACAAAATAAAAGATAGAAGAAAGGAATTGCTGACAGTTATAGTACTTTGGATTTGGAACACGACTGATTAGACAGTTTCATATTATGAATGCTGCAGCTCCACCTATACCAATCTCCTTAATTCCTATTTCTTTTATTATAAAGCAAGAAGTAATTGAGAAGTATGAATCTTATAGAGACTTGGTAGAGATGTTTCCATCGTGTCAACAGGAGGTCCAATTTTATAGAAAGAAAATGCAAACACAAGGAGCAAATATGGATAAGCTATCAAATATATTGGCTCAGGTTTGTGCTATTCAACTCTATCAAGCTTGTTGATAAAATATTTTGAGGTACTCATTCTTAGTAGAATATAGTCTGAAATAGTGGATTCAGCATAGCATTAGAGGGCTCATAAAGGAAATAGGACTTTTTTTTTGCTTCCTTGTTTTAAAGTAAGTGTGTACATGAACACACACACACACACACATGTATATTTGCTGAAGTTTACCAAGTTCCTCTTCAAATTAGAGGGAGGTAATGGAAACCCATTTTTCTCAATTTATATTAAATCTGAACTGGGGAAAAAACTTATAGCCCTGCGGGAAATGGATTGGAAGGCAAAATCATACTTAAGATACATTGAGGCAAAGTAAGATTTTGCCTGAGACCCCCAGTTTTACTAGCAGCAACTCATCCAGACAAACTCTTAGCAAAGTAATATAGGTAGTCCTTGAGTTATGAACATAATGGAACCTGCCCATTCAATTTGTAACCTGAGGATTTGTGGGAGTGAATCTCATACTTTGAATGTGATCACTCCCTCCTTTCGCCCATGCATTCACTAATTGAATGCAAGGGTAGTTAAGTGCACATGAGGTATCTTGGGGTGGGGAAGGCCATTGGGGCTAGTGATCAAACCAGCCACCTACTTCAGACAACCCAAGGCCTCCCCCAGCCCACAGATATCTTATCTCCCTCCCATGGGGTCCCCACAATTGCTTCCACCCCCATCCTGCCATGCCAGGTAACTTTATGAAGAGCTGTCTCCTCTCCACCCTGTTTCTTTGTCTGCTTCCTTCTTTCTCATCAGCAACGGGCTTGATGAGGACTTTTTTTGTCATTGGACAATCCACTTGTCATGTGGATTGCCAGCATGAAAAGAGACCCGGAAGTCTGCGCTTGGCCTTCTGGGCCTCCTTTTTTGTCACCGGAGACCTCATCAAGTGGATCGCCAGCGAGAAAGGAGACCTGAAAGGCTGCACATGGCCTTTGGGGCCTCCAGCAATCCATGTTGCCAAAGACTTGAGGATTATGTCTCTTTAGGCTTCAGCAGCCCTTTCCAAAAAGCCCTTGCCAGTAGGAACAGAGCTTCAGAGGGGGACACGCTCTCCTCCCAAGCTCTGCTGGTGCTAACAAAAGCTTTTTGAAAAGAGCTGCCAAAGCCTACAAGAACGCAATCTCCTGCAGGCTTTGGCAAGGAAACAGCAAACAGAGGGAAGGCCTTTAGGACCGCCTTCCCTCCGTTTGCAAATGTCCAGGCCTCAATTCCAAGAGAATAGAGGCCTAAAGTGCGAGATCACACAAGATCAGCAGCACAAGCTCTCATGCTTCTTATCTCGCATGATCTCCCGGTACATTAGGCTTCTGTTCTTTGTGAATGCAGCAAAAGTTTGAAGCAGGCAAAGAAAGCGCAACAGAGATTTTAGCAAGATAAATAAATCTCCACAGGCAAAATGCCTGTGAAGTCTCAGTGAGAGGTGGAGGGGGGGGGGAATAGGCAGGGGAGATGTTGCAGAGCAATATTCATAATTATGAGATTTCATAATTTCAGGGATTGTTTGTAAACGCTATGGGGCGCTAATTGCATAACTTCGAACATTTGCAATGGGAACACTTGTAACCTGGGGATTACCTGTAGATTGTTCTTCCACAATGCATGAGTTTTCATATTGCATCAATAGCTCATTTACCAATCTGTTATGAGCAGAATAGCACATTCCTTTAAGAACCCATAATAGAACAACTCTAAAAAACATTTGAAAAGCAGTCTTTGTAACCTTGGGGAAACAATAGTGAATATCTATATATATTCTAATTGTTTTCTTTTTGCAAGAATATTATGTAAATATTACACCTCTTTCAAAAGTTTTTTTCCAAAATAAATTGACTTACTAAATGTGGATTGCTCAGATGTTGCATTTGTTTAACTCTATAGCATTTGAAGTAGTATTTTCACTAATTAATGACATGTCTGCTATTTGCATTCTAAAACACTTGTTTTTCAGATCAGAATGTTAGAGGACCAGATTGAGAATAGCAAAAGTGGACTGAAGAATGCTAAAACAGAGGAAATGTCATTGAAGAGATTAGTCACAGTTAAACGTGAAAAACTTGCTGCTGTTGAAATCAAACTTAAAAAGATATATGAGAATACTGAACTACAGAAACAGGCGATAACTGAGTATGAATACTGGCATTTAGATCATTGTTTAATTCTGCTTATTCTGCCAACACCTTTGATACAATTCAAAATTAGCAATTTGAAGAAAACACTGTGGGAAGAAATACCCATCTGGTTCAGTTCCAAGCTGGGAGAAAGATACTGAAAACATGGAGGTTGATTGAAAAGAAGGCTTATTGATGAAGCAAAACCACATGGGTTTGTGGTTCTGACAAAAGAGTTGAGAGTGGGTGGTTTTTATACCTTTGGGCACTTGAGCTTCTTGTTCTTGTACAAGAACATATATTCTATTGGCTGTTGTCAGATTCCTATGGGGTCATAGCTGTCTAGGAAAAAGAAGAAATGCAAATCCTAGGTGTTTGAGCTCCAGGTTTGGTTAAAGTTTGGACTGCTCTGAGATGGTGCAGTGAAGGGGCTTGTGTTCTGAAAGGGTGTTGGGCAATTCCTATTGTGTCTTAATGCCTTTTCCTGTGTTGGATCTTGAGTGAGGGCTAATCCTACCATTCTGCCTTTGTTCAGACTTTGCTGCAGAGAATTTCAAAATATCCTCTCTTAAATGGATATCTGCTTGCAGTATTTGCCTTGCCTATGAATAGAGCTATCTAGATACATGTCTTCCTCTTTCAATATGCTCTTTTTCTCTTAAGTGCTGACATCTGCTGTGGGCTATTAAGGCTGACAACTGCCTCTAAAAAACATATTTCTCCAGTTCTCCCTTTGGGAAAATATAATATTCTGCCTTTTTTAATATTTCCCAAAATATTTCATTCTTCTAGGAGGGTAGGCGCTGACTTTCTACAACAGGGTGTCACACTCACACCACGGCAGCATTACATTATGTATTGGGACTTTTTTCCCCTTCGCTAAACTGGGTGTGGGCTTGGCCAGTGCATAATGCATCTGGCCCGTGGGCCGGGAGTTTGACAGCCCTGTTCTACAACACACTAAAATATACTGCTTTTAGTAAATAGGTATGTTCTTGAAGACAATTTTCAGTATAGTTTGAACTTCATGCTGCTTTTCTATCCTTTAGCTCCCTGAGAAAAGTAACAGTGGAATAACTTCATGACAATAACTATTTGCTGTTCCTGAATCATTCATAATTTCACTGTCATTTTTCTTATTATCAAACACTTCAAGGTCTGTTGGGAAATTGAGATTTGGATCCCAAAGGAATGCAAGCAAAATGGGAAATTATGCTTGGTCCTAGACAGTTTTGTCATCAATAGAGACACATGATAATATTTACAACAGAAAGTAGTGCTGTATTCAGATAACATTCCTAAGAGACTAAAAAGCTATCCTTTATTGGCACCTGATACTTTAAGGAGTTGATCAGTAGGATGCAGAAATTCTCTTTTTTTCTTCCCGTCCACCATATAGAGTGAAATGGAAGGAACTTGCACCATTTTCCAGTCCTGTCTGCTTTTGAGAATTAGGGCTGGTTGATGTTTCCCAAATCCCTATCCCTGTCCCAAACTTCTATGTAAGAAGGAATGGAACTTAGTTCAACTGTTAAACAATAAACCATAACATCCTAGCTTTTTAATTTTTATGACCCACTTTTTTCTTCATAAAAAGATTAATTAAATCTTAATTTGTGAATGGTGTTTCTAAATAGTAAAAATATTTTCTAGATGCTGCAATAAATTTCAAGAGAAGAGAGGAGTTGTCTGTGAAAAACTGACAGCAACAGACACAGAAATCATGCAACTCAAAGGTGCCATTCAACAGCTCAGTGACAGTATTGGGAAAGAGAAGGTGAAAGAGAAGGTGAGTGAGTGCAGCAGACACTCTTGCTGATGTGGCTTTTGTTAAAGCTTCTTCAGGTATGAAATTATCCAGCCTGCTCATGTCATCTGCAGGGTGAAAGCTTCTATGTATAGAACTATACATTGGTTTCGGTCCCTGCAGACATTGAGACTGAGCATGCCAAACCTTCCAGGGGGGCAGGTATCATCTGAGTAACATTGGCCGGCCTTGTCCAGGCATTCATTTGCTGAGCGCTTAGCCTGGCATAATACCCAAATGTGATTTAAACAGCACAATAATACAAAAATTCATTCAATGACTTATCCAGGAAGTGGGCACTGTTGAATTCTGATACTACAGAGTGTGTATATTTTCCTTCCATATATGTGTGTATATGCATATGCATGGTTAAATATTCTTTACAGATCAACTCCTGAATGATATGCTGCAGAGTAATGGCTGGTGTTTTTAAGATTTCACAATCATGTGAAAGCCAGCCCTTAAATGGCTCTAGAATAAAGATAGAAAAAGTGTTGCACAAGACTTCATGTGGCATCAGCATTCTATTTCTTTGCCCTGGAAATATAGATAAAATAGATAGTCAAACACTTGGCACAGTTCTTTTTGCATTTATTTCATATAGCTGGGAAAGTTTGAAGGGAGCAAATGTGTGCAGTATGACTTTTGACCCATTTTGCCACTTAAAATTCCTTGGCAGCCCTCAGCCAAAATGTACCTTGAGTAGGATTATCCTTGATAAGGCTGGTTGACCTCTCAAGTCTAAAGAAATTAAACAGCTCTACTCTTGAGAATTTGTATGGATGAGAAGAGACTCTGAACACTTTCATTCCAAACTTTTTTTAAAAAGATGTTTGATAGGTTTGGCAAATGTCTGTTCCTTGTATTTAACATTGAAAAATACATCTCTTAAGGGAATGAGTGTGTGTGTATGTACATCTCATGTCTCTTATAAAAAATAACATCTGCTGATGTTCTACCTCTTTAAGGAGATCTACCTCAGCTTGAGGGTTGGCTTGGAGAAATACCACGAAAATCTGGCCAGGACAATGAACAGCTACATATCATCGAGAGAAGACAAAATTGATCAATTAATTGGACTTTTTTGATATTGTAATTCTAAGCATTGTATATCATTTTCTTGAGCTAAAAATATCAAGTAGCCTGTTAATTGCAGAACTATAGAGCTTACAAATTTCTGTTGAAGTGTCAAATGACTATTTTCTGGTTTCTATTATGTTAATATTTTCTTAAATTAGTAGTATTGAGAGATGCAAACTTGAATGTGCTTTCATTGAATAATAGCCTTACGAATGGACATATATTTCTAAATTTTCTTTTGTCATATAATAAAGATTTGTGAATCTAAAAGTTTATAAACCCTAACTCAACATTTTCTCTGTTGGACTGGTTCTTTTTAATCACTTTGTAAAAAAAAAAATCACCTGAAGTTTCAGCAACAAATATTGGCCATTGAAGTTTTTGAATTTCAAGATCTTATGCATACTATTGCAGATAGTTCCTGTAGTAGAGGAATATCAGACTCACGTCATTACAGTAGTATCACATGATGTATTGAGACTTTTTTTCCCTTTGCAAAACTGGACGTGGGCATGGCCAGCATTTGATGCAATCTGGCCCATTGGCCAGGAGTTTTGACAGCCCTGCTCTAGCACAAATTATTTCAACAGCCCAAATCTCAGAAGATTATTAAATTCTACAAGGTCTTGGCCTTGTAGAAAATCTTGCAAACATTTGGGTTGAGCACACCATGCTAGGAATATTTAATCTTGAAATTGGGGTCCTATGAACATCATCTGAATGACTTGCCTGAGCTAAGGTGCCCACCGCATCATGTTTCTGATAGAGGACTTACATATGATTTAGAAATCTGCTAAAAAATAAAAGTTAAGACTCATTAACCTACATGTTTCATTTTTCTACATGAACCAAATTTGATAATCTCTTTCTGATGCATTAATGGTGATATGTTTATAAAGAATATAACATGGATATTTTTTTTATAAAAATTACTAATTTTTATCTAAAGGAAACTTTAGCTCAATATTAATTAGCAACCTCAAATTCAGCATTTTAATAAAGATTAGATTTATATTCAATAAAAGTCCATAAAAGTTATTGTTTTACTCATTTTAATGAAGTACTATAATAGATAAAACAATAACTTTTCAAATGTTTTTGTGATTGTATACATATACAATTGCCTTTATTCAAGTAAGTAATATCAATAAAACCCTTCTTGAAATGGGGACCCCTGCATTGTAATGTTTAGGTTAGATATTTTACAGCTGCAATGTAAGAACACAATCATACTAACGACAGAAGTTCTCCAGAGAGCCGGGCCCTCACTCTTCTGGAAAGATAGGCTGCTTCAGTAGGAAAGGAACTTCTCTGGGACATATGTCAGAGTTTGCAGCACATCCAACCACCACACAAATAATTCTGCAGGATTCATCAATATAAGAAACCTATTTCTTTATATACAATACCATATAGTAGAAATCAGCATACAAAATCAGGTACACAGAAGCAATATTCATAGAAGTAAGTTATTACCGAGTAGAGAGATACAGAGGCCTAGGTAACAGAGTACAAACCAACTCATATACAGTTCAGCAAGCCACGCCCAGACTCCAAAATCTTATGGCCCCATTACAAATGAATACCATGTGTCAGTTTCCAAACAGTCCCCATTGGCCAGCCAGTTGCCATGCCCATGCAGGGTCATAAGATTTATGTGGAAGTGAATGAGTGAATGGGTTTTACATTTTAAAATTGCATAGAGATCATTGTATGGTCGGTTGTGTTTAGTTTTAATTTAATTTATTTATTTTTTTTTTAGTGGTGTTTGTCCAGTTTTTACTTGTGGAAGAGCACCTCATTTCGTTGCACCCGCTTGCGAGTGTAATGACAAATAAACTCTATAAACTAAACTATAAACTATTCAAACAGCCCCCTTGACTGACCTATTACCATGTCTATCCAAACTGTCCCCATTGGCTGACCGCTTACCATGTCTATTCTAATTCTTAAACTATACTGACGCTTCTCCCTTCATGATAGACATAAAACTGAATAACTTAATATGGATGGTGTACTCCACCAGGTTCGGCCTGGTTCTACCGAACTGGTAGCTCCAAAGAGCAGCTGAGATTAAACCAGTTCGCTGTGATGATCTGGTTTTCCGTTTGGCCCACCTGCCCACCCGGGCTGCAGGCTGTGCTTTATTGCTGCTTTGTGTGGCACAGCTGAGTGCTGCGCATCAGCAGGAGAAGGTGAATGCTTGCAGGAGCCAGTGATTTGGCAACAGTGCGCATGCACATGAAGCATGAGCACCCACGCAAAGCACATGCTCACCGAACCTGTTGTAATGCCAGTAGGATCCCACCCGTGACCCAATAGCTTCGTCATTTTTATCCTCACCCAAACCTTTTAATTCAAAATTTCTCTCTATTTGGTTAGCAAATCCCTTTTTTTTTTTTTTGAAAAAGTTTTTATTAATTTTCTACAAACAAACAAGACAAACAAAACATAAAAACATCAAATCTTATATGTACATCCAGTGTGTCAGTTGGTTCATCATTTTTGTGCATTCATTCTGTAGTCTCAATTACAATTATGTTACATAACAACTCATATTGTCAATCCAAAATTATATATCCTAATATCACTAAAAAAAGAAATTTTTGACTATATTTTTAATCATTTTTGCTTAATGAGCTAACAATACTTTAAACCAGTTTACTCTATAACAAATCATCTAATCATATCAAATCAATCCTAAAAAATCCTTTATAAATATAATAGCAAATAGCAAAATAATGACAAAATAAAGATAATCCTTACTCTCTAGCATTCTAAATATTCTATTATCGTATTTTATCATCTAGCCATTTATAAAAAAGATCCCAAATTTCGTAAAATTGTTTATCCTCTTGCTCTCTAATTTCAAATGTCAATCTGCTCATCTCAGCACATTCCAATATTTTCTTAATAATTTCTTCCTGTAATGGTATTTTCTCATTCTTCCAATTTTTAGCAAATACAATCCTGGCCGCTGTTAATACATTTACAATCAGGTATTTCAAATCTTTACTATATATATCAGGTAAAATTCCCAATAAGAAGATCTCTGGTTTCAAATCTATATGTTTCTTTGTCATTTTTTCCAACCACATGCGAATTATAGTCCAATATTTTCTAGCATCCTCACAAGTCCACCACATATGGTAATACGAGCCGGGTATCTGATGACATTTCCAACATTTTTCAGATTTGTTCTTAAACATTCTTGCTATTCTTGTCGGAGGAAAGTGCCACCTGTAAAACATCTTATACAAGTTTTCTTTATATGCTGTTGACATTGTCATTTTATAATTTTGAGACCACAATTTCTGCCATTTCTCCAAATCAATCCCATATCCAAAATTCTTCCCCCAAACAATCATAGTTTCTTTAACTTGTTCTTCCTCTAATTTCATTCCCAGTAAATAACCATATAATTTTTTAATCACCTTCTCATCAGTACCCATCAAGATCTTGTCTAAATCAGTCTGTTTATCATAAAATCCCTCCGTTTTAGAATCTTCATCATACCTTGAGTGTATTTGTGCATATGAAAACCAATTCATCCTTATACCTTGTTCTTCTAAGTTTTGGATCGATTTAAGTTCACCCTTTTCATCCAAAAGTTCCCCATATCTAACTGTTTGTTCCTTCTTGTAAATTATAGGATAGGAAAATGCTTCAATGGTCGATAACCAAACTGGAATTTTCAAATAACATTGTCTTTTTATCTTCTCCCAATTTAACCACAAAGACTCCCGTACATAATGTCTTCTAAAATAACCCTGTGTTTTAGTTCCCTTATACCATAAAAAAGCATGCCAACCCAACAGCAAGTCATGCCCTTCTAGTGTCAACAACCTATGTTTCCTTAATGTTATCCATTCTTTGACCCACATCAAACTTGCAGCTTGATAATACAATTCCCAATTAGGCAGACCAAAACCTCCTCTAATTCTAGCATCTTGCAAAAGCTTTAGCTTTATTCTCGCTTTTTTACCTTGCCATATAAACTTCAACATAATTTTATTTAGATCTTCAAAATAGTCTTTTCCAAGCCTAATTGGTATTGTTTGAAACAAAAATAAAATTCTAGGTAAGATATTCATCTTAATTGTTGAAATTCTCCCTATTAATGACAATTGCAAGTTTTCCCACTTCTTCAAATCTGTAGTTATCTGTTGTTTAAGTTTAATATAATTATTCTCCTTTAATGTGCTACATCTTGTTGTCAAATATATCCCCAAATACTTAACCTTATTTGTAACTTGAATTTTCAAAAGATCTGCCAATTCTTCTCTCTGTCTCAATAACATATTCTTTGTCAAAATCTTTGTTTTATCTTTGTTTATTTTCAAACCAGCCACCTCTCCATATGACTCTATCCTTTCCAGTAACTTTGGAGCTGTTTCAATCGGATCTTCCAAAATAAAAGCTAAATCATCAGCAAAAGCTTGTAGCTTAAATTCTTCCTTCTTAATTTTCATTCCTTTTATGCTTTTATCATCCCTAATATTTCTATTCAAGACTTCCAAGGTCAACACAAATAGCAAAGGAGATAGGGGGCATCCTTGTCTTGTGCCTTTCCTTATATTAATAAAATCTGTAAGTTCCCCCTCCATCATTACCCTTGCTGTCTGTTTATTGTATATAGCTTCTATTGCTTGAATAAATTTTTTAGCAAAACCCATCTGCTCCAATAATAATAACATAAATCTCCAGTTGACGTTGTCAAATGCTTTTTGAGCACCTAGGAATATCAAAGCCATTTGCTTTTCAGGATGAGCCTCATAATATTCCAAAGTGTCCAAGATTACTCTCATATTGTCTCTAATTTGTCTCTTTGGCAGAAATCCATTTTGATCTGAGTGAATAAAATTATTTAAATATTTTTTAAGTCTTTCTGCTAAAATTGAAGCAAAAATTTTATAGTCTGCATTCAATAAAGAAATAGGTCTATAATTCTTAATTTGCAATGGGTCAGTCTCTTCCTTTGGTATAAGTGTGATATAGGCCTCTGACCATGTTTTAGGTATCATCTTTTTTAACATAACTTCATTCATAACTTCTAACAATGGGATGCTCAATAATTCTTGAAATGTTTTATAAAATTCTACTGGAAGCCCATCTGGGCCCGGAGCTTTCCCATTATTTTGTCTCTTAAATGCTTCATTTAGTTCCATCATTGTTATATTGCTTTCTAGCATTTCTTCAGTCTCTTTAGGTATCTTTGGTAAATTAGCTTCCTGTAAATACTGTTTGACTTTTCCTTCATCAATATTCTCTTGTTTATATAATTGCCCATAAAAATCTCGGATAATTTCTTTTTTCTCCTTGTTCCCATAACAAACTTGGCCTTGTTCATCTATTAACTTCAATATTTTTCTTGATTCCTTCTCTTTTCTCAATTTATATGCTAGCCATCTACCTGGTTTATTTGCATCTTCAAAATAATTCTGTTTAGAGTTTCTAATTTTCTGTGCCAATTCTTCTTTCTCTATTAATTCCATTTTATGTTTGATTACATCCAGCTTCAATTTAATATCCTTTTTCTGTGGCATTTTCTGTAATTCTTTTTCAAGAGTTTTATACTCATTTTCCAAGGCCTTAGAAGCTTGCCTTTTCCTAATATTCTTTTTTCTTGTATAATCTATTATCAAACCTCTAGCGTATGCCTTCATAGTATCCCACACATTT
Organism: Hydrophis major; assembly: GCA_033807585.1. Classification (NCBI taxonomy): domain Eukaryota; kingdom Metazoa; phylum Chordata; class Lepidosauria; order Squamata; family Elapidae; genus Hydrophis; species Hydrophis major. Next base: position 125,593,620 of record CM066330.1, read on the forward strand.
TGCGTTGAAGTATCTTCTTTTTTATTTTCTCTAAAGAAAAAAGCCAATTCCTTCTCCATCCATTGTGTAAAATCTTTCTCCTTTAAAATAGTATTATTTAATGTCCATCTCGATCTTTTTTTTTGTCCCTTCCATTTAATTGTCATTGGGCTATGATCTGCCCAGGTACTTGTTTCAATGCTTGTTTCTTTAATATTAGATATTAGTTCTGTTGAGATCCAAATCATATCTAATCTGGACCATGATAAATGTCTATTTGAATAAAAAGTATATTGTTTAGTTTTAACGTTTCTTTCTCTCCAAATATCTTTTAAAGTTAATTCATCTGTCATTTTAAAAAAAGACCTTGGGAGAACCTTTCTATTTTGCTTTGTTGTTGTTGCTATATAGTCCAGTTTATTGTCCACAATTCCATTAAAATCTCCCATCATAATTATATTAACATAGTCCAGTCCAATTATTTTCATGTGCAGTTTTTTATAAAACTCTTCTTGTTTATCATTCGGAGCATAAATTGCAATCAAGAGTATTTTTATATTATTATCCATTATTTCTACCATTAATACTCTTCCATCATCATCCGAGTAAATCAATTTTGCTGGAATAGCCTCTTTAATGTATAAAACCACACCTCTTTTCTTACATTGGGTCAAAGAGGTAAATGTTTTCCCTAATTTTGGCTGTAATAACAATTGTTCATGTTGTTTTTTAATGTGAACTTCTTGTAAACAAATTATATCAAATTTTAATTTCTCTAATTTATGAAAAGTTTTCCTTCTTTTAACAGCTGAATTAAGTCCGTTTATATTCATTGTAATCAGTTTTTTTTCCTCCATGATTATGCTTTATATTTAGGTCTAACAGCTCTCGTGGATCTCACTTCACGCTGTTCTTTACTATCAATCTGTCCCCCTATTGCTCCTTTCTCTTTTTCAGTCTCCAGTTGTTCATCTTGAAACTCAATTAATGAAACCTCTTTCTCTGCTTCCTCTTTTCTTCCTCCAAAAAATTCTGCATGAAAAAGTTCTGCTTTCTCAATTGAGTCAATTCTATGTCTCTGCTCTTGCCACGTAAACATTAATCCTTCTGGAATCAGCCATCTATAATTCACTTCGTTTTCCAATAGTATTTTGGTCAGAAATCGATATTCTCTTCTCATCTCTCTCACTCTTCTAGGTATTTGTTTTAAAACCACAACCTCTTTACCCTTGTATTTCAGTGTTTTCTCTCTTGCTACTTGTAATATTTGCGTTTTAATGGATTTTTTGGTAAATCTAATATGGACTTCCCTGGGTAATTTATTTCTCATCGCATATCTTGTATAGACTCGATATATCTCATCTATTCCATCCATCATCTTTTCCTCTGTAATTTCCAAAGCATCTGCCAAAATTTCTATCATTACCACTGCCAAATTTTCTCCTTTTTCCTCCTCTATATTTTGAAATCTAAGGTAAAATTCTGACCTTTCCATCTCCCACCTCAACATCCCACCTTTTTCTTGTTCAACCGCTGTTAATCTGCTATCAATATTTCCAATCTTCTTCTCTCTTTGTTTTCCTTCTTCCTCAATTTTTTGGAATCTCTCCTCATACTTAACCATCATTTGTTTAATATTTTCCACTTTTTCATCAGTCTTCTCTATTCTTTGTTCAATATTTTCTGTTCTTTGTTCAATATTTTCTATTCTTTGTTCAATATTTTCTGTTCTTTGTTCAATATTTCCTGTTCTTTGTTCAATAATATCTGATTTTGTCTTAAGTTCTTGAATTCCTTGCATAATCATCTGTAACTGTAAAGTTATTTTTTCTTGTTCCTTATCTTGCTTCAACATTGTCTGAATTAAACGTTGTCCTCCAGCTGGTGGGGAAGCAGAGGTAGAAGCAGCAATGCTAGATGGTATTGATTTCTTGCTCATTTCAATGTTTCCAAAACTTCAAATTCTTCTTAACTTTTAACCCAACTGGTAGAGCAGCCAATTATAATCCAAAGTGGAAAACTCCAATAGTAAAAAACACGAAACCAAAGAAGAAACAGAAAAAAAGGAAGAAGAAAGATCTTCAGGTTCTTCTAGACCCTAATCCAATTACGAAATAGTCCACCATAAAAAAGGAAAAAATAGAAAGGAAAAAAACCAACAAATCCAAAAGATAATAATATTAATTAAGAGCAAAAGAAAAAGGAAAAAGCAAAAAGAGAAAAAACAAAAACAAAAAACAAAAAGTTCCTTCAGGATCTTCACACCTTAATCCAATTAAAAAATCTCAATAATCCAAAAAATAATCCAAAAAAGGAAGAAGAAAAATTAAAAAAAAAAAATCAACCACAACAACAGAATAATCCAAAAAGATAAATATGAAAAGCAAAAAAGTCCCAATAAAAAGGAAAAAAAAAAAAAAAAAAGAAGAAAAGAGAAAAGACTCTGAGGCTTTCCCTTTAAAGTAAAAGGCAAAAATAAAAATATTACTAGAAATTAAGATTTAAAAAAAAAAAGCTAGCGAATGGGGTACATATAAGAAAACACACTGCACTTTGTTATTTATCCAAGGCTCTTGTTATGACTCTCTTCTCCAGCAGCTTCAAAGCCAAACCTCAAGTGTTGATAACAGTCCAGGAAAGCACCTGCAATAATATTTTGCTGTGCTCTCCCTCTATCTTATCACGTTCCAAAGTCCTTGAGATGAGGTCTTTTTGCAATTCTCTCCAATTCAAATAGAATACTTTCAAGCCTCTAGTTGGCAGTGTTACAAAGTTTCTTAATGCTCTTTCTCAGCCCCAACCGGAAAAAAGAATTAATATATACAAAAAAAAAGGGAAAAAAAAATAGTCAAAGGAAGCCTCTATCCTAAAAAAAATAAAAAAGTCAAAGGGAGCCTAAAAGTATATATAAAAGAAAATTCAGTCCGGTTACCTAAGTCACAATAAAATCTTTCCCATGGAATATAGAAAAAAAAAAAAAAAAAACACCCCAAGCCTCAATTTGACAGCACTTTAAAAACGCCGCTCAAACAATTTCAATCAAAAAAAAATCTCACAGCTTCCTCCTCTCTTCAGAATGAACTTTCCAACCTCAGCGAATTTTCAACACAAAGAGTTTTTCTCACCCAACCGACACACTTCAATCCAGTCACTTTCTTTTCGGAGCTGTCCCGACTTCAGCAGCTATGGAGGCTGCCTCTCCGCCGCCAGCAAAAGGGCTTCTTCCGAATCTAACCAGAGACTTTGCGATGTCTCTGGGATCCTGGAACAGTGCCCTTCACGATCACCGTCTCTCCGGGACGATTTAGGTCCGTTAGGACCGACCAGGGGCGAAAATATCAGCTGCGATCTCAGAGCCCCGAGATCGCAGCTGTAACGCCGGCACGAAGCTCCGCCTTCACCCAAACCTTTTAATTCAAAATTTCTCTCTATTTGGTTAGCAAATCCCTTTTTCTGTGACACATCCTTTGAATAAAGCAAAGATCACCCACAATTGCTAACAATTGACAATCCCCACCTTCTATTTTTCCAATATATGTGCAAGCATCAACTTTGCAACTTTTGAACCCAAGACCCTTCAATGCAGCATCTAGACAGATATTCCAATTCCTGGCTGACTGCTTCAGCCCATAAATGGCCTTGTTCAATCTACATAGTGTTAGGCTTTTCACTTTCATACCCTGGTGCTTGAACCATGTAAATTTTCTTCATTTAATTCCACATTGAGGAATGCTGTGGTTATATCAAAATGCCAAATTTTATGGCCATATTCCACTGCCGACACTAGTGCCAACCTTACACTTTCACTTTCCACCATTGGCAAGAATACCTTGTCATAGTGCACATTTTTCTTCTGTGAAAAATCTTGTGCTACTAATCTTGCCTTGTACCTCATAGTTGGACAGTACTTTCTTTTTGTACACCCACTTACACCTATGGCTTTGCAACCCTGTGGCAAAGTCATAGAACTGAACACTTTATGTTCATCCATGGATTTCATTTCTTTGTCCATGGCTTCTTTCTTTCCACTTTATTTGTTCAATTTTAGGTAATGCCAATACTTCTTTATAGTTCCTTGGCTCATGCCACACATTACACACTTTAACTTTACTAGCAGAATATCTGTCAGATGGAATCCCTTTGTTCCATCTCTCTGACCTGCGTAGCATTGACTGCTCTTCAGTGTCAACACTCTTGCTTTATACCTAAATGATCTTCTGACTCCTTTATTTGTGCTTTTTCCATTTCTCCTCCCTGAATGCTGACACTATCATTAAGTAAGTTACTGTCACTCAAGTGGATCACCATAACTAAGTGAGTCATTCCAAAAATTGGCATCAATTCTGTTCCAATTTTGCTCTGCACATGTTGAAACCACTACTCTCTTGCTTCCATTGCTAAAGTGATAGCCCTTTGATCCAGGCTCATAGCCTGTAAACTTTAGCTTTCTAGCATTTGTCCCTTTCTTCTAATTGCTTTTGGAATAAGTACCCATGCAGTGCTTCCAAACACCCTTAAATGTGCCAGAGATGGTTTTCTCCCATATAGCACTGCATATGGAGTATCATTAATTGGAGAACTCCACAGCCTATTGATTAAATAATTTGCAATCAATATGGCTTCACCCCAATGTGACCTGCTCAGCTGAGAATCCTCCAACAGTGAGTCTATTGTAAGATACCATTCCGCTTCTCAGCTACACCATTCTCAGCTGCTGTGTACGGATTTGTAAGGTGTGACTATGTGTAAGGTCCAGACTCTCTCCCCTTCAAACAATAAGAATAAACTTCTGAAAGCTGGGTACTTCAAAAGGAATTCTTTGTTGGAAAGAAGTTATCCAGGTACTAGTCAAAGCTGGTTGTAATATGCCTCCAGACATACAGCATAGATAAAGGAAGTTAGAACCCCTCCCCTTATTCTAATGTGGATTTTGTCAATACAAAGAAACAACATGTTAATTCCCACCCCCCTTTTCTGGGAACGTAGTTGAGAAAAGTTTCCCAGGAAGTTTCTTTCAGAGCTGGAATTTTTATGGCCCCTTCTTCTCTTGCTATCTCTCCAAGAGGTGACAAGTTTCCAGGCATCTGGGCTCCAGTCCCCAGTTGTATATCATGTGCAAGTTATAAAGATTCAATACAAGGCTTAAGATATCCTTCCATTGAAGAATGACAGATACAAGGATGTGACATTGTGTTTTATTCCTAACTGTCCCAATCACAGTTGAAAACTTGCTGACATGAATTCTGAATCTCTGTCAGTTTGCAGCTGACATATCTGTTATTTATATCTCCTTTCCTGAAAGCTTACCCATTGCTTAAATTTCTGTAGCACCTCTATTTTACTCTTCAATAAATAGCAGAACCCAAATCTGCTGTAGTCATCTACAATAACCAGTGCATACTTTGCTCCTCCCAAACTGGCTTGAATTGGCCCCACCAAATCTGCATGTACCAGCTCTAGAGCTCTTGCCTGCCTTGTGCTACTTTTGCTTATTCGGAATGCCTTGGACTTTGATGATATACATACTGCACAGTCCAAGTATGTCTTACGCCCCTTTAGGTTTATATCTTCTGCAAACTGTTGCATCTTTTGCAAAACTCTGAAGCTAGCATGGCCAAGCTTTCTATGCAAGAGATGAACACATGAATCATATTGTGCTACATTTTCAAATGTTTGGGCATATTGAACCTTTTGTCCCTGTGACACATAAAGATTATCCTGCTTTATGCCCTGTGCACATACACTTCCATTCCTTTTTATGAGACACTTCCCATTTACAAATGTAGCCTCAAAACCTTTTTGGTCTAGACTAGAGACACTCAGTATGTTATATTCCATTTCAGGCACATAATACGTTACTAAACTTTTTCTCCAGACATGGAATCAACACACTGCCTTTTGCTGTGACTTTAGCCTTGTGGCCATTCATTAAGGCTACTGCATCACCTCCAGCTGGATCCATTCTGAAAAACAATTATTAACAATTGTTTGACTAGCCCCATTGTCTATTAACCATTTGTCCCTGCTATTACAATAGACAACTTTTGCAACAGTAGACTGTCCATCTATAATCCTTTTCTTTGCAAACACCCTTTCTTTAAATGACTCTTATCACCATAGATGAAACATTGCCATTCTGTTGCTTTCTTTGTAGGAAAAACTTCACTGGGCTGTCATCCGATTTCTGCAGACATCTTGCCTGTTGCTTTTCTCTCTGCTTATTGGGCCCCATTTCAGGAATTTCTCCTCATGTGCTTTTTCTAAAATGGCACTTATTTTCTTCTGAAATCAAACAGGCTTTAAGAGCTTCCATTCTTAAGTTCTCTTTTGGTTCATACTCAAAAACATCCCATGTTTCATCAAGACTGTTTATCACCAACAGCACCTTTTTGTGGGAATAACCTTTGGCCTGAGCTTGAGCAATGATTAATATACATTCATGCCTGTCTAAAGGTCACTAAGATAGTGCAAAGAAAAGAGAATAAGAACAAATACAAACAAAGAGGTAGCTTAGACAACTGCAAACAAGCCTGTACTATATCTAATTATTAATCCACAATGTAATTGCTTACTATGCACAAAAATCTCAATAAAAGGAAGCACTGAAATTTTATTCTGGGCTCCCATCCCGAGTACACACGCTTGTGTCTCATTCTTTCTATGGGAGACCACCACAAGTGGTGACCCCGATGTGATCCACTGCAGGTGGTACTGTCCGGACCTCCATGTTTCCTCGCCTGGAATAGGTAAAGTATGTACTTAACTATTGCTGGACTATAGGATTATTCAGGGAATATGAGGGGAAAACTCTCTCAGTCACAGGAACGTCATGTTAGTGAGCTGCTGAAGTTAGTCAGGACAAACTTCTTTACCTTTAAACCCTCTGGGGGGGAGCAAATAGTTCTTTCAAAAGGTAATGTGAAAGAACTGCTGCAAGAGATCTGGTGGCAATGTCCCTGGTACTCAGAGAAGGGCTCTTTAGACATGTGGAGGAAAATTGGAACTATTCTTCATGAAGAGCCACGAGCAACAGCTGAAATTTTGATATATTGGAAGGTTGTTATGACTGCTTTAGAGACTCAGCAACAACTTCTTTTAAAACCTTTAGCAAAACCTCCTCCTTATGAAGGAGTTGTGTTGCACCCCCCAACTTCAAAACCGGAATATGCATTCTCAACCCCAACTGCACCTACACTTGTAGAAGAGAAAATCCAACCACAAATGGGGAAAGTTCAAGCAATGATGCATCAGGCTTTCAATGAAGGGAAATTAGAGCCTGATGAGATTCCCCAGATGAATTTATTTCCAGTTAATAGGCAAGTGAATGCTCAAGGCAATCTGCAGGCTGATTTCTTTGTCAGTACTTAGGGAGATTAAAAACGCTGTTAAAGATTATGGTATTCAAAGTCCCTTTACATAGGGACTCCTGACAAGTTTGGCTACCTCACACATGATTCCTAATGACTGGAAAGATTTAATGAGAATGATATTGAGTTCTACTCAGTATGTGGTTTTTGATTCAGAATATCAAAGAGAAGCTATCACTAGGGGAAGGAATTCAGGGGGGTGTATACGCCAGACCAAATCTACGGGGCAGGCTTGTTTGAATCCACTGCTGATCAAGCTACTAATTTGCCTGATCATGCACTTCCCGTAGTTATGGCAGCTGTCCTTGGGGCATTGTCCTGCATCCAGGATGTGGGAACCCCGGCACAGTCTTTTTCTCAAATTAAGCAAACAGCACCTGAGTCTTATAATGATTTTGTGGAAAGGCTACAATTGTCTATTAACCGGCAAATTTCAAATGAGGAAGCAGCAAAGGAACTTTTGCTGAGATTAGCAATTGAAAATGCAAACACTGACTGCAAGCGTATCTTACAGCCTTTGATGGCTAAAGGTGAGGTTACTCTGGCTGATCTGTTAAAGGCATGTGCAGTGGTGGGTTCTCAGGCTTACAACATGGAGACTTTGGCTATGGCATTGCAAAAAGAGATGAAGCCTACAGGGAATTGTTTTAATTGTGGGAAGCCTGGCCATTTTAAAGCCCAGTGCCGTGCCCCGGGGGGGGGAAATGGCATTTAACAAAAATAAAAATAGGGACATCCGCCCGAAGTCGGTCTGTCCAAAATGCAAAAAAGAGTTTCATTGGGCAAATCAATGTCGCTCTGATCAGAACCAAAATCCGGGAAACTAAATTTGGGGCGTGCAGCTAGCCCCGCTCCCAAGGCTGTCACAAAAGCATCGCCTGCAATTACTGGGAGTGCAGGTTTGGGTTTAAAAATGTTGAACTCAATTAATGTGACTTTCCTAATCAAGTGTACATTGAGGACACTCATTTGCATGGGCCATTGCCAGAAAAAACAGTGGGATTGGTACTTCCCAGGTCTTCTGCATCAGAAAAAGGGTTTTTGTTATTCCAGGGGTTATTGATCAAGATTATAAAGGGGTTATTTAGATACAATTGTACACTGATACTCCTGCATCATTAATGGCCGGTGACTCTATTGCCCAGTTATTATTGCTTCCATACATTCCTATGAATCCTTCAATTGGGATCCCACGAACTGGCAGTTTTGGGTCCACTGAAATGGCCAGTTCTCCAGTTGCTGCAGAATTGCTAGTGCTGACAAAAAATTTGACTACAGACCAACCAAAAATGACAATTGAAATTCAGGGAAAATCATTTTCTGGCCTTATAGATTCCGGAGCAGATGTCTCTGTGATACGCCAAAAGGAGTGGCCAAATGAATGGGCCCTGGAGGATTCTCTGGCTGTTCGTGGGGTAGGTGGTATGCAGTTTACAAGAAGTAGTGTACATTGGTTGAAGCACTGAGAAACTGGCGAGACTGCAAGGATTCAACCTCTTGTGTTGCCCCTGCATATAAACTTGTGGGGTAAAGATTTGCTGTCACAATTTCACACAAAAATTGTTATTGGACAATGGAAAAATTACAATTGTTAACCTCTCAGCCAGTTTGGATTGACCAATGGCCACTTCCAAAGGAAAAGCTTATAGCTTTACATCAATTGGTAGCTGAGCAGCTACAGTCAGACCATTGTGGAACGAGCTCATCAGACGCTCAAATAAGCACTCCTTCACATAAAAACAAAAACGGGGGAAGTGGATGGATATGGTTTGCCTTACATACAAAACATTCTTAATATTACTTTATATACTTTAAATTTTTTAAACATGACAGGATCTTCTGCTGCTACGGCAGCCAGTAGGCATTTTGCTTCCTCCCCTTCTGCAGGTACGCTAAGACCAAAAGTTCGGTATAGGAGACTGCCAGATCCAACGTGGAGAGGACCTGTCCTGCTGATAACTTGGGGCCGAGGATATGCTGCTGTTGAAGATGAGGGGACAGTTGTTTGAGATCCTGCTTGCTGTGTGCATCCTTATCATCAGCCAAAGGGGCAAGGGGGTGGATTTGGGGGAATGGAAAAGAAACACATTGATCCAGGACATGGAGAAGCTAGCAAACCTCCATAATAAAACTGATTGTTGGGTATGTATGCACATGCCAACTCACAAAACATCAGGGCTTCCAATGGGTGCAGTACCTCTGGCCGAAGGTGACTGGTATAAGGGACAATGCTATGGTTGTTCAGGGATGTGGTCTAACAGTTGGACTTCAAGTAACATAAATACCTTACACCTTGGAAGCCGGATCCAAGAGGTGGTGGGTATCTGCTGGACCCACAATGACTTGGGGACATATCCGTTTTGCAACAAAACAATTGTTATTAGCAATGGAAGTCGGGTTTATCCGGATGACATGAAAACTAAAAATCTCACTTACTTTGTACATAATATTTCTAGATTTGATATCACATCTTTGATCAATGAAAATGGGTGTCCATGTATTCCTGCCACATGTTGTCCCACCATGGAGGACAGCAACTGGTTGCCCAAATGTGCGAATGGGAAATACGCACCATCGTCCACTTATTTGGCTATGTTAATGGAATCCTTTGCAAAATTAATCTATGTTGAGACAAATAAGGTTGGTCATCTCCTGGGAGCAAATCTATGGTTGCTGTGTGGACGGATGGCTTATGATCGCATGCCAGCATGATGAAAAAGGGTCTGCATCTTTGGGAAAGTAATCCCATCTCATTTCATTCAAAAATCATTGGGGACTGCTCATATCCGCAATGCGCGTTCCGCAACAGAAGTAAACTCTGTTTTGACTCATGACTACTGGACACAGATATCAAGGGGAGTTATTCCTCCTTTAGGAGTCATGATGAACTATAGAGATTTGCATCGTTTAAACAATTGGACAGTTACTATGTTTAAAGATACCATTAAAACTCTAAAGCTGCTTGAAGAAGAGCAAGGAAAAATCCTTGACTTTGTCCTGCAAACCAGATATGCGGTGGACACTATTTTGGCTGCGCAAAGGGGAGTTTGCACTGTGATTCATACGCATTGTTGCATGTATATCTCTGATTATTCTCCAAACATTATAGCTACTATACAGCATATAGAACAAACCCTGAATGAGAATCCATTACAATCGGAGGATGAGGGACTGGACATGTGGTCTGCACTTTGGTCCTGGTTGCCAGATGGTTCATGGATTCATCATCTAATTGTTGGAGCGATATTGCTTATTATATTTTCTCTCTGTGTATGCTGTTGTATTCAATGTCTCCCTGGACTTTTAGGAATGTGTCGGGTGAAGCCTACGGAAGGAGAATTGCTGTTGCAGATGGCGAAAAGCTACTGAGGCATCCGCGATCATCAAAAAACTAAAAAGGGGGAGATGTGGGAATAAACTTTGGCCTGAGCTTGAGCAATGATTAATATAATGCCTTATACATTCATGTCTGTCTAAAGGTCACTAAGATAGTGCAAAGAAAAGAGAACAATAAGAACAAATACAAACAAAGAGGCAGCTTAGACAACTGCAAACAAGCCTGCACTATATCTAATTATTAATCCACAATGTAATTGCTTACTATGCACAAAAATCTCAATAAAAGGAAGCACTGAAATGTTATTCTGGGCTCCCATCCTGAGTACACACGCTTGTGTCTCATTCTTTCCATGGGAGACCACCACACTTTTGAGATTCAAGAATCTGCATCCCATGCTGTTCCAGCTCAATGAATAAAATCTGCATGTGCAACAAATGCTGCTCCACACTCACTTGTGGCTGCAGCCTGGCTCTATACAACTGTCTCAATAATTGCACAATATTGCATGCTGATGCTCTCACATGCACACTTCTCAATTTCACCCAAACCTTATTTGCAGTCTTCAAGTAGCTAAATTCAAAAATTGTTCATCTTTTAAACTTAAGACGATGTAGGCTAGTGCCTTATCATGCTGCCCCTGGTAAGCTGCTATTAATGGTGCCTGGGATGGATTAACAACATGTCAGAGCCCCTTAGCCTCCAGGAAACATTCCAATTTTGCAGCCCAAATAATATAATTCTTCTGTCCCAAACGAGGCAAAGATCTCTCCTTGAATTCAAAAGCCTTCCTGCAATCTTTCTCTACCTTGTTGTCTTTTTATTATAACACAGGCAGTCCTTAATTACAGTTCAGTCTTACTGTGTGCTCTGGGCCTATACCTGTCAGAGTTTGCAGCACAGCCAACCAGTACACAATTAAATAATTCTGCAGGATTCATCTATATAAGAAACCTATTTCTTTATATACAGCAGAAATCAGCATAGAAAATCAGGAACACAGAAGAAATATTCATAGAAGCAAGTCATTACAGAGTAGAGAGATATAGAAGCCAAGGTTACAGAGGACCAACCAACTCTTATATACAGTTCAGCAAGTCTAAGCCGTGCCCAGACTCCAAACTGTCTCTTATGGCCCCATACAAACGAATACTATGTTACAGTTTCCAAACAGTCCCCATTGGCTGACCTGTTGCCATGTCTATTGAAACAGTCTTCATTGGCTGACCTGTTAGCATGTCTATCCAAACTGTCCCCATTGGCTGACTTGTTGTCTATCCAAACAGTCCCCATTGTTACCATGTCTATTCCAATTCATGAACTATACTGACAACATATCTGCTGTTTGGCCTCCTTTCATATCACTTTATGATTTATGCAAGTAGAAAGAATGGGATTATAAAGCTAGTCTTACATCACTTTTAAGACTCAGTTCCAGATTTAAATGTAAAGGCTGATTTTTGACCTAGCATCAAATGCATTAAAGTTTTAAAAAGAATCTCCACTGTATATCCAAAAGACTTGGTTATGTTATTAGTTGTTTATGTGTTAGTTTTATATTCCAACTTGCATTAAAGAATTCAAGGCAGGGTACATAGTGCTCTTTTCTACTGTCTTCACAGCAGCCCTATGATGTTTCCGTAGCATTGATCTTTTCCAGTTAAATCCAGATCTGAATAATCCTCCTATGGAAAAAAATGGATTTAATCTGACTATTGTAATAATTATATAAATTGTATTCAGAAGTGATCAGATTGGCCTAATAGTATGAAAAATGAGAAATGCTTCACTTGTATAAATTATTTGTAATAATTATCACATTTTTTACAATGTCAGCCAGCTGTTGTAGATATTTATAATACTTTCCACTCATCTTTTCAGTCATAGAAATACCAATATATTTGTTAAAAAAAAAGAAACTCCATGTTTGCCCAGAAGGTGACACTATTGCACTAGCAAATATTTTCTTTTAATGTTGAATGTTAATTTTGGTTAGTCAGGACAAAGTCAGAGATAAATCTGCCCCTTGACAACTCAACCGTCTTTGAACAGAGACCTGAAAGACATAAGAATTGCTATAAAAACAACATATTAAATTGTCCATAGATTCCTAAGTGAAGGTTTGGGGCCAATTTCTCCCTAGAATCTCAGTAAGTTCTGATAGAACTGAGTGATGTGCTTGCTCCAATGGATTTGTGCAGGATAGGGCTTCCGAATTTGCAGATTCTTGGGGAATCTTTGTTAGATAAGAATGTAGTCTTCCTATTTTAGGAATAATCTCAAGTTTCCTGATTTCTAATATTTATCACAATTACCAAAACTTTGCTTTCAGAAAAAAGTGCTAAACAGGTAGTCCTCAATTAGTGATCACAATTGGGGATCAGCAACTTGGCTATTAGATGAAGTGGTTGCTAAGTGAAAAATTGTTACTGCATCTTTGCTTCACAGTATCAGAAAGATGAGACCCAAACAGATAGGTGAACAAATGGAAGATTATATAGAATTCAACTTATGAGGAAGCCAGGTAAAAGGCAAATTTTATAGTGCATTCCCCCCCACTCCTCCACCCTTTGTAATGCTCACCCCAACGCTAAAATAAGAAGCAAGAAGAGAAATAATGCTTACATTCATTGGAGAGGAAGGAATTATAAGAATAAGGCACACAATGACAAATACACAGCAAAACGAATGTGGTGCCACCTCTGCCTAACATTGTGCTGCTGCAGCAGGCCTCGAGTTTGACATGTCTGTATTAAAGGAAGAGATGAAAAGCTAACCATAGATGAGATGTTGAGCAGGACTACATTTTAATGCCACTGCTATTTAATTACATTAATTTGATTATTTCACATTTAGAGTTCCCAATTATCATCTTCCAATGCTGATTTATAAGGCATCTCAGTTAAAGCAGGTGATGCTACTATCATTTCACTAACTCAGTAGAGTTTCAGCTGTTATTGGTCAGATCCATCTGCAATCCATACATTCTCTAACAAGTTTAGTATTTTAAGTGTCTTGGTAGTATCCTCTGTCTTCAGTATCAAGCAATGCAAAATTAATTTAATCAGTGCAAACTTCCCCAAAGAATGCAGCTGCCATCATTTCCTTTTGTCAGCACAGAAATATTCAGCTCATACTTGCAGCAACAAAGTTTTTCTTGGTCAAAGTATATGAAGTCAAATTTGGGCTGTAAAATAGGGTTCCCAGATCACTTTTTTCCCAGATCCCTCATGATTTCAAATGTTATTCTCAACAATGAGGCATAACTAAATAGAAAGTCCACTCAGATGGGAAGGAAAAAATAGTCAATGTTATATTTGTACAGGGATTAGCATTTCTGATTTTTGAAGATAAATTCTCTTTATTTTGGACATTCCTATTGGAAAAGGATATGCTCCAGTTTGGATTCTCTTTAAATATTCTAAGTACAACAACATGATCATTGTTCAGTGGAGATATAATAAAATATCCTTAATATAGTTTAATCTTATCCAGACTGACAACCAATTTATATGGACATATTTTTCACAAAAGGTAATCAGAAAGGTTCTAATATTAGTTCACTGTGCTTAAATATTAAATGTTTTTGTTAAATTCTTCCTTAGTTAAGTTTGCCATCAAATTTCAAAAATATTGAAGAGAAGAGGGCCAGAATACAGCTCACCTGAATTGAAACACTACCACATTTAAATGGCTTAACTTGTGTAACTGTTTTTTGTGCAACATTCAAATTAAGCAAAGTAATCTCCATGGATCAATGAAACAACTCCATCAGAGACTTTCTCTAGGGGTGGAATCAGAAGTTGATTTTAAATCGCTAAGTGCAATATATAAGGAGTGGAGAAAAGTAGCTACTGTATGTTCCTGTTGCCTGCTAGAGTCTGCTTGACAAGGCAGGGTTGGCAGAGCCAGTACAAGGTAGCAGACCGCACTGGGAAAAGTGTAGAAGACAAGATTACAGTTGGCTAACTGATACCCAACCATCAATTTCTCCAATCCAAAACACCCAACACCAGCAAGAAGATGTGGCACCCAATTTCGGACAATCCACCTAGTCTTGGTAGAGCATCTGTTTCCAAAAATTAGGGCTGTGCAAAGCCTCAAATGTATGAATTAGTGCAAAGACAGTTTCAACAGAATCATTCTGTGAATCTTCATTTTCAAGTCTCAGATCAGATTTGGGTCTTTGAATTGCTTTGAAGAAATAAGAATGTAATTTGGAAATTCAGTGGACAATTGGTGTCAGATCCATGTATCTGTCATTTCTTCAGTGGAAGAAGAAAAGTGGGGGGGAGGCTGATAAAGAAATCCTTTCTTGATGTAGCCTGAATATATTTAATCTTATATCAGATTCATATAACCTACACATGATACAATGGAGGGAGAAAAGCCAGATGGCCAGAACTATCACCTCTGAGAGGCACAGCCAGGAGATGAGAAGATTATAAAAATTCCTCAGTGAGATGTGTCCTGGGAATCTCTGGAAAGGTTCGTTCTAAAAAGAGGGTGGGGGGAAATTAGGTATGCCCTGGGAAACTGTGAAAAAGATTGTTCCTTACAAAAGGGGTGCATGGGGAGGAATTAACATACTGGCTTTTGTTTCACTAAGTACACATGGAGATAAGGGGAGGGGTTCTAAACTCCCTTATGTATCCCTGTATGCCTGAGAGACCTCAGACGCTGCTTTGAACTCCTACATGAATTGTCTCATCTCAATAAAGGATTCCTTTTTGATATGTTTTGATACGTTTTCAGAAGTTCATTCTAGTTGAGTGAATGGGAAAAGTTCTGTAGCCTGACAATTGGTTTTGCAATGTCTTGAATAACCACAAGGAGGCTTCCTCCTCTTTGTAAATATTGTCTATTAGAGGGCTTTAGACAAGTGCTGATCTGATTTTAGTATCTCAAGTTTTATATGTTTGTTCAGGCAGAATGAGGGTGTCAACCTTTTTTTCTGCCACTCTTTTTTTGAATCTGATTTTTTTTTAAAAAAAATTTATATTTACAATAAATCCATCTTTCATTCAAACAGTGTGTCACCTGGGAACATATATCTTGTGCTAACAATTATAATTAATACTTTTCTTGCCAATACAACAATAATCACATTTTCTTTAGGAGGGTGGAGCTGACATTAAGGTGAGAGGATGGGCAATTCGGGGGCTCCTGAAAAGCCATCATCCTGGCAGCTGGATGGTCCATTTGGACCTAAATCATCCCATAGAGATGAAGAACAAGGAAAGCACACTTCATGGATTCCAGGGATACCACAAAGTCCCTAGTTGATCCAGAGAAAGCTTCCCAAACCAGCTGCAGAGGAAAGCAGCCATGAAGAGTCACTATGAGACTGGGACAGTTCCAAATGAAAAGAAGATATTGAAGGAAAGTGTGTCTGGACTGGGTGAGAAGGCTTGTTTTTTTCTTTCCAAATAAGTAATGAAAGAGAACCTTGAGAATAAGCAGAATATGACAGGATTTGAAGATAGAATACGGAGAGGGAATTAACCCCTCTAGGAAGCAGTGAGGAAAGCATTTTTAAATTGTCAATTGGAAACAGAAACAATTCATTGAGATTTTAACAAAAGAAATAATATTGGAAACTGGATTGGATTTATTGAAACTAATGGGACAGAGATAAATTTGGACACTGAGCTATTTTTGCTTTTTTCCCTTTTAAAACTTAACTGTAAAATATAAAAAATAAAAACTTTATGAAATAGTATATTGAAGAGACAAAGAGAAAGCAGAGCAACAGCACCACCTGAAGATTAGAAATAAAATTGGAGAGAAGAAGGGGATGATGACTGTGAGAAAGGGAAGACAAAAAGCTGTTTTGACACAAGAAGAGAAGATAGGGAGCTGAGCACTTGAACTTTTGTTTTAAATGCATGCAGCTCCTGGAAAAAAAAACAAACTAAGAAACTGGGAACTGAAGATAAAAGATTTCCTCTTTTCCTGGAATATTTTGTCTTTCTTCTCTTGTTTGGGTTTTGTTTTTTGTTTTTGTTTTGTACCAGCTGGTTGCTCTGGCTTGCTTTGTGGATATTTTTTGTGGATTAAGAGAATATAACAGTGGATAAGAAATACCTGGATAAAATTGGATTATAATCTATTATTGGTTATTTTTAGAGACTGCTTCTCATTATATATACATACATATATATTTTTCCTTCTTTCTTTTTTCTTTTTTTTCTGGTTCCTTGTCTCTTCTCTTTTAAGCATTGGATTATTGTATTAATTTTTTTTCTTTTTACAAACATTTTACATAGATGATGGTGATGGTGATGGTGATGATGATTAACTTTTCCTCTTTTTGCATTGGTGTTCCTGCCTTGTGGAATTGAATTTTGTCAACTTGGATTAAAATTTGCAGTTACAATTTGCAATTTTTTACTTTTGGGATAAGCTTCCTCCTTTGCGTTGGGTTACTATTTTTCTGTTTTTATCATTACTGAGGTCATTACCTCTATAAATTTGGATGAAGGTAGAGAAGAACCTGAAAAAAAGAAGCCGGGACTGGATTAATTGGCACATATTTTCTGTTTGGGGATTATAAAAATAATCATTTAAAAATGAGGAAGACAGCTCCAACATCATCTTTGGTTCTCACCTCATCTTCCTTGAATCCAGTGGGTCAACATTCAATATAGACTATGTTACAGCAGGAAAAGGAATGGCAAAAGGAAGTCTCAATGCAACAGATAAAAATGATGATACAACCAGTACAAGGTCAAATGAAGCAAGTAGAAGAGAAAGTGGAGAAAATGGAAGAAAAAGTAGAGAATGTACAAGAGATGATGATGAAAAATGAAGAGCAGATGCAAAAAATAGAGGAAAGAGCAGACGAAACAGAGAAAAGAGTAGGAAAAATAAACAACAGGTTGACATTAGCAGACCAAGATAAGGGAAAACAGTGATATTGTTAGAAATGGATCATGCAGATTTTTATCTAAGATTTCAAAACATGGAGTTAGAAAAGGGAGAGAACATTGCAGAAGTAATGGTAGAAATACTAGCAAGAGCATTGGAAATACCGAAAGAAAAAAATGATGGAAGGCATTGATGAAATATGTATGCAATGAGAAATAAACTACCCAGAAAAGTCCAGGTGAGATTTACCAAGGAAGCCATAAAAACAGAAATTCTGCAGAGAGCAAGGGATGATCCTCTGAAATATAAAGTTAAAGTGATAACAGTGTTAAAACAAATTCCAAGAGGAGTAAAAGATTTGAGGAAAGAATACCAGTTTTTCACAAATATTTTAATCAAGAAAGGAGTGAATTTTAGATGGCTGATACCAGAGGGTGTGATGGTCACTTGGCAGGAACAAAGAAATAGACTGGACTTAATAGAAAAAATGGAGCAATTCTATGATGAATACTTTAGAGGAAAAGAAGAAGAGGAAATAATTAAACATTGAGGAAATGGCAGAAGAGAGAGTCAAGAAAAGAGAGAGGAGAGGATGCAAGAGGAAGGAGCAATAGAAGAAAGCACAGAACCAAAAGAAGCAAGAGAACAAAGAACAACAAGAGCAATAAACCCTACTTATAAAGTATAAACTATGCAAGAGAAAAAGTTAATGTCAATAAATATAAATGGATTGAACTCGGCAATCAAAATGAAATGGATTTTTTGTAAATTAGAAAAATTAAAATTAGACACAATTTGTTTACAAGAAGTACATATTAATAAACAATATATTAAAGTTTTAGACTATTCTAAAATTGGCAATTTATATGCTTCTTTGGCACAACAAAGTAAAAGAGGACTAGTTTTATATATTAAAAATGCAATACAAAAACAAATTTTTGCAGATGAAGAAGGAAGGGTGTTGATGGTGGAGATGATGGAGAATAACAAGCAGATACTTTTAATGGCAATATATGCACCAACTGAGAATCACAGGATTTTTACAACAAACTTCACAAGGATAATAGGAGTGGAATATGACAATATATGTGTCTGCAGAGATTTTAATGTGATAGTAGATATAGAATCAGACTACAAAACACAGAAGATGAACAAGAAAAATAGAAAAATACGAGTGAAATCCTTTTTTAAGATGACAGAAGAATTAGCCCTTCAGGATGCCTGGGGAGAAATTCACCTTAAGAGTAAACAATATACATTCTATTCAAATAAACATTTGTCATGGTCTAGGGTTGATATGACTTGGATGTCAACATAATTAATTTAAAATATACAGAAATAAGCATTGAAACAAGCACTTGGGCAGACCACAATCCTATAAGAGTCATATGGAAGTTTTAAATAATGAATGAATGAATGAGAGATTGATATGAATTGGTACCAGTGGTGGTATTCAGCCGGTTTGCACCAGTTCGGGCAAACTGATAGCAAGGATTTGGTGTGGGTTGCCGAACCAGTAGTAACTTCTGACTGGCCATGGCCCCAACCCAGTCACCCAGTCACCACTCACTTGCTTTCCCCGTCCACCCAAATGCTTGCTCATCCTGCCTGCCTGATGCTAGACTGCCTAGTCACTCCTTAAGATATTTCTTTTACCCCTCCTGACAATCAGGTGTTTCTCTGATCAGCTGTGCTGGGATTCCTCTCGCTTACTTACTGCTTCACCCAGGCTTCCTGGGGCTCAGGAAGGCAAAAAAAAAAAACCCTTCCAGCCCCCCTCCATTTTTTGCCTTCCTGGGCCCCATGGAGACCCAAAATGTAGTGTGTGGGGTTGCTGTGTGTCCCCCAGACTCAGTTTTCTGCCTTGAGCCCCAGGGGATCCTTCTGGGAGCAAAAATGCCTCCCCAGGAGCCTTCCCTGAGGCTCAGAAGCCCCCAAAATGATGCATGTGGGGGGTGCACCCCCAGCTCAGTTTTCTGCCTTTCTGAGCCCTAGAGAAGCCTGGGAGCAAAAATGCCTCTCCCCCCAAGGAAGCTTCCCTGGGGCCCAGAAGGCCCCCCAAAATGGGGGGGGGTTGGTTGCTGAAAAAAAACCATGCCCCCAGCCACGCCCATAGAACTAGTAGTAAATTTTTTTGAATCCCACTACTAATTGGTACTCATATATGCAAATATATTCTAGATATGAAAAAGATAGCAAAGCAGAGGTGTTTTATAATAAATTGACATAATTTATAATAAATTAGATAATATCCTAACAGGAACAGAAGAAAAGAGTTTAAGAAATTGTATAGCTACTTATTAGGAGTGAAATTAGAAGAAGAACAAGTGAAGGAGATGATAGCTTGGGGAAAAAACTTTGGCTATGGGGTAGAATTAGATAAATGGCAGAAACGATGGGATAGAAATTATTAAACTAACAATGTCAACAGCATATAAAGAAAATCTATATAAGATGTTTCATAGATGACATTTTGCACCGACAAGACTGGCAAAGATGTTTAAAGATAAATCAGCTAAATGCTGGAAATGCCACCAGATACCAGGAACATATTACCATATGTGGTGGGCATGCACAGAAGCTAAAAGATATTGGACAAAAATACACACATGGTTAGAAAAGATGATAAAACAACACATAGACTTAAAGCTTGAGATATTTTTATTGGGGATTTTATCTGAAAATTATAATAAAGAAAAACATATTTAATTATATATATAAACAGCAGCTTGAATTGTATGTGCTCAAAATTGGAAAAATGAAAAGATTCCGAAGAGGAAGAGATGATCATGAAAATATTGGAATGTGCAGAAATGGATAGATTAATATTAGCAATTAAAGAACAAGAAGAAGTGGAAAATTATATGATATAGGATTTATTTTATAAATGGTTGGAAAATAAAAGTAAGAAGTTAAATGAATTAAATGTTATAATGATGATATATAAAGTTGAGCAATTTTTAACATGAATGTAACCATAATAAGAAATGTATATTAAACATAAATATTTGCACAAGATATATGTACCCAGTCAACATACCGTATAACTAAAAGATGGATTTGTTGTAAAATAAAAAAAATATTTTAAAAAACATTTTCTTTATAAGCCATTATCTCTTACATCTACTATTTTTATAACAATTTTAGCTTATTTCTCTGTATGTTCATCTACTCAATTTTAACTTGTTTTATTTTCCAACCATGGATAAAATAAACCCCATACCATGCAATATTCAGTTTCTTCTTTTTCTTTGATTGCCAGTGTTAATCTATTCATCTCTACACATTCTAATATTTTTTCAATCACCTTTTCCTCTACTGGAATTTTGTCACTTTTCCAATTCTGAGCAACTACAATTCTAGCTGCAGTTAATACATGAATAATTAAATATGCTTTTTCTTTGCTGTAACATTCAGGCACCATCCCTAATGGGAATAGTTCAGGTTTCAAATCTATATGTTGCTTTATCATTTTTCCCAACCATGTGTGGACTTTTGTCCAATATTTTTTAGCTTCTACGCATGTTCACCACATATGGTAATATGATCCAGGTGTCTGATGACACTTCCAGCATTTAGCTGATTTGTCTTTAAAACATCTTTGCCAACTTTGCTGGTGCAAAGTGCCATCTATAAGACATCTTATACAAATTTTCTTTATATGCTGTCGATATTGTTAACTTGTAATTTCTTTCCCATAGCTTCTGCCATTTATCTAATTCTATAGTATACCCAAAATTTTTCTCCCAAGCTATCATTGTTTCCTTTACGTGTTCTTCTAGTTTGACACCTAATAGATAACAATACAACTTGTCTTCTGTTCCTGTTAATATTTTATCCAATTCTGTCAACTCCTTATAAATACCTTCAGCTTTAACATCTTTTTCATAAGTTGATTGTATTTGCATGTATGAATACCAATGCATATCAACCCCTTGTTCATTCAATTCTTGTTTAGTTTTGAACTCACCCTTTTCATTCAATATATCCTTATATCTAACAATAGTTCCCATTTTATAAGCATTTGGATGTATGAATGCTTCCATTGTTGATAATCAGACTGGAATGTTCAAATAATGTTGTTCTCTAGTTTTTTTTCCCATATTGACCATGTTGGAATGTTCAAATAATGTTGTTCTCTAGTTTTTTTTCCCATATTGACCATTCCTGACATAGTGTCTTTGAAAATAACCATGTATCTTACTTCTCCCAAACAATAAAAAAGCATGCTAGTCCAATTGCAAATCATGCCCCTCCTTTGTCAACAACCTTGTATTTCTTAAATTAATCCTTTCTTTCATCCATCTTAATACCATGGCCTGATAATATAATTATAAATAATAATATATATTATTATTATAATAATATAATTCCCAGATTAGGTAACCCAAATCCTCCTCTGGTTCTTGCATCCTGTAACATTTTAAGATTAATTCTTGCTTTCTTCCCTTGCCATATATATTTCGGTACTATTCTATTAATATCATCAAAATATTTTTTCTCCAATTTTTCTCGGGATTATTTGAAACAGATACAATAATTTCGGTACTTTATTCATTTTAATTATTGCAATTCTTCCTGTTAATGATAACTGCATGATCCTCCATTTTTCCACATCTGTCTTAATTTGTTGTTTCAACTTATATAATAGTTTCCCCCAAACATTTCACTTCCTTTGTGAATATTTTTCTTCTTTCTTTCTGGATATCTAATCTATCCATTAATTCTCTTTTTGTTTCTCTGTCATGTTTTTTTAACCAAAATTTTAATATTCTGTTTTTGTTTATTTTCAATCCTGCCACTTTCCCATATTCTTCTATATTGTTTATCAACTTAGGTTTTTGGTTTTTGGACCTGATTTGATCTATTTGTTTAACCCTCATCTGCCTTTTCCAAGCTCCATAGCCTTTTATGCTTGTTTAACCTAATGTCTTGATTTATCTTATCTGTAACATAGTTCTTATTCATTAATAGAACAGAGTTGGAAGGGGCCTTTGAGATCTTCTAGTCCAACCCCCTGCTCAGGCAGGACACTCTATACTAGGGGTGGGCAAACTATGGCCCGTGGGCCACATCCAGCCTGTTGGTCTGTCTAATCCGGCCCGCCTCTGAAAAAAATCGCTGGGCGTGGCGTATTGCCCTGCGCCGCATGGCCTCCAAAGCTGCAAAACAGTGCGGAGCGCTCTCGGGGTAGGAAAGAAAAGAAGAGAGGCACACAATGCCAGTGCCCACCCAGCCGATGCCTCCGCCGAAGGCGGTAGAAGTAGCAGACGGGAGAGCCAGCAGCGAAGTTTCCTAACTCGCCTCACCATCCCTGGCTGGCGTGCGTCTCCCGCGCGAGGCACTTTCCCGGGCGCCAGCAGGAACACGCTCCGACTATTATTTGTGGGTCCTCTCCCTGCACTTCCTTCCCCCACCCCTCCCCTCCCCTCCTGCCCAATATGGCAAAGGTTCAGGTGAACAACGTCATGGTGCTGGACAACCCTTCGCCTTTCTACAACCCCTTCCAATTCAAAATCACCTTCGAGTGCATGGAGCAGGGGTCCCCAACCACCGGGCCCCGGACTGGTACCGGTCCATGGATCTTTGTACCGGGCCGCAAAGAAATAAAAATAAAAAATAAAATAAAAATGGCGGCTTTCTTCGCCTTCAGTGAATGCTGCTGGGATCAGGGATCAAGAACACAAAGGAGAGAAGGGGAGGGAGGAAGCAACCGAAGCCTGTCCTGCTCTCTGGCTCAGTGGCTTCGGTTTCCTCCTGCCTCATTCCTCTCTCAGTCACTCTCTCGCTCCTCCACCAGCCGAGGAAGAAACTGCTTCAAAGAAGCTGGCAGGGTGGCTTCCTGTCAGCACAGCTCCTCTGAAGCGCCCATTCACCCCCACCCAGCCGCCCGTGGTTTAATCCACTGCTCCGTTCTGCCTGCCTGCCTGCCTGCCTTCGTTTCTGGTTGTTTCGGAGCAGCTTTGGCTGAGAATAATAACTATTCGCCTCTTTTTCTCAGCCAAAGCTGCTCTGAAACAACCAGAAACAAAGGCAGGCAGGCAGAACGGAGCACTGGATTGAACCGTGGGTGGCTGTTTGGGGGTGAATGGGCGCTTCAGAGGAGCTGCGCTGACAGGAAGCCACCCTGCCAGCTTCTTTGAAGCAGTTTCTTCCTGGGCTGGTGGAGGAGCGAGAGAGCGACTGAGAGAGGAACAAGGCAGACACCTGAGGGATGAGCGGGAAGGGTTCCGCCCAGCGGGCAGGTGGGCTGCTTGGAGGAGGTGACCCAGTGCCATCATCAGGCTTCTGTATGATGAACACTATACAGAAGCCTGATGATGGCAGATGAGATTCTGCCAAAACATTGCTACAACTTTAAAAGCACAGCTACTATGATGTGGGAAAATACCTGAACTAAGCTAAATGCCATTTTATATATATATAATTTGCTACATTTTATAATGGGCCCTTTATAATGGCTTTTTATAAAATTGGTTCGACCCTCGAATGCAGATCTGATTTTCCATGTGGCCCCCGACAGAAATTAATTGCCCACCCCGTTCTATACCATTCCAGACAAATGGCTGCCCAGTCTCTTCTTAAAAGCTTCCAGTGACGGAGTACCCACAACTTCTGAAGGCAAGTCATTCCACTGGTTAATCATTTTCATTGTCAGGAAATTTCTCCTTCGTTCTAGTTCTTCTCTCCTTGATTAGTTTTCATCCATTGTTTCTTGCCTTATGTTCTCATGCTTTGGAAAATAGGTTGAGCTCCTATTCTTCTTTATGGCAGACCTTCAAGTAACACTGTTATCATGTCACCCCTAGTCCTTTCTGCTGTTGCTCTCTATCTTTTCCCACAGTAGAGCTTATGGTCTAATGTTTTTAGAGAATAGAATCTTGAATCGATTTCACACTGAGCCTTGGTTGCCTTCTAATCTCCAATACTAACAGTATTGGAGATCCAATTCCACCTGTGCAGCTAAAGTTGCCATTCAGTCTCTCTGCCCTTCTCAGTGGTTCATTCAGACTGCCTCCATCCAGTCTGCCACATATCACTTTCATAGGTATCCCATACATTGTCACTGAACATTCTGTCACAGAAGAAAATCTAATGCCAATCCACCATTTATCAGCTATTATTGCTCAAAATAAATATCATCCTCAGGGAACCAGCTGCACTGATGTTTTTTATATCTTCTGCAACCCTCTTAATTTGATCCATTTGTATCCCAAGAATAGAAAGGTACACATAATTTTATAAATCACAACTGTCACCTAGTCATTTATACTATATGACAACATTTTCTAAAATGCAACAGAAACGGCATCACAAACCCCGCTGGCTGTCAACCATGGAGGCCATGATTCACCCGAAGAGATTGGATATAGGAAAAATGGTAAATTATCATGAACTTTTAGATAATCAAGGGAAACTTAAATCAAATCAAGAATTAAGGGAACAAGGAATTATAATTCACTGGTGGCCATACCTACAAATACAAAATAGGTATAAAAAAGATTCAGAGGAATTTGGATTTGACAATGAACAAAATCAATTAGATAAAATACTAGTTGGAACAGAGGAAAAATTTATATCCAAAACTTACAAATATTTATTGGGAGTTAAAATGGAAGAGGAAATTGTGAAAGGTAATATGATAGCATGGGCTCGAAATTTCAGCTATAACATTGATTTAAATGAATGGGAGAAGTTATGGATTAGAAATTACAAATTAACGACCTCAATGGCATATAAAGAAAATTTATATAGATTATTTTATGATGGCATTTGGCACCAATGAGATTTGCTAAGATATATCCCAACACAAATCCAAAATGTTGGAAGTGCAGTTAGAAAGATGGTACCTTCTATCATATGTGCTGGTTATGCCCCGAGGCCAGGAAATACTGGAAAAAAATAAAAAAAACTGGCTACAAGAGATCATTAAATATCAAATTAAATTTAAACTGGAACTCTTCCTCTTAGGAATAATTATAGAGCAATACCCAAAAAAGATACAATATATTATTTTACATATTCTGATGGCAGCCAGAATAGCTTTTACACAAATGTGGAAAGGAGCCAACATCTCATCAGAAGATTTAATTATACACAAAATATTGGAATGTGTGGAAATGGATATGTTCACATTAGAAATGAAAGAAAAAGTGAATATTATATAATATGGGACAAATGCTATGAATGGTTATAGAATGGATATAGAAAGTAGTAAAAATGGATTAATGTAATTAAGGTATGAGACCTTAAGAGAATATTATTTTAGACACATAAACAAGAAGGTATAGAAGAGAGAAGCAATTATAGATATTTGTAATAAACCATACAAGATATATGTTAATGTATAAATAATAATGTATATAATAAGAGCTATAAGATATAAATATTTGTCAATGCCAAAATGCTGTTACAAACATGATTGAGATTTGTATTTGTGAAAATGTAATAAAAAATATTTTTTTAAAAAAAGCGAGCAGTGTGCAGCAGCACCCAAAAAAGCCAACACAGTTCTAGGCTGCATAAACAGAGGGATAGAATCAAGATCACGTGAAATGTTAATATCACTTTATAATGCCTTGGTGAAGAGTATTCATGGCTGCCCTGGAAATAGCAAAGGTTCACATGGAATGGTTCCATGTGAGCAGCAGGCCCAGGTCCGAACACATGCAGCTCTATTTTCACAAGTAGTGGGTGCGAGTACCCATAGATTGTACAAATGGAGCTTCACACACGAACACAAGCGCCCACTGCTTGAGCAAATGGAACTTCACATATAAGCAGTGGTGGGATTCTACCAGTTTGCACCTATTCGCCAGAACCAGTTGTTAACATTCTAAGCAGTTTGGAGAACCAGTTGTTAGAAGAAATTACTGGACTAATCCTGTAAGGAAGGCAGGAAGGAAACATTTTGTTGTTGCTTACAGAAACTGCCTCTCCATTAACCCTTATTACATTCTTGGCAGGACTAAACTTCCTATCTCAGGAATGCCTCTGGAGTTTCTTCCCCCTCCTTTGCTGGTACTTTGCTTGTGTGGAGTGACCATTCAAAGTTACAATGGCACTGAAATAGTGACTTATGATATTTTTTCACACTTATGACTGTTGCAGCATCCCCACAGTCATGAGAGGCCAGGCGAGGAGATGCATGCCTCAATGTGAGTGATATTGAGTTGGCCACGCCCAGCCAATAACATGACCACCAAGCCATGTCCACCCAGTCACATGACCACCAAGCCATGCCCAGCACCTAAGCCATGCCCACAGAACCGGTTGTTAAAAATTGGAATCCCACCCCTGCATACAAGCATGAGCACCTGCCACTTGCTCAAGTGGACCTGCACACACCCGTTCACCTGTTTGTCTGGCCTAGTTCTGAAGGGGTTTTGGCCCAGGGATTGGGAACCCCTAATCTAGACTATATTTCTGTAACCATTATGTGTTATTTACATTTCTTATGACACCTATCAGTGAAACTTTCTGACTTGTTCCTTAAAAATCACAGCATTGCCTGGTTCCGGTTTCGCGTGGCTTCGGGGCAGAAGGAATTCGCGACAGCTCGTGATTCCTGCTGTGCTAGCCACCGAGGTACCCCCGATCCAGATGGGTCAGGGGGATATGGCTGCCTTGTAGGGACAGCTGAAGAGAGAGGGGAGTCAGACAGGGGGTTGGGGGTGTTGCAGACCCCCTCCTCCTCCGGAAAAACCCCTTTTTCCCAAGGCGGTGGAGCGGCGGTCAGCAATGGCCGCCACGAAGAAGCCAGCAACCGGGTAAGATTGCGTTGGAGGAAGTAAGAAGAGTGAAAGTGCTGTCTGAGCCGGGTCAAGTAACATCTTTCAAATTGGTTGGAACTGAGCTGTTTGAATTGCTGGAGGATACATTGTATCCCTAAGAAGATCGAAAGCAGCGGAGAAGCTGTTAAAGGGAACTTTTTTTTTTTTCCTTCACTCTCCCACCCCATGGAAACAGCAGATATGTTTGGACATATTGGACATTGAAAGTGAATTGTTTTGAGAGTTGAAGCTAAGGGACAAAAGGGTTTTTGGACATTGAAAAACTTAAGAAATTGGAAAACCCTTGCTGGAGGTATGGATTTCTGATTATTTAAAATTGATATTGCAAGTGGGAAGGGAGAGGGAAAAAAATTGGAGCAGAAGCTGAAAAAGGAGGAGATTGCCTTGAATCCCAAAGAAAGGTATATGGTAATTGGACCTCTTTGATTAAACATTAACCCTAGAAAGAAAAAGAGAAGAAGGAAGAAAAGTATTAATTTTTGGAATTTTTTTTTGAATTATTCTTGATTAAAAATATTTGTGGTTGTTTTGGGAAAAGTTTCTTTTTTCATAATGGCATCGCTTGTGGATGAACTAAAGATTGAATATCAAAAATATAAAGAAGAAGATACTTTGGGCACTTTGTTTCAATTCTTAGAAATGGCGTTATGTACTTATGAAAAGTTGACTACGCAGCAGAAGGACTGGGGGGACAAAGAAGAAGAGGAAGAAGAAGCCATCTTTGATGAACAATGGGTTCTTTCCGGGGAGGAGGAGAAAAAGGATAAGAAAAAGGGGATTTTAAGAATTATAAAAACAATCAAAGAAGAGAAAAATGAGCGGAAAGGTGGAGGCAAGGTTAGAAAGCAAAGGAAAGGGAGTAAGAAAAGGGAGGAGGAAAGACAAAGGGGTAAAAAGGGCAAGGAGAAGAATAAGCAAGAGAGAAAGGGGGGGAGGAGAAGCCTCAATGGGGGGAAGCAAGATCTAAAGAAAAAAAGTTTATTCAGAGACAATGGGTGAATTTAATTTAGGATAAAAGAGGGATTCTGGAGGGTACATAAGATTGTGTTTTTTATATGTGTATTTAGAGTATAAAATTCATTGTGTAATTTTAGAATCTTTTAAACAGAATCTCAAGAAAAATTGTTATATGAAGTACTTTTAAGTTAGGGTAATGAGTTATAGACTTTACTCCAATTGGTGTATAGGAGAAGTATAATAAAAGAAAAAAGATGAATGGATAGTTGGAAATAGAACAGACAAAGAATATTATTGAAAATGGTAATAAGATATGAAAGGATATATAAAGGTTTTTTTTTTTTTTTTTTGGATGTTGTATATTGAAAAAAGGCAAAAAAAAATTTAATTAATAAGAAATAATTTGGATGAAAAGGAGAAGTTGGGATAAGATATGAAGTTAAATAGACAAAGTATTGATACTATAATTTGGAATTGTTATGTTCTATTGGTTTTCTTCTTTTATTATTTTTTCTTAGAAAAGAATTTATAAGCTGTTATGCCTTGTGCATTGTTTATATAAAATTGATAAAAATGGTTTATATATATATATATATATATAAGAAAATGATAATAAGATATGGAAGGATATATAAAGTGAATATGATGTTTGAATTTGTGTCTGTGTGAAGAGTTTCAACCCGGGATCAGACAACCTTCAGAAAAGATCTTTTAGTTTTGTTTATGTTTTATTGTGTTCTCTGTAAAATTAATAAAATTTGTTTAAAAAAAAAAAAATCACAGCATTGCCTGTTCAAAGGATATATAGGTCTATTTGCAACTTTGTATTAATTGGGCAATTAATAAATTATTTGTTTAAGATCATATGGAAGATCTAAAATTAATTAAAATTCTCTGTGCTATAAACACAAAATAAAGTAACCATTCTAAAAAAAAGTATGTGTAATTTTGCAGAGTGATATCTAGGAATATGTGCCCCAACATCAATTTCTTTAGTTTCCAGAGAATAGGAAAGAGAAGCAATCTCATTTTAATTATACCTCTTTATTGCTAACAAAGGAATGATTTATTCAATTAAATTACTGGGTAGAAAATTATTCTTTGCTGAGCTGTCCTAATTCTCCGCTTTCTGAATTACAGGCTCTCACATTTTTGTATAGAGATTAATTTTTCTGATATGCAAACAGTATTCCTTGGAACATTTTTAAAAATCCATCTCCCCTTTTCTTCATGTGAATGACAGGAGCAATATTTGTTAATTGTTAGATTATGAATTTCTATTTTAATGTAGGAATGGGAAGTGCACCAAGAAACTTTTTTAAAAAAACATATTATCTAGCAGAGAGGTGAGCTTTCTAGGCTTTTTTCCACTCGATTACTGAAGAATATGTGATGATAATTGCAAAAGATGCAAATTTTAAGCATGTCTCTTTAATCACTGGGTGAAAAGGACATATTTCATCAGATTCAAATATCACAGATACACATTACCAACTTTTCTCAGCCAAAGTTTTAGTACCTTTTCTCAGAAATTATGTCATTATTGTTTAAGATTTCAAGAAGTTCTATTCATATAAGATCTAAGTTAATCTCAAAATGTTGCTTTCATTGAAAATTATTTAAGAAAGTAATGCCTTTCCTCAAATGCCTTTCTTCCTGCTTTTTTATCTTTGCCTGATGTAAATAATAGACAGTACATATGTACTAAACTTATGTTGTTGGTTCCAAAGCAGTCAGTTCTGTTATGAAAGTGCGATATTTATGCTGAGATTACCAATGTTTAGAAAGACTTAAAAACATTAATCAACACCCATCCAA
This sequence comes from Hydrophis major, assembly GCA_033807585.1. NCBI lineage: Eukaryota > Metazoa > Chordata > Lepidosauria > Squamata > Elapidae > Hydrophis > Hydrophis major. Next base: position 125,623,742 of record CM066330.1, read on the forward strand.
ATATTAAAATAATAAAACAAAAGCATTTGAATTTCATGAGGTTACTATTTCCCCATTTGCACAGCCAATATAATTCTCATCAAAATTTGTTACGATGTTTCTCAGACACTAACTACACCTATAGTAAGGCATTTGTATGTGTGGAGGCTTCTTCTGACTACTGGAAGTGCCAGAAGATAACCCAAGCAGATAAAGTGAAATAAATTGGCTGTTATGTTTCATTCTTAGATGTGCAGCCCTAATAACTACAGAACTAGAGCCTAAATACAGGTGATCCTAATGCATATCTACAAATTAGAACTAGAATTTTGGTCCTAAAGTGATGGGGTCATTAAGTGAGTCATGTGACCAGAAGTGATTTTATGACCCTTTTTAATATTTTCGTAATCATTTTAACTGAAAATGAATCATGTGGTTGTTAAGAGAATCAGTTTCCCACATTGTCTTTGCTTGTTGGAAGCATGGTATCACATGGTGCAGCTGTTGTAACTTGGAGGATAGGTCATAAGTGCCTTTTGCTGAGTCCTTCATAACTTTGAACCACCTTTAAACAAATAGTTGTAAGTTGAGGACTACCTGTATGCCTTTCATATAATCACATTTCAAAATATTTTTGAATAGATTGTTAGTTTTTAAAACTACAGAATCATAGAATATTTGAACTGAAAGGGTCCTTCCAGATCATTATGTCCAACTCCTGCTCAGTATAGGAATGCACTGAAGCATCTGTAAAAAGTACCCTTCCTGCTGCTACACATAAATCTCCAGCAAAGAGGAATAGAGTATTGTTTTAGGCAGACTGGTCACCAGCTTAAAAGCTTTTAAGCATCAAGACATTCCTCCTAATTATTATCCCTAATTTTCTTTTTTCTTTTTTAATTTAAACCATGTAGTCCTTTTCATTTAAACAGAGAACAGTGTTAAGTATGGTCGGTGGGTCCCATGGAAAGGCGAGGCTCGAGTACTGAACAACAGCTCTTTATTTAGCAACCAGATTCTTAGACAAAAATTCCCCAGTCGTGGCTGCTCTTTTTATAGAGCTAGCCGCAGCCAGGCAGCCAATGACAGGTTTTTGAGCTTGCCACGCTTGGTTTTACCCAATCGTGGCAAACTCTATACGAACCAATCCAAAGTGTTTACGGTGACCAATCACGGCCCGGCTTAACCGGCAAACTCTATACGAACCAATCCAAAGTGTTTACGGCGACCAATCACGGCCCAGCTTAACCGGACCAATAGGAATGCAGGTCTTTGAACCTGCTAGTATGGAACATCCCTCCCCTCTTGGTTCCATCCAAGGGGCGGGGTAACGTAGTCACGTCAGTAGGCGGGTCTTCAGACCTGCCTACTTGACTTGCACGGTTCATAATGTCTCTGGTTGTCATCAGGTTCGTACGGGCTCCGCGTTGCTCTCAAACCCCTCGATGGAACCGCCTGGAAGGGTGAGCCGGGCCTATAGCTATGACTCCCACCTGGTGAACCCGGGTCGGTAGAGTTGTTTGTTCAGCTGCTCCTGCCTGGATTCTCTGGGCTGGTAGAGCTTGTCCGGCTGCTGCTTCCAGGCGAAGCACCCATCTGCCACGGTTCTCTGTCAGCTGGTAAGTATTGTTGGTTTAATGTTTGGGTTTTATTTAATGTGTGTGGGGGGTGTTCTGCTTGCGCAGATACCAATTCTTTTTCCGGATTTGAGCCCCCCCCCCGGTTTCTTGGTTAGAGTCTGTGAGAGGAAGGGCAGTTAGTTTGGATCTTAGTTGGTCAATATGCCGTTTCCAACACCTACCATCGGTGGTCTTGAGCTGGTAGGAGTGAGGGCCGGTGATTTGGGTGATTTTTGCAGGAAGCCATAGTGGGTCCCCGGTAAATTTTTTTAGCAAAAACAGTGTCTCCTACATTGAAGGCGTGGTATTTACTTGTGGAGCCAGGGTTTTTTTCTGGAGTGTAAGCAGGGTGTGGATGGTCTAGGGGTGACCGGAGTCTTCTGCCCATGAGCAATTCTGCTGAGCTTTTGTTGGTAGTGGTATTGGGCGTGATGTGTTGTATTAGAAGCATTTTGGTGATTTTTTTCATGGATGTTATCATGTTCGATCCTTTGAAGAGTTTTTTTTGTAAATTGAACCATGCGTTCAGCTCTGCCATTTGCTGCTGGGTGAGCTGGTGATGTCAATGCGTGTCAGATGCCACGGTCTGCCAAGTATTGCTCGAAGGCCACTGCGGTAAACTATGGCCCATTGTCAGATACTATCACATCTGGCAGACCATGCATGGTGAAAAGTTTATTTAATTTCTTGATGACAGCTTCCGTGGTGGTTGTTTTCATTTTGCTCACTTCGAGCCAATTCGAGTAAGCATCAACAGTGATTAGAAAGGTATGCCCCTTGGTTGGCCCTGCGAAGTCCATATGGATGTGCAACCAAGGGCCTCTGGGTGTCTCCCATTCTAACGGTGGAGCTTTTGGGGGAGCCGAGTGAGTCTCTTGGCATCTGTTGCAAGTGGGGACCCAGGTTTCAATTTGCTTGTCCATGCCTGGCCACCAAGCATAGCTTCTGGCCAGGGCTTTCATGTGTACAGTGCCTGGGTGCCCGTCGTGCAGCATATCTAAAACTGTTTTCAGTAACGTTTCCAGTATTACCACCCGGTCTCCCCACAGGATACACCCTTTTTGTGAAAAAAGTTCAGTTTGCCGGTTTTTAAATGGTTTAAAGAATTCATTTTTCTCGTTTTCTGGCCAACTCCTCTCCATCTAAGTGAGAACTCGCGCCAAACCTTTGTCCCTTCTGGTTTCATGGGCAATGTCTTGCGTGGTCAATGGTGGCATGGATACTGTTTCTATTTGTAAAGTTGATAATGTGGGTGCTGGGTCATCTTGCACATCCGGTAGGGGGGATCGGCTTAAAGCATCGGCGTGCGAGATAGTCTTGCCCGGTCGATGTATTAATTGGTAATTATAAGCGGCAAGAAATTCAGACCTTCTTGTCATTCTAGGTGACAGGATGTACAGAGTGGGTTTGTTACCCACCAAAATGCCAAGTAGGGGTTTATGGTCCATAATAATTGAAAATGTCTTACCATAAATGTATTCGTGGAATCTTTTTACTGTGGAGATGATGGTGAGGGCTTCTTTGTCCAGCTGGCTGTAGTTCCTCTCCGGCTTGGACAGGGTTCTGGAAAAAAATGCAATGGGGGCCTCTGTTCCATTTGGCAAGGTGTGGCTTAGGATTGTGCCAACGCCAAAGGGTGATGCATCGCATGTAAAAGGAGAGGTAGGGTTTCGTTATATTGAATGAGGACTGCGTCTGAAGTCAAAAAGTTTTTTATTTGTTGAAAAGCGTGTTCCTCTCACCGTACCCATATCCAGGAGGACTTTTTATCGAGGAGTCTATGCAAGGGTTCCGTGACAGTCGCTTTCTGGGGTAGGAAAATATTATAGAAATTAATGAGTCCAAGAAATGCTTGGAGGTCCGTTTTGTTTTTCGGTCTGGGGGCTTCTTTGATGGCTTTTAGTTTTTTGTTAGTAGGGTGAATTCCCTGTTTGTCAAGGAGGTATCCGAGGAATTCAACCCTTTCGGTACATAATTGGCACTTTTCTTTTTTTACTTTGAGGCCGGAGTCTTTAAATTTTTGTAGGACTGCCCTCAGACGTTTTTCCAATTGTTTTTTAGTGGGGGCTGCTACTAAGACATCGTCGAAATAGGGTATGACTCCTTTAATTCCCTGCAGCGGTCTTTACATTAGGCTTTGGAAAAACCCCAGTGCGACGCTGACTCCAAATTGGAGTCGGTTGCATTTGAATGCCCCTCGATGTGTCACGATAGTTTGAGCCTCGGCAGTTTCAGCATCGACTGGTAGTTGTTGATAGGCTTGTGCCAGGTCGAGCTTTGCAAAGATTCTGCCACCCCCCAGTGAGTATAGGAGATGCTGGACTACTGGCACAGGGTAGGCACTCTGCTGCAGGGCATGGTTGAGGGTGGTCTTGTAGTCTCCACAAATTCTCAGGGAGCCATCTGGTTTGATGGGGGTGACAATTGGTGTTTCCCATCGGGCATGGTCAATAGGTTCTAATATGCCTTGTGCTACGAGCTTATTTAATTGCTCATCTATCTTAGGCTTGAGTGCAAATGGCACTCGGCACAGTTTGAGGTGGATAGAAGCGATGTCAGGGCTAAGATTAAAAGAGATTGGGGACCCCTTGTACTTGTCTAAAGTGTCATCGAAGACCTCTTGGAAGTCCCGTATGAGTGTCGCTTCCCAGTCTTCATCATCTGTGTGGTTGATGCTGGCCATCTCGATTCCCAGCGGTGCGAAAACCATTGCAACCCGAGTAGGCTGGGGCAGTCCTTATCAATGATTGTGAGTGGTAGGATGTTGGTGCGGTTTTTGAAAGAAATCTGGAAGTGTCCTGTTCCAGCGATCAGGATGCGGTTCCCTCGATAGTCTCTTAAAATTAGTTTCTGGTCGCTTAGTTCTTGGCGGCGTATGCTGGGTATTAGATGCTTTATGGTCTGCCAGGAGACCATAGAGAGGTAGGAGCCAGAGTCTACTTCCATGGTGCATGGTTGGTTCTCGATGGCAACCTCAATACATATCTTCCGTGCATCTATTGATGAAGCGTTGCTGATGATAACTGTTTGGTGGGTTTCTTCTCTTCTTGGTGCATCGATGAACTTCTTGGTTTGGTTGTCCTGGCTCCATTGGCTGTCAGTCGGGAGGTCCCGGGTTTTGGTGGGGGTGCCTTCTGGTCTTCTCGGGCTGTTTCCCCAATGCCAGGGGCTGAAATTTCTTTTGTTGTGGCATACTTTGGCGATATGCCCTCGCTTCTCGCAAAAATGGCAAACAGCGTCCAGGAACTTGCGGAATGTGGGTGATTTCCTCTGCAGCCGGCACATTGGTACCCTGACTTATGACGTTGCTGGTCTCGCCACTCGTGTTCTGATTGAAGTCTGTGAATTTCTTCTTCTTCACTGTCAGAAGGGGATTTGATGTTGCCATGGTGGGTGGAGGCTGCGAGTTTTTCTGGTGTGGTAGTCGCTTCGCTGGTTGATTGGCGGTCGGTTCTGTTTGAACGCCGCATCTGCACCGCTGATTTACGTGTAGCTTTGGCTGCGGTGGCTTCGGCTATGGTGTTGGTGAGGGAGATGTCACCCTTGGCCATCAACCTGCTTTGGAGTGCTGGGTCTTTTAGGCCGAGGACGACCCGGTCATGCATGGCCTCGTCCAAGTTAGCAAATCCGCACAAGCCCCCTAGGTCCCTTAGGTCGGTTACGAACTCACCGATGCTCTTACCCTCCCGCTAATCTCACTGATAAAAACCATGCCTTCGGATGAGAGTTGGTACAGCTGGAGTGTATTGGTTTCGAAGGATGGGGGCTAGGGTATTCCAATCCATTGTCTTGATGTCTGAGGGCTTTGCGAGTGCCTTGGCCATTTTAAAAATGGCGGGTCCGTAGTGCAATTAAAAGACTGCTCGTTTTTTGCTGCCGGTAGTGTCTTTTAAGTTAAAGATTCCAAAAACATTTGGAAATGATCAATGTAGGACTCCCAGTCCTACATGGCTAGATTAAATGGTGCAGGTGGCACGGTGCTGCTAGCCATTTTGCTGGTCCTCTCTGTGCTGTTTGCCATGTGCTGATCAGACTTGTTGTCTCAGAATCCCATCCTTGTCGCCAGTGTTAAGTATGGTCGGTGGGTCCCATGGAAAGGCGAGGCTTGAGTAGTGAACAACAGCTCTTTATTTAGCAACCAGATTCTGAGACAAAAATTCCCCAGCCGCGGCTGCTCTTTTTATAGAGCTAGCTGCAGCTAGGCAGCCAATGACAGGTTTTTGAGCTTGCCATGCTTGGTTTTACTCAATCGCGGCAAACTCTATATGAACCAATCCAAAGTGTTTACAGTGACCAATCACGGCCTGGCTTAACCGGACCAATAGGAATGCAGGTCTTCGAACCTGCTAGTATGGAACAAACAGGCCGCTCCCTCTTGCAAAAAAGGGAAAGGGAAAGGTTTTCCCTTCCAGTCATGTCTGACTCTAAGGTAATGGTGGCTAACCTTTTGGGGCTCCTGTGCCGAAAATTGCTTGCGCACACACTCACTTGCCAGCACCCAGAATGCAATACTCACACCCCTCTCATGCCCCCTTCACATGCACGTGCAACCCCCCATGTGCTCCATGTGTCTCTGCACATGTGTGCATGATCCCCTGTGCACCATGCATCTCTGTGCATGCACGTGAGACTCCCCCATGTGCCCAATGAGTCTCTGCACATGCACGCATGTCTCTCACACACACTCCATCCCCCATGCATATGCGCCAGATACCTGACAATCAGCTGTTGAGTGGGTGGCATGCGCACGTGCACAGTGGAACTCTTCTGGGTGACCTCTCGCGTGCTGGCAGAAGTGGCTCTGCGTGCCACTTCGGGCATGCATGCCACAGGTTCGCCATCACAGCTCTAAGGCATGGTGATGCTCAACTCCATTTCTTAGCTGAGGAAGCCAGTGTTTTCTGAAGATACTTCCATGGTCACAGAGCCAGCATGACTATACACCAAGGTGCACAGAATGTAACCTTCCTACGGAAGTGATATCTATTTATCTACTTGCATTTTCATGCTTTCAAATTGCTAGGTAGGCTCACCCCATCATGTGGCCTCAAATCCAAACCTTCAGCTTTCCAGTTGAAAAAGTCAACGCCTTTAACCACTAAGCCATTGCACCTCTTTTCCTGTGTATGGTAATTCTTTAGCTATTTCTAGACCACCAGTATATCTTTCCTCAGGTTTTTTTTCCTAAGGTGAACAAGATGAGCTCCTTTAACCATTCCTTATACCTGTTAATTGACAATACACAGAATCAGACACAGGACTTCAAATGCAACCTAGCTGATACTTGTCCAACAAAGCTATTATCTCACAGGATCAATGTGCAATGCTTCTATTAATGCAGGCCAAGTAATTATATTCTTATTCAGACAGGACAATTATTTCAATCAGAACTTCTTGTCACTTTTTTTTTACTCTATGCTTACTCTCTATACTCTTTTCCATTTCTGCTGAGATAACAATTCAAAAAAGACAAGAGCCACTGAGAATTTCACTGGTAGGGGTACCTGGAATCCACCAATAATCCAAATTTCTCTCAGATAAATATTAGCCATAACTCAGAGAAGGCACATCAGAGAAAATATGGACAATCTGAATAATTTAAAATTGTGTTATATTAAAGCTAGTGGAGGATCAAAGTGATAGTGTGTTCTCACTATGGTTTCCTAGACTTATTTTCAATGGTTCTGTGGTAAACTTAGCTGGCTCCCTTACCACCACTATAGTTCCATCTAATTGGTAAAAAGTGATGGAATTTTCCATTTCTTTCAGTTGGATTCCCAATTTTTCTGCAAGGAAGGGGTTGATTAGGCATTGGGTGCATCCCGAATCCAGCAACACTACAACTTCCTCCCCCTTCCCTTGGCTGGGGATAAACAGTCTTAGAGGTAGAGTGATTGGTTCAATTGGGTTGCTTACCAGTTGTCTTCTGGATCACTTCTGGACTGGCTCAGGTCCCCTCGGAGCATTGGGGAGTCTTCCTCTGGGTTGCGGGGAGGATCGGAATCCCACAGCTACTCGGCCTCTCAGGCCAATCTCCTTTCCTCGAAGGCTGGGTGTTCCAGGTTTCCCCCCGATGGGTGGTCTGGCTTTCTGGCAGGGGTTTTCGAATGGCATTCTGCTGCACGGTGTCCCTCCTTTCCACACTTAAAACAACCAGACGTTTTTGGAGTCATAGGGGTTTGGGGTTTGAAAATTTCCCATTTCCCCTGGGGTGGGGATCTTTTCCAAAGCTTGCCACTGCAGTACCAGTTACGAGTCATGTCTATCTCCACTTCCTCTGTCATCATGTACCATTCATGCAGGAGCTTGGGGCCCCACAGGCCAGGCAGGCAGCATAAAGGTCGTCATTGAGTCCATCTTTGAACCAACAGACTAGGATATCCTCTGGGCAGTTGATTCAGCTAGCCAGGTCACAAAATTCCTCGGTGTATTCTGCTACCAGGTGATGGCCTTGCTTTACAACTCTGATACAATTGTGGGCTTTTCTATCGGTGAGGGGGGTCTTCGAAGTGGTGGCATAGGGCCATCATGAAGTGATCAAGGTTCCTTAATTCTGGGGTGTTGACGTTATGGAGTATTACCATCTATCTGGCTGCTGCCCCTTCAAGTCTTCAAGTCTTGGGTTGGGAAATTCTGCCCATATTCTTGCATGTAGGTAAGCACTTGCACCAGGAAAAATTCCAGTTTCTGGGGTCTCCATCGAATTTTACTCCCAGGGGTGGGACCTTCCTCTGCAATTGTATGTCTCTGGGTTGGCCAGGGTTAATCCCCTGTTCTGGGGTGGTTAGAGGTCGGGTACCTGGTATGGCTGCTGGTTCTTTGGCTTGTCCCACTGCCCAATCAATCTCAGCTGGATCTGGGGTGGCGTCTCGGGTTCTCTCATTTTCTGGTTCCCTCACTCTCCTATGTTGGTGTCCTGGTGCATCCCTCACCTCGAGGTTCTCCAGGGCTTTCCTCACGAATCGCAATTTATGTACTGTCTCAGTCGGTCATCGGCCAGTGGCTCCTTGCCCCATTATTCCTGATCCACCCAGGTTTACGATTACTCTGGATGAGGGTTACTCTCTTGGTTCTTCCATCCCAGCTGTCTTCCAGCAGGAATTTTTATGGTCTCTTCATCCTGTGACTGTCTCTTTCAAAAGTGACTGGTTTCCGGGCATCTGGTCTCTGTCGCTCCATAGCATATCATGGGTTATCCAAATTCAATATAAGATTTAATATATCCAGGTTACATCAAACAGGATTTCTTTTACCAACTCTCCCCCTTCTTCTTCCATGAAGAAGGGAAGATATATGGATCTGACACTAGTTACGGAAGACTAAAGGAGAGGTTTGAAATCTACAATTAAGCAAACAAAAAAACCTTAAGAATATGAACGAAATAAGGAATATCTTGATATTTGTGCTTTGAAAACTATTGCAAATCATCAAATGAATAATTGGCATAATTCCAAGACTAAATATAGCCCTTGGTGCTTTGAGTTTCTAACAGATTATGTCTTGTAAGTTTTCAAATAGAACATTCAAATAATCCATTCTCAAGAGGATTGAGAAACTATATTTTTAAATTTCATAATGTAAAATTCAGTTAGTTCAGTAAGCATAATATAATATTCATTCATCTTCTAGGACTTAATATCAATATGTATAAATTAAGAGTACATTCAGATGTTCACAAATCACCCTAAGCCAAGGGTGTCAACTCGCCTCGTCATAGTGTCATCATGTGATGCATTGGGACTAAATTGGGTGCGGGTGTGGCTAGCGCATGATGCATCTGGCATGCGGGCCACGAGTTTGACAGACCTGCACTAAGCCATGGAATGTTGAACGAGGCATAGTGATTTAGTTCCCACAATGCATATAAACACAAATCATTATTTACAAACTATAGCAGCTTAGTTCACTATTCATATTAGGCCAAGTTCAAACAAACTACATGTATAAAATGTACACTTTCAATCTTGAGATGGTTTTTCAACAGTCAATCCAAATTCAACCATATAAGGTTAAGGTAAGGGTTGTTGATGAGTTCTTGCTATGATTAGATGATTCTTCCAAGGGGTTTTTTTTTTAAATCAAGTGCAGGTCTTGCAGGAATTTATATCTCCTGAGCCATAGCTGACCTACTAATTGCTATTCTATTGATTTCAAACTTCTTTTGAAAACATGAGATAATAGGGAAACATTTTGCATGTACATATGTTGTGTATGTATATGTAGGTTTTTGTAGAATCCTTTTGGCCTCTGTAGACTTTTATTATATGTAAATTACTAAATTATGTTACCATTGAAAGGTAATTTCAATGAGAAATTCAATTACACTCTCTTGGAGGGAAAGAGGCAAGTTTCTTTGAATTTTGGCACATTGTGTGGAAAATTCCAAAGAACCACAACTCTGCTAATTGATTTCTATACCTGTAATGTTTGATTGTGTGTAATTTATTGTCTCCTTGATTTTAATTAATTTCAGACTTGTCAAAATACTTCCTCTGACAAAGGATGTCTGATGAACTATGATAAACTATAAATGGAGGCTGACTTATCAGTAATTGTTATCATGCTAAGAGTTATTAAAATTAGCATACACAGAGAGAGGGGAAAAAAATGTATTTTTCAAAATAAGCATTAGAGGCTGCTATAAATCTCTGGTTTGCTCCCAGTGTGTGAAAGATAAGCAAATGTAAATGACCACAGAGGATCAATCACTTGCCAGATGCCTTAAAAGTATGAAGAATGACAACGTGGGAAGACTTATGAAGTCTGAGGGATGAAAGTTAAATGAATACAAATATTCCAAATCAGTTTACTTTAGAATGCTTGGAGGAGAAAGGAGAAAAAGTGGAAATGGAAATCCATTGGCCTATAATTAAACCAGAATTTCTTTTTTTTATAAGCAAATTTTATTAATTTTTAAAGACATACAAAACATAGATACACAAAAATACAAAACATAAAAACATAAAAAATCTCTTTTCTGAAAGTTGCTTAGTCCTCGGTTAAAACTCTTGGTACAGACACAAATTCAAATTCATATTCATTTTGCATGCCATTCCATATCTTATTAACATTTTCATTTTTCTATATATCTTCTCCTTTCTTTTAAATTTTCTCAAGGTGGTGGAGCGGCGGTCAGTAATGGCCGCCACAAAGAAGTCTGCAGCCGGGTAAGATTTGTGCTGGAGGAAGAGGGAAGAGCTGTGAAAGTTGCTTCTAATTGGGACTAAGCCAAGAGAGAGTGCCCTGGAACTTGGAAGGCTGCTAAGGATACATTGTTTCCAGAAAGAGTTACAAGCGGCGAACATTCTAAAAGGGAATTTTTTTTTTCTTTTCACTCTCCTTCCTAACGTGACAGCGATGGAACCATAAGAGAAATCTGAAAACCTATGTTGGTGGTAATTGAATGTTGAAGGAATAAGGATTTCTGAATATTTAAAGGGGAAAAAAAATCTTTTTTGGCTATGAGTGGGAAGGGAGAGGAAAAAAAAATTGGAGCAACTTGAAAATAAGGAGAAGATTGCCTAAAACTCTAAAGAGTTAATTTTAAAGAGTTACTAAACAGCAATAAGACTTCCAAAAGATATATTTTAAAGAGAACTTTGTGATCAAACTTTAACCCCAGAAAGAGAAAGTGAAAAGGGAGAAAGTATTTAAAAGAAATAGCTTGTTTGGACTGCTTGGTGACTTTGGAACTTCTGAGAATTATTTCTCATTAAAAGCACTTGGGTGGTTGTTTGGGAAAAATTTTTCTCAACATAATGGCATCACTTGTGGATGACTAAAACTTATTTACCAAAAATATGAAAATGAAAAGCAAGAAAGGAAAGATGTCCTTGGCACTCTTTTTCAATTTTTAGAAATGGCGGTTTGTACTTATGTAAAGTTGAATGAGCAACAGGATGATTGGGACAAAGAAGAAGCCAACTTTGAAGAACAAGTGACTTTGGTTGGGGAAGAAAAAAAGAAAGAGAAAAAGGAGAAGAAGAAGAAGACTTTAAGACCTGGAAAAACAATCCAAAAAGAGAAGAATGAGGTGAAAAGGGGATATTATGCTAGAAAACAACAGAAAGGAGGAAAGCAGAATAAAAGGGGAGTGGAGAGACAAGGGGGTAAAGAGGACAAGGAGAAGAAGAAGCAAGGGAGAAAGGAAGGGACGAGAAGCCTTAATGGTGGGGAGCAAGATGCAAAGAAACAAAAGTTTTTTTAGAGATAATGGATAAATTTTATTGAAAAAGGGATTCTAGAAAGGTACATAAGATTGTATTTCTATATCTGTACTTAGAAATAACCATACACACATACACACACACACACACACACACCCTTCTAACCCTGCTATTCTATGATTCTGTAAGGATCTCCTGCTGGAGGAGAGGATTGGACTAGAAAATGACCTCCAAGATCCCTTGCAGGCCAGCCCTAGATTGCTGTGCTATTTCAAAGAGTCTTCTGGAGCCAGGGTTTGTATCCTTCCTTTCTTTTTTTTTTCTCTCCTTCCCTCCCTCCTTCCATGTATTTATCTGTCCATTCATATATCTCATTCACTCCCTCCCTCTCTTGGTGTATCTGCCATTCCTCATGGAAGAAGGGGGAGGGGGAGTTGGTATAAAAATCCTTTTTGATGTAACCTGGATATATTAAATGTTATATTGAATTTGGATAACCCATGATATACTATGGAGGGACAGAGACCAGATGCCCAGTCACCTTTGAAAGAGACAGCCACAGGATGAAGAGACCATAAAAATTCCTGCTGGGAGATGTCTCCTGGGAACCTCAAAAAAGATCGTTCTCGACTTCCGGTTTGCAAGCTTTCGGCGGTGGAAGGGATTCGCAATCGCGCGATCCCTGCTGCATTCGCCGCCAAGGTTCCCCTGATCCATTTGGATCTGGGGGATATAGCTGCCCCATAGAGGCAGCTGAAGACAGGGGGGATCCGGCAAGGGGTTTGGGGGTGCCGCAAACCCCCTCCCCAGCTGGCAAAACCCCCTTTTCCCGAGGCGGAGGAACGGCGGTCAGCAATGGCCGCCATGAAGAAAGCTGCAGCCGGGTAAGCAGGTGCAGGAGGGAGAAAGCCGGAAGAAAAGTGAAAGTTGCTTCTATCGGGACAAGACGGGAGAAAGTGACCTGGAAACTGGAAGGCTGCTAAGTATATATTGTTCCTTGTGAGAGTTATAAGCTGCGAATACTCTAAAAGGGAAAGTTTTTTCCTTGTTCTACTCTCCTTCCTAAAGTGACAGCGGAAAAAAAAAAAGAAAGAAAAAACCTTTTGGCTGTGAGTGGGAAGGGAGAGTGGAAAAAATAAGAGCAAAATTTGAAAATAAGGAGAAGATTGCCTAGAATTGCAAAGAGTTTAAAAATTTCCAAAAAATATATTTGAAAAGGATTTGTGACTACTTTAACCCCAGAAAGAGAAAGTGAAGAAGAAGAAGGTATCTAAAAGAAACAGTCTGTTTGGATTGTTTTGGTGATTTTGGAACCTTTGGAAATTACTTCTGATTAAATCATCTGGGTGGTTGTTTGGGGAAACTTTTTCTCTACACAATGGCATCATCTATGGATGAATTGAAACTTATATATCAAAAATATGAAAGAGAAAAACAAGGAGGGGAAGATGGTCTTGGCACTATTTTTCAATACTTAGAAATGGTGGTTTATACTTATGTGAAGCAGAATGAGGATGATGGGGACGAAAAAGAAGAAGAAGCCATCTTCGATGAACAAATGACTTTGACTGGAGAAGGGAAAAAGCAAGAGAAAAAGGAAAAAAGGTCTTTGAGATCTGGAAAAACAGCCCCAAAAGAGAAGAATAAGGTGAAAAGGGGACATTGTGTTAAGAAACAACAGAAAGGGGGAAAGCAGAATAAAAGGGAGGTGGAGAGACAAGGGGTTAAAGAGGACAAGGAGAAGAAGAAGCAAGAGAGAAAGGAAGGGATGAGAAGTCCTAATGGTGGGGAGCAAGATGTTAAGAAGCAAAAGTTTTTTAGAGATAATGGATAAATTTTATTGTTAAAGGGATTCTAGAAAGGTACATAAGACTGCATTTTTATACTTGTATTGAGAAGTAATCATAGAAAATTAGAAATAATATGTAACTTAAAATGTGATAAAATATTTAACATAAATTAGTGAAATTTTTGGTTAAGAAAAGGGAGTACTGTAATGAAACATGATTTAAGATTGTGATGGGGGGGGGGGGGTAATAATTTTTGGAAAGCATAAGGGTTCCCATAAAGGCATGATATTTAATTGAAATGGATAAAATGTTTAAGATATAAATGATTGTTAATATTAATGATTAGAATATGGTATACTAGAAAAATTTTTGTAAAATGAGATTTGAAGTAGAAGAAGGAGGAACATTTTAATGAAATATTGAGCTATAATATGTGATGTGGGGGGGGGATAATTATGGAAAATGGGGCTCCCATAAGAGTATGTGATTTAATTGAAAAGCAATGAGTTAAATGTTTAAGATATGAATGAATATTAATATTAATGAATAGATTTGTATTCTTTTTGATAATATAATGTAATTTTAAAATGTACCAGACAGAATCCCAATGTATGTTATGTGTTTTATATTAAGTATTATAAATATAGGGGAAAGAGATAAAGGCATCATATTCCATATAGTGTACAGGAGAAGTATTTCTTCTTCTTTTTTTTTAACGAAGAAAAATAAATGGTTGGCTGGAATAGAACAGACAAAGAATAATAAATATTATGATATGAATTGAGAGGAGATAAATAAAATAAAATAAAATTGAGAAAATTTAAAGGAGAGAAGAAGTTATATAGAAAATTGAAAATGTTGATAAGATATGGAATGGCATGTAAAATAAATATGAATTTGAATTTGTGTCTGTACCAAGAGTTTTAACCCGGGACTAAGCAACTTTCAGAAAAGAGATTTCTTATGCTTTTATGTTTTGTGTTTATGTGTATTTATGTATTGTGTGTTTTGAAAATAAAACTTGTTTTAAAAAAAAAGATCATTCTTAGAACAGGGAGGGGGAATAAATCTGTTGGCTGTTTGGTTTACTAAATACACATCAAGAGAAGGGGAACAGTCTTAAACTCCCTTATCTATCCCTGCATACTTGAGGCACATTAGATGCTGCTTTTAATCCCTATATGAATTGTCTCCTTTTGATACGTTTCCTTTTGATACATTTCATTTTCAGAAGTTCATTCTTGTTGGTTGAATGGGAAAAGTTCTGTAGCCTGACATAAAGCAGCATCTGCAATAGAGGTCAGCCCGGAGAGGAATTTTCTTTTTTTTAAAAAAAAACCTTCACTCTACCAAGGGGGCCCTGCAAAAAAAGAAAAATGTCTGAATACAGCAAGGATCAAGGGGAAGCCGAATGCTGGGGAGAAACGTCAATAGTTACCCAGCCAGACACTGACTCGGTATACCCCATCGAAGATAGCGAAGCTGCCTGCAAAACCTCCGGCATGAATGGTACACAATGGCAGAGGAAGCAGAGATAGTCATAATTCATAATTGGTACTGCAGTGGCAAGCTTTGGAAAAGATCCCCACCCCAGGGGAAATGGGAAATTTTCAAACCCCAAACCACCATGACTCCAAGAACATCTGGTTGTTTTAAGTGTGGAAAGGAGGGAAACCGTGCAGCAGAATGCCATTCAAAAACCCCTGCCAGAAAGCCAGACCACCCATCGGGGGGAAACCTGGAACACCCAGCCTTCGAGGAAAGGAGACTGGCCTGAGAAGCCGAGTAGCTGTGGGATTCCGATCCATAGAAAATATGTGCTGGGATTTCCAGTTTCAGCTTCTTCAGTGACAGACCGAAACCTCATCTCTGTGAGGCTTTGATCCGTGCTTGCCGCTGGAGCGCCCTGAGCCAGCTGGTTTCGGGGCTAAGCCACCCCCTAGAGGTGGTGAAGAGGGGGGAGGGGGGAGACTGCCAGCAGGGTTGAGGAGAGCCACATCTCTCCTCCCCAGCTGGCCATTACTCCCTTCCCTGTAGGCGGTTGCAGTGGTGGTCAGAAATGGCCACCACAAAGAAGAACTCGACCGGAAAAGAATGTGCAGGAGGAAGACAAGAAGAGAAAGTTTTGGTTGACCGGGTCAAACAGCAAAAGCAACAAATAAGACACCCTGGAATTGAAACTATTAAAAAACAATAACATTGTTCCCTAAGAAGATTTTTAAGCTGCGAAGGAGAGAGAAAAGGGAAAAGATTTGGTTTTCTCCTTTTCCTATACTGACAGCTAAGAGACTTAAGCAAAAAAATTGGAAAAATATCCACTTTGACATCAATAGGCATTTAATGCTGAAAATAAAAAGTCAAAGGGATAATAAAGATTTCTGGATAATTAAAAGCTTTTGAAAACAGGAAAGGAGAAAAAAAGAATAAAAGGGCAGGATCTGGAAGGGAGATGACTGCCTGGAATTAAAAAAGAACTTACAGCAAAATCTCAACAAAAGAGACATTCTAACTTAAATATCACAACAAAAACCCCAGGAAGAGAAAGTCAAAAAAAAGAGAGAAGAAGATATAACTCAGGACTATCTGGATTACTTGATGATTTCTGGATTCTTGGTTTGTTGTTTTGAATGACTAAAATCAATCGGGTGGTCCTTTAAAACTGTTCAAAATGGTTCCACTTTTAGAACAACTGAAAATGGAACTTAAAAAATACAAAGAAGATGCACAAGAAGGGAGAGGTTCTTTTGGCTTCGTATTTCAGTTTTTAGAAATGGAGATTTGGAATTATGAGAAACAACAAGAAATGCTTGCAGAACAAGAAGTTTGCGACAAAGAAGAAGCCATCTTTAATGAACAAGTAATCTTAGATTGGGGAAAAAAAGGAAAGGGGGGAAAGAGAATGGAAAGTTTAAGATTGGAAAAAACAACTCCCCCCCCCAAATAGAGTGAAAAATAAGTATAAAATCAGAAAGCAACAGAAGAGGGAAATGCAGAAGAGAGAATTAGAACTAGAGAGACAAGAGGTTAAAAAGGGAAGGGAGAAGATGAGAGGGAAGAAAGAAAGGAAAATAAGTTATAAAGGACAGAAGCAAAATATAGAGAAACAGGGCCTATTTAGAGATAATGGGTGAAAACTTAATGGAAAAAGGGATTCTGCAAAGGTACATAAGATAGTATGGTTATATTAGAAACAGAAATAATTTTAGAAAATATGAAACAATGTATGATTAAAATGTCTGATAAAACAGCTATCATAATTCAGTGGAATGCTTGTCAATAAATAAATGTAACAAAAGGTATATTTAATGATTTATAAAACATATGTGAAGAGAAATAAGGGAAAAAATAATTATGGAGATTATATGTGTTTTTAAGGAAGTATGATATTTAATTGAAAAGAAGTGTTAAATATGTTAAGATTTTAATGATTATTAATGATAGAACTGAACTGGAATGGAATGAGGGTTTATAATTACATATATTTGCAATCTTTCTTTTTTAAAAAAAGAATATAGTGTATATTATAAGAATGTGCCAAGCAGAATTCAAGAAATGAATATTGAAACAAGTACATGGGCAGACCATAATCCAATGACAATTAAATGGAAAGGACAAAAAAGAAGATCTAGATGGACATTAAATAATACTATTCTAAAGGAAAAAGATTTTACACAATGGATGGAAAAAGAATTGGCCTTCTTCTTCAATGAAAACAAAAAAGAAGATACTTCAATACAGAATGTTTGGGATACAATGAAGGCATATGCAAGAGGATTAATAATTGACTATATAAAGAAAAAGAACATTAGGAAGAGGCAAATGATTAAAGCTCTAGAAGATGACCATAAAAAACTGGAAAAAGAATTACAGAAGATGCCACAGAAAAAAGATATCAAACTTAAAATGGACATAATTAAACATAAAATGGATCAAGCAAAGAAAGAAGAATTGGCACAAAAAATTAGAAGTGCTAAACAGAACTATTTTGAAGATGCAAATAGGCCAGCTGGTTGGTTAGCATATAAGCTGAGAAAAGAGAAAGAATCAAGGAAAATATCACAGTTAATAGATGATCATGGTCAAATTTGTTATGGTAATAAGGAGAAAAAGGCAATCATTCAAGATTTTTATGGACAATTATATAAACAAGAGGATCTTGATGAGGAAAAAATTAAACAGTATTTACAAAATGCTAACCTACCTAAGATACCTGATGAAACTCGGAAAATGTTAGAAAGTGCTATAACAATGATGGAATTAACTGAAGCACTTAACAGACAGAACAATGGAAAAGCACCAGGACCAGATGGTTTCCCGGCAGAATTTTATAAAACACTACAAGAATCGTTGAGCATTCCACTGTTAGAAGTCATGAATGAAGTAATGATAAATAAGAAAATACCTGAAACATGGTCAGAAGCTTATATTACACTTATTCCAAAAGAAGGGGTTGACCCATTACAAATTAAGAACTATAGACCTATTTCTTTATTGAATGCAGACTATAAAATCTTTGCTTCAATCTTGGCAGAAAGGCTTAAAAAATACCTAAATAACTTTATTCACTCTGATCAGAATGGATTTTTACCAAAGAGACAGATTAAAGACAATATGAGGGTAATCCTGGACATATTGGAATATTATGAGGCGCACTCGGAAAAACAAATGGCTTTGATATTCTTAGATGCCCAAAAGGCATTTGATAATGTGAACTGGAGATTTATGTTATTACTATTGGAACAGATGGGCTTTGCTAGAAAATTTATACAAGCAATAAAAGCCGTATATTATAAGTAAACAGCAAAAGTAATGATAGATGGAGAATTCACAGACTCCATTAATATTAAAAAAGGTACAAGACAAGGATGCCCATTATCTCCTTTGTTATTTGTATTGACCTTGGAAGTCTTAAATAGAAATATTAGAGAGGATATAAACATAAAAGGAATGAAAGTCAAAAAGGAGGAATTCAAATTGCAAGCCTTTGCGGATGATTTGGTCTTTATTTTGGAAGACCCTTTAGAGACAGCTTTAAAACTATTGGAAAAGATAGAGACGTATGGTGAGATGGCTGGTTTAAAAATAAATAAAGACAAAACAAAGATTTTGAGAAAGAACATGTTATTAAGGCAAAGAGAAGAGCTGGCAGATTTATTGAAAATTCAAGTTACGAATAAAGTTAAATATTTGGGGATATATTTGACGTCAAGGTGTACTACATTGAAAGAGAATAATTATATTAAGCTTAAACAGCAGATAGCATCCGACCTGAAAAAATGGGGAAACCTACAATTGTCATTGATAGGTAGAATTTCAACAATCAAGATGAATATTTTACCCAGAATTTTATATTTGTTTCAAACAATACCAATTAGGTTAAGTAAGGATTACTTCGAAGAACTAAATAAAATTGTGTTGAAGTATATATGGCAAGGCAAGAAAGCGAGAATAAAATTAAAACTTTTACAGGATGCTAGAATTAGAGGAGGATTTGGCCTTCCTAATTGGGAGTTGTATTATCAAGCTGCAAGCTTAATGTGGGTTAAAGAATTGATAACGTTAAGAAAGACTAGATTGTTGACATTAGAAGGTCATGATTTATTATTGGGTTGGCATGCTTTTTTATGGTATAAGGGAACTAAATCACAGGGTTATTTCAGAAGGCATGATATATGGGAATCGTTATGGTTGAATTGGGAGAAAATTAAGAAACAATGTTATTTGAAAATTCCAGTTTGGTTATCAACTATTGAAGCTTTTTCGTATCCTATAACTTACAAGAAGGAACAAACAGTTAGATATGAGGAAATATTGGATGAAAAGGGTGAACTTAAAACGATGCAAAATTTAGAAGAACAAGGTATAAAGATGAATTGGTTTTCATATGCGCAAATACATGCAAGGTATCTTAAAGATTCTAAAATAGAAGGATTTTATGTTAAATTGACTGACTTAGATAGGATTTTGACAGGTACTGATGAAAAAGTGATTAAAAAATTATATAGTTATTTGTTGGAAATTAAGTTAGAGGAAGAAAAAGTTAAAGAAACAATGATTGCTTGGGGGAAGAATTTTGGATATGGGATTGAGTTAGAGAAATGGCAATAACTGTGGTCACAAAATTATAAAATGACAATGTCAACAGCATATAAAGAAAATTTGTATAAGATGTTTTACAGGTGGCACTTTCCCCCGACAAGAATAGCAAGAATGTTCAAGAATAAATTTGAAAAGTGCTGGAAATGTCATCAGATACCTGGCTCATATTACCATATGTGGTGGACTTGTGAGGAGGCCAGGAAATATTGGACTAGAATTCGCATATGGCTGGAAAAAATGATAAAGAAACACATAGATTTGAAACCAGAGATTTTTTTATTGGGAATCGTACCTGATATATATAATAAAGATTTAAAATATTTGATTGTAAATGTATTAACAGCAGCTAGGATTGCATTTGCTAAACATTGGAAGAGTGAGAAAATACCAATAGAGGAAGAAATTATTAAGAAAATATTGGAATGTGCTGAAATGAGTAGATTGACATTTGAAATTAGAGAACAAGAAGATAAACAATTTTATGAAGTTTGGGATCTTTTTTATCAATGGTTAGATAATACAATATGATAATATAATATTTAGAAATTTAGGAAATAATGAATATATAATTTTTCTTGGTTTTGATAATTCTTAAGAATATTTTTTTTTTTTGAAACAAATTTTTATTAATTTTAAAGATAAAACAACACATCATTAACCATTAAATACATAAACACATAAAACCTCTTAACATTGTAAATCCTTACAAGTCAAACAAAACATTATTTTTATACAGCATAATTCCAATTTATCCCATCTCCATATGGACACACAAATATCTTTCAGCAAATTTCTCATTATTTCTCTTTACTCCTATTCAATTTCATTTCTCTTCCATATTTATCCATTTTATAGTCATCATATTCTTTTCTTTCTGGCTTGTTTAAATTATTCTCATCTAACATTCCTCCAAGGTTTTATTGATTCTTTTTTCCTTTTTTTTATAAAAAACAAATTTTGTTAGTTTTACCATAAGCATAATACACAAACATACAAACACAAAACATAAACAAAACTAAAAGATCTTTTCTGAAGGTTGTCTGTTCCCGGGTTAAAACTCTTCACACAGACACAAATTCAAACATCATATTCAACCCATATCTCCTTCCATATCTTATTATCATTTTCTTTTTTTTATATATATATATAAAAACCATTTTTATCAGTTTTATAAAAACAATGCACAAAGAATCAAGGCATAGCAGCTTATAAATTCTTTTCTAAGAAAAAATAATAATAAAAGATCAATAAGGCATAACATTTCCAGATTATAATATCAATATTTCATATAATATTAACTTCATATCTTGTCCCTACTTCTCCTTTCCATCCAAATTATTTATTAATTAAAATTTTATTGCCTTTTATCAATATACAAAATCCCCCCAAAAAAAGCATATATATCCTTCCATATCTTATTACCATTTTCAACAACATTCTTTGTCTGTTCTATTTCCAATTATCCATTCATCTTTTTTTTCTTTTACCATACTTCTCCTGTACACCAATTGGAGTAACATCTATAACTCATTACCCTAACTTAGAAATACTACATATAGCAATCTTTCTTGGGATTCTGTTTAAAAGATTCTAAAATTACATAATAAATTTTATATTCTAAATATACATATAAAAACACACTCTTATATACCCTCCAGAATCCCTCTTTTAATCTAAATTAAATTCACCCATTGTCTCTAAATAAACTTTTTTTCTTTAGGTCTTGCTTCCCCCCATTAAGGCTTCTCCTCCCCCCCTTTCTCTCTTGCTTATTCTTCTCCTTGCCCTTTCTACCCCTTTGCTTTTTCCCTTCGCTTTTCTTACTCCTTTTCCTTTGCTTTCTAACCTTGCCTCCATCTTTTCGCTCATTTTTCTCTCTTTTGGTTGTTTTTATAATTCTTAAAATCCCCTTTTTCTTATCCTTTTTCTCCTCCTCTCCGGAAGGGACCCATTGTTCATCAAAGATGGCTTCTTCTTCCTCTTCTTCCTTGTCCCAGTCCTTCTGCTGCGTAGTCAACTTTTTGAACTTCCGGTTTCGCGTGGCTTCGGGGCAGCAGGAATTCGCGACAGCTCGCGATTCCTGCTGTGCTAGCCGTCGAGGTACCCCCGATCCAGATGGGTCAGGGGGATATGGCTGCCCTGTAGGGACAGCTGAAGAGAGAGGGGAGTCGGATAGGGAAGTGGGGGTGTCGCAGACCCCCCCTTCTCCGGGAAAACCCCTTTTTCCCAAGGCGGTGGAGCGGCGGTCAGCAATGGCCGCCACGGAGAAGCCAGCAACCGGGTAAGAACTGTGCTGGAGGAAGTGTGAAGAGTGAAAGTTCTGTCTGAGCCGGGTCAAGTAACACCTTTTAAATTGCCTGGAATTGAGCTGCTTGAATTGCTGGAGGATACATTGTATCCCTAAGAAGAGCGAAAAGCGGCGGAGAAGCTGTTAAAGGGAACTTTTTTTTTTTTTTTTACTCTCCCACCCCACGGAAATAGCAGAAATATTTGGATATATTAGACATTGAAAGTGGATTGCTTTGAAAGTTGAAGCTAAGAGACAAAGGGATTTTTGGACATTGAAAAATTTAAGAAATTGGAAAATCTTTGCTGGAGGTATGGATTTCTGATTATTTAAAATTGTCATTGCAAGTGGGAAGGGAGAAAAAAAATTGGAGCAGAAGCTGAAAAAGGAGGAGATTGTCTAGAACGTCTTTGTGGATCCCAAAGGAAGATATATGGTAATTGGACCTCTTTGAATAAAAATTAATCCAGAAAGAGAAAGAGAAGAAGGAAGAAAAGTATTAACTTTTGGAATTTTTTTTTTTAATTGCTTTTGATTGTCTTTGATTAAAAATACTTGTGGTTGTTTTGGAAAAAGTTTCCCTTTTTATAATGGCATCGTTTGTGGATGAACTAGAGATTGAATATCAAAAATATAAAAAAGAAGATACTTTGGGCGCTTTGTTTCAATTCTTAGAAATGGCATTATGTTCTGTTGAAAAGTTGATTACGCTGCAGATAATTCTTAAGAATATTTTATTATGATAGATTTGATATGATTTCATGATTTGTCATAAAATAATTTAACCTAATTATAGTTATCTCGCTTAAGTATGAATTAGTAAAATTATAGTCAAATGATTGTTCAATAATGATATTGGGATATTTTATTGATGATTGATAATGTGAGTTATTATGTAATATAATTATTCTGATGACTATGAAATGGATGCACAAAAGGGAGTGGTAAACCAACCGATACACTAAATTTATGAAGAATGTTTAAATTTTTTATTTTTATTTTTTATTTTTTTTATGTCATGTTTTATGTCTTATATGTTTTTTGTCTGTTGTTAAAATCAATAAAACTTTTACAAAAAAAAAAGAATGTGCCAAGCAGAATTCGATTGGAAGTTATGTATTATGTGTTATATTGAAGGTCATAAACTTAAGGTATATACTGAAGTTTAAATAAGTTGAATGGATGTAATTAAAAGCTTTAAAGGTGTCATACTCCAATTAGTAACTGCAGGAGAAAATTTGTTTAATGAGAAAAGATAATATGAAATTGAAACAGAACAGACAAAAGTTTTTTTTTTTTTTTTTTTAAAAAGATCATTCTCAGAACAGGGAGGGGGAAGAAACCTGTTGGCTCTTTGTTTTATTAAATACACATCAAGAGAAGGGGAACAGTCTTAAACTCCCTTATCTATCCCTGCATACTTGAGGCACATTAGATGCTGCTTTTAATCCCTACATGAATTGTCTCCTTTTGCTACATTTCCTTTTGCTACATTTCGTTTTCAGAAGTTCATTCTTGTTGGTTGAATGGGGAAAGTTCTGTAGCCTGACATAAAGCAGCATCTGCAATAGAGGTCAGCCCGGAGAGGAATTTTTTTTTAAAGAAAAAAAACCTTCACTCTACCAAGGGGGCCCTGCAAAAAAAGAAAAATGTCTGAATACAGCAAGGATCAAGGGGAAGCTGAATGGTGGGGAGAAACGTCAACAGTTACCCAGCCAGACACTGACTCGGTATACCCCATCGAAGATAGCAAAGCTGCCTGCAAAACCTCCGGCATGAATGGTACACAATGGCAGAGGAAGCAGAGATAGTCATGACTCATAATTGGTATCATAGTGGCAAGCTTTGGAAAAGATCCCCACCCCAGGGGAAATGGGAAATTTTCAAACCCCAAACCACCATGACTCCAAGAACGTCTGGTTGTTTTAAGTGTGGAAAGGAGGGACACCGTGCAGCAAAATGCCATTCGAAAACCCCTGCCAGAAAGCCAGACCACCCATTGGGGGGGAAACCTGGAACACCCAGCCTTCGAGGAAAGGAGACTGGCCTCAGAGGCCGAGTAGCTGTGTGATTCTGATCCTCCCCCCCCAACCCAGAGGAAGGATCCCCAATGCTCCGAGGGAACCTGAGCCAGTCTGAAAACATCCAGAAGACAACCCACTGGTAAGCAACCCAATTGAACCAATCACTCTACCCCTAAGACTGTTCATCCCCAGCCAAGGGAAGGGGGAGGAAGTTGCAGCATTGCTGGATTCGGGATGCACCCGATGCCTAATCAACCCCTCCCTTGCAGAGAAATTGGGAATACAACTGAAAGAAATGGAAAATTTCTTGCCAATTAGATGGAACTATAGTGGTGGTGGGGGAACCATTGAAAATAAGACTAGGGAACCATAGTGAGATGCTCACATCCATTGTAGCCCCAGGAATGGAAGAGCCACTAGTTCTAGGTCTCTCATGGCTGTGGAAATGGAATTCAAACATAAATTGGAAGAGAGGAACTGTGCATTTTCAGAAACATGTAACATTTGAATATAACCCAGGAGAAAGGGTAAGAAGGGTGACAAGGAACAGAGAACCAGCCGTGTCTGGTCAGCTGGCTGAACCCATTAACCTCCCAAACAAGTACCAGGATTTAGCCCAAGCATTTAGTGAGGAGGCTTCTGATGAACTCCCACCCCATCGTGCCACTGACTGCTATTGAAATCCTACCAGGTGCTAAACTTCCAAAACCAAAAATGTATTGCATGTCCCCCAGAGAACTAAAAGAACTCAGAGCATTTATCAATGAAAATCTAAAAAGGCGCTTTATCAAAACTACCTGACCAAAAATAGCAGCCCCAGTATTATTCCATGAAAAGAAAGATGGCTCAAAGCATTTATATGTGAACTATAAAAACCTCAACGCCATCATGGTGGAGAATATGTCCCCACTCCCCCTCATGATGGACATGTTAGCCCACCTCTCTAAAGGATTTTTTTTTCAAAGTTAGACCTATGAGAGGCATACTACCACATTAGAATAAGGGAAGGAGATGAGTGGAAGATGGCTTTTAACACCCCACTGGGATACTACCAATTTAAAATGCTCCCTTTTGGATTACAAGGAGCGCCTGCAGTGTTCATGCAATTAATTAATGAAACACTCCATGAATATTTATATAAAGGGGTTCTGGTTTACCTTGATGATATTTTAATCTACATGGAAATGACAGAAGAACACATCAAGCTACTTCGCAGTTCTCACAAAACTCTTAGATGCTAAACTATATGCAAAACTCTCTAAATGCGAATTCCACCAAGAAAAAAATGACTACCTGAGATATAAAATATCCCACGAGAGAATAGAGATGGACCCACAAAAAGTAAAAGCTGTGGTCGATTGGGAACCGCCCCATACTCCCAAATAACTACAAAGCTTCCTGGGGTTTGCAAACTTTTATCGCCAGTTTATTCCAGCTTTTGCAAATATCGCCCTCCCCATCACGAACTTGTTAAAAACGAATGGGGGGGGGGGAAGAAACCCAAAACAAGGCAACCCCTTATCTGGACAATGGTATGCCAAGCGGCATTCGAAAAACTCACACGTCTGTTCTCAGTAGAACCAATCTTAAAGCACCTGGACTCCGAACAACCATTTGTAATCCAAGCAGACACTAGTGATGCAACAGTTGGAGCAGTCCTACTCCAAAAGAATGTAAGTGGACAGCTACAACCATGCGCTTCCAAAAAACCTCCCAAAAACTGATGGAAACAGAGCAAAGATGGGCCATATGGGAGAAAGAGGCATATGCTGTAAGATGGGCACTCCTCACATGGAGACATTTCCTGGAAAGGAACCTAATCCCCTTTGAAGTCTGGATTGATCATAAAAATCTAGAAGCCCTGAAAACTTCATGGAAACTCTCAGAAAAACAAGCAAGGTGGGCTCAATATTTTAAACAGTTTAATTTCACTCTCAAATATCTTCCAAGGAGAAAGAAATTTTTGGCAGATGCCCTGTCCAAAAACCCCCAATTCAATAGCAAAAAGATTGAAGTTATAAAACCCATGATCCATCCGATCCAACTTGCAACCAAAGTAATCACCTGGGCACAAGAGAAGAAACAATCACTGACTGATAATGCAACGACTTCAATATTTAAGGAGGCACTACTTAAGGATGACCAGCTCCAGGCTAACAAAAACATATGCTTACTCAAAGATAGATTAGCCTGGGTAGAAAACAAACTTTATGTCCCGGCAAGCCATTGGGTGGATCTCATGAAACGCTGCCATGACTCAAAAATAGCAGAACACTTTGGTTTTGTAAAAACCCTGCACCTCATCAAAAGACAATTTTGGTGGCCGTCTCTCAAAAAGGACATTGAAAACTATGTTGGTAAGTGCCCCATCTGTGCTGCTGCAAAAAGAAAAAAAGGAAAATCCCCTGGACTTCTACAAACAGTAGTAGAACCTTCAACACCCTGGAAAGAGATCTCTATAGACTTTATAGTGGAGCTCCCTGAAAGTTCTGGGAATACTGTTATTTGGGTTGTAACTGATATTTTTTCCAAACAAGTTCACTTTATTCCATGCCAAAAGATCTCAACTGCCAAGGCCTTGGCAAAGATGTTTTTAATACACATTTATTGCCCTCATGGAGTTCCCCAATGGATTATCTCAGACAGGGGTGTTCAATTCACATCCACATTTTGGTGGGCATTTTAAAACCTCTTTTAAACCTTTTAAACTTCACCCAGGGGTTATCGTCACCCAATCACCCCCAGACGGATGGCTCCTCAGAGACAGTTAACAGTGTATTAGAACAATATTTAAGATGCTTTATTAATTACCAACAGGACAATTGGACTGACCTTTTTCCTTTTGCAGAGGTAGCATACAATAACTTGGTTCACAGCAGCATGGGTTTCACCCCATTCCAGGCAGCCACAGGCCAAGAATTCAACCCCATGCCGGAACTACTCACCAAGGAACCTGAAATCCCCTCCCTTAAGGCCAGTGGTAAGATTAGCTTTACAGGAAGCTAGAGCAGCTTTTAAAGTTGAAGCAGTCAAAAAACACTGCAATCCTAAACTTTTCAAGATTGGGGACCATGTATATTTGTCCACAGAATTCTTAAAATCATTACAACCCTCTTAGAAACTGGGGCAAAATTCACTGGACCATTCCCCATCTTCAGATTTATTAACCTTGTTATGGAAGAGCTTTACTTCCCAAAACACTTAGGCAGGTTCATCCAGTATTTCACTGTAGCTTGCTCAAACCAGAGATCACTTCAAACCTCAGACCCCCCCTTCCCACACCCCCAACTCAAATCATGGTACATGGGGAACAACATTTTGAAATTAAAGTTCTCCTTGATTCATGCACACAACATGGATCCATTCAATACTTAGCTTGGAAACACCTTCCTTCCTCAGAAAATGAGTGGGTACCCAAATGACACGTAAAAGCGCCCACATTACTATGAAAGTTCAACCTGAAATACCCTGATAAACCATCCTAAATTGCAAACTGTAATGCATGATTTTTGTTTTCAAGGTACATCTATCTGCTTTTTAAGGAGGGCAGGATGTCAGATCGGTGTATCTGCCATTCTTCATGGAAGAAGAAGGGGGGGGGGAGTTGGTAAAAGAAATCCTTTTTGATGTAACCTGGATGTATTAAATCTTATACTGAATTTGGATAACCCATGATATACTATGGAGGGATGGAAACCAGATGCCCCAGAAACTGGTCACCTCTGAAAGAGACAGCCACAGGATGAAGAGACCATAAAAATTCCTGCTGTGAGATATCTCCTGGGAACTTCAAAAAAGATTGTTCTCAGAAGAGGGGAGGGGATAAACATGTTGGCTCTTTGTTTTACTAAATAAACATCAAGAGAAGGGGAGGGGTCTTAAACTCCCTTATCTATCCCTGCATGCCTAAGGCATGTTAGTTGCTGCTTTTAATCCCTACATGAATTGTCTCATCTCAAAATGTTATGTCTCACCTGTATTCACAAGTGAGAACAAGGAGTTCCACAGTTCAAAATATTCAAACAAAACAAAGGCAGACTAAAAAAGGGTTAACAGTATTATATTCCAGTCCTTGGCAGACTTCCCAGAATCTGTCTGGTAATTCAGAATGTCCATAAATTACAAAAGCCGCTCCACACATATCCTTTCGATACATCAAACACTTTGCTTCCAAGCAAAGTTTGAGAATCAGCAATCCTCCTTAAATCACCTGGATGGGCGTGTCAGTCTCTCTAATCAATGTCTGGCTTGACGCCTCCCTTCAACTTGGCGTTTCATTTTTCTCCTGATTCTAGCATCAATGCACGACCTGTCAATTTCCCCATTAGAAGCCTCTGACTCATTTTGTGGATCAGTTGCTGGCATGAGTGAATTCGAAAGCTCTGGCGAGGATTGTCTGTCCGATAATCTCTCATCCTCCTGGCTCACATCTGTGTGATAATTCAGACTCCACATTCACAGCAGGCTCCACCCTTTCATCTTCAGAGTCATCAGAGTCAAAACTCACAGCAGGATTGATCCTTTCAGTCACAACATGATTCCTTTTGATACGTTTGGTTTTCAAAAGTTCATTCTTGTTGATTGAATGGGAAAAATTCTGTAGCCTGACACTTTTTTTCTCTTTCTCTCTCTCTTTCTTTCTCTCCCTTTCTTATTCTTTCTTTCTTTCTCTTTCTTTCTTTCTCTTTCCCTCTCTCTTTCTTTCTCTCTTTCTCTCTCTCCCCCTCTCCCTCCCTCCCTCTCTCCCCCTTCCCTCCCTCCTTCCCTCTCCTTCTAAGGAGACCCACCTGAAACTCTCTCTCTTTCTCTTTCCCCCTCCCTTCTAACCCTGCTATGATTCTGTAAGGTTGTCCTGCTGGAGCAGGGGGTTGGACTAGAAGAGGACCTTCGAGATCCCTGCCAGCCCTAGATTGCTGTGCTGTTTCAGAGTTTTCTGAAGCCAGGGTTTGTGTCCTTCCTTCCTCTCCTTTTTTTTCTCCTTCGCTCCCTCCCTCAATGTATTTATCTATCCATTCATACATCTCATTCACTTTCTTCTCCCTCCCTCTCTTTCTTTCTGTTTCTTTCTTTGTCCCTTCCTTCCATCTCTCCCTTTCTTTGTCTATTCCTTTTCTACTTTTCGCTTCCTTTCTCTTTTTCTTTCTTTCTCTTTTCTCTTTCTTTTCTTAATCCAGCAAAGACATCAGAGGAGTTGCTCAGGTAGACCTCCCCCCTCCGCAGTCCTCCTCCTGCAGAAAATGGCTGTTCACAGCAAGGAGCTGTAGCTTGGCTCACCCAATTCCTAGGACTACCCTGAATGGTCCCAATTTGGCACACAGAGGACAGCTCCCCCAGCAATCCCCCTTTCCCTCAGTGCTCTGACTTACTGTGGCCTGCCGGCCTGAATGCTGGGTCGGACCACTAGAAGGCCACTTCCCTGCTTCTCAGCAGTGCTCCTGTGCCGGTCATTGCAGGACCCTCTACCTCCTTCCCCAACTTCTCCCTCAACTTTGAAATGATGATGCCTGTTGCTGACATGGGTGCGACCAGGTGGGTGTGGCAGGGCCAACCAGGGGGTGATTGTTCTGGGTCCAACAAAGGAACTGCAGGTGGGAGAGGGAAGGAGTGGCAGGCAAAGGGAACATGTGGGCAACAAAGTATCATGCTCCCTGGTTGCCTACCCCCACCTCCCCTGCTAGCAAGGCCCAGCAGCTGTGGTGAATCTGAGCTAAATTTCGCTGTACCAGAGAACATGTGGAGAGGTTCATGTTCTCCTGCTGCTGGGAAAGCAGAGAGTCTTTCCTGGTACAGCAAAAAGTTTGCAAGTTCCCCTACAATAGGGAAACGGCAGAGAAGCATCCTGATTGAATCCTGTTTCTCTCTGCCACCTGGAGCTGTGCTGGGAAAGACTCTCTTGCTTTCCCAGCAGCACGAGAACACAAGCCCCTCCCCAAGTTCTCTGGTACAGTGAAATTTAGCTTGGGTCCCCACCAGTCTGCATCTTGCCCCCCCACCTGGATTCACTGCAGCTGCTGGGACTTACCTGCTGGGGGTTAGGGAGGTGGGCAGTGGCAGAAAAAGGCAAGTGGAGTGGGGGGGGAAGGTGACTGGCAGTGGCAGGTAGATGACTTGCCCCCAGAGCTTGCAGGGCCTCACTTACCCAGGGAGATCAGGCAGGGCCACAGCGAAAGGCACACAGCAATGGCTGGCCTGGCAGGTGGGCCAAAGCAGACTGCAGGCGACGCCACACATGTGTGATAAGGACTGACTGAACACCAAGGGGAGGGGCCGGTGGAGAGGGGCAGGATCATCCAGTGGTGTGATTTGCCAGTTCTGTGAACTGCACAGAATCATAACAACCAGTTCCATAGAACCAGACAGAACCGGTAGATTCCCACCCTTGGGTGTATGTATACTATAGGCCACCCAACCAAGCAGAAAAAATATATGTCTTTTTTTTACTAACCAACTAATAAATATATATAGCAAACATACTACAATAGTTATGGGGGAACTTCAATTACCCTGACATCAATTGGAAGACTAATTCTGTACCAAATGAGAAATTGAACAGGTTCCTGACCAACCTAGCTGACAATTTTGTTGTCCAAAAGATAGAGGAGGAAACTAGAGGACTTAATTCTTACAAACAGAGAAGAAGTGATAGAGGGAGTTGAAACTGCAGGAACCTTGGGTGAGAGTGACCATGTCATACTAGAATTCAACATAACACAAACACAAACAATCGAACATAATGATACCAGAGCCTTAGTTTTTAAAAGAGCTGATTTTAATAAACTCACAGAGAACTTGGGAAAGATTCCTTGGATGAAAATCCTAAAGGGGAAAATAACTCAAGAAGCTTGGGAAACTCTAAAATATATGATCATAAAAGCCCAAATCTGCACAATTCCACTGAGAAAGAAAAACAAGAAATCCAAGAAGAAACCAGCATTGGCTGCACAAGAAAACTCTCTGACAAATTGAAAGACAAAAAGGACAAATACAAAAAAATGGAAAGAGGAACACCCAAGTAAGGCAGAATATCAGCAGATAGCCAGAATCTGCAAAGACGAAGTCAGGAAAGCAAAGGCTCAGAATGAACAAAGACTTGCAACAAGAGTCAAAGATAATAGCAAGTTTCTTCCAACATATAAGAAAAAAATCAAGGAAACAGTCAGTCTACTAAAGAGAGAAGACGGCAAGGAAGCAACAGGCAACAGAAAGAAAGCAGAGTTGCTTAACTCATTCTTTGCATAGGTCTTCACGCAAAAAGAAACTATAGCCCAATCTACCAAAAACATAAATGTAAAAGATAGATTAGAAACCAAACTTAAAATAAACAAAAAAAGTAAGTAGCAAGTAGCAGCTTGACTCCCTCGTCTCTGTGGCAACCCCTTAAATATTGGAAGACTGCTATCATGTCTCCCCCAGTCCTTCTCTTCACAAGACTAGCCATGCCCAGTTCCTGTAACCATTCTTCATATGTTTTAGGGTCCAGTCCCCTAATCATCCTGGTTGCTCTCCTCTGCACCTTTTCTAGAGTCTCAACATCTTTTCCATAGTGTGGTGACCAACCATAAACCCTGGATGTCAGCAGAGGTACAATCACTCATGAGAGCCCAAAACTCTACCTTCAAGGCATGAAACAAAGATGAATACAACAAGGCCAGGGCAAACTTGAGGAGAGGCATCAAGGTGGCTAAACAGAAATATAAACAAAAGGTAGAGAAACACGTGGCAGATCATAACTCAAGACAGTGTGGCAGGGTCTACAACTTCTAACTAATTACAAGGGCAATATGATGAAAACAGCCAAAGCTAATGCCATGCTGGTGTAGGAGCTGAATAGCTTCTTTGCCTGCTTTGAGGTTAATAGACCTGTCTCTGTGGCTCTCTAATCTCCAGCCATTCATCTTGCATGAACATCAAGTGAGAACTGTGCTGAGGGCTATAAATCATAACAAAGCTGCAGGCCCACACAAGATGCTGAGGATAGTGGCAAAAACCTGTGCTGACCAATTGACAGGGGGCCTGACAAGGATCTTTAACATCTCCCTACAATTGGCTAGAGTTCCATCATGCTTGAAAACAGCCACAATCCCAGTTCCGAAGAAAGCAGCTATAAACAGCCTGAATGACTATAGACCCATTGCACTGACGTCTATAGTGATGAAGTACTTTGAGGGACTGGTCTTACAACACCTCAGATCCTGTCTTCCATCAACTTCAAGATCAGTTTGCTTATAGAAACAACAGGTTGACAGAGGATGCCATTGCCACTGCTCTACATACTGCATTGAGACATCTCAAGAAATCTGGGAATTATGCCAGAATGCTTTTTATAGACTATAGCTCAGCCTTTAGTACCATCTTACCAGGCATCCTCATTGAAAAGCTGACTGACCTGAATTTCCCTCCCCTCACTTGTGACTGGTTTAAAGACTTCCTTACGGACTGTCCACAAATAGTTTTGGTCCTGTACATCCTCCCCCCGAAGCTCAGCACAGGCTCCCTCAGGGCTGTGTGGTCAGCCCTTACCTGTACTCACTGTATACACATGACCGCATATTCTCTGATCCATCCAACATCATAACAAAGTTCGTAGATGATACAATGATGCTGGATCTTATAGCTGGAGAGGATGAATCAGTGCGGAGGCCTACAGATGAAGCTCTCACCTCACAATCAGGCAGCTCTGAGTTTGATCCTAGGTAGAGGCTAATATTTGGAACAGACTCTAATGCTTGAGCAGGGGGTAGGACTAGATGACCTCCAAGGTCCCTTCCAACTCTGTTGTTCTATGTTCCATGTTCTAAGTCCAGAAGTTATCCACATGGTGTTTAAAAAACAACTTACATTTAAACTCTAGTAAGACAAAGAAGATGGTGCTGGATTTCCAGAAGCACAGAGGAACTTGCCCCACTGTATATCAAGGGGGGGGGGGCTGTGTGAAGTGGGTTTCCTCCTTTAAATTCTTGGCAGTGCTTAATTAGTCAAGATCTCACCTGGAAATACAATACGTCCCTGATGGTTAGGAAGGCTTAACAGAAACTTCATTTCCTTAGAGTCCTGTGGAAAAATCAGGTGGAACAACGGCTGATGGTCTCTTACTATTGGTCCACAATAGAAAGTATCCTTACATACTGTATAACAGTATGGTATGCTGGTTCAATAGCTGCAGACTGGAAGGCATTACAGAGAGTGATAAATTTGGCACAAAAAACCATGGTTGCCCCCTAACACCACTGGATGACATCGCCAGGTCTCATTGCAGAGTAAAGAAGATACTTAGGGATAATTCACATCCTGGTCAGTGTCTTTTCTCACTTTTACCATCGGGTGGAAGACACAGAACCAGACAAACAGGTTTAAAAATAGCTTTTATCCATGGATTGTCAGACTCCTAAATACAACTACAATCACTCCATGCATACATGGTAATATATGACTGGTTTCTCCCTAATTACTTTTATAAGGTCCTTTTTCTATATTATTTATATTGTATTGTATTTTTGTTATGGATAGCACTAGCAGGAGCAAAATCAATTTCTTTGTATATATGTGCAATGACAATAAAGATTGTTGTTGTTAATTGCACTTTCAGTCAGATGTTCAGACTGGATTTGGCATTTTTGTCTATCTATTGAGTCCTTACCAAGGACCTGGGGTAGACAAATCTGGATGTTTGATGGATATCTCTGCAGGATGGAAGCTGTTCCAAGTAAAGCTGCCTTCTGCAATTGTTAATGGCAAATTTGTCGATGCCTATGATGTTCAAGTGGTGCTCCAGTTATTTTGGGACTGCACCCAAGGTGCCTATTACTATTGGTACTACCCTTGTTTGTCTTTGCTATAGTTCTATTTGTATTTTGTTATCTTCTCCAGTTCTTTCATCATCATCATCATCATCATCATCATCATCATCATCATCATCATCCACAAAAATGACAGTATACAAAGCAATCGAGATAACTATGCTGGGTTTCATATCACAAATCATTATTTGAACACTTCCTAAGCATTTAGGAATGTATGATGTATCGGTGGATTATGGGAGCAGATCCCAGTAAGGTGGCCTTCTGCAGCTGACCAATAGTGATCTTGTCAGCACCAATTATTTTTAAGTGCTTGCCTAGGTCTTTAGGCACAGCACCCAGTGTGCTGAGTACCATTGGAACCGCCTGCACTGGTTTATGCCAGAGTCTCTGCAATTCAGTTCTCAAGTCCTGATATGTGGTGACTTTTTCAAGTTGTTTCTCATTGATTCTGCTGTCACCAGGTATGGCAATGTTGATGATCCACACTTTTTTCTTCTCCACAATAGTGATATCTGGGGTGTTGTGTTCTAAAACTTTGTCAGTCTGTATTCGAAAGTCCCACATAGTTTTTCATTTTCGACCACTTTTTCAGGCTTATGATACCACCAGTTCTTTGCTACAGGCAGATGGTAGTTGTGACACAAATTCTAGTGGACCATCTGAGCGACTGTGTTGTGACATTGTTTGTAGTCAGTCTGAGCGATTGTCTTGCAACAGCTCAGTATGTGATCAATGGTTTCGTCCGCTTCTTTACAGAGTGTGCATTTGGGGTCATCAGCAGATTTTTCTGTTCTGGCTTTGATTACATTCATTCTGATGGCTTGTACTTGGGCTTCAAGAATCAGCCTTCTGTTTCTTTCTTCAGTGTTCCATTGGTCTGCCATAACCAGGTCTTTTCCTTATCTAATTTTCTTTGGATCTTTTCAAGGAACTGTCCATGCAGTGCTTTGTTACACCAGCTGTCAGCCCAAGTTTGCATTGCTGTTTTCCTTTGAATTTGGTCTTTACTTTTGTTATGACTGAAATACGGTGACATTTCTTTCTGCCCCTGGTGAATGTGACAAGGACCAGATCTAGTACTTTGTTTACATAATTCTACCATGCCTAAATGAACTACTCCTGCCCTTAAACAAATCCCTTCAATCCTTTTCTGGCTGAAAAAAAAGAATGAATACCACATACATAAAAATAGGCAGAGTATAACTGACTAAAGAAAAATAAAGATCCAGCTCTATGCAATTAACAAAATAACAGAATAACAGAATAACAGAATAACAGAATTGGAAGTGATTTTAGACATCTTCTAGTCCAACCTTCTGCCCAAGCAAGAGACTCTATACCCATGGTGGTGAACCTATGGTGAACCAGAAGTGGTATGCAGAGCCATTACTGCTGGCACGCGAGCCCTCGCGCAGCAAAGGTCTACTATGCATGTGCACGCACTGCCCGCCTGACAGCTGATTGTCGGGTATCTGGCGTACATGCGCGGGGACACAGTGGCACGTGGGAGGCATGTGTGCATGTGCAGGGGGCATGGGGGCCCATGCACATTGCCTTCTGGGTGATGGCACATGAGTGCGAGCACACAAGCGCATGTGCAATTATCAGCATGGGAGCCCAAAAAGGTTAGTCACCACTGTTCTATACCATGCCAGACAAATGCTGTCCAATCTCTTCTTAAAAACCTCCAGTAATGGAGCACCCATAACTTCTGAAGGTAAACCATTCCACTGGTTAATTGTTCTTACTCTCTGAGAATAGCTTGAAAGACTTAATAAGGGAAATGTCAACCATGTAAATTAGCAAAAAACACAGATATTGTCAGCCTTCAAGATCTTCTTTCTGGCTGTCATGAGTAACGGGGGGAGGAAGGGGGAAGGCTGGAGATGTTACTAACTAATATTGTGTAAACTGAGGAGGGTTTCTATTTCTTGCTTGGCATTCTCTTCTCTGCGCAACTGCAAACTTTTATCAGAGTAAGCCAAGGCCAACTAATCATCACCACCTGGAGATGTCCACATGCTGAGGTTCACAACTTTTAATTGGAAAAACCATTTGAACTGTTGGGGGTGGGGACATTTCACTCCCTTGACATATGTGATGTACGTGCCTATTTCCTCAGATTCAGAATTTTCTTGTTGCTACCATTTGACTTCCAGTAAAAGACATCTTTTCTCTAATTACAAGAGTCTAAGTATTTCTTTCTTGGATTTTGAATGGAGCACCAGCTGACATTATTCTGAATCTCACCCTACCAGCCCATCCAGAGAGATAATACAATTTCTTCTGAGGGGGTCTGAACATCATGTCAATTCCAGCCAGTGACCAAGAGGAAGCAAGGGAAGCTGACTTGTTAGCAGAGCTCAACCTTGAGGAAAAACCAGCTGTAAAGCCCAAATGGTCATTGGGAGTACATTGAAAGGATTCTGAGGACCCCCCCCCCCCCAGGAGTCACCACTACCCATTGGTGTGGAACAGAGAAGCCACGGCAAGAGAGGGAAAGGAAAGACTTTTTGCTAAGTCAAGCCAGGCACCTCATAGATGAAGCTCTCGGAGAGCCTCACGCTGAACAAAGGTATGAGGGAGAGGAGGGGGAGGAGGGGGAGGAGGGGGAGGCAGCCCCAGCCAGAAGAAGCAGAGCAGCCATCCCCATAAATCAACCTGGGCTAGCGCAACAGCAAGCAGCAGCCCTGGGGCCCCCAGCGGGAGGAGTAATTGCCAGAAGATGTAGAACTCCAAAGTTGACTCCGTTGAAAGTAAAATATGGAGGGGGGGGGATCCCAAGGAGTTAGGATTCTTCCTGGCACAAATCTGGAGCCATATGGAGGAATACGTTGGGGATTTTTCCTCGGAAGGAGCCAAGGTTAGATGTGTTACCAGGGCTCTGGAGGGAACAGCTGCAAAGTGGATGGTGACTTTGTATAATGATAATGCTCCCCAGCTGTTGAATTATGACCTGTTCATGACTGCACTGCGAGCAAGGTTTGAGGACCCACTGGTGGAATGTAAGGCCAGGATTAGGACGAAGACCATAAATCAGGGGCGGAGATCAGTGGCCGACTACACCCAGGAATTTAGAGAACTGGCGTGTCATATTCGAGGCTGGTCCCAGGGATCCCTGATAGAAGTGTTCAAAGATGGGTTAAATGAAGATGTATACCAGAGCTGCATTGCCAGAAAAGACCCCAATGATCTGCAGATGTGGTATGTGCTGGCAGCAGAGGTGGAAATTGATTTAACCCAAAACAGACGTCAGGGAGGCTCTGGTTGGAATAAGCCCTCCCCTGCACGTCCTCAAGAAGCCTTCAAACCCCCAAAGGGAGGGATGGAGGTGAGACTCAAGACTACAGTCTGCTTCTGATGTGGGAGGGAAGGTCACCAGGCCACAGACTGCTGTGCCAAGTTGGAACCAAAGGGGGCGCCAAAAGGAAAAAACCCTGGGAAAAACCCCAGTGAAGCCTTGCGAAACGGCGCTTAAGATAGGGGAGGTTGTAGAGGTCACCCATCCAAACAGAGAGGGGCTGAGAACTCTGACCTCCTCTGAAGAGAGTGACATTGATTTGGAAGACGACCCATTGGTAAGTCCAAACAAGGGCCCTATGACCATTCCAGTGCAGTTAAGGTTACTCGCATTGGGGGTCAAGGGGGAAATTCTGGCCTTGCTAGACTCTGGGTGCACAAGGTATGTGATCAGCCCAGAAGTAGTGCAGAAGATGGGCTTAAGACTAAAAATTTTAAAAATGCCCATAGCCTTTTGCCAATTGGATGGATCAGTGGCGGGGGGCAGGCCTGCACGTTTCATAATGGAACCGATAAAAATGACGATGGGGAAGCATAGTGAGACTCTGTGTTTTATTGTGGCCCCTGGGATGGAACAGCTGCTAATACTGGGATTCCCCTGGCTCCGGAAATGGGACCCCCATGTCAATTGGAGAAGAGGGTCATTGCATATACGTACTGACCAGTGCCCGGAAGGGGAGGGGCGATCTCAACTGAAACTCCAGAATCCTATTGATATAGCTTCCACAGATACTGAGGTACTGAAGGGGGAGGAGAAAATTCTGGAGGAATATTGGGACTTAAAGGAAGTATTCAGTGAGAAGGCCTCAGATGAGCTTCCCCCTCATCGTTCAGCAGATTGTAGTATTGAATTTTTACCTGGGGTGAAACTCCTGAAACCGAAGCTGTACTCAATGACACCACGGGAATTAGAAGAGCTGCGGTCGTTTATTGAAAAAAATTGAAATGTGGTTTCATCCAGCCTGCTAGACCCCAGTTAACAGCACCAGTACTGTTCCGTGAAAAGAAAGATGGCTCCTTTCACTTATGTGTTGATTACAGAAACCTGAACCCCATTTCCATGGAAAACATGTTCCCCCTCCCCCTGATGAAGGACATGCTGGCACACCTGGCCAAGGGGAAGATTTTTACGAAGCTCGACTTGAGAGAAGCGTACTACCAGGTTCAAATTAAGGAAGGGGACGAATGGAAAACCACTTTTAACTGCCCGATGGGTTTTTTCCAATTCTGTGTTCTTCCATTTGGCCTATAGGGGGCCCCAGCAGTATTCATGCAGATGATTAATCAGGTCTTACATGAACATTTATACAAGGGGGGTTTCGTCTACCTTGATGATATCCTTATCTACATGGAGACTTGGAATGAACACGTGAAACTAGTGCGGTCAGTCTTAGAGAAACTCTGAGCCACTAAGTTGTATGCTAAATTGTCCAAATGTGAGTTCCATCAGGAGAAAATTGACTATTTGGGGTATCGCATCTCACATGAGGGCATAGAAATGGATCCAGGGAAAGTGTGTGCTGTGTTGGAATGGGCCCCCACGCACCAGAAAACAACTTCAGAGTTTCTTGGGATTTGCCAATTTTTACCAACAATTTATCCCGGCTTTTGCAAATATAGCACTGCCTATCACAAACCTCCTAAAAACCAAAGGGGAGGTGAAACCAAAGCCTAGTAAACCACTGGAGTGGTCCATGGAATGTCAAGCGGCCTTTGAAAAACTGAAATGACTGTTTGCTGCTGAACCAGTGCAAAAGCACCCAGATATGGATGCTCCTTTCATAATCCAAGCCGATGCAAGTGATGTGGCAGTTGCTGTAAATCAATGAGAAGGGGATTTTACAACCCTGTGCATATACCTCCTGTAAATTATCTGAAACTGAAAGAAGGTGGGCCGTGTGGGAAAAGGAAGCTTTTGCAGTTCATTGGGCCCTACTGACTTGGAGACATTTCTTGGAAGGAGCAAAACACCCGTTTGAGGTGTGGACTGACCATAAGAATTTGGAGGCCTTAAAAATGCCTCGGAAGTTGTCCCCCAAACAAGTTTGCTGAGCTCAGTACTTTAAGTGGTTTAATATTTCATTTAAGTACATTCCAGGGGGGAGGAACTTCATGGCGGATGCTCTATCTAGACGACCTCAATATAATAGTGCTCGCCAGGAAGTAGTACGTCTGATTGTCCCAATCGAACAGTTGGCAGCTCCAGTAGTTACTAGAGCCCAAAAGAAGAAGAAGGAAGTGGATCTAGCAAATGATTTGACTGCACAATTAAAGGATGCTCTAAAACTTGATGATTGGTTTCTGGCTCATTCAAATAACTGTACAATTTGAGATGGACTGGCCTGGGTGGGAGCCAAGTTGTATGTGCCAGAGAAACTGAGGAGCCAAATCTTACAACAAGCTCATGATTCTGAAGCGGTTGGTCACTTTGGATTCGTGAAAACCTTACACCTAGTTAAGCAGCAATTCTGGTGGCCTACTTTGAAGAAGGACATTGAGACTTATGTGGCTAGCTGTTCTATTTGTGCATCAGCCAAGAGAGCTCCTGGTAAACCAACAGGGTTGTTACAAAATGTGGCTAGACCAACGGCTCCGTGGAAGGAAATCTCTATGGACTTTATAGTGGAATAACCCAAAAGTGGGGGAAACACAGTTATTTGGGTGGTAACTGATTTGTTTTCCAAGCAAGTACATTTCATACCTTGTTCGAAGAGTCCATCTGTGAAAACGTTGGCTAAACTGTTTATATTGCATATCTATAGATTACATGGGGTTCCTGAATGCATAATCTCTGACAGGGGTGTTCAATTTACCTCGAACTTTTGGAGGGAGTTCCTGAAGTTATTGGGCTCCGCTCAGGGATTAAGCTCCACCCACCATCCCCAAATTAATGGCGCCGGTGAGAGGACTAACGCGGTATTGGAGCAATACCTTAGATGTTACATAAATTATCAGCAAGATAATTGGGCTAACCTATTGCCATTTGCTGAAGTGGCATATAACAATTCTATCCATAGTAGTACTGGATTTACCCCTTTCAAGGTGGCATTGGGACAAGACTTTGTACCCATACCTGAACTCCCTTGTGAGAGGCCTAGTATTCAGTCGTTAGATGAATGGATAAGACAACTCCAGCTTAATTGGCCAGTCGCTCGTAAAGCTTTGGATGATGCACATCAGGCTCATAAGAAATTTGCAGACAAAAAGAGGACTCCACCAATACCATATCAAGTGGGTGATAAAGTCTTTTTGTCTTCCTCATGACTGTGGTGGATTTCTGGGATGCTTCTACAGCCGATGCTTCTTCGATGGCCTCCTTTAATGTTATTTTAGGCTTTGTGAGGAGGCAGCTCTGTAGTGTCAGGTCCCTGAGTCCCAGGACTACGCAGTCCCTCATTGCCTTGTTCACATTCAGGAATTCACATGCCCTGGCAATGTCCCTCAGGCTCGCAATGAAATCATTGATGTTCACTCCATCCTTCTGGTCTCTCCAGTAGAACTCATGCCTCTTGATTAGGCTGGACACTAGTGGGGTGTAGTGGGCCCTCAGGATTCTCTCCAAATCTGGCCAGGCCATTGTTTTTACATCTGTTGGAGCTGAAAGGGCTTTAGCCATTTTGAAAATGGCAGGGCCACAATGCATGAAGAAGACAGCTCATTTCCTCTGTTCCAAAATATTCACTGCTTTCCAGGAACATCTGGAATTGATCAATATCAGTCCTTCCAGTCCTTGGTTGTCAGGTTGAATGATACGGGTAGCGTGTTGTTTCTGGCCATGTTGAGCTCTTTGTCCGGTTTGTTAGCCACATCTTTGCGGTCCTGCTTATCTCAGGGATCCCACCTTTGTTGCCAGTGTTAAATTGTGGGCAAGAAATAACGTGGGAGGCTCCAATTGCTTAGCTTCTTTATTGTTCAGAACAACTTGTGGTAGCTGCAGCAGCTCCTTTTACAGTGGAGCTGCTCCCAGCTACAACCAGTGATGGCTCTTTAAATTCCTGCCACCGCAGACCAACCAATCAGAGGTGCATATGTAAATATCTAACAGAAATCTTTTGTTCTGATATATGGTCTTTGCAATTGTGTATATATATTTAAGTGAAAATAGATTAAGGTACTGGATTATTATTATTATTATTATCAATATGAGCACTGTATTGAGAAATAAATAGGATAACAGATGTAAGGACTCCTGAATCTTAAAGAATTATATAGACGTGGGAAATTTACAAATTAAGTCTGTTTTGTAAGATAAGTTATTGAATTCTTCTGATTTTCTAATCTACATAATTGTTGATAATGCAGAAAGTCAGCCCCCTTTTGTATCCAGATCTACAGCATTTTAAATAAATAGCAATAAAAACTGAGGTATAGTTCAGAATTATTCTTTCCCAAACAAATCAAAGTAAATTGTAATTGTAATCATGAGGTTAGCTTTGAAAATATGATTCTATTATATGGAAAAATCTGAAGAATAAGGTAGGAATTTGAGCAGCATTTGTGCTGTTTCAGATGATGGATCATCTCATCTTCAAATGTGAATCAATACATCTTCATCCTAGGAAAGAACGAATACTTAGAGAAATGTAACTGTACTATCAATTTGAAATGAAGGAAATGTAACAACACTGCTAGGAATTAAGTTACAAAAATTTAGCAACAAGGAAGAAGCAATAGTAACTGCAAGTAGAGACAAAGGGCATATAGAGCTTTTGTGCAAGATAATTCTATGGGGAAAATGACTCGTATACTCAAGTGAAATGAAATTCCATAGAAAAACAGACATCTACACTAAAAACAAGGCAGAACTCCAAAAAAGGTAATATCTATGTGAAATTTTACTTCCCCTTTTCTTAAAATCAACTGTATAAAAGATCATGCTTTGGTATTGTTCAGTG
Organism: Hydrophis major; assembly: GCA_033807585.1. Taxonomy (NCBI): domain Eukaryota; kingdom Metazoa; phylum Chordata; class Lepidosauria; order Squamata; family Elapidae; genus Hydrophis; species Hydrophis major. The sequence goes on from CM066330.1 coordinate 125,665,701, forward strand.
TCTCAGTCTCATTAGTGGTTAGAGCTCTTTTACTGGAGCACTTCAATAAAAGTTTTTTTGAAAGTCCATCACTCGCATCTGGCTCTGATTGGTTTTTGTGGCAGGCTGATCCATTTTTTGGACCACACAATCACAATGCTTCAGGTGCTATAAAATACTTTATTTCCTAAAGTTTAGCAGAATTTGTTAATATATCTAACCCTCCCTCATCCAACCCACCATCACTCAAAACTAGACACGTACACCCCTAATTACCTCTATTCCAACTGCAACTGGCCTTAAATGCAAGCTACTCAATGCAAGAAGCCTTGTAAATAAAATACCTGAATTTCTCCTCTTACTAAATACGGCTAAATTCAACAGCATATTTGTCTGTGAAACATGGCTCAACATTTCTCTCCCTGACTCCATTACCACAGTAAGAGACTATCATGTTTACCGATCAGATCGTGAAATCCGAAGAGGAGGTGGTGTTGCTATCTTCTATAAAAAGTCCCTACATTTAAAAAATATCCAAGTTACCCAGGAGCTTACTCTTCCTGACACCATCGTCTGTGAACTGTCCTTAAATATCACATTTCGATTCTTACTATGTTACAGAGCCCCTGATTATGACATCGAACATGTAAACAAGCTAGATTCACTACTAACATGGGCAATATCCTGCCCACATGCTTTTATTTTTCTTGGTGACCTCAATCTACCTCATATTAACTGGACCCTAAACGAATGTACAACTGAACCCATACATGCAACCTTCTACAATGCTGTAAATAAATAACTAGTAACTAGTAACTAGAATAACTAGTAACCAACAATAATAGACTTAACAACTACCTCTTCTACAATAGTTTGAATTCAATTTATGGAATACAAATTGAAGAACCCTTTTCCAACAGTGACCACAGCATGATTGAGTTTTGTCTCAACATACCTCCACGCAAAAATCAGCATAAATACAGGATCCCCAATTATAACTTCAAAAAAAGGCAACTATGATTTTATAGACAATGATCTCTCATCTCTTGATTGACAATTTCTATTCACTGATGCAATACTGTTGAAGACCATTGCAACATATTTTTACTTGAAGTCAAAAGAGTCATCAAACTATATGTACCAACAACAACTCCCAAAACCAGAGAAAACAAATTACTCATAACAATAAGGAAGCTTCAATCCAAAAAGAAATCATTTTGGCAGAAAAACAAATCTGATCACTTTGCCAACTTCAAAAGCAAATTGAAACATTTATGCCACCAGATAAAGACTGAATGCACCAATTATCACATTAAACAAGAGGAAAACCTTCTATGTACCAATTCCACCTGTACTTTCTACAATTTTGTAAACAACAAACTAAAAGACTCAAGGTCCACCCCACCTCCGAAAGAACTGCAACAAAGGCACCATTAAGGCCAACCTCTTTAACACATTCTTTGGCTCAGTATTTGTAAACAGCAATGGATCACCCAGTATTTCCTAGTTGAACAACACACAACTACAATGATCTAATACATATCGATTTTACAGAAGACAATGTTGAAAAAGCACTATGCAATCTAAAACCATCTCTATCTATTGGACCAGATGGAATATGTGCCTACTTCTTTAAAAAGCTATCCATTGCCATAGCTGAACCTCTAAGCATAATCTTTGAAATATCCTTCAGGACCAGCTCCTTGGCAAACCTATTGTCACTGGCCACGGTCATCTCCATCTTCAAAAAAGGAGACCTCAGCTAGTTGAAAATTACAGACCAATCTGTTTATGCTGCATCACCTGTAAAGTCATGGAATCAATTATTAACCAATCCATTATCTTCCACTTAGAGACAAATAACCTACTCTCTAACAAAAAATTTGGTTTCAGAAAAAAACTATCCTGTAATCTGCAACTCTTACACTGCAGAAACATATGGACTACACAATTTGATCAGGGCAAAGCAACATACTCAATTTACATAGACTTCTGTAAAGCCTTTGATTCAGTGGTACATGACAAACTACTCCTAAAACTAAAATCTTATGGTATCTCTGGACACCTGCATAACTGGATAGAGGCATTCCTGTCAAACGGGCAAAAAATAGTTAAAATTGGGAGCGCCCTATCAAATTCTGTACCTCTTAACAGTGGTGTCCCCCAAGGCAGTGTTTTAGGACCAACTCTCTTCATACTCTACATAAATGACCCCTGTGATCATATTAAGAGCAACTGCGTTCTCTTCGCCAATGATGTAAAGCTATTCAACACCACTGACAATACTGCTACCCTTCAAAAAGACCTTGACTATGTGTCAGAATGGTCAAACAAATGGCAACTTCAAATCTCAACAAATAAATGCTCTGTCTTACATATTAGCAAAAAAAATATCAGAAAATAAAATACAAGCTGAATAGTCAAGACCTTGTTGATGATCCAAACTCTGTAAAGGACCTTGGAGTACTCATTTCTAATGATCTAAGTGCTAGAGCCCACTGTAACTACATAGCCAAAAAGGCATTAAGAGTTGTTAACCTAATCCTATGTAGCTTTTTCTCTGGTAATATCACACTACTAACTAGAGCATACAAAACATTTGCTAGACCAGTTGAGAAAGTCCAGAAATATTTCACAAGAAGAGTTCTCCACTCCTCTACTCGTTGCAGAATACCCTATGCCAGCAGACTTGAAATTCTAGACCTAGAAAACTAGAACTATGCCAACTTCGGTCCGATCTAAGTATAGCATATAAAATTATACATTGCAATGTCCTTCCTGTCAATGAATGCTTCAGCTTCAACCATAACAACAGAAGAGTACACAATAGATACAAACTCAAGGTAAACCACACCAAACTTGATTGCAGGAAATATGATTTCAGCAACAGAGTGGTCAATGTCTGGAATACTCTATCTGACTCTGTGGTTTCTTCCACAAACCCCAAAAACTTTAATCTTAGACTGTCTACTATTGACCTCACCCCTTTCCTAAGAGTTGTATAGGGGGTGTTCATAAGCGCACCAACGTGCCTACCGTCCCTGTCCTATTGTTTCTTTTTATTTTTCTTATATGTATCCATTTCATGTATTCATAACTATATTTATACTTATCCCTGTTATCTTATAATCGCTTGACAAAATAAATAAAAATAAAAATAAAATATCTATAAGTAGTGGGATTCCATTTCAGGATGCAGAGATGTTGATATAAAACATAACAATAATAAAGGTCTTTCTAGTTAACAGGAAGCATTGAAAGAATTAGAAGAGAATTAGGGCTTCCCCCTTACACCGTGCTTTTAATGATCAACATGGATTGGATTTGAAAAAACGTAGTAGTAAAATATCCTAGATCTATAAATAACCTACTGTTTCTGGATTGAACCATGATTTGTTCAGTCTTCCAGGTTCTCTAGTGTATCTTTTTTGAAGTCAGTGATATACAGTAACATGCAAATGCACTCCTACTAGTAAAACTGAGTTTCTGTAAGCTAGGCAACAGGAATATATGTGCTTTGGGATGGTGATTGTTTTTTATAAAGGGCAGCAACTGATTCTAGAATCAGAACCACTCAGTGGCTCCAGCAATCCCTGGTTGCAGAGGCTTTTGTGCAATAAAAGATGCTGAATATGCATGCTCTGGGCCTCTGGGTTTAGCCAAGATCTGATGCTATTTATTCTCTTTGATTGCACATTCCAGTTGTGGTACAAAGGGCTAGCAGGAGATATTCTCTTGTGCTAAATAATTTGAACACATTTTCATTTCAATGCCACCAGTGGTCTTTCTCCACCCGTCCTGAAAAGCGCTGTAGGACTTTAGAAGAGGGTAGAGGGAGTATTGTGGTGAAGTTGCACTTGCTGCCAAAGGACTTACTGCTGGTATTTTTTTCTGATTTTATGCCTTCAGGTGCACTATGGTTTTAGCTTTTCCCTCTTTATAAATAACAAATTCCCAAGTACAATATTCTGCCAAATACCCTTATGACTACCAACAATTGTTTGAGCTAACAGAAATATGCACAAAGTATAAGAGCCAGCATCATTCTATAAGGAAGAAGTTGAATATATAGGAGAGATGTAGATTCATATCTCACTTTTTAACATGGAACATTTTCACAATTCTCCTCTTTCACCTTTGATATTTTTTGTGTAAAATAGGAATAGTTGAAGCACGATTCTTATTCTGCATGACTAACATATGAAATCAGCATGAAAACATAAGTGAAAATGTCTACATAATAACTATAAAATATTTCATAATTTGAAATAGTGACTGAAAGGAAAATGATCTAGTACTATAACTTAGTGGAAGCAATAGTCTTAGCAAGCCATAGTCTTCCTGCATGAAGAGATTAATAGAAATTCCCATTGAAAGTTTAATGTAAAGTGTATGAAGAAAAATATGTGAAATCCATTAATTTATAAAATATTTTCATGTATCTCTATAAGAGCTATGGCAGCACAATGGTTAGAATGCAGTACTGCAGGCTAGTTCTGCTGACTGCTTGGCTGCCAGCAATTCGGCACTTTGAATCTAACCAGCTCAAGATTCTCAGGTTTCCATCCTTCTGAAGTCAGTGAAATGAGGACTCAGATTATTGGGGGCAATATGCTGACTCTGTAAACCACTTAGAAATGGTTGTAAGGTACTACTGTGTTTCTCATATAATAAGGCCGGGTCTTTTTTTTTTTTTGAGCCCCGAAAAAATGGCTAGGTCGTCTTTTTGGGGGTGACTTAATTCCCCCCCCTTGCATCTTCGGGCGGGCGGACGGTGACAGCTTGGATGTTGACCTTGGTGTTGGTGGGGCACTTCGTATCGGGGTCAACACAGGCAGCACCATTTCCGGGTGTGCAACAAAAGTACTTCCTAACAGCAAGCCCCCTCACCATTCCCCCCCATTTCACATGTTTTAATATAGGCCTTAATTTGGGGGGAGGGGTTTAATTTCATTTCATGCCTATAAAACATGCTGGGACTTCCTATTGGGGGAGGCCATACTGTTGCGGAAACAGGGTATGAAGTGGTGTCTAAGTGCTATTGCTATATATCATGTAACCCTCAATTCTCAGTTGTTGCTTGTGTTTGATTCCTACAGTTGTTTCTTCTGTTTCTTTCCTTCTATCTCAGATTCAGACATGCATTTCTTTGTATAGGTAGACCTTGAGTTACTATTGTTATGGAGCCTGCCCTCTTGAGTGGCAATAATAGCTGGATTTTTTTCAGCCCACTACATGTACCTTGGTATAGTCAAAATAGCATACAAGCATCCACTGCAGCTCCTTCAGAATATATGTTATGTTTTGGTGAAGTTTACCACTTTCATTGGGCATATTTTGCACCAGTTGAAGCTTTCAACTTCAAGGGCAGCCTTAACTAAATCAAACTGACAGAAGATACCAATGCTTTTCATCACTATTGCTAAGCTATCCCTATCAAGGAACAGTTATAGCCAGTGGTGTTCTGGTGCCAGCTCATACTGGCTTGCAAGCACCAATTGTTAAATTTTCAGGACTTTTGTGAACTGGTTGAGATCAAAACTGAGTCACAATGTTATTCAGCTGTTTGGAAGCCAGCATTGCAGTGGCAGCAGCAAAGGAGTCAGCAGAGCTGGTTGTTATTTATTTATTAGAACACCACTAGCTATAGCTCAGGTTTGAGCAAAGATACTCCTAGTTTTGAGTACAATCTGAGTTTCTGATGAATGCTAAGCTGGTAGCATATGAGAACAAGCACCTACTGCACCAGAGGAATGTTCAACCAAAATAGAAAATATTTTATATCCCTGGACAATGTAGTGGACCATCCACAATGCCTCTATCTTGTTGAAATTTGGTGCCTGTATATTGGGTTTTATCTAGCTTTTCATAAAAAAGATGTTGAGGCTCTAGAAAAAGTGCAGAGAAGAGCAACCAGGATGATTAGGGGACTGGAGACTAAAACATATGAAGAACAGCTACAGGAACTGGGCTTGGCTCGTCTAGTAAAGAGAAGGACTAGGGGAGATATGATAGCAGTCTTCCAATATTTGAAGGGCTGCCACAGAGAGGAAAGGGTCAAGCTATTTTCTTTCTTTCTTTTAATACAAGTTTTATTAATTTTTTACAACAAACACAAACACATAAAACATAGGACATAACATAAAAACATCATCATTCTTCATAAATTTACAAGCAGTGTATCGGTTGGTTTGCCACTCCTTTTTGTGCATCCATTTCATAGTCATCAGAATAATTATGTTGCATAATAACTCATATCATCAATCAACAACGATATATCCCAATATCACTATTGAACAATCATTTGACTGTAATTTAACTAATTCATACTTAAGCAAGATAACTATAGTTTAATTAATTTATTTTATAACAGATCATAAAATCATATCAAATCTATCCTAATAAAATATTCTCAAAATATTATCAAAACCAAAAAGAAAAAAAATGCATATTCGTTATATCCTAGGTTTCTAAATATTCTATTATTATATCGTATTATCTAACCATTGATAAAAAAAAGATTCCAAACTTCATAAAATTGTTTATCTTCTTGTTCTCTAATTTCAAATGTCAATCTGCTCATTTCAGCACATTCCAATATTTTCTTAATGATTTCTTCCTCTAATGGTATTCTCTCACTTTTCCATTTTTTAGCAAATACAATCCTAGTTGCTGTTAATACATTTACAATCAAATATTTTAAATTTTTATTATATATATCAGGTAAGATTCCCAATAAAAAAATATCCCGTTTCAAGTCTATATGTTTCTTTGTCATTTTTTCCAACCATATGCAAATTCTAGTCCAGTATTTCCTGGCCTCCTCACAAGTCCACCACATATGGTAATATGAACCAGGAATCTGATGACATTTCCAGCATTTTTCAGATTTGTTCTTAAACATTCTTGCAATTCTTGTTGGGGGAAAGTGCCACCTATAAAACATCTTATACAAATTTTCTTTATATGCTGTTGACATTGTCATTTTATAATTTTGAGACCACAACTTTTGCCATTTCTCTAAATCAATCCCATATCCAAAATTCTTCCCCCAAGCAATCATTGTTTCTTTAACTTGTTCTTCCTCCAATTTAATTTCCAACAAATAATTATATAATTTTTTGATCACTTTTTCATCAGTACCTGTCAATATCCTATCTAAGTCAGTGCATATGAAAACCAATTCATCTTTATACCTTGTTCTTCTAAATTTTGCATCGTTTTAAGTTCACCCTTTTCATCTAGTAATTCCCCATATCTAACTGTTTGTTCCTTCTTATAGGTTATAGGATAAGAAAAAGCTTCAATAGTTGATAACCAAACTGGGATTTTCAAATAACATTGTTTCTTAATTTTCTCCCAATTCAACCATAATGATTCCCGTATATAATGCCTTCTAAAATAACCCTGTGATTTAGTTCCCTTATACCATAGAAAAGCATGCCAGCCCAATAATAAATCATGTCCTTCTAATGCCAACAATCTGGTCTTTCTTAATGTTATCCATTCTTTAGCCCACATGAAATTTGCAGCTTGATAATACAACTCCCAATTAGGAAGGTCAAATCCTCCTCTAATTCTAGCATCCTGTAAGAGTTTTAATTTTATTCTCGCTTTCTTACTTTGCCATATATACTTCAACACAATTTTATTTAATTCTTCAAAATAGTCCTTACCTAACCTAATTGATATTGTTTGAAACAAATATAAAATTCTAGGTAAAATATTCATCTTAATTGTTGAAATTCTACCTATCAATGACAATTGTAAATTTTCCCATTTTTTCAGGTCAGATGCTATCTGCTGTTTAAGTTTAATATAGTTATTCTCTTTCAGTGCAGCACATCTTGACGTCAAATATATCCCCAAATATTTAACTTTATTCATAACTTGAATTTTCAATAGGTCTGTCAGCTCTTCTCTTTGTCTTAATAGCATGTTCTTTGTCAAAATCTTTGTTTTGTCTTTATTTATTTTCAAGCCAGCCATCTCACCGTACATCTCTATCTTTCCCAATAGTTTTAAAGCTGTCTCTAGAGGATCTTCCAAAATAAAGACCAGGTCATCTGCAAAGGCTTGCAATTTGAATTCTTCCTTTTTAACTTTCATTCCTTTTATATTTGTATCCTCTCTAATATTTCTATTTAACACTTCCAAAGTTAATACAAATAACAAAGGAGATAATAGACATCCTTGTCTTATATCTTTTTTTAATATTAATGGAGTCTGTGAATTCTCTATCTATCATTACTTTTGCTGTTTGCTTATAATATATGGCTTCCATTGCTTGAATAAATTTTCTAGCAAAGCCCATCTATTCCAATAATAATAACATAAATCTCCAATTCACATTATCAAATGCCTTTTGGGCATCTAAGAATATCAAAGCCATTTGTTTTTCAGGGTGCGCCTCATAATATTCCAATGTGTCCAGGATAACCCTCATATTGTCTTTAATCTGTCTCTTTGGTAAAAATCCATTCTGATCAGAGTGAATAAAAATTTTTTAAAAATTTTTAGCCTCTCTGCCAAAATTGAAGCAAAGATTTTATAGTCTGCATTCAATAAGGAAATAGGTCTGTGTTAAGTGTGGAGCATGGGTGCAAAGAATGGAGATGAGCTGGTGATAACAGTGAACTTCAACTCTTTATTTACATGGTGTGACAGCTCAAACTGGATGGCTGCTATAGCCTTCCTTTTTTAGGCAACTTATTAACTATTCAACCAATGACAACCTGGGAGCGCTAGCTCCATTGACCAATGAGAATGGCTCGTTAATGGCCAATCAGACTCTCCTAAATGGACCAATCTGATCTCACCATTTAACAGCCAATCAGAAGTGCAGGGCCAGAACCCTGCACTTGACTTCAAGCTCTAGATAACTTTATTACACATTTATTCATTCACAGCACCCCTTCCCCCAGGTTCCATTTACGGGGTGCGATCACGTAGTCCTTGAGGTAGGACGGTTGTTTTGTTAGTCTTTTTGATTTTCGTTGTGCGCCCGGTATTTGGCTGCACTCTTGTTGAGGTAGGGCGTTGTTTGGCGAAAGGGGTGTCTCTGATTCTGAGTTCGCGTTTTCATTGTCAACAACATCTTCAGTATCACCCTGAGGTGAACTCACTCCCATCCCTGATTCCTGTTCTCGTGTTTCCGTTCCGCTATTGTTCCCTTCAAAAAGGTTTTCTGCTAATTGAAGTTCATCTTCCTCTGTATCTTCCCCCCCCTCAGTTTGATTATTAGGGGACTCGGAGATCCTTGACTGCAGCCTTGATTGTAGTTGATCGATATGGCACTTCCCTAGTCTATCATCACGGCATTGTACAAGGTATGATCTCGGGCCAGTTACATGGACCACAATCGCTTCTACCCACAGTGGATCGCCCGAAAATTTTTTAGCGAACACCAAGTCTGGAAGGTACAACATCAGCCGCTGAATCTGAGTGGTTTCTCCGGTTCGTATGCTGGGTGTAACCAGTCGAGGTGGGAGCGGAGCTTTCGTCCCATTAGCAGCTCGGCGGGAGTTTTGTTGGTGACGCTGTGCGGAGTGATATGCTGTAAAAAGAGGATTCGGTTTATCTTTTCTTCGATGTTGTCATAGTCCACTTTCTGTAGTGTTTTCTTGATGAATTGTACCATGCGCTCGGCCCTTCCGTTGGCTGCAGGATGAACAGGCGAAGTCAGCACAAGTCGAATACCGCGGTCCGCCAGGTACTGTTCAAAGGACAGCGCAGTAAATTGGGGCCCGTTGTCAGATACCAGAATGTCTGGTAATCCGTGGGTTGCAAACAGTCTTTCTAGTTTCTTAATGACCGCTTCGATTGTTGTGTTCCTCATTCGGTGGATTTCGAGCCAGTTCGAGTAGGCGTCCATGGTTAACAAGAAGGTGTGGCCTTTGGTCGGCCCAGCAAAATCCAGATGGATGCGGGACCAGGGTCCCCGCGGTGTTTCCCATTCGGTTGGGATTGCCTTTGGTGGGGCGTTGCTTACTTCCTGGCATCTATGACAAGCTTTGACCCAAGTCTCGATTTGCTTGTCGATGCCTGGCCACCACACGTAGCTTCGTGCGAGGGCTTTCATGCGCACGATGCCGGGTTGGCCATCATGCAAGGTTCTCAGCACTGCTTGTTGGAGTCGTTCTGGGATAACGACTCTATCGCCCCAGATGATGCAGCCCTTTTGAGAAAACAACTCTGTTTATCGACTTTTGAATGGTGCGAAGTCATCTGATACTTGGTCCAATGGCCATCCGCATTCCATCCACGTGAGGACTTGTGCTAAAGCAGGGTCACGTTTTGTTTCTCTCGCGATATCACGGGCAGTTAATGGCGGTGTACGAAGTGCCTCGATCTGCAATGTTGTCACTGTTGGCGCAGGGTCGTCAATAGTCTCTGGAAGCGGTGCTCGGCTCAATGCGTTGGTGTGGGGAATGGCTTTCCTGGGGCAGTATTGCAGCTTATAATTATAAGCAGCCAAGAATTCTGACCAGCGAGTCATTCTGGGAGATAATATATAGGGGGTTGGCTTATCCCCCGCTATTATTCCCAGCAAAGGTTTGTGGTCAGTCACTATAGTAAAAGCCTGTACTCATGAAATCTTTTGACAGCAGACACAGCAAGGGCTTCTTTATCAATCTGGCTATAATTTCGCTCAGTTTTTGAAAGCGTCTTTGAAAAATAGGCAACAGGGGCTTTGCTACCATTAGGCAATACATGACTCAAAATGGTGCCCACTCCGAAAGGCGATGCATCAAACATGATATTTAACGGCAAGGTCTCATTGTACTGCATTAGTACAGCGTCAGAAGTCAGTAGTTTTTTCACATTACGAAACGCCTGCTCTTCTCTATGACCCCATACCCAAAATGCTTTTTTGTCCAGTAGACGATGTAAAGGTTCAGCGATAGTCGCCTTGTGCGGCAGGAATACGTTATAAAAATTGATGAGGCCTAGAAACGCCTGGAGGTCGGCCTTATTCCGGGGTCTGGGAGCATTTTTTATTGCTCTCAATTTGCTATTTGTAGGGTGAATGCCCTGACTGTCAATTGGATACCCTAAAAATTCGACACGATCTGTACACAGCTTACACTTATTTTTCTTCACTTTAAGGCCTGCGTCTTTGAATTTCTGGAGAACCAATCTTAAACGATCCCGTAAAAATTTTGAAGTAGGGGCAGCAATTAACACATTATCAAAGTAGGGGACAACACCTTTAATCCCTTGTAATAGTCGTTCCATCAAGCTCTGAAAGATCCCTGGGGCTACACTCACTCTGAATTGGAGCTGTGTACATTTAAAGGCACCTCGGTGCGTCACGATCGTCTGTGCCTGTGCCGTTTTTTCATCAACCAGCAGTTGCTGATATGCCTGAGCTAAGTCTAGTTTAACAAAGACTTTTCTGCCCCCCAGGGAATGAAGGAGGTGTTGCACCACCGGCACCGGATATGGGTTTTGCTGCAGGGCGTGGTTCAGGGTGGCTCGGTATTCCCCATAAATTCTAATCAAACCATCCGGCTTAATAGGTGTCACAATTGGGGTCTCCCAGGGAGAGTGATCGTTTGGCTCTAACACTCCCTGGGCTATTAACTTATCAAGCTGTTCGTCGATTTTCGGCTTTAGGGCAAATGGAACTCGACGAGGCTTAAGGTGGATGGGAGCTATTTTTGGATTAAGGCTAAATGATATCGGGGTCCCCTTGTACTCACCTAGCTTTTCCGTGAAGACGTCCCTGAATTCATAGACGAGGTCCTCCTCCCAGTCACTGCCGCTGATTCGGTTAATGCCTGCCACTTCAATGCCGAGTGGCACGAACCATTGGGGGCCTAACAGGCTAGGCCGGTCCTTGTCGATCACAGTCAGGGGTAAGTACGCTCTGCGGTTTTTGAATGAGACCTGGACTCGACTGGATCCTACGAATGGAATCCTATTCTTTAAGTATGAGTCTTTGGGAACGGAGGTCTTGGCGCCAGATAGTAGGGATGAGTTGCTTGAGGGTCTTCCAGGAAACCATCGAGAGAGACGATCCCGAGTCGACTTCCATTTGGCAGGGCTGATTTTCGATGGCCACTTTAATTTGGATTTTCTTGGCATCCAAGGAAGAGGCGTGACCGATAGTGATAGTTTGGTAAGCCTCTTCTCGCTTCGTTGGGTGATTTATGGTTCGGTTTCTGTAGGAGTGGTTTACTGGTTCTCGTCTTACAGGACGGTTTCCTATCGATTGACGATAGTTAGCCCCCTTCGAGGTCTGGCTGGGTCCTAGGAGGCTTCTACAGACCCGTCCGATAGGGCCTCGTTTCACGCACTCATGGCAGAGCCCGCCGCGGAATTTGCATTCGGACAGGTAATGGTTGGCTCCACAGCCAGCGCATGGGTGTTGGGACCTTGGGTGATGGTCCCGATCGGACTGCAGTTGATGGACCTCTTCTCCGTCGCTGTCTGACGACGAAGAGAGGTCCTCGTGGTGGGCCGTCAAAAGCTGTCCTTCTGATTGAGGTGAAATGTCGCAGGTCGGTTGGTGTACTGGAGCGCGGTTGCGGCGCAGTTGGGCAGCCGACTTCCTGGTTGCTTCTGCTGCAGTAGCATCAGCGATGGCATTGGCA